>CM064885.1:23814233-25044233 GCA_030347415.2 Decapterus maruadsi | reverse complement strand
TACGAGCATATCAATGATGTTAAGCTAACAGAACAGTGTGTCAAGAAAGATAATATTTTGGCTTTACGTTAGCTAGGAGCAGTGTTTACCAACCTATCATTGGCTTTAGGATAATAACGCAGCACCTGTCATTCCACCGATTACCCATTTAGATATCAAGTTGTCACGTATCGTTGGATCCGGTTCCTCTAGCAAATCTACTGAATGACGTTTCAGGTCAGGTTTTATATGTCAGTCATGACCATAGACTGGGTCGTGACTGATTAAAATGTCTTCTGTGCTCTAGGTCTTCCCCAGCCAAGACCCACTGGACAGAGCAGACTTCAACGCTGTGGAGTACATCAACACACTGTTCCCCACCGAGCAGGTACAGTCAAGACACACACACTAACACAAGCTAATAATTGCTGTGACCTACTCTAAACTTTTGAATGCACATGTCCAACTGTACATAGTTTCAGTACTTACAACATAGCACTTTGTAGTAGCTAAAGGCGCGTGCAAAAAGTACCGGAAGGATTCAGCGCTTGAGAAACATTAAATGTCTCATCTGTTCTGGAGGAAACAATGTACCGCTCCCCACCTGCACATTACTCAACAACGGTGAAATATGGTGGTGGCAGCATCCAGCTTTGAGGGTGTTTTTCAGCGGCACAGACAGTCAGACTGGGTTAGGGGGGAAAGCTGAGCAGAGTAAAGTACAGCTCAGACATCTCAAGGTTTACCTTCCAGTAGCACAATAGGACAGAACAATGACCACCTATGCATACGGCAGAGACAACATGTGAGTGTCTGTGCCCAGCCAAAGCCCTGAATCAAACATCTCTGGAGGGACTTGAAAATATCAGCTCACCAACAGTCTCCACCCAATCACAGCTTGAGAGGATCTGCAGAGAATAATGGCAGAAAATCCCCGTCCATATGCAAAGATTGTTGCATCACACCAAGAAGACTTAAAGCTGTTATCACTACCAAAGTGCTTTACCAAAGAACTGCTTAAAAGGTCTGAATATTTATGGGAATGTGATGTCACAGTTTCTCCATTTTCATAAATTTGAACTAAAATTTAGGACTTATTTTTTCACATTATGAAGTATTTAGTGAAGATTAATTAAGGAAGAATGTTATAATTTAATTTTAGCATTAAGCAACAAAATAACAGGATGTACAAAAAATTGAAGGAGTCTGAACAATCTTTAAAGGCACTGTATGTAAATTCAATGTGGATGTGTATGTAGTGTGAATCTCAAATGACTGTTTCACTTATTTTTTTAAAGATTATTTACCATGCCTACATATAGGCCTAATACATGTATGTGAACTCCATCTCCATGAGGGGTCACTGTAACCCTATTGTGTATGGTTCTATACGAGTAGCTCTGAGCAGTTAGGTAGATACTTTCACCTACTTTGTTATTAAAGGTAATAATTAGGTTTAGCTTCTCATGCATATGAGGTACGTGTTGGTGTCATCTGAAGTCATATTTACTTGGTCACAAATTCATCAAAACTCTTGGAATTAGAGTGTTATTCATAGAAAAGAGTCTGTGAATGTGAGTTTTTTCAGGTTGTTAAATTAAATGTTACTGAATGTTTTCCTGACTTGTCCCTCAGTCCTTAGCTAATATCGACGATGTGGTAAACAAGATTCGCCTCAAGATTCGGTGAGTAGATGCAAATTATGTAACGATGCACATTGTTGCTGCTTGTCGATTGCCCTCCATGTGACTGCAGCATTTTGTCATGTTTCACAGGCGACTGGATGACAACATCAGGACGGTGGTGAGGGGCCAGACCAATGTGGGCCAGGATGGTAGGCAGGTGAGTTGAGCTACCGGCCATGAAGGAACTTGGTGCAGTGGTTTGACATGAAACAGTTCTAGTAAAACTAGAATGTGTAATGTTGTACAGCAGCGCTCCTCACCACATCGGTGCAGGAACACAGCGTGTGGAAACAAACAAACAACCACAGCGACATATTGTCCATGCTCACCACCACGCTTGTTTAATCATATGTAGCATTCAAAACATCTTTTTCCTGAAGTCAGGATTGTGCCATTAGTTACTCCCAACCCAGACAAACACGATCCTCCCCCTCTCCTGCTCTTTCCTTTCTCCACATTGCTTCCATGGAAAAGGACAAGATGACTCAGATCCATTCCCGCTGCTCAAACTGCCCCTCTTTACGGAAAACATGTCTGGGAAATAGATTCCCGTATGTAAATACTTGGATTTCTTTTAAAACCCAGGCATTTGAGTCTTTGCCTTTTTCTTGTGGGTACATGAGGGAAAAGAACAACCCCTGCTGATTTAATCCAGGCCCCTCGCTCTGTCAAGGAGCTGTGGCTTAAAAGGAACGTGACACCTGATGGGGAAGCCGCGTATGTTCTGACCAGCTGACATGATTAGGTGTGCGTTGTCGTCAGGGTGTCTGCCTGGTGGCCCTGTCTTTCCCTGTTAGCTACCGTTTGGTAGCGGAAACGCTCTAAATCCCATCCAGACCAATAACATTATACAGTCACAGACAATAATTTTAGTTTGTTTTTCCAGCCCCACTGAGCCCTTCCAACATTTCCAGAGGGAAAATCCTTTCTGCGGGCGGAAAGACCGAGAGGTGTTCATTTCAAGATGGCGACTGAAACATAAAGACGGCGAATAGAATAAAAACCAATGGGATCAGCAGTTTTAGTTGTTTGTCCTCTCGACTGGACTCACTCACGGAGCTCAATGAAATCCCCAGGTTGAAACCCAAGATGGTAACATTTATAGAGACGGATGAAGAGAGCAAGATAGGAAGAAATCTGGGGAACGAGTTTCCTTGTGGTTATTTTTCCTGTAGGGAGTCAAGTCAGTAAAATGCAGCAGGAGTGTGGAAATGTGGCTGTCATAGTGGCCAGACCCTGTCGACTAATAGAGCTGATAATTAGCTGATAATTAGTGTGTTGAAGGCTGCGAGGGGCGACAGCGGGGACACGTTTTCACAAAGATGTGGCGAATAGATAACACGAGTATTTTAATAGATCAATTATTTGCCATGAGTCCATGTAGTTTTTCCGTGGGTGGTTCCAGACACCGAATACACGTTAAACACCAAAAACTCTTGTTGCATCACACTCACACAGATGCATGCACACACAGTCAGCCACACAGGCCAAACTGTTGACACAATGATTGACTGTAATACGTGGTGTCCGGGGGCAGAGAGACAGACTCAATTATAATGACATGAACACTGTCATTAACCAGAAATTATGACAGTCCATACTAATCCGTCAGACCTTTCCTGAAGTGCTGAAGATGGGGGGAGATTGTGGGGATCTCCTCACCAATTGCACGCACACACACACACACACACAGACGCACATGCACACAAACACAAAATATCCGTGTCAGTGTGTGCTCTAAGTTTCCTGCCACACACAGCTGCCATTGTATGATGTTCTCGCCCGCTCGTCGTCATGGCGACGTGGCTACTTCATGCACACCTGCTCCCCAGTCAGCTGAACTCAATTTCATAGTACAAATGAAAAGGTTATTTTGCATTTATGCATCTATTCCAGCAACGCTATTGAAGGAGGTGGGAGCACTTTCTGGAGGTCGGACTGTTGGAGCCGACGTGTGGAGGTCTGAGTCAGAGAGGGTCATTAACAAGACCAAACATTTGTTATCAATTCATGCTAATTGATTGCCGGTCTGGTATTTGCCAGAGATAGTTGCTGTGCAGAACAGTTTATGCACGCACATGTGTACACACTTTGAGAGTCACAACATGATAATCTGAGTCTGTCTGCTTGCAGAATTCGGCATCAACTTCTTTCCTCTGTGTGACTCTTTTTGGTACATGTGGACTTCCCTGTGGTATCAGAAGGGCTACATTGGAAAACACAGTGTCAGGTGGTCTTCTTATAGAGTTGACTTTAATGTAAATATTTAACATCCCTTTCACAGCTCGATTTAGTTTCCATGCTTTCAGTCTCTCAGAGATCCGGCTTTTGTCACTTCCTTTTGTTCTGCCTGCTACAGTAATGTACAGTTTAGCGTTATTCCCTTTCTGCCTGAATTATGTTTTCTGACTTTTTCATTACAGCTCATTAGATGTGCTTATTTCACCATCTGAAAACACCAACTGTGCCCAAAAAAAGAAAAAGATCTATTGTTTTTCAGCAGCGTAGTTTTGTGTTGCTATTTATAGCAGAATGCATTTGAAGTGGTGCTTCAGATTTGAGCTTTTGTCAGGCTCGGCTATTATAAAACTGAGGAGAAATTCTATACAAAGCAATAAGCATTTCCTGAGCTATTCTTCTCTCTCTAAATTGACCCACTAAAAATATTGACACCAAGTGTTGTGCTCAGGCAGGGTTCCAGCTGTTATAGTTTGGTTGATCTGATTTATTGTCGTTGGCCCTAAACTCAGAAGTGCCTTTTAATAAACCCTCTGCTCGAGAGCTAAACTGATGCCCATCAGCAGTGAAATACATCCCAATCCTGTTCGAGCTTTGGAGAGAAGCTCCTCACTTCTTTTTTAAACTCTATAATACCACTTAATGTGTGCCATGGAACATGTGCTGCTTATTGTGTGTGTGTGTTTTTGGGCGCGCATGTGTTTGTGTGAGAGCAGATAACATCTTGGGCATGGAGGCGCCTGCTGGGCAGTGGTCTCCCTCTGCTTTTCTCAAGGCTAAATACAGGAAATGAGAGCTAGGAAGCGAGCCAGATTGACTCAGCTGAGTCTGGAGGAGCAACAATTGCAGCCTTGGAGGTTCTGGCCTCTTCTGAATGCACTTTGTTTGCTCAAGATGTCCTCCAGGGAACCTCTTTAAAGATTCAGTGGCACTCCCTTCCTCCCCGCTCAGATCAAAGAGTAACCTGCTATCATTTTTTCCAATTCATTTATCACCGAATTAGCAAAGGGTTTTATGAGGCATCAAAAGGAAGATGGATGAAATCAAGGCGGAGTCAGTTTGTCACTCATCAGATATACAGATGCTTAACCTCCTCTCACTTTCCCTCCACGGCAGACAGTCAAGGATTCAGGTTTAAACGCCCCATATGGTTTTGTTGAGACTTTATGACCCGGCTGGTCACATGGTGCCATCATGACTTTGACCGTGTCTCCATGACGATGTCACCCACCACTGCTCTTTGACACCACTCAGCCAGGAAAGTTAATCGTCCACTGTCACCGGAAGTTGTATCTGTGCATGTGTGTTTGTGTGTGCGCGCGTGTACATTTCGGTGTGTTTGTTCACTCGCTCGTCCACTTGTTTCTCAGAGGTGCTTGTAAAAGTGGTAAATTCCTTGCACAGCTGGTGCCGGCTGTTAGCATTCCTTGTGTGCATGTGTCTGAGTGTGTGTGTCTGTGTGTGTCAGCAGAGAGTCTAAGTTGTGTCTGCAGAGCCGCCACAGCACCGGGCCAAGTGAAGCCAATTACTCTGGCATCAGATATCAGAGCAAAATCTCTGTTTAGGACCATCAAAGAACAGCTGCCGTGTCAGATGATAGGGAAATATTAGAATAGCACTCCAACTATCTTACAATTGTATCTGTCTAATGTTATCTAATCCACTCTGTCTTTATAGACTGTTAAAACTGCTAATGATCTCTTTAGCCTTTTTAGCGATAGCCTTTATGCACAGCTTAGCCTCATGACCTGTATGTCAACTTAAGACCTATCAATGTCAGATATCTAGATAGCTTGTCAATTAGACATCCAATTAGTCTGTTTGACATTACCCCCATCCCCCATTCTGGGGGCTGGGAATGGTGGGGTAATTTTTCACATGGACCAAATCCAGTGGTGAGACCGGATAAACAAAATATCTCTTGGAAATTTGACCCACACCACAAGTGACTCACAGATATTCTTTCCACTCTGCTTCTCACAACAGGAAGCTTGTTTTTAAGGAAATAAGTTGCCGTTGTTTAAAAAAAAACAAAAAAAAACGTGGCGATACATTTTAATCAAAAGCAAATTAAGACGTAATCAGTTGTAACATCAGCTGCCGACTGGGTTTTCATTTTCCTCTGCCCATGAAAACAAAACAAAATCCAGACTTAAATCGCTGTTGTGTCATTTTTTATTTTTTTGATAGACACCAGGAACCAAGTTAATGTCCTATTGTTAGGCAGACGAGCAATAGTACATGAAGAGTCGTCAGCTCTGTGAATGCAGGCACAGGTGATTTTGAAGCGATACAAACCACTATTGTGCATTTGAATACCAAACAGCCGAGGACCTTTTTAAAAAAAAAAAAGTATTTATCAATGCAGCTGGACTCACCGTTGCTCTTGTGATTGTTGAGCCAATCAGTAGCATGATATCGTCCCTCTATCAGTATATCAGTGTAAACCAGGAGAGTAAGGCTGCATCTCTGTGTTCCTCTCAAGGATTTGCTCCAGCAGCTCTGTTTGGTTTTCCATTTTCCCTTCCTGCTGCTGTTTCTGCTTCAAGTGTTATTCTGACATTATTAAGGATGTGCTGAGCTCGGCTTTGACCTCAGGGACCCAGACTTTCAAGCCTGCTCAACACTGATTTGTGGTGTTGCCTGGTCTAAACAAACACACACACACACGCTCTTAAGGGATCCTTGTACAGTTGTTAAAATGTGTCGTTTTTGTCTGCTTCTTATTTGTCTGTTTGTTTTGTGCAGGCACTGGAGGAAGCCCAGATAGCCATCCAACAACTCTTTGGCAAAATCAAAGACATCAAGGACAAAGCGGAGAAGTCTGAACAAATGGTATGTGTATACACACACACACACACACAGATGCACACAGAGGTGGCTTGTTGAAGATAACCAAGGACACGACCCCAGCACAGGGGAGAAACAACCTATGTCCTCCTGTGTGTCACAATAGAGGACGTTAAGGAGACTCCTTTAAATGCGACTCCTTGTTAATGCACCTTCCATGTGTGTGTCTGCGACAGTGTTTGTGTGTCAGAGGAAGGCCAGTGGTCTGAGTGAGTGGAGAAAGGATGAGGGGGAGATTGGCGAGCAGAGTCTCCCTCAGGAGGCATTGAGGAGCAGTTATTTCTCAAACCAGCGGGGGTGTTGTTCATCCTGCTCTATTTCTCTTTACCCCATCGCTCCATCCAGTCCACAACGCTTTCATTTATTTCACCCGTTTGTGCTTCTTTCTCATCCATCGCTGTACTTTTTCCTCTTCCTTTATTCCACCCTAGTTTCTTTGTCCTTGTTTGTTTCTCTGTGCAACAGCATGTCTCACTTGTTATTCTTCCTGCACAGGTTAAGGAGATTACAAGGGACATAAAGCAGTTGGACCATGCCAAGCGCCACCTAACCACGTCCATCACCACCCTCAACCACCTGCATATGCTGGCAGGGGGTGTGGACTCTTTAGAGTGGGTACAATCACATATCACATATCATACCAAAAACAAACTCCCACAGTTTAACCCTGAGTCTTATTTGACCAAAATAAAGTTGTTATGAATAAAACCTGTTTGTCTTCATAACAAAAGTAATTTAAGTTGTGTAGAGACAGTAGTTGTGAGATGTGTGAGATGCACCCACAATTTTAGTATTAGTCGATTCCAATGAAAGACAGATTTTGTATTACACAACCTACAAATCATTGGCTGCAGTCCGATCTGTTTTAAGTAATGCTGACAAAATCTCTACCCTGGGGGTAAAAGCTGCTACTGTGTACTGTTTTACAAGACAAGAGGGAAGTCCTACACAGATAGATGGAAAAAAACCTGTTCAGTTCATACAAGTCTTAATCATCTTAATCTCTAAGATCCATATTTTTCTGTATCACTGCTCCAGTGTGCGTTTAAAATGGATTTACATGTGTAAGTGAGACAAAGTCGGATTGTTGCTGGACTGATTATGATTTGCAGGGGTGGCTTGCTTAACCAGTTAACAGTTGCAGTCGTGTAGAATAGACTGTAAAGATGGATTTATTCAGATATAAGGATATAAATAATTCACACATCTGCGTTGCGTTTCAGAGCCATGACCAGGAAGAGGCAATATGGGGAGGTGGCCAACCTGCTGCAGGGAGTCGTCAATGTGCTTGAACATTTCCACAAGTACATGGGCATTCCCCAGATTAGACAGCTTTCTGAGAGGTAACTAAAGCACACACTGTACTTTCCTGTAGTGCATCAGCTGTGTTGTGGGAACTTTTTGTTGTTTTTGTTTGTTGCCTTCCCTGTGTCTTGCTCAGACTCACTCATGTTACTCGCTACAGTGTGGCTGTAAAAAAAAAAAAAACTCAATTCCAACTGGCAGTTCGGAGCCAGCTCTCCTTACAGCTGAATTATTCCACAGCTTGTCAGCTGAACTGTTGAAAAGTGGTTGCAGTATTTGGCTGGAGGTATTCTGCGTATTACATCCTGTTTATGCAGATATTCACATACACACACACACACAATCCCACACATACAGGAACACACAGGAAGGAAACACACTGAATAGAGTCCTGTGATGCCAGCATTTCTTCCATAATCGGAGATTAGAGGCATACTTTTCCAAGGGGCTGTTTGTATCTCCATGTTTGTGCTTCTACTTTGTGTGTGTGTGTGTGTGCAAGATGCATTCATCACACAATGCACTTCAGGTTGTTGTTTATGCATGTTAATTATATTTCAATTGAAAGTATATTTAGGAGCATTTGTTTTATCTGGAGAGAACCAATGTCTGGATGTGGTCTTCATTTTAAGGAGGAACTACATTATACAGGATTTTGACTTTAATTAAAGAGCTTTAGAGTAATTGTTATGGTTAAATGAGTTGTGAAAGGGAGAATGAAGGTTCTCTGGCTTCCACCTAGCATGTCTCGGCTTAACAACCAACCTTGCAAGATCAGCGCCTCCAACCCAGTGTCTCGTGTGAGAGACATAGACTGCTTTACGGCACTACAACACAACCACCCCCGTAATCTGTAATCTCCTTTTAACGTTACCCACCTTCGTTAAAAAAAGGCACATGGCCTGGGGGGGCGGGCTTAGCTGTGAGTTTTTACATAGTGAAAATGTGCACTCTGAAACTGTAGGGGGAGCTCCATAGAGAAGAAAAGGTGACTGTAACAACGAAAAAACACAGAGAGAGAGAGACAGACAGAGAATAAAGTGCATTGCTATTCTGTTTTTTTTCCCCTCACAGCTCTGACTTAAATTTCCATTTTTAGTAATGTTTTCCAAGAATATCAGAATCACTTTGGAACACAAAGAACCAATTTGATGCTCAGGTTCAAAGTGATGTTTGCCCCCCCCACCAGAAAAAAAAAAGTACGGATGTCCCTCTGTTCTGTTTTGACTAAGGTGTGGCAGCAGACAGTGTTCATACCAAATAACAGCTGCGTGGAAGAAGTGACTCTGCTGGAGAAACAGATGATGGGAGAGACACCGGGAAGGGAAAGATATGAAGGCAGGGCAGACAGCTGGACATAAACGGTTAACAGAAAAATAAAATCACTACTTTCTCTGTGAGAGACTTGACGCATGAGTCAGCACAGCGCTAGAGATAGCCGAGTCAGACAAGAAACAGATGCACAGTGGAGAAATAGATCAGACAAACATAGGCAACAATAGGATAGATGCGAATGATCGGGGGGGGGTGGGCTGCAAAATTACAACCCGGGGGGGTGGGGGTGGAGGAGGTGAAGTGACACAAGTTTTTGGAGCAGTAAGGCAGAACATTTACTTTTCATTGTAGTCTCTACAGTCAGTCTTTTTGTGTAGTTAACAATAACAAGAACATTTCTATTAAATTCTGAATTCAAACTTAAGACAGAGTTCACATCAGTAAATTGTTAACAATCGCAAAATAAGAGAGAAGGGGCTTCAGACCTGATGAAGACCACTGTATTGAAACGTCGTTGATTCTTTAAATAGAAGTCTACTGGGAGCTTCCCTCCTTTTCTCGTAGTATATTTTTGCCCAGCACCTGTCAAATGTTTTTGGATGTGCATGCTCTCCTTTGAACTTAAAAAAAAAATACATATCTCTATTATTTTTAATATAACACAACTATTGAATATTAAATTAATCTGATGTGAAGTTGTTTTCTACCTGCATACTTTACTCACCGTCACAACTGCACCACTCGGGTGTCGCACAGAGAGAGTCAGTGACTGGACACTGTTTATACTTGTACATGAACAGACGAAATGCACCTGCACACTGACTGCAGTTCGACCTGCTGCTGACAGTTTGTTCTGTGCCAGGTGTAACAGCTGTAGACACTAGCTGGATCCTGACATTAGTTTATCATAATGTACAACAACAGTAGCCGCAGTAGGCAACAGTCTCATACCAAGTAGGTGTTTAGTCAGTGGTGAGTGCTTGAAATGAAAGCTACCACTTCAGTTAGCATCCATCAGTGATTACGTCTCTCCACCCTCTCCTGTTTATTCTGGACGACTGTCAGGTCTTCGGGTGCTGTCTTCGGTTAACCCAGTTCAGGTGCCTTCGGGTGAAGACAGATTTATCAAGGACTGCACAATCTCAGCTTCTACACCATCATTTTTTAAAAGCTTCTCCGTCGTGTCTCTTTGAGGTTGCTTTACTGACCAGCAGCCAGAGTATTCACCTTCACAGACATGACTACATGCCCATAAAGACACCTGCAAACCTGTGCACTGTTATTAGCTTTAGAAAAATATCAACCAAATGTGAGGAATAAGCTGTGACAGGCAGTGACAGCTCTGCCAGACACTTCACTGGGATCGTTTTTTAAATGAATTTACTGTGCGAAAAACAATTGTTGAGTTTTTAAAAGCTTCTACACTGGTGAGTGTGAAAGCTCTGGAGGGAACTGTGACAACATCACTGCTGTTGTTTTGTCGGCAAGTGACTTGTACATAGCAAACTGACAGCTTGAGATTTAGTGATAATGAGGGATGCATAGTGTTTTTTTTCTCCGTAACTCTTGAACGATAATTAAAACAGATGTCTTTTAACTGTGGCTGGAAGCTATGAAAAGTTACTTTGACTAGTGAGCCAAGAAACAAATTCCAAAAAAGTCAAAGTCTGGTGCATCTTGGAGGTTTTCACATGAAAATTTAATTATTCAGGTATGATGTTTGGCTGATGGAGGAAACTGTAAATTTCAGTGTCATTCTTTTTTTGTCCTTTTTCAGAGTAAAAGCAGCACAGAGTGAGTTGGGGACTCAGATCCTGGCCGACTTTGAAGAAGCCTTCCCCTCTCAGGGCTCCAAGGTAAATATCTTGCAGAAGAGTCAGGATTTTCATGCTTGTTTCGCTTTCTTTCTTTTTTTTTTTCTTTTTTTTCGAGACAAATTCCTTCCATATTCCTTGGTTTAAACATTTTCACATTCCTCCTGTACAAACAATCACGGTTAAACTTTTATATCGCAATCAACCCAGAGACCTGGTGGTCCCAGTAATGTGCTCAGAGATGCCTGTCTGGTGGCCAATGTACTGGACCCACGCATCAAACAGGAGATCATCAAGAAGTTCATCAGGCAGCACCTCTCAGAGTACCTGGTGCTCTTCCAAGAAAACCAAGATGTGAGTAAGACGCTGAATTCCACAATTTAGGAGGTCATACCTACAAGGAACACATAGTTACCTAAATTCAAAGGTGCTATCTATAAATTAATGTAAACTACCCCGCCCTCTTGCCCAAGGTCGCATGGTTGGACAAGATCGATCGACGCTATGCCTGGATCAAGCGCCAACTGGTCGACTACGAGGAGAAATACGGGCGCATGTTTCCTGAGGAGTGGTGCATGACAGAACGTATCGCTGTGGAGTTTTGCCACATCACCAGGTAAACAACATGTACAACATACAGGTAGAAAGAATTAGATTAGGCTATGAGCTCTGATATGTTGTCTATTCAATGATTGTCACATACCCTGGTCTCTGTCCAAGAGAAAGGGCAAAAGGGAAAGTAAATAAAAGTTTGTGTGGGACTGACTGATGATTCGGTACATTCTGCTCTGCTGACGTAGGTGGCCTACATGAGCAGTGACCTAGTGGCCGTGATTCTCTTTTGCCCATTTTTTGCCCCCAGCTACACAGGAGAAGAAAGTCGTTGCCATTATTTGTATAATGTTCCAGGCTCTAACTATAAATCAAACTAATGAAAACATTTTGCAAAAAATCACACCGTCATTAAAAAAAAGCCTGACGTGACATATTTTGCTGAAAGGGGACAGATGTAAGATGTTTATTTGAAACATGTTGGAATGTGAAGTTGTAGAAATGAATGGAAGCACACTCAATCTGTGTCAATCTTTCCTAAGGGTGGAACTCGCCAAAGTGATGCGCACACGGGCGAAGGAAATTGAGGTGAAACTGCTCCTGTTCGCCATTCAGAGGACGACAAACTTCGAGGGTTTACTGGCCAAGCGTTTCACAGGATGCACCTTGACTGATGTGCCTGGAGTGAGAAAAACACACACAGATACACAATAGATCTGTAACAACATGACTAAAATGAAAACCTAGGATTTTTTAATACTATATTATAAACTGAAGGTGCAGACACAGAATTGCAGTATAATCAAAATCAAATCCATTATTCTGCACTGAGACCTTATGACTTGCTGAAATACTTTCGGTTATGTTTTGTTGTAGTTCCTGTAAAATTACTTTTCCTTATCCCACAACCACATGTCGATAAAACTGCTGACACACACACACACAGGGCACTGTTGTTGTTGTGTCAGAGCCTGAAGAAATCTTCTAATCCCGGTCATGTCATTGTGAGTAGGTGGAAGTGAGACACAGAGAATGGACAGATTATAAAGGTCATGGTTTTTTAGTTTAGTTGGAGCACAACTAGGCCAAACTTGTTCAGAATTGATAATATTTAGTCCCCACAGAGACCCTTTTGTCTTCAGTTCAGTTTACACCCATGCCTGCTGGGCTCTGTAATTCAATCAGGGATTTGGTTGAGTGGAATTTTATAATTGGGGGTGCAGTTTCATCAAAGCTCCGCACGAAATGGTCCACATGGACATTGACAGTGATGAAACCTGGACTTTATTTTAATTTATAAAACTTACTTTCACTGAAGTCTCACCATGAAATGCTGCAGCTGGTGTCTAACCCCACATGATGCTCATCCAAAATTCTGTGGGTTTTTTTTACAGCAAAAGAGACCAGAGAGCCCTCTAGACTCAACTAACCCCTTCCTGGAGGATGAGCCTGGTGAGGATGTGGGCGCAGAAAAGGACGAGGATCTGACCAAGGTAGGTTGATCTGGACTGAGTCCACCTGACTCTTCAGCAACATGAAGGGCCTGTCAGATGCACTGTGTGCACAATTATTAGGCAAGTGAAGCATAATAATTAGTAGGCAACTTCTCAGACAAAATGGGTCAATAAGAGATTTAACAGACTCTGAAATGTCAGAAATTGTAAAATACCTTTCAGAGGGGGTGGGGCACTCTTGAAGTAGCTGAATTATTGTGACGTTATAACCCAAAAGTCAAACGTTTTGTTGCACATAGTCAACAGGGTTGCAAGAAGTGTGTGGGGAGAGAAAGACGCAAATAACTGCTAAAGACTTGAAAAGAATGAAGCTACCAGGAAGCCATTATCTTCCAGTGCCACCATATTCCAGATCTGTAACCTACCTGGGGTGTCCAAAAGTACAAGGTGTTCAGTGCTCAGACTCTATAAAGCCTTTGAAAAATCTATCCTTAGATATTTTTCGGCCCAGTCTTGAATTTTCAATTTATGAGTCTTGTTCAGGTGGTCATGTTTCATCCATCCTTGCCGTGGCCATGTCTCTGACCATGTCTGATGTAAAGAAGTTGCCTAATAATTATGAACACCTTAATATACGATGTTGATCACTTTTGGCCACACACCCCCTCATTACACAAATGTACATCCCGCATTACGCTTAAATCCAACAAACGTTCAAATTTATATATCTTTGAGTTGGAAAGAACTGTATCCTTCCTGTGATGTGGAACTTGGTGTAGCACAAAGCAGTATCAAGCTATAGCCTCTTAAAACAACAGAATCTTCAAAATATAACTTTCATAAAGCTTAGGTTTATTATCAGGGCTGTTGTATTGGACTGCATCAGTTATGTGTGTTTTTGCCTCCAAAGTCAGTTGCTTCAGTTTCTAAGATATGGCACATGGTAAATTGCCAAATCCAGAATCTCCTGTGCCACCTTATATTTGACCCAGTTTCTATGTTCAGAGTTTGGACATTTACTTCATGCTGGCTGAATATGAGGCACAACACAAGCTCAATGATTGGATGATTGAAGCTCAGAGCAGCTCCAGCGACAACCTGTTATTTCACTAATGGCCCCCTTTTCCTCTCCTCTTTCAGCCCAGGAAGCCCAAAGCGCCGGACAACCCTTTCCATGGCATTGTCTCCAAGTGTTTTGAACCTCATCTATACGTCTACATAGAATCCCAAGACAAGTGAGCAATGTATTCTTCTCACATGCAGACATGAGCAAATACTGTTGTGGCACACAGACCCAGAATCAGGAGCAGGTTGTGTGTAAAGTTGGCACATGCGTCCCTTTTTTCCGTTGCCCACTCATCAATCAGATCCCCCTTCTCCCATTCTACTCCACTGCCTCCTCTGTCTTTCCATCTCTTGTTCCTTTACATGCCTCTGTCTCCACTGTGGCAGAAATGTTTCCCATTAGCTGCGCGACCACAGACACCAAGAGAAAGAGTGAAGGAGGTTGAAGAAGTGCTGCCGTAGCAGATCTGCCCATTTTCATTCCCACCTCTTTATTTTTTTGGTATCCCTTCTTTGCTCTTTCTTCCTGTGTAAGTGTTCTTTCATTCTCCCTTTCTTCACCTCAGTTTAACGTTTGTTATGCTTCCTTTATATCGCCCCCTCTTTATAGTCTGTTTTTCTGTTTTTTCTTGCTTCATTTTTCACCTCCCCTTCCTCCATCCTTCACTTCTCCTCCATCAGTTCCTCCCCTCCCCCCCAGCCTGTCATGGTGATTGCCCCTGAAACTGCACTCAGTTTCTGGGACCTCAGAGTTTTGCATGCAGCCACTGGCTCATGGCTCTGTGGTGCGTTAAACGATGTTTGTCTGTTCAAAGGAACAGGATTGACCCATTCTGCAGCTACAACCTCATTTCACTTCAGTCCAAAGACCTTAAACAGGCAGCGGCCAGATCAGCTTGTCCCCAGTGGGACATAGCAGGAGAGAACAGTGGCCTGCTTGTTTTGTCTTTGGCTTTAGTTCCAATGTTCAGTAAGATCAGGCCACACCAACTGACTGTGGACCTGTTGAACACAGTGCTGAGGATTTTGATATGCTTGGAATATTTTCTGCTGTTTCTCCATGTGCTACTCTGTCCGCCTGTTATTTTATCCCTTCATTTATTTATTGGGGTTACAGACCAATCATATGTTTTTAATGTTTAAATATTTTTATTTGATTCATTTAATTCCTTTCATGTGCCACTAATCCAACCATCCATGTGTGTGCATGTGAACTTTTGTGGGTTTGGCTGTACATTTTCGGGCATACGCAGGAACCTGGGGGAACTGATCGACCGGTTCGTGGCCGACTTCCGAGCACAGGGCCCACCCAAGGCGGGTACGGAGGAGGGCGGAGCAGTCCTGCCCAGCTGTGCTGACCTCTTTGTCTATTACAAGAAGTGCATGGTGCAGTGTTCCCAGCTGAGCACCGGAGAACCAATGATCGCCCTCACAACCATCTTCCAGAAATTCCTGAGAGAGTACGCTTGGAAGATCCTCTCAGGAAACCTGCCTAAGTAAGATCTCTTCAGGTTTGGTCTGAACAAAAAGTTATTGATTAGAATTGCCCTTCCTCATATACCTGTAGGGGAAGTTATACACTTAAGAAGTAACTCAGAGTACACATGGTTTTCAGTGAAGAAACTTTATCCTGTGATAGAATTAAAACAGAGACAAACTGTGTATAAATAAGGGTTAAGGATTAGCATGACATTGTTGTAATATTGTAATAATTTACACTAAATGTGATTTTTACTCACATTGTCAAATCAAATCACTTCATTATTCAGCCACTCCCATATCTGCTGGCTTCTGTGGCTGAAGTCAGTAGAGAAGTGGCTTAATATGAACTCTTAACTGCTAGCGGATGGTGGCTGTAAGACAGCCTGACTGATTTGAGGTGACAGGGTAAACCCTCAGCTTCTCTCTTCTCACTTGAAGCACAAAGTCATGACATTTTTCCACAAGTGAATGTCAGTTAAAACCGACTCCCTCTACTCAGTGGCCTAGAGGGTTTTCTAAATATAACAAAAATAATGATAATAGCCTTTTTCATAGCACTTTTCTTAACAGTTTAAGTTAAAAGTTAAAAGTTTTAATTTGCTAAACAGAAATAAAATCAAATAAAAAAAAACAAACACATTATGCTAACTAATATATTATAAGCCTGGCAATTTTGAAAAATATGTATTACTATATTCAACAAATCCCATGAAAGGGCTGAAATTAGCAATGAATGTTATATGCTATAGACCTCCTTCTTTTTCTGAAAACTGTTGAATCAGTCCTGCAAACACTGTCCAGCTGACAAATACTCACCAGCTCACTAGAATTTATTCACTCGTGTTTCAACAACTTCTATCCACAAGAATCATTACATCTTTTGGGCAGTAACACGAACACAGATTTGTTTAGGATTAAAGTTTCACAAACAAGCATGTCAAGCCCATATTTGCTCATTCTTCTTTTGCTATGGTGATGGAGCTGTTTAAGAGTTTACTATGAAACTTAATGTCTTCAGTCCTCGCTGTGTTTGATGGATTGGAATGGCATGCTATGAAGGATCTGGAGTTGGTTATGTTGTGGCAAAGTCTAATACGCTACCAGCAAAAACATCTCTGGCTCATTGGCCGCATAAGAACTCATCACTGGCTGTGGTGTACTCACACACACAGAGGCGTGCTCTGTCTCAGTTATGCATGCATGCTAATGACACACTTGCCTTCACTGAGTAATGTATACCATATTCTGAGCCGTAAAAAGATACTCAGTCAGATGCGGATGCATTCAGATGCTTTGCAAGTGCTTATACTTACATACATAGACACGCTTCTCCAATGTGGTGTGTCGTGAATTGGCTAGTCTTTGAAAGGAGGGCCCCCTTCAACTATGTTGTGGTTTTGCTCACTTCTCTCTTTTATGACTTTTATTAATGACCGAAGTCTAGTTGTTGAAGTCTAATTGGCCCAACATCCAGACACTTGAGTCTGCTTGTAGTTGCGCCTGTTGTGTCTCAGTTAGTAGAAATGGCGTTCTTCATCTGTGGTTTAAAAGTGTGGTTTTTTGTTTGTTCCAATCAACTCATGATGTATATTGTGTATCAGTTTCACACTTTTGCTTCATGACTTTTGCCACTCTTCTTCTACCTCTCCTTTTAAGTCTCTGTGTGTTTGTCCCTCCAGATCCAGCAGTAACAGTGGGGGTCTTACCATCAGCAGTCTGCTGAAAGAGAAAGAGGGATCAGAAGCAGCAAAGTTCACCGTCGATGAGCTCTGTCTGATCTGCAGCATCCTTAGCACTGCAGAGTACTGTTTGGCGACCACACAACAGGCACGTGCACTCATACAGATGCAAAGTTTTAAACGACCCTAACTCTGTGCATATAATTGATTGGGATCAGAGATGTATCCACAGAAACAGTTTACATTAAGAAATGTAGTTACAGACATTTGACTAATGTTTCATCAGTGTTTTAAGGAACTCACTTCTGATGGTTACAATTACAACACAACCTGAAATATTTCATCCATCTTGTTTTTGTTGCAACATGCATGCAGCAATTTTCTGTAAAGTCTGTTTTTTAGATTAGGACATATTTCAAGGGATGCACTCAAAGTTATGAAACAAATGTGCCTGCATTCATGTTTTCTTTATTTCTGTTCCAGTTGGAGGAGAAGCTAAAGGAGAAAGTAGATAAAGTCTTGGTGGAGAGAATTAATTTGACTGGGGAGATGGATACGTTCAGCACGTAAGTAACAAAAGCAGAGCATTGCTTTTTTGTAATTAAAAAACACCCTACCTTCTGTTAAGTGTAGAGATTTTTTTTAATTATATGACTCTCATGTGTTCTCAGTGTGATCTCGAACAGCATCCAGCTTCTTGTACAAGATCTCGACGCTGCCTGTGATCCTGCTCTTACTGCTATGAGCAAGGTGCTACACACACACAGATTGAAGATATTTGAATTCAGCACCACAACCATTCATTAAAAGTTAAACATTATCATATTTTTCTCCTTAACTGATGCTGTACGAAATATGTCTTTGTTTTAATGTGTAATGCATCTAAATGCATGAACTTGATGTTGAGCAATATTCTGATCAGTACTGATGTGTTATCTCAGATGCCGTGGCAGAGCGTGGAGCACGTGGGTGACCAGAGTCCTTATGTCACGTCCATCATCATGCACATTAAACAAAATGTGCCGATCATCAGAGACAATCTGGCCTCTACTCGCAAATACTTCACACAGTTCTGCATCAAGTTCACCAAGTACTGTACACACAAACACACACACTCATGCTTAAGCACCATCTAAGCTACAACTAACTGTCTCTAATGTTGATATATGTGTCTCTTCTTTCTGCCTAGTTCTTTCATTCCTAAATTTATAAACCACCTGTTCAGATGTAAGCCTATCAGCATGGTGGGAGCTGAACAAGTAAGTTAAATTTGTGTTGATCTGCACCAGTGCTTTTTTTAAGCTTCATTGTGAGTCACCACCTAAAGCACATTTCAGGCTTTACATGTAGAATGTTGCATCTGTATTACATCAGAAAATTATTGCATTTCACTTATTTGCCGTGTGCACTGGTATACATGTTTAATCTTGAAAATCTTGCGTGTCTTACCCCACCAGCTCCTCCTTGACACCCACTCCTTGAAGACAGTCTTGCTGGATTTGCCCTCAATAGGTTCCCAGGTGCTCCGTAAGGCACCTGCCAGCTACACCAAGATAGTGGTGAAAGGCATGACCCGTGCAGAGATGATACTAAAGGTGAGGAGGGACGGGGGGGACTTCATTAATACAAACTAGGCTCTATTTAGTTTGTGGACTCGAGAAATCTGTGCGTGAGTGTAAAAAGCGCACAGCCAAACTCCCCTCTGACTGTTGGAAAAAGTACTTAAACTCCTTCCTAAAGCGAGGAGACATTCATTTAAACAGTTTACATTTCATGGTATAAACTGAGGATGAACTTGCATCTTTAATTGATGGATCTTAATGAGACGCAAAATACAAAACAGTTTAACTTCAACAAATTATCAGAGCCACTCAAGTTTTATGACATTTAACTTGGGTGGTGAAAGTGCTGCTGACCGTTTTTACAACCAAAACGTAGGTTTCTGACCTTTAAAGGATCGGAACTTTACAAAGACCCTTTTGTGGAAGTGAGTTTTCTTTATCTCTTGTTTGTCATTTAAACGATTTAGTGTCGGAACTCTGACATATCCAGTTAAACATGACCTTTGCTATTGATGTGAAGTCTTCACAAAGAATAGTCTGGCACAACCTGCAGCTAACAGCTTTTTCCACTGATTAAGATTCCATCATAAGAAGCAGCAATAGACTGAACTAACATTTCTTGTCTAAGTGTTGTGGTTTGACTGGCGAGTCGGTATTAAAATCTTTGCCTTAAGTCACTGGAGCAGATTATCTACTTAGAATTTATTTTTGGGCAGAATAACCCTTTAATTGTGTCTTTAATCCGACTCACAATAGCACTTTATGAGCACGTTTCCATAAAATAACCCACCTCACATGAGTTAGGAAGGGAATAGGAATGGTGCTCATATGCCACTGGTTTAATGAGTGAGAGACGGGCACCCAGACAGTATGTTGCTGAGCCTAAGCCAATGGAAAGGTGAGCGAGTAAATAAATAAATGCATGCAACCATGCGTCTACTCACGGAAAACATGCAGTATAACGTGTTGCATATTGAAAGTTGTTTTTAATGGGAAAAGCAAAGACAGGATGCAGCCAGTCTGAATTGCCTTATGAGACCCTAGAGGACACTGGTATGTGGCTGCCGTCGATGAACCACACCCTAATTAACTGTCCCTGGAGTGTACAGAAATGCGCTAACACACACACACGGCACACATCTACCTGTCCCTTGATTTTCCTTGCACTCCCTGGAGGCCTTCTTTCCTTCCTGAAGCTATCACAGTTTGACTGTCTTGATGTGTGGAGCCGTCAGAGTGACCTTGTTCAGTCGTGCTTCGCCCACCCTGCCATCGCTGTGAAAAACAGTGGATCAGCGGCAGACAGTGAAATACTTTAGATTCATGGCATTATACTGTAACTACTGTCATACTCAGGCAAATAAAATAATATTTGAAGCTTTCTCAGAAATTGACTGTCAAACAAAGCCCTTTTACCGTTGCCTGTCACAACTGGTTTCTACTGGGATGCACGCTCTTCCATATGGCCTTTGTAAGGCCTGTCTTTGTTCCCAAGAAAAATGCCCTGAATGTATACAGATGAATTCCTACTCATCTGCCACACATTAAATGGGCTTTCACATTATGGAATTACAGAACACATTCACATCAGCCCACTACTGTCTGCTTTCTCTGAATCTGACTGCGAGCGGGGCCATTCAACTGGAATGTATATGTATTATGTATGTCTATATGGATTCTAAGAACTCTCATAGATGAAGCTGACACTCCATGAAGGGCTTGGAGTGACTCACATGCACTACCATGTTAGCTCAGGACAAATAATCATTTTGGAGACTAGAGATCTGACACCGAGAAAAAAAAAAAAAGCCTGATAACAAGAATTCTTAGGAATACCCAATGATGTGTAGGCAGATGATCACGAATCAGAGAGTCAGTAGTTTGATTCCCAGCACCTTCATTGACATGATCACTGGTGTGTGAATGTGTGTATGGAAGGGAAGCGTAGGGGAAAAGCACTGTATTTATGCATGTATTGGTCGTTAAGACTATAGACAATCAGCAAATAAACACAAGCCATTCACCATGATAAAAACTTTATGAGAATCAATAATGCTGCACGAGATGGATCAATACAATACAAACTGAATTGTATTTTGCCTACAGTATAAAGGCAAAGAAGGCTTCTGTGGATTACAGTCTTTTGAAAGAGACGAGATGTCTTCTTTGAATGTATTTGGCCTTTTTAAAGAGAAAGCATATATGAGTTAAGAGAGCAAAGAGAAACTTTTGTACTGCAGCCAACATTTTAGCCATCGAAGCTCCTCACAGGTAATTGCTTCCACCTTGGGCTGAGACTGAAGCTTTGTTAAGACAAACTCATTGAAAGCAGTCAATACAGGAATTCCTCTGCCCAGCCCCAACAATGGTTTTAAATTACACCCTGTGATACAGTGACTTTAAATCAGAAGGGTTGGAGTCTTAGCTCCTTCAAGGATCTGCTGTTCATTGGGGAAATTGAAGGAGCACTTTAACTTTGTCAAAGTTCACTTTGAAATTGAGGCACACTGTAGGATTCCTTGTAGTATAAGTTGTGACTCTGAGGCAGTATTGTTTACCAACTATGGATTTGTACATTGAGAACTTACAAAAATAGTATGGATGAATAGACGGATAGATGGATAAAGAGGTAGCTAGAGGGGGAAGGAGAGCTTTATTTTTGTCGTCATTGCTGCAAGAAATTGGATTGTAAGGAAAACTTTTGTTTCTAAACACATACGTTTTATATATGAGCTGATTACCTTGTTAACTCACAATCCTTCTATGGACTGTTTTTTTTTTTTTAATTCACTGCTGTGCTATTTAGTGAAACTGTAAGAGTAATTGTTCGTTGGGGATAGGTTAGGTAGGTTGGCATCCAAAAGAAGACATTTTGTGCTATGGGAGTTTGGTTGATTTGATGATCTCACAGTAATCACCAAGTAATCATCAACTTAAAACAGCATTAATTATTCAGTTTAATGTAATTTTTGTTAACCACTCGGGAGCAGTGAAACAAGCTTTAATTACCAGATTGATATATTAGCACCTTGTAAAGTTATTACACATTAGTAACAGCTTCCTATTTATGCATCTGGCTCGCATGGACTAGTCTAAGTATTTATGTGTCATTTGTGGTGTTAAATCCTTTGGGCCATTTCTAGCTCTTCAATCCTTAATGCTCCAGGATGTTAACCAGCTAGTTGCTAACTTTGTCTCTGTCATGTTGCACTGGACAAATAGTAGTAAACACTGGGTTTATCAATGCTTGTATGCTGACAGAGCAGTATGGCTAAAGCCATACGGTTCTGTGATGCAAAGCAAATCAATGGGCTGAGGGATCTGAAGTAGCCTGAAAAATTGAAAATCACTGCAGAGTTGGGTGATCACTCTCTGTGGGTTTGTTACTTTGAGTGAGCCTTTCTCATCACGGAAAGTCATTCGGACCATTATTGATATAAAGATATTGATTTGCACACCTTTAAACTGCCACAATATTAAGTTTCTCTTTAGTTCATAGAAAAGTAGTGTACTTTTTTTTAAGTTTCCACTTCTGTAAGATCCCCAACTCTTGATGTAGCTGTCAAGTGATCTACTTTGAGTGTTAAAGATGAAATAAATTAGGGTGTCTCTTATGTAAGCCAGCGCTCAGTTATGTTCAAAGTACATAGGATTCTTTCTGTCTGTCTGAGACAGCCTCTCCTGGCCGGTGCGATGCCTGTGAGACGTGGCTGTTTTCCACGCTCTTGCAGCCCAGCCCACCATAGCTCCAGCTCCCTCTTCCCTACTACCTCTGAAGTTCTCTTCTGGGGAGTATTTTAAAGGCAACCCCCCCCCATCCCCACCCTTGTTCAGGCTGAGTGCGTTACCCCCTCCTCATTCTGTTTCTCTCCCTCTCCCTTTTAATGCCAGCTTTCATTCTTAAACTCCCTCTCTCCCCCTTTCTGTACTTTTTTTTTTTTTTTAACAAGGTCCCTGCAGGCCTTTCCCTTGGCCTGGCTCCAGGACAGTTGCTAAGTAAATCACTCAGTCAGCAGGGGTGGTAAGAAAGCAAAGAATTCCACGCAATCCTGAGCCCTTCATGACCGTTCTTCCTCCTCTGTCTCTCCTGTTTCTCCTTCACTGTCTTCCCTGTCCGTGCAGCTCACCTTCTCCTGTATTTTTTATTTTGAGTTAAAAACGGAGCGTGGAAGCTTGAAAGAATAGTTTGGGTCCTTTTGAAGTGAAGGGTAGGAGAAGCGGTTTTTTTTGTGAGATGGTCCCCGTGCACGCCTGTATGCATGGGATGGGAGGCGGGGGTCTGTCAGCCATGTGTGGGTCTGCCTGCTTTGTAGCGGCTGAAAGAAATGCTATTTGATCCACGTTTTCCATCCCGTCTCTATTGTTGAGAAAACAAAACAAAACAAGAGAATCCAATCCAGAAAGACTTGTGCTCCATTAAACTTTTTTTCTGCCTGCTTTTGACTAATGCAGATTTTTTGCCCAGACTCATTATATCCCCCAAAATAATTACTGGTAAAGCTAATTATTGCCCGCTCATGCATGGAGTAATTGGTGTGTAAAAAGAGAGAGAGAGAAAAAAGAGTGAGGAGTGGGCTTCTAAATATAGAACCAGAGTCTCGACTTTGTTTGCAGCTAGAACTTCTTGAATCTGTCAGTTTGAACCCCCCTCCTCTTCCTCCTTCCCTCATACTGGGGCCATAGCTTCCCCATGTGGGATCATTTAAAGATCTTATGGGTCGTCCCATGATGGTGCACAGGAAAAGCAGGGATTTCATTAAACTCTACTTTTTCTGCAGGTGGTGATGGCCCCACATGAACCACCAGTGGTGTTTGTTGATAACTACATCAAGCTCCTGGCTGATGGTAATCCTGAGACCTTCCAGAAGATTTTGGATATGAAGGTCAGTCGGTTGGTTTTAGCAGCAAAAACAAATGAAGGAATGGTTCATAATTTTTGAGAAAAATGCTTATTTTGCTTTCTCGCAAATACATTGGACAAGAAGAGCCCTCTCTGATGTCTAAACATATATAGCATCTTAATTTGTGAGCTTTAGTGGTCTGTTTATCCCTCCTTATAGACCTTATCCTCAATCCAAGCTAATAAGATGCTATAGCTTAACACTCAACATACAGATACAGGGTGTAGTATTGATCTTTTTATCTAAACAAGAAGAAAGCAAACAAGCATAATACTCAAAATGGGAAATTATTGTCTTAACATTGTCACTTTGCATCTCCTCTCATGAACTTACCTGCACTCTGTGTTTCCATTAAGAGATTTTGTTTAATAGTTTGTAATTTCCCCCCTTTGTTCTCGTGTGTAGGGTCTGAAACGCAGTGAACAGAGCAGTATGCTGGAGCTCTTCAGGCAGAGGCTACCCACTCCACCCTCAGGGGCCGACGGCGGCCCCTCACTGTCCTTTAGCGCCCCCACCCCTGAGCAGGAGTCCTCCCGCATCCGTAAACTAGAGAAACTCATCAAGAAGAGACTGTGAAGAGAAACACAGTGCAATCACATCCTGAGAACAAAGAGAGCTGCAGGATGAGAACGTCCTCAGCTCTCCTGCAGTTATTCATCTCAAAAGACTTCATGCTCCGTTCAGTCACCGTGGAGAATTACAGAAAGAGCAAAGAGATGACTGATTTTACTGACTGACAGTAATGTGAACCCAAACTGTCGCTGCTTTAGGAAGAAATGCCTTCTACTGCTACTTTATGTCGCTACATATCTCATTTACTTCTGTCATTTCTCACATTTCTTTTCATGACACTAACATCGAAGCTTTGTTACATCAGTACATTGTTGCACAGTGTATTCGCACACATGAGACAGAATGAAGTGCTGTTAACTAAATTCTGCTCAGAGAGTCGCTGGCTGCCTCACTGGGACATGTCTAATCCAGGATGATCGCAAGCAGTCTGATTTTAATTAAAGTGGATGTTTTTCTGAATATAATGTACTTCAAGGATAATCATGGCTTTCCTCAATTATTTTAATTTAAAGTGAGGGGGTGGGGGTGGGGGTGGGGGGGTACCAGAATGAAATTTGTGTTCATCTCTGCCATCCATTAAAGTGGACATGCGTCATAGGTGTCGGAGTTGTTTGTGCGAACAGTGACCTAAAACGAATCACATGACAAGGTTCCCAGGTCTGGAACAAAGAGGGTCTTTGGATTTCCTCTATGTTCAGTGAGACACAAGGCCATCTTTGTCCTGACATTTAAAATGTCTCTGGGTTACATGTGGAAATTAGAACCAGCAAACTTAAGTCTTTTCACTTGGGCCTTTGCCTAGAAGAGAGAGAGGTTGTTTACGGGTTATAAACAGATGAGCATCAACATTAATAATAAAGAGTGTACACTGTCTGTGTAAACACTTCAAATTTAACCCTGTCTCTTTTGCATTGAAATTATGTGTATGTGTGTATATAGACAGAACAAGATGGCTTTGTCTCAACACTTTTCCAAGTGCCCTCTGGATCTCTGAAGCTGCTCCCTCTCATATCCTTGGCGATGTCAAATGCAGAACATCAGAGCCACCAGAAGAAAAAAAAAATCTAAACTTATTTGCAGTCTGTTCCACGGTCATGGTCCCTGATTTTCATGTCTGTGCCTCTCAGCTTCTCGAGTCCTTGTAGATCAAATACATGTAAATGCATGTAGACACTCCTGCCTTCAGGTGCAAACATTTGAATCGTGCTAACTGCTCTGCAGCTAAACAGGCAGCTGTTGAACACTATTAAAACACGGCCACTGATTGTCCCTCGAGCCTCATCAAATGGGTGTACACTCCCTGCTTCAAATTTGTACATTTTTGCGCAATAGCAGGGAAAAAATACGTATAAGCTTAAATCTAACCATGGTTCAACGTTGAATGGGCTGCTTTGGAAATGTTCCCATGACTGGCTTCATCTCTGGTTGCCTCTTATCCTTCATCCAATCAGCAGCCAGTAAAAGCTTCAAAAGGCGTTTCCTTTCCTGTGTTTGTGGATGTGAAGGCCCCTTTGAGGGGAAAAGAAGTTTTGAAGAGGAGCCGCGGGCAGCAGGACGCACTCACATCCTTTCTCTGCTCACAACACAAGTCAACAACACTCCTCTCTCTCACCGTTTCATGCGCAATTCAACGCAGAGCTGGGCTTTGCTTTGAATGTTTCCGCTTCTGCAAAGAATAGTTTCTTGTCTGAAGGTCGGGGAGGGGGGAGCTGAGTTACCGGTTACCCAGTTGATGGTATTTCCAGCGGGCAGCTGTGCATGCTGTCCGGGAAGAAGTTGGCAGTAGCACCGTGGGACTTTGCAACTAAATAGCCTAATATTAGCAGAAGAAGAAAAAAACTGGACGGAAAAAAGGAAGTCAAACCTGGAAACGTTTCTCTTTCGCAAGCTGTGTCTTAACTCGCTGGAGTTTTGCAACTTTTTAACTAGAAATGGTTGGCAGGTTGAACTTGCCAAATGTATGTGAAGGAGATCCACTGGATATGAGCTGCAGGGCTGAGAGAGGACTTGACAGCCCGGACTCTGGGTTACCCCCGAGCCCGAGCCCCAGCGCCTGGCTTCTGCCTGTGTGTGCGGATAAAGCCGGGGGCGTGAGCCCGGTGTCCGAGGACGAGGGAAGGGGCTCCCTGGTAGGTAGCGCTATCTTCTCACTCAAAGAAAAAAAATACTGTGTGAACTCTATTGGGGAGCAAGGCAAATGACCACAAATTGCTGTTGCTGCTGAACATTAGCTCTCAATGCCAGGATATTTCATAACTTGCAATTTGATATGGAAACCCAGGCATAGTACCAGGAATATGCATGTATGAGTCTGATAGTTTCCACAAATGCATTAAATAGCCTATCACAGTGTCACTCAAGCTACGAATTCCACATCCTCTTCCATTTGGTGTGAATATTGAAAGCAGGAAATTAGCCCCTAAAATTGTTCACACCATAATGTTTTGCTGACTCACTTATCCTATTGTCTAATTAAAGAAACCTAATGTTTGTGAAAGTTCTTTCAGATTAACACTTTAGACTTAAATTTCCTGCAAGAACTGGCCTGCATGTTTTGGCTTGCAGAAGAAACTGGGTCACTACAGCATTGAATTTGGGCCAATAAGAACTTAAGAGTATTGGGTTCACATGTGGTAACTGTGTGGTTGATTTCTGTAACTGCAGGTTCCAGTTTTACCCACCGGATCTTTGCCACAGCTACACCCATTGTCCTTTGGGGAAGGCATAGCGCTTGATCTATTGCCGCCAAAGGAAATAAGGTGGGTTGACTTTGATGTGACCTGTACTGTGCAACATGAGACCATGCTGGAAGAGTGTAGCTATGCATGTAAGCCAAAAAATGGCACACCATGAGGACATGCAGGCTTTAGTAATTTTTACTATAATATGCACCAAAGTGGCTGACAACTTCCTGCGTAGTATGAGCAAACAGCAGGACATTGGTCTTGGACAGTGGGTGTTTAAGTTTTATGGATGACTGGTGCAGGTGGGACTTCGGGCTGCTTTCACAGCGTTGTTTTCCACAAAATGGAATGATTTTAATCTCTCCCCTCCCACAGATACACTTCATCCGTGCACTACAACTCAGACCGCCACTTCATCCAGGATGTGGCCCTGCAGCCGTGGGGCCAGGGCCTTGAACACTGCATGCAGACTATCATGGCTGTGCCCCACAGCACTTGGCGCCACTACAAAACACAGCTGGAGTTTCAGCCCCGCCATCGGCCGCAGCGCTTCAAGAGCACCACCATCATCTACCCCAAGAAAACGAGCGCCATTTACACTACAGAGCTGAGCTACGACTGCCACCGGCTATCCAGGCGCTTCCTCTCCAGCGTCGAGCTGGAGACGGCTGGCCACAGAAAGTTACCTCAGTGAGGGGTGGGGGGTGGAAGGGAGTGCTGGGGTCACACAGAGGTGGTCATTCTCATATCACCTAAACTGTGGCTCCCCTGAGGCTGGTTTGCCATTGACCTGCTGTGTTTCCTTTTTTGCAGTTGTGTAGCCTGTTTTTTTTTTTTATTATTATTAAGTACCTTTGTCAAGCAGTGGACAGAGAGCATCTGCACTTGTGACATTGCAGACAGCAGAGATGTTTTAAGAATGTTATGTGTAGCCTATATCCCTGCCTATGAAAAAAAAACTATCCATAGCACGGATATTTAATCAAGCGCTTGAGTTTTTAACTTGTTGAAAGGTTTCAAAGGAACAATGATCGTCTTTGATTTGTTTTTATTGGCTGTAGAATTGACTGAGATAGGCTGAGATAGGGAGAGCACTTACTAGCCCTCTGCCAAGCCACTGTCCTCATGTCATGCCAAGTTGGTCAGACTCAGGCGTGTGGAGTGATTGGTTTTTAAAGTTGAACAATGAGTCCTGTCTCGGCTCATGGAATTTGAAGAGCACCTACAGTAATAGAAGTGCAAACGGTGGATATGCTTCAAAGCAGCTAGTATGCAAGGAAGAGAAAAGGCAATTAAACGCGGTGCTGGAGTTTGGGTGCATGCTAATAAATCACCCACACTGCACATAGGATGTGGTGAAAATACTTAACACGTGTTTTGTTTCTTCACAGGGTATTGTTTGTTTCTGCACAACATGGCACAATCTGAGCTCCACCCAAGCCTTTTCTATAGCCACTGTTGCAGCTCATTATGTATTGTGTAAATGTTGCTAGATTAAGGAAACTTTTTTGTGCATTGAGATGTGTAAACTTAATCTTGTAGGTAGTGTAGATGGATTGCTGGAGTGTGGAGTTTACCATGGATAGGATTTAATTTTTCATATCACTCACTGGCTTACTAGTGAAAATAACAAGCTGCATTCCACTGCTATCACTTTCATTGGCCTGATGTGGATTGATATTGTATTTATTCTGTTGAAGTTTTAGGATCTGAGATTTTTTCAGCTCATTAACGGGTCTCGACAGTCATGGTAAGGGATTTATCTGTGATGCTCTTTGTACCTTATTGATGTATCTGTTTGATGCTTCCTTTTTGATATTAGTCACTTATTCAGTGCCAGGTTGAAATAAAGTGTTCATTAGATCATCAACTGTGAGGAACTATTGCTTGGTCTTTTTTTAAGGTTACAGGGGATTTTTTTGTTTATGTGTTTACAAAATATAAACAACAAACTTTGAGTATGTATGGCATGTATAAATTCTTAAAACGGGTTCTTAAGAGAGATGGGTTGTTCTTCCTCTTAAAGGACAATTCCGGGCAAATTCAACTTGGGGGTGTATGTTACTATCATTTTAGGTCTAAAAGAAGGAATGTGAAGATTTACAGTTTAATCGCTCCTGTTTTGCGGTAGCTCCGTCTGTCCCTGCATCGCTACAGCAGCAATGAATGGGAGTGGATGCAAGTTCCGCTGGTTAGGCTGTTTACATCCCACAAAGCCGCAATTTTTTTCCACAGACAGCGTCAGATGGCGACTCAAACATGTACCGATAAGTTTATTTACTTCAAGCAAGCGGACATGCTTGTAAAACTAGATCTAAATTCAAAGTCTCGCGCAAGACCCTGTTCAGGTGCAGTAGGAGCTGCCGCTTGTGTCATAAACACAGGAATATCGACTCTTTACTTGCTTCAAGTGTACATTTTTTTCCACAGACAGCATCAGGTTCAAACATGCGCCGATAAGTTTTTTTTACTTGTAGCAAGTCAAGAGTCGATATTTCTGTGTTTATGACACAAACGGTAGCTTTCTGACTTCCCCCGAATGCACCGAGCACGGCGACTGGGTCTCGCGCGAGACTCGGGGAGACTTTGAATTTAGATCTAGTTTTACAAGCATGTCGGCTTGCTTGAAGTAAATAAACTTATCGGTACATGTTTGAGTCTCCATCTGACGCTGTCTGTGGAAAAAAATTGCGGCTTTGAGGGATGTAAACAGCCAAACTAGCGGAACTCGCATCCACTCCATTCATAGCTGCCGTAGCGATGCAGGGGCAGACGCAGCTATCGCAAAACAGGAGCGATTAAACTGAAAATCTTCACATTCCTTCTTTTAGACCTAAAATGATAGTAACATACACCCCCAAGTTGAATTTGCCCGGAATTGTCCTTTAAGGGCAAAACTCTGTGCAGGTTCCCTATAAAAGCATGTCATATTCTTCAGCTAATCTATTAAACCATGTTAAGTCACTAAAACAATCCAGACAAATGGTTGTGCACCAAACTGTTTCAGTAGAAAAATTCTCAATATTTACATTTTTGGGTGAATTGTCCCTTAAGATTCAACAAACCACAAGAAGTTTCAGGGTAAGTGTGTTACTTCACTGCCCTCTAGTGGCTCGAGAGGAAATACACTCAAGGATTGAGAACAAGACTGATCCCCTGCTTCAAATCCTGTTATCACCAAATTAAATTTTAATTTTGATTAAAGAAAATGTTCTCTTGGCTGATGCCATAGCCTACATACTACACCTACGTAGAGTTGATCACATTACAATGCAGCCAACCTTTTCACCTTTTTCCATCCAAGTCATGATCACTCTCCAGTTATCCACTATTCCTCATGGCTTTAAGATGTCTGTTGTGTCAATGTTAATTCTGAAAGTTATATGTTGAATGGCTATTTCTGTGATATAGAGAGTTTCCTGGCCTGGGGAGAGCCTATTGGATAACCTCCCACACCAGTGCCTCAGTAACTATCTCACATTTTGTCCTCTACAACAAAGGTGGACCATTACTTGGACTTTTTCTTGTTGGTCTTGCAGGTCTTGCACTACACTGCAGTGTTGCACTGATGAAGCAATTTCTCTCAACCAGTCAAGTTAGAAGAAAAAAAATTAATTTGAAAACAAAATAAACACACAGCAATACAAGGGTACTATTTTCCTTCCATTGATCGTTTTCCCTACTGATCCTGAAGGCAGCATTACTTACCAGGATGTGACGCAATGAAGCGCTGCCAAAACGACCTTATATTTTTCATCAAAAACGAAACAAAAAACACTGTTTTGTGAAATATAGACAATAAAAATTGGACGACAATATTTATAAATGAAAAAATATATTAGAATAACTTAACACATGAACGCACATATTCGGTGACGTATGGGTTCAGGGGTGAAGAACACGCCCATAATTTTCCCGCATGGTGGACTGAACCACCGTTGTGTAATGTTTTGTCGGAGTAAACCTAGCTGTATCTGTGTATCAGTATGTGACACTGTGGGTATTTAGGTTGTATTGTCGATTTACCATCGTGTTTGAAGTAGCGAAACGGGTGTCAGACGAAAACCCGTTCTTAAACTCTGTTTAGTTGAGCTAGTTAGCTTGTCGTGCTAGAGTCCTGAGAATGAAGACCTGCAATGGAAACTCCAGTATTGTGGACATGTTTGAAAAGGGAAAAGTCTTGAAAATATGTGCTCCAATGGTTCGATATTCAAAGTAAGTAGAACTTAGTTCCCTTCTGTAATTTGATCAATTTCTTTATTGTTGCTGAGCTAAACCTGGGCTAAACCTATTCAAGAGGAGAGCAAACTGCTTTGCTCTTTTGCCTGAAGCAAAAGATGGTGCATAATTCTCAGCTGCGATAATAACAACTAACTTATCTTATCCAACAGCTTTTGTTCTTGCACAAGTTGATCAACGATACTGTATCCATTTTCCCACAGACTTGCGTTCAGGTCCTTGGTGAGAAAATACGACTGTGACATCTGCTTTACTCCAATGATAGTTGCATCAGACTTCCTTCGATCCACAAAAGCCAGAGACAGTGAATTCACTACCAATACGGGTGAGTGGCAACATAGTAATAAGAGTTTTGACAGTGTTTTGGCTTTACCATCTCTTTTTATGTACTGCATCATGCTGCCATAAGATTTGTTTTGTTTTTTCTTTCCTCCGCAGGTGACCGGCCCTTGATAGTGCAGTTTGCTGCTCATGATGCCCAGTCCCTGGCTGATGCAGCCTGTGTAGTGGCACCTTTCTCTGATGGAGTTGACCTCAACTGTGGCTGTCCGCAGAGGTGCAGTGTCTGATAATAAACTATAATATTGGCCATAAGTCTCTTTTGATTACTGCAACATTTCAGTAGTTTGATTTTTACAGGAGCTGAAAAACATACAGTTTTTTATTAAATGATCCATTTCTAATGCCACGTTGTATGTTTGTGTTTTTCATCCCTGGATGGACAGATTGTTTTGTCTGAAGTGTCTGATTAACTTTGTCGTTGTGTTTTCAGATGGGCAATGTCAGCAGGGTATGGTGCATGTCTCATCAACAAGCCTGAACTTGTGAAAGACATGGTCAGACATGTCAGAAACCAAGTGGACAAACCAAATTATGCAGCGTCCATCAAAATAAGGTAAAAAAAAAAAAAAAAATCTGTGTCAGTTTGAAATTGTAATGCTAGATCAGAACATCTCTAATACTGATGTGAGCTTATTGCAATCTATATCTATCAATCTGTGTAAATGTTAGATGATATGTAAGAGACAAACTGTGTTTATAATATAATATTTTTGAAGATGGATAGATACCTTAAACCTTCAGAAACTGCAATTGTTACAGCAGCATCATTCATTCATTGTAACGACAAAAAATAAAAACAGATCACTTATCTACAATGTAAATCAAGCTAAAGACACCCAACAATCTAAAAAATACATACGAGGTATAAAAAAAAATGCATATGCCTCTTCCTCCTGAAATAAATGACCATCAAAGTCATTGATTGACAGGCAGGGTAATCAAATAAGGTAACAGAACAGTTAGGACCTAACCTATATCATGACATCAATAGGCTACTATAAATCAGGGGTGGTGCCGGTGGCAAAGTAGGAGGGGAGGAGATGAGTGCGGTGGGTATTTGAAACTCCCAAATATAAACGTGGTAAAATTCATGTACATGTACCAGTATACATTTTTCATTTTAACATTTATCTAATGACTTCTTGTGTTAAGATTTGGATCAGTATTAATAGTTCAGAAATTCATGTCATGCACAGAATTCACAAGGACCTGAGACGTACAGTGGATCTGTGCCAGAAGGCCGAATCAGCTGGTGTGTCCTGGATAACGGTCCATGGCCGTACAGCAGAAGAGCGTCACCAGCCAGTCCATTACGATGCTATAAAGACAATCAAAGACAGCATATCTATACCTGTCATTGCCAATGGGGACATAAAGTACCTCCGTGATGTGGAGTCCACTTACCAGCTCACTGGTGTCGATGGTAGGTTTGTTTTTGTTGTTTAAAAAAATAATTTAACAACTTATCACATATATGCACAAATGACAGTATTCATTTGTTAATTTCATGTTTGTTTGGATTCACTCATCAGGTGTGATGGCTGCGCGTGGGTTGCTTGCCAACCCAGCCATGTTTGCTGGCTACGAGGACACTCCTTTGGAATGTATATGGGACTGGGTGGACATCTCTGTAGAGCAGGGCACTCCTTTCACATGCTTCCACCATCATCTCATCTACATGCTGGAGAGAGTTAGCTCCCAGCCTGAAAGAAAAGTGTTCAACTCTCTTTCCAGTACCTCAGCTGTAATAGAGTACCTCCAGAATACATACGGGCCAGTACAAGATCTGGGAACATGAATGTGTTGACATGTGATGTACTTGATTTTAGTATTTTTTATATTTTTGTGCCAAATAAAATTATAATGCTTTATTTGTATATATTGTCTTTTTGTTGCACAATTCAGGCCATAATCAATAATCAGAGGGGTAATTAAACTTTTTTTTAAATTATCATCAAGTGTTTATGCACTCAAGGTCATTAGACATGAATGATATTAAAACTGGTGATACAACTCATTGTGTCCTTGCAGTTTGAAAAGAATGTAAAAATCTGGAAAAGTAAGATAGTGGTGTAATGATGAATTTCTTGTACATTTTGCTCTTCTAAAAAGCTATTCATATTTTTACTGATGTACTGGTTTTAGTAGCGGATTTGCAGGGTGAGTGTGTAGTATTGATTCAATTATATGATCATTCAGGAGGATGTAATTTTAGGTGTTGTTGACTTTTATAACACTATAATAACTTCACTGATATAAACAATCAGAAAAAATAATGGAAACACATGACCACAAAATCAGTACAATTCAACAGCATTACAAACTGCAGCCTGCAAGTCAGTATTCATAATAACTGTGACAGGGAGGATTTATATTGCAGGATTGATGTGTTAAGTTAGTTGTACCTTATATACTATCAATGACTATACATTTGAAATGAGTGCTTGTATAAATGTAATGCAAGTTTCCATCATGTAGTGCCTTGATTTTAACCTAACCCTTTTTTCTTTTCTTTTTGCTAAAACCACAAATAAAACACGTGGGCGTATAGATGAGAGTAAGAACCATAGACTCTAGGTAGGAACAGGCAGTGCCATTTAAATGAAGTTATTCATCAATGGAGTACATCCTAACGACAGCGATGCTTGACGCCGACATCAACCCCTCATCCTTTTTATTTTGAAAAATGAAACCGGAAGCTGTGTCTCTGAGAGACGCTCGCCTGGAACAGGAAGAGAAAAAGCCGGAAGACGATCTACTCTGTGTGATCTGAGACGACAGGAAAAGTTTCATCGTTTGGGCGGTTTCTCGGTAAGTTAATGGTTCATCTTTATCTTTAACTCCTGAACTATGACAACTTAGACACACTTCCCCGTTATCGTTATAAATGTTACACTGGCTTTCTTAGCTTTCTCTGAGTTGCCCACGCTAGGTGAGCGTTAGCTTGTAGTTGGAAGTTAATCTTGATGGAGCGTTTAATTTATGTCTCTGGTGATGGAGATACATAAATGCAAAAGTGTATGTTTTGAGAATGTGCATCTAACAAGTATAATAAAGATACAATATATTTCTTGTCACATATTGCCGGTGGTGGTGCAATTATAAGTTACAAGCAAGCTAACATCAGGCGACTTTGAAAAGGTTTCCACTAACAGGTCAAACCCTCCGCCAGCTTCACGTTCAGGTATGTGAACTGGGTGGAGGGGCAGCTTAACCTGCTATTCTGTCTCAACAGAGGCTGCATTGTTGAGAAAGTGGAGGAAAACTCATGAATCATTTACCTGTTTTGTAAAGTGCCATGTTGGTCTTTTTTTCCCCAGGTTACCTCTGCAGAGATGACACTGCAATGGACCGCCGTGGCCGTCTTCCTCTATGTGGAGATTGCCGTCATCCTCATCCTCTGTTTACCCTTCATCTCTGCCAGGAGGTAACAGTCACTCAGAGTCATACTGTGTGTTTTTGTCAGTTGTAAACACAATGTACTTATATAGTATCTACATGTGTGGCTGCAGGTGGAAGAGCATTTTCCAGCTGAGGATCTGGGATTTCATGGCACCGTTTTGGAACAAAGTGTTTCTTACCATGATCATAGTACTTATTGTTCTCTTCCTGGGTAAGTGAAACACTAGCTCTTGAAGTATTATAGATTTACCCTAACTCTTCAGTTATATTCAACTGGATTTTTTGTTTTATAATGTCAACAGTGAGCTGGGAGGATGCTTTATAGCTGTTTTTTCTTCTCTCATCTTAACAAGTCACATTCCACATTTAAAAAAAGACAGAAAAAAGTTACATCTTTAAGGAAAATCCCACACAGACAGGGCCTTGTTACTGTTGGCACAATCTCTAAACCTAATATGAAAGTTTCCAATCGAAATGTTGTAACCTTTCTTACTCCTTCTTTAGATGCTGTCCGTGAAGTGAGGAAGTATTCGCAGAAAGACATTAGCACAGACTCAAAGCTGCAACCAAACATGTTTGACCACCTGCACATGAAGCTCTTCAGAGCCCAGAGGAACCTCTACATCTCTGGCTTTGCTGTCTTCCTTTGGCTGTGAGTCTTTGCTCTTATGCACTGATTATAGAAAAGGCATATAGGCCCAATTGAAATAGGTCATCTGTAGCCCTCTCAAACAAGGTGATTGTCTTACCCTGGTTATTTTTGCAGTGTTATGAAGCGAGTGATCACCTTGATTAACCAGCTGGCTGCAGTGTCTGGAACTACAGCTGCTCTTCAGGCGCAGGCCGACAACGCAAACCAAACTGCCAAGAAATACATGGAGGATAATGAGCTCCTGAAACAGGTGGGCTTCCATACTGGTTGGATCATGACTCAAAATATGTGTCTCATAATGATTCAGACTTAAAGTTAGCAGATAGAGGCTTCCCTTGTATGTTTAATTTCATTATATATTCCAGACTCTGATGGAAGGCACGGGTGACAAGGCCACTGCAGAAGGCATGGAGCTGTTGAGAAAGGAGGTGGAGAAACTGAAGGAAGAACTAAAGACCGCAGGAGACGGTTAGTGTACTGTCCATGTACTTTTCCATATATCCTGTGTAAATGTTTGTGTTGATTTTCTTAGATGCTATTATTAGTTTTGTGACCAAAGGAAAGTTGATGGGCTTTAAAAGACGTCATTATTTAGTTGGTGATGATGATGATGATGTCCTGTGTTAATATGTGATTGTTTCCCTGTCCAGCGTTGACCAAGTCGCAGTCAGAGTCAGAGGTGATGAAGAAGCAGACGGACGGCCTCGCCAGGGAGTACGACAGGCTGCTGAAAGAACACCAGGAGCTCCAGGTAATACTAACTCATAAATACAGCAGGGTAAAGAGTTGTTGAGTTGTGCACTATATTAGTATATGTATCTAGTGGAAAAAGGCATTAGACAATGTTTCAGTGTTGAGACTTTGAAAACAAGCCAACAATTCCCATTAATCTCCAGTATTCCAACTAAAGAAACATGTAGACTGATGTATTTACGTTAGATAAATCTCCTAATCTGATCAATTGGAATATAACTTTATCTGACATTTTCTTTTCATTTTTTTGTTCTTCCAGAATCTCCAAGATAGTGGAAGCAAAAAGGACGACTAAATTTTGTTAAAATGTATAAAAGGTCACGAGTTTACACAGCAACTAGTCCCAGCACGGAGTGAGAGCCACTGCCACACAAGCTTGAAATTCATGTATCACCTCATGTATCACAATGCTTACCACAAAAACACAAGTGGCTCCTCGCCAAGTACAGAGTTCTGGTTGATATCATTAACGGTTGGAGATGAAGCACACTGGCTTAAATTGGATGAGTAATATTGTCATGGTGTCCTGTTACTGCCTTGCACTGTGTGACTAAGAGGATTGCTTTTTAAGTTCACACTCTATCAGGCAGATTAACTGAGCGAGGTATTTGGAAAGAATTCAGTCAGTAATCGACCCAAGTCTGATCACAGAGCACTTGTGTGTTAAAGAAATTTGCAATGAGGAAGAGTGTTTGTTTAAAAGTTTGGATTATACTGTATGTTTCAGCTAATTGCAGCACGAGTGGAAGGTTTGTCAAAAGCTTGAGTTCTCTATTACTGGCTATGAATGTATTGATACTAAAGATTTGCTTCTAGACTTCTGTTTGTAGCTCTTTCACACCTGGAGCTGAGATACAGTATGTAAATTTAGTTTGTGCCTGTATGGCTGTGAAAATACAGTTTGCATGGATATTTGCAAATAGACAAATCATTCTCATGTTTTTCTTATATTCCAGCTGATGTTGTGTTATATTCAGTTTCAACAGTAGTAATACAAGTTGAGTAGCATCAGGCCATCCAAGTGATTTTAATTTTCCCTTTTAATTTCAACATGTAAACGTTCCTTCAAATATGTGGATATAAATAAACAAGACAATATTTAGTGATAAAACATTTTTTTAATTCAACCACTTTATTTTATTTTTTTTGCTACACTTTGTGTCTATATTAGAGCATTATATTTAGAGCACCAGCTGCATTGGGAGTTGTTCTGTGTGAGAAGGATCTGTATGTTCTCTGTATATTTCGGTCACCCAGGCAGAGTGATGTCACTGTGAAAGGGGAGTGGAGAGTTACTTCAATGTTTCCCTGATTTGCCTGTTTTTTGGGGGGTGGATGGGGTTGGGGCTAAAACGGTTCTTTCATGGGTTTACCACATTTAATTTTCAGGTCTCGGAACTGCAGCAATGCTTCAGGTTTTTGATGTTTCTGTTGGACAGAAATCAGAGTCAAGTGCCTTATGGGTGGATCCAATATATGTTGTTTAATAAAGATCTGTTTCTGTTTCTTTATCCTTGGCCTTGTTTACAGTGTTTGAACATCTACTTATTTAAGCACCTTGAATAAATAACAGCAACACATCATTTGATTGGATATTAAAAGTTTTATTTTAGTATTACATTTAAGATATTCTTTGAAATTTTACAAAAATAATCCAAGAAAATTATTTACATTCTGATTTAATGCAAGTAAATGCCTTACATTATTGAGATATTGAATTCCTTCCTCTATACCTCTCAACTGCTCCTCCGAGTCTGTACTTGTGGCCACCTGTGCCTAAAACTGAACCTGAATTCAAAAGACAATACAGTCAGCACATACTGTATGTTGGCAAAAAAAATAGTACATATCCATTTCGGACACAAACTCTCACAAAATAATATACATTTACAAAGACAAATGTAGTATTCTTTTTTTTTTTAAACAGTTGTCTTGAGATACAGCAGCTAGTGGACAGATTTCATTTTGAGAAATCAATGTTGTCCAATTTCCCGGGAACGGGTTCTGATTTTGGATCGAAGCTAACTAAAGTTGATATAAGAACAACCTGAGAAAGAGTCCATATTTCTGTTTGTGGGTTTTGGCACAGCAATTCATGCACCTACAAAAACAGACTGACCAGTGAGACATGTTTTGTAGCAGTGGCCGGGGGATGCAGAAGCTGACCCTCTGCACATCGACACAGATTTGTGGTTAGATGTCACACACAGACACAGTGGAGTCATTTGCCAAAAGACTGGGGCAGCATTCAGTAGTAATTGGTTCTTGGTGTTTTAAACAGTAGAAATTCTGCCTCTTCTAAAAGGCACAACACATAGCAACCACCAGACACAAGAGCAAGCATTCACCGCCGCAGCCACCAGTTTCAAACAAGAAGGGTTATTTAATTCTAGAGCGTAATGAGGCCCATTGAGATTTACTCTGAACAAATTCAGTCTAATCCTAATTATCAGTGTTAACAAATTTAGTTGACTGTGTATCCTTTGTAAGAGTTCATTTTTTTCCTCAATAATACCTTATTGTTAAAAAAAATGATGCTGCCTCCTTGTGGCTGTCATTAGTATTCAAATCAGTGCAGGCTCCTTGACACAAACAGGTAGGCACATTTCACTAAAGTTAATTTTCCATTTTTAGGGAACATGAAAAGCAAAAGAACACGTTTACATCCACTAAGCACACAACACAAACTGGGATGGACAAAACTTTGGGCTTAAGACTCAATGAGAGGTGAAACTTTTTTTTCCTAATTGTAAAGGTAAAGTAAACTCCTCTCTGCTATCAGCAAAACAGGTGACATGATTTAGACTGAGGTAACAACTGAATAAAAGAGGCACAGACATGAAAACCACCCAAAAGTTTCTTAAAGATATACACTCAAACAACAACCAGCTTCTCTTTTCTTTTGAAAATGGAAAAAAAAAATCTCTGTCTCTGAAAAAGGCCTAATTGTCCTCATGTTTTTTATTGTTCAAATTTTGGTCATGCCTCTGGCTTTCAATAAGGCCACTTTTCTTCTGTTCAGCAACACTGGTGATTTGGAAGAAAACTTCTTTTAAAAGAAAACTCTGAAGAGGCAGTTTTTATGAATGCTGGTGTTCAGAATGACTGTTTTTGCAGTAGTCTGTAAAAGTTACTTCTCCCCCCCCATCTAATCTCTTGTGCCACCACTGAAACAGAAAAAAATAAGTTTTCTTTGTAAGAAAAAAAAAGACAGCATGTACATTCAAGAAATATTTCAGTTATATCAAATTTCTTTCAAATTCACAAAGCCCTCACAGGTCCAGTAGTACAAATATAGAATTTATGCTTTATATGAGATAATCGGATACAATGTGTGATTCCCTGCAAATCATTTAGTGTGTGTGTGTGTGTAAGAGAATGTGTGTATGCGTGCACATATTGTGTACAGTATCATTCTGTACATTCTGTGGGTGTGTATAGGTACATACTGTATGTATGTGTATGGTTGTATTTGTGGTGTTGTGTGTGTGTTTTGTGTGTATGTGTGCTAGGAAAACGGGATCAGTTCTGCTGGATGTGTCACAGCCGTGTCTCCCGGTCTGTGCTGTTGTCTGATGTTTGTGGTAACTGGTCACAATTAGAAATCACAAACTCTTCTTTCCTGAGCGCCTCCAGCTCTGTTCCACCATTGGCCAAAGCTCCATGAATGGCATTTCTTTCCTCCTTCTTCAGCTGTCGACTAAGCAGTATGAAGCCCGGGATACAAATGACAAAAGAAATAGTCCGCAGGCTCAGAGTCAGACCCAGGTAAGCGATCCTGTGAGGCAAGGGTGTAAAGATAGAAAAAAATTGGAAGATCAGAATAGAGTTGAAACCCGATGATGTTGCTTTTTAGGAATCTACATCTTGAGCTTGTTTTCTATGTCTGTACTATAGTGCGTGACTTCTGTTGACCCCTAGTAGTATTCTACGTAATTACAAGAACTCAGCAGCGCTTTAAGTCATGTCTGGCAGTGTAGGCATCAGTCACACAATCATACACAATTGCAGGTGTTTTGTTGTTTTAACATCTACAGAAGCAAAGAATAATATTATGCTGCAGCTGAATGTGGCCAAGGCTGCTTTGACACAGACGTGAATGCAGGCCCCGGCCAGCAGGGGATAATCTCCTGCCGTTGGTGAATGTGGCTAAGTCAGCCAAAGGGTCAGCACTTCACAGTCACACACTGTCCGATCTCGGCGTCCCAGCATCATAATTACAGCGCTCACAGCTAGACCACCTTGCCTCAGCTGACCAGTTAGCGGAGTGTGACAACTCGATCCAGCTGGATCGCAGCGCTTGCAGGGCTCTGGGTTCAGTCAGGTTTCCATGAGACTGCAAACACAGCAGTTCCTCGCTCTACTACGCTGAGAAGCTCTCCACACTCTGATGTAATCCCTGTTATCTTGTGTGGATTAGCATGTAGCCCGGCGTAGACACCTCCTGGCTTTCTCCGCTTAGGTGATGTGTTGCGACGCTTGCGGGTAACGTCTCCAGGTACAGCCACGGTCTTTCCTGCTCCTTCACAGCATAGAAACCTGAGCTCGCCACACCACACTTAAACCGTGTTTGTTATAGGCTAATAACAGGAAGCTTTTCTACAGATGTGTAACAGTATGTTGGTCAAGCCACAACGTTCAATGTTTCATTAAAAACAAGTAATGGCAACACATCATGTCAGCAGTAAAGTTACATCCATGTTTGCCCTCAGTTTGATTTTTGCTTATAGGGCTCTCAGCTTAGTCACTTCTGCTGAATTTTGTTTCCACCTGTTGCTAGCAGACTCCCTGGCTCCTGTAAAACGCGTCATTTCCTGCACACTGCTAGAATGTCGCCAGTCGACACAAATTTCAAAACAACGCCTACTGAAAAATACCGCGAGAGATTTGCAGAGCTGATCGCCGTAATCAATGTTGTGTTATCTCATCTAGTAATGGCTTGGATGCAACAGACATTTAACAGACATGAAGTTACACTTTAAGTATGCAGCATTATATATTAGGAGTTCCTATTTGTATTGTAGCTACTGTAGGAGACTCTAATACTGGAGTTACAAGGGGTTCACTGTGACATCTAATTAGATTTAAAGACGTTTTATGAGAGTCTCAATGAATCTAAAAAAAACCATGTGTATCCATGTCTGTCTTTAGACTTAGAATGTAGGCTATTTCGTCTTAAAGCGAACTGTGGCAGTAGTTAAAAGAATAGTTCACTCCAAAATGATATGATGAGGGTGAGTAAATAATGAGTGAAATTTCATTCTGGGGTGAACTATTCCTTTAAGGCTTATAATCTATAACATGAAACTGCAATAGACCGTATGTCAACTGAATCCTTAAAATGAAAGCAAGACCCCTGAGATACTGACTGTCATGCATGTAGCCTAGTACTACCTGTATGCTGTGGTGTTGTAGATTCGACAGGCTCCGATACCGCCACACCTCTTCTGACCCCATTTCAGACATGTGGTGTCGATGATTGCTCCAAAGTAGATGGGTGCCGGGATCCCTGCTGTAGAATCACAAACATACTTTCACAATCACAGCCTCCAGAGCTTTGACAACAGATGCTGCAAACACTGTTAGGTCAGGACAAATACTGAAACCTTTACCAACACAAACAATGCAAAAGCGACAAGGAAGGTCAGAAGTATGATTGAAAAGGCCCTCAAGTAGATTCAAAACCCTGACCACATTTTCAAGATTTACATCTTACCCCTGACCCACACACATGTGCTGAATAGAGGTTGGGTATTTAAGAAGACTTACCGAGAGTACGTGTTGCCAGAGCATGGAAACCCAACGCCAGAGATTTCAGCTGTGGCTTTATGCACCTGCATGAGGAAAAAATACACACATCACAAGGTCGGAAAATATCAGTTATGTTAACATTATAGTGGCACTGAGGGTCAAAACCACATTTCAGAAAACACTACATTTCAGATAACAAAAGAGGTGGGATAACACATCTTGTCTGTGATTGGACAGAACCTTGGACCCTGCCATTTAATGCTATTTTCTGTGCCATTGCACAAATTTAAACCAAGTTGGAAAGGATGGAAGAGAAGATTGAAATTATAAAGGGATGTTTTTAATAAAGGCAATTGTATGTTGTAGTTCTCAATATACTTTCAACATAATAGATATTAAAATGTCCTGAAAGCCTTTAATGGGTTAGCATTAAGAAGAGAAGACATCAGAAGAGTCATTCTATCACAGCTGTGCAGACCTGAGCAGATGTTTGGATATAGGACACTGCACATATAGGACACATGATTGTGTGTTAAAGCAGAGCTGAATATATATGCTTTGTGAACTGAACAGCAGCAGCTTCTTGCAGACATCTTGTAGGTTTATTAGACACATGGACTATTCTATTGGTCAAAATTACTTGTGGCATGTAGGAGGGTAACAGTACGACACTGGGTTCTTCTGCAAAAAAAACAAAACAAAAAAAAAAACACTCAAATGTGGCACAACAAACCTTATCTCGAGGGTTTGCATTATTATGCTAATTGCTTAGTGTTATTTTCACACACTGTACAGCAGACGATGGGGCAATATAGCTGACATCCAGACCACTCATCTCCCTCAGAAGATTACTATGCTACTGCAAGAGGTGATGTGTTTGGAGACGTGTATTTTAGCTGATCACAGTTCATTTTGGCACATTCCTTAAGCAGCATCAGATGCCTGGCAGCAAAACAAGGAATCACTGTGATGTAGAGTTTAGAGAGTCCCTCTGGCACCAAGTCATCTCAACACATCTATTGACTCAGTCCAATCACAAACACAAACTGTTGCCCACCCCTTTCTGAAATGTTGTGTTTCCAAAAGTATGTTTTGGTTAATGTTGTGTTCTCTGGTTGGGATCTTGTAGGCCATTATATTGCAGCACAAACACACAAATCAAGTCATGGTTTGAGTTTAGAAATCTTTTTAACATTAAAAACATGTTTTTGTTAATAGTGTAAATAGGATATCTTTACAGTTCTTGAGGTAATTCTCTGCCTAATCAGTCTCATCCATTATGACATACACCTGCTTCTGATCTCAGACATTACACACGGTACAAAAGAAAAACAGAGAACATTCATTCCTGTAGGACCAATACATTCAAACAGGATCAGCTGATATGGCTGTAGGAAATCTTTCTCTCTCTGTCTGTCTGTGTGTGTGTGTATTGACGTCCACACATCATGTGTAACATTCCCTCAATAAAACCCTTTCATGTAGGAAATCTGGTATATGGAAAGAAAAACTAGGCCATGCATGTCATCTTGTATCAATGGAGGGTGTCATCAGTGAGGTGTTAAGTGGAGTATCAGCCAGTAGAGGGGGCTGAAGTGCAGAATTATCAATGTCATAATGCATAATTGTAAGTAAGCCACATGTGTGCTATATTCCATAGTTAATATCTATCTTAAAATCAGTGTTACTTATCATCAGAATTAAGTCATTTTTCCATTTACATTCTTTAAAACATAGCCACTGTGTGTATGAGTCAGATACCTGAGTCCACCTCCCCATAAACATTGTGCAGTTGGCAGGAAAAACTACAGTTTAATTGTTTCCACAGGGAGCCCAGACTGCCATCAAGTGGGGGTCAGGGAGTTAGTCTGGCCTTCCCCACAAACACCCCCACCCCCACAATCCTCTGCCGCAAACCTCTAGTTCATGAACTGAGCTCTCGGCTTAATCATCTGAAATTCATTTTCAGCCTCAGCAAGCAAGTTAAACCTTCCTGAGAGATAATTCGGCTAATTAACCAGATAGGGCACTGCCAACTCTAGTCACATGCATTACTAGACTCTTATTTACAATTAAGGTCCTATTTGACAAATGGAAACGAATGCTATTGATGAGTAACATAATTTAATTATAGTTACAACACAGAGCAGCCACTCTCTGGTCAGCAAAAAGAAAAAGTTCCTCTGCCACTGGTTATCCATATCTCAGAGCTTTTGAAGCTTCAGCACTGACCTACATACAACCTATTGCGAATGCAAATAGTTGCATCTCTTTCATACTAATCTAGCAGTTACTCTCACTTGGCCCTTCACCAGTGGATGTAGAAGAGACCAGCCACCTGCCCCTTAAGAAAAATGAGTGGGAGAGATGCAGCGCTAACTGTCACATCCCATTTCATTGGAGTAAATTGATGTAAGATGAGTTCACAGATTCAACACCATTTATTGTCATTCAATCCTACCTTGCACCATCCGGGATTTCAATCTCAAGAATTTTCATGACAGGAAATTTTAAAACACTTTCTGTTTCTGTGTGTGACAGACATAAAGATACCGATATTGCCAATAACGGTAATGACTCCAATCACCGTCCTTGGCTGCTTTACTAACCATGACTCCATGTCACTGAGGACCTCTAACTTACTAAGCATGACCTACACTGCTACAAATTTGGCTCATGTTTATCTGAACATCAGTGAGCAATATTTGTTGGCTGTGAAAAAGCTCCTGCAATCAATACCAGTTTGTAGCACAGCTCCAAATTACAGTAACTCAAGTGTTCAATGACTGTACATCATTCAGGTGAACAAAGTGCGTGGTGAAATCACATTGTAATCTTTCTTTTCCTTTACTTGAAACTGACCTGATGAGAAGCATGTAGCCAGGGGTCCCGCCGAGGGAGATGATGAAGGAAGTGATGACAGAGAGAGCCAGGAAGTATGGGAACATCCTGTCACAGTCGTCCTTCTGAGGGCATTGACCTGTACTGGCCGTAAAGTTACCAGCCACACCGACACAGCTACAGTTAGTGAAGACCTGGAGAGACATGCATAGCCGCACACAAGTGACCATGGAGCAGGACAAAGACACACACATAGCAAAATGTACTTACACACATATATAAGTGCAAATGGGTGAGGTGCAGGAGTTTGCCATTAAAATCATTGCTGCGTGATAATCAATTAATAATCCATAATCAATAAAACAATACTTACAACCCTGTTTGTCCACAATCATATTCAAACTAAGTTGTGTGAAATATTTAAATTGCTGTGTTCGTCAATAATAACTCATAAAAATGATTTGCATGGTCATGCTAACCTTGACCTTTGACCCCCTATTTCTAATCATTTCATCCTTCAGGCAAAGTGGATATTTGTATTAAATGTGAAGAAGTTCATTTAAAGTGTTACTGAAGAGAGTGGGATGTACAAATGTAGAATACGCCTGCAACTTTTGCTGTTAGCAGCATGAAGGCACAAGATCATCAAAGATCTGCACTGATGACCACATCTCAGATTTTCATCAACAAAATAATGTTATAACCGTGAAGTGAGTCATATCTATAAAATATTACAAAACTATATCATGTTTCCCCTTGTTAAAACATTTATTGATCATTTGAGAGTTTTTAAACTGTTTTGTTTTGACTGTGAATGTATTGAGCATAAATAAATCCACAAAACAAAAACAGATAGTGCAGCTCTCATTTCTTTTTATGCCAGAACCCGAATTACAGTATGTAATCAATTGTAACAGTTTTATGACAACACAACAGCCTACACACCATTACATTTCACCACTATAAATTCATGAATATATTTTCTTCCTAAAACATTTTGAGTACCTTGTTAACTTACTGTGTTTTTCCCTGAGCCAGCAGAGCTGGTGCAGCCAGCAAGACAGGGAGAAACATATGTGATGCCATTCTCCCCACAGACTGGGTCCCACTCACCGGCTGGACATAAACACCCCGAGTTGCAGGCCGTCAACACTGGATGTTTATCATAAGAAATCGTATCCATGCTGGAAGGAAGCAAAGTACAAATGAGACGTCAATATTTACTGTATCAGTTAGTATAGTGATGAATTAGAAATATAATGTTGGCCAAAACTGTCACCAAAACTGAAAAAAATTTAAAATAAAAACAATATAGCTATATTTATTTCCTTAATAATTTATTATTGTTCACATATTGTTTCACATTTACTTAAACATGCCTGGATTGAGGAAATGATGGGATTCCTGAATGAGCGGGCAGATATCTGCTCACTTGAGCAATAGGAAATTGAATATTTTATTTAGAACGAGCAGCGTTGGCTCTTGCTTGTGCATGCCAACTTCAGCAAACTCGCTGTAGGTTAATTACATGTTGCACCCATCTGGCTGCTTTTCATCTGTTGTGTGTCTGCTGCTGAACTTAACGTTTCAAGACTCTGCAGCACACTGAGCACACATGATTGATTCTTTTTTTTGTTAGTCTCTAAGCTTGTGATCACATACTGGCTGCCGACTATGTAGAACAGTGGTCTGTGTGTTCTTTCAGCATTTCTCACGCTGTTCTTTGATGTTTGGGGCCCATAGAAACCTCTACTCATTTGGTGCCAGTTCATTCTAGATAGAAATCACCCCAGTAGTCAATTAACCCTTCTTACTCACTTTTTTTTGCATGGTATATGTAGGTATTTAGTGCTGAATTTGAAATGACAAATATCTGGACCATAGTCAGCAGTCATCAACCCCAACATGCCATGTTACTTATTGTGGCCAAACGTCTCTGTTGTGGCTCACCTGTTATATGGAAGTGTCACTCCGGCTACCTTGGCGTTCTCGCAGCTCATTGCAAAGAAGAACAATGACAGGATGTAGCCAATTAGAGACGTGCCAAAGGCAAACCTGGCCGCCCCCATGATGTTCAGCTTCAGCCTCTTCATCAGCAGACCTCCAGAAAACATCCCCAGTGCTACAGCAGGGATATTGATCACACCTAAGATTAGGAGAAGCAGAAAACAGATGTGAAATATAAAGACAATATAATTCAACATTGTGCTGAATTTGGCTAAAAGTATGGTATTGCATAGAAGTAAATTACTGAGAATCAGTAATTAAATAATTTATTTACATCCCTATTAGCCACTACTGACGCAGTTCCTACTATTCCTAGTTTCTCTGAGGAAAAATAAGGCTAAAGACATTCCAGTTCTCCTTGATCTAAAAGAGCCATGCTTTTTATTTATTTATTTTTTATTTATATATTTTTTAAACAATCTTTTCTCATATACCTTCATTTACCATCAGTGTGAAGACAGTCTTTTATGATATGCATGTCATTAGCCCTGGTCGCTGATATTGCATTCTCTTTCATATGCAGCCAGTTCGGTCAGCGCAGGCCTCTCCCTTGATGAGACTACATGAACCTAGATACTTTCATCTTATGTTATCGCCTTCGTTAGATATTTTATTTCATATGCAAAACACTTTTCAAATTCAAAAAAATGCCCGTCTCTGCAGCTGTAGCAGTTAACGGGTTGAATTAAAACAGAACCAACCCAGTCCTCCTTTCCTCAACAATATCCTCTTTCCAAAGGTCTGCTTGTACTTCAGTAAACAAAAAATTATCATGAACACTAATTAGAGGTAAAAAAAAAACGGAATTGGAAACAAAGATTTTTACAGTGTATGTTATGTATGTAACTGACACTTGAATAAATTTGAGTAAATGAGGCCCATTGACTGAGCCAACCTTTTTCCGCCACACAGCACATTGTGTGCTGATTTTCCAGGTTAATCAGTATTTAATTCATGGGACACATGCAGTATTTATGTAGAGTGTACATACCCATCAGAAAGTTGGCCTTTGAGGCGGACTGCCTGAAGTGCTGCTCAATGTACTTGGGTTTGTAGGTGACCATGCCGATGAGAGAGTTCAGCTGGATGATTGTCACACACAGGTAGATCAAATAAACTGGGTGTCCCAGCAGAGTCCGCAGGGTTGGAATAAAGTCTGCAGAGGGATAAAAATGTCAGCTGTCGAATGTTTCCTCATTACTGTGATGGCTTACTGCAGCAAGCTCTAATTACTGATGTGAAATGAATTCTAATAAGAGGAGAAAAAAACATACATTCAAACAAATACATAATTTATAGAGAAAGTAAAAGAAATCTTAGAATATTAGAAATCTAGATGATAAATGTTGAAATCTGTTTGTTGTTTTCAACCACTGCACTTAAAAGCCCATTTATTTCTGCTTAAAATGAGAAAAAAAATCAACTACTCAATATTTATGAGCACCAACAACAGGGACCTAAATTAGAAAAATCATTTTTAAATCAATTCAAGCCTCCCAACCCATCCTCACCTTTGGCCATCTCTGTAAAACTAGTGTGTTTGTCCGCTGGATACTTGTGATTCAGCAGGGGAGAGTCTTTAATGAAACTCGTCTGCTCTGGTGTGCACTTCTCTGAGCCCCGCGGCCCAGGCATGGGCAGAGAGCGAGGCAGGAACCAGAAAGGAATGGCTGAGAGCAGGGTGATGACCCCAGCTATGAGGTATCCCAACCACCAGGCCCCCACCCAGCGGGCATCTGCTGGGGTGATGGTGATGGTTTCTGTGTTGGGGGAAACAAGAGCATGAGAGGTGATCAATACTCATATAATTCCCAGGATTCTTATTTATTTATCTACGGTAATTACAGATCCCAATTAGCTGATGCCATAGCATTCAGCTAATGTTCCTGGGATCATTTTAAAATGAGATATACTGTTGTGTTGATGTTATTGATGAAAAACTGATATGTAGAGCTTGACTATTCCCAAGACCAGCACAAAATGTAAATTTACCAATAATTTTGATGTAATTCAATAGTCTTTCTTTAGCTTACTGAGTTTTCTCTATATTTGACTGGATAAACAAATGTACTGTATGGCTAGATGTAGCACTGAGTACATGTTTGCCCTTAAGCCACAACTATAGAAATCACCCAACCATTGCAAGTAGGTCTACCCTCTACAGTCCCTGAAGTGAAATGTATGGAAGAAACATTCTGATTTTCAACCTTGTCATGTTAAAAAAAAAAAGTGAAAGATTATTTTCCTCCTTTCCACTGTGCTGCTTTGTCTGACTGGGAGCATTTGTCTCACGTCTCGCTCACCTGCTCTCTTTCATTAGCTAATTGACACTAATCCCGCACACCTGTTCTGAGCTTTTGACTTCACACCTTCACACCTCCCCGTCCTAATCTCGTTGTATCTGATAACATCTTGTCTCAGTTTTATGAATGAAAAGACCTTTTTCAGAGCAGAACATTTTGACCTGTAACGGCATCAAAAGCACAGGTGTGTCTAATAACGTTTACAATGGCTCCGTTCTATTCCGGTGTCCCAGTGAGACATTTCACAGTGACGTTGAGCCAGCGTGAAACATAGGTAAGGCCGCCTATGGTCTAATAACGTTTACAATGGCTCCGTTCTATTCCGGTGTCCCAGTGAGACATTTCACAGTGACGCTGAGCCAGCGTGAACAATATCGCGACCCTAAAAACCATTAGTTGTGTCCTTTTCTTCCTGTGACATGTCAAAAAGTCTTCCATGGGAAAGCACCTCTCCATATTTTTGGCAATGTCTGAACATAGTGTTTGCTTTGATTATATCTAATTCAGTTATATCTAATTTTGATTCATGACTCACTAGTAGATCAACAGGGACTTTTGCAGTTGCCAGTGGGTCATCAATAATTATGGTGTCACAAAGTCTTGGCAGTGATTGTTTTACCGCTGCATTCAGGCTTGGGCGAAGAGCTAATGACAACAAATGTGCTCAATGGTCTGATTGTAAAAGTGTAAAATGCACAAAACTCACCCATTTTTACAAATCCAATGTCCACATAGATTTTGGCACAAAGGGAGCCTAATAGGTAGCCAAACACAGGGCCAACCACTGAAATGGTCTGCACACAGCCTAGGACATGATAAATACACCAGGGGAGAACCACAATTTATTAAACAGTAAGATTTTTTTATACATATAAATGGGGATACTGTGGATTATCCAAAAAAATAAACATTTTACACACATAGTTGAAACCCTCATGGGTTTAGGAAATACATACTGAAAAAGTAAATTTTGAACAGTCAGACATGTAAAACTTCCTTGGTTAAATATCTTGGTCTTCATTTTACACACGACTGAACTCAACATATTATTATTATTATTAATATACACTCAATGGTAAATGCATTTAGGGTTAGTTAACTAATGCATAGTCAACTGATATGTGTACTACTGTACTTGTCTGTCGTACAACAGTATAAAGTGCCCTGGGCGTGTTTTTGTGCAATATAAATTTATACTATTATGTACAAAAAAAAAGGTCCCCATATGTCAGGTCAGTAAAAGGAAAACTTTTTGTTGCACTTGTGCAGGGATCATTTTTTATGTTTTAGAATTTGCATTTTACAGATCATTTGCATGGACTCAGCATCATAAATTCTCACATTCAAGAGTGAGTTAATATATCTCTACTAAGACAAACTATGTGGGTTTTTCTTACCTACATACAGGGCAGCGTTTTCCTCAGAAGCAAAATCATCTATGTAAGAGATCCCGAGAGGCTGAACTGGCGTTTCTCCAATCCCCCGCAAGACATTTCCCAGGAGCACATAGATCCACATCGACAGGTTAGACTCACCTTCGCAACCTGTGAGGGGAAAGAGTAGAGTGTGAGCACCTACTTGCTGGTGTACACTAATGTGTATGTGTGTACCATGCTCACCTGTGGCGGGTGCAGCAGGTAGTGCACCATTTTGAGTCAGGCCCGCTGGTGAGCCCACCGGACACGGAGAGGGGTTAAGGGTTGAGTTCGCTACCCATCGTACTGATGTTTCAAATTCATAGCTGGACAAAACACAAATGGAACTGTTAAAAAATCATGGGACAGATAATTATTTGATTTGGTTACATAATATAATCTGTGTCAATTTTGGTAGAAACTGATTTCCTCAGTAACATGGAACAACAGGGAATTCCTGCAGGGAAAAGTGAAGCATCAACAAGCCAGATCAGTAGAACAGCAATATGTTGAACAACACTACACTAGGTACAGTCGCATTCTCTTACATCATCAAGGACAATACAAATCCTGGTCACCACCTGTTTGAACTGTTACCCGCCAGTAGACGCTATAGGTCCATCAAATCCAGAACCACCAGATTCACAAATAGCTTCCCTAATACCATGATCTCACTCAACAAACATAGTAGTAAACTCAGTCCACCTGTTGCCCTCTTACACATCAACGCCTATTATACACTGTTCTTTTATTGTTTTTATTTATTAATTTTCCATTTGTTCATGTGGAATGTTATGTTCTATTTATTATTGTATGCACCACAGCCAGTAGCGCTCCCAAATTTTGTTGTTTTAAATGTGCAATGACAATTAAGGCTTTCAGTAATTCAATACAGAAACATATGATAGGAAACATATGGCATTTTTATATGTCATCTCAGACTATAAAGGTAAGAAGTAAAAGGTAAAATAGGAATGACTTTGAGAATTTATCTTTTGGTATAGATAAGGAGCTCCTACAACCAAAACATGTACTCCGTGCTGTCGCATAATCGAGACTTTATCTATAGGCTCTATGCACAGCTCCACTACTTCCTGAACTTAAGGGAGCTCCTTCGTTTCCTGTCTTACATTATTGGACAAACTGATAAATCCAGGTGTGTCTGACTTGTCACAATGGTCAAGCACACCTGGATTAATCAGTATGTCCAATAATGTAAGACAGAAAATAAAGGAGTTGCCTTAAATTCAAGAAGTAGTGGAGCTGTGTATAGAGCCCATTGGTATGGATTACGGAAAGAGTGGGACAGCACTTTGTTTGTGACTGGACAAAATCCAAGTCCTCTCAATGACTGGATCAGCTAGAGGGACATTCTGAACTCTTCTCTGCTGCCATTGGATGATTTGCTGTTAGGCAACAGATGATACCTCAGGCATGAGTTAAAGTTAACGAGAGTGGTCAGCTGCACAGAAAGTCTTCAGACAGCTAATTGGCCAATCGTTTAGGGCTTCGGCTTCATTGAAAAAAACGACGCCTTGACAAGTCAATTTCATGCTACTGCCTCTTCTCTGCAGCGTGTTGTTTGTTTCTAAATGATATTGAACCATCGCCAAGGGCTTGAGTTCTATTCAATAACAAACAAGACATGTTATCCTATGTTTTTACATAATCTGAAATGTTGTCGTGTTTTGTGCGATGTTGGTATGTTTTGTCCCCCAGGCCACCGTAAATTGATTAGCAAATACACAATATGATTAATTGTGGATATTAATTGGTGCATTACTGTATTGTTTGGCACAGCTTGTAAAGGAAAGAGATACACATGGAGCCAACATTTTAACTACCCAGTGTCTGTCTTGCCCAGAGCTTGTTTTATAATTAGGGCACCGGCCATCGCCAGGGCACTCGACCCAACAGCTATGAAATAGCTGTAGGGACGAGTGCCCGGCGAAGCCGGGCACTATTGTTATTCTGTGGATTTTTTCCTAGTTATTTTTCTTTTTCATCTTCCGGACGATTTTTGATTCGCTACTAGTCCTGCAACTCGAAGAGTTGCAGGACACATTATATATCAAAACGTGCGTCCTGATCGGGATCGGTGTGCTATTACTTTTCTCAACAGTCTACGAATTTTTCGCGACGTAAGTCGCGAAAAACTGCGCAAAATTTTGCATGGAAGTCTATGGGACGAGCGAAAAAAAAAGGAGCAAAAGAGACGAAACATTGGAGTTTAACAAACGTCTACTGCTCAGGCATACTTTCACCTAGAGACTCCATTTAAACTTTAAATAGTAGACACAAGTCTTGTGTATTGGTGTATTACTCCTCGTTTTGATAGGTTGTATAGTTTTTGATCAATCCCTGATCAATGACCATGATCACTTTTGGAGAAATTATGAGATTATAATGGGTGTGTATTGCACGGAATGTTCGTGCTAGAGTGCATGATGCAATCAGCTAGAGTGGGGGAGAGTGCAGAAAAACTCCTGATTCTTTCTCTTTCCACACTCCTCTTGGACACAATGTACACTGTACACACATAATTTTTTCACAGTTTTGTAGACAAACTTGTTGTGTCTCCCACAATGTGTTCAAAATATCAGAGAGACTTACAAAATTTGAATTAGCAGCCTCTGAGTGCGGCCATGTCTGTCTCTCCTCCTCATTGACTCCAATACAAAAATTTTCTGAGAGGAGCAGAACGGACCAATGTTTTAAAACTGCCCGTGTCGCCAAAATATTTACTGTAGAAACACCAAATCGTACCAAAATTTTCAGGAAGGCCTTAGGGCACTGCTGATCTGTTTTTTGTTCTGATAGGAGCTACCGTTTTGTCAGAATAAGCCTAATTGTGAGACCAGTGCAGAGGCAGAAAATCGGTCTTTTTCTCCTCGTTTCTGTCTGCCTCAGTCTGAGGAGCCCCTATCGTCATTGGCAACCAGCTCAAGTTGTCATGGTAACCTCTGATCCTCAGGCCAGGGTCGTTAACTCCATAAACAATCCACCTGGAGCTCGTTAAGATGTTTGTAAACACAGACACACAGCTAAATCAGACTGATACAGGATTCAGCTCAGTCACACACGCAGACTCTAGAACCAGCTTCATGTCATTACAGTTATAGACACACACACACATTAAAAACACACAAGTAACTCTCAAATCTCAAAACACTTCTCTCTCTCACTCTAACACAGTTAACCTAATGTGATTACAGCTCCTCCATATCAGTGCTTATAGAAAGATGATCATGTGTCTGATCAGCTCTGTCTTGACCTTAAGAACGTGGGTTTGATTCCCATGTTGACAGAGATGGTTAGAACGGCAGTAGCTCCGGTGCCCTTTCAAAATTTCCCGAGAGGAAATTTTCTAGTTAAATGTGTAATCTTTGCTTCAGCCAACAGGCATGCAAAATATAAATTACATTTTGGTACTGTATGTGGCTAGAAACTCGTGCTTTTACTCACCGCCCGATGATGAAGTGAGGCAGAGCGATGATGAAGGTGCCAATGGACATCAGAACACATCCCACTGCAATGATCTTTGGCCGATGGAGCTTGGCCCCAAAGTAACTAACAAAAGCTATCACCAACAGGTTGCCTGCAATGACAGAGGCACAGAAAGGAGCAGTTTAGAGAGTTACTGTACATCTTGTCAGGCTGAAGTAAGGCTGCAGCAAAATATTTAGTTTGCAATCACTGACAGATTGACAGAGCAACATTGCTTTATTGCACTTGTTTTATACATCTTCTTGTGGGTATTTCAGAGGTGACTGGTCTGCGCAGTGTGCTATTGATAATCTATAACCTATTGATGTTAATGATATTGGGCCTCATTCACGAACCGTTCTTAAGAACAAATTTGTTCTTAAATCCTACTTACGAAGTTTTTACGAAGATTGTGGCATTCATGAATGTTTTCTTATCTTGGATTTGTTCTTAACTAAGAGCAAAATCTAAGAACAGTCAGGAGTATACTTACGCACTTTTATGAGCTGATGTGCAAACTAACTGATTATTGCGTTTTCTTCTGTTTTGCAGTTGTATGATGTTATATGATTTGAACAAGAATTATTTTCTTATATTTTCTTATGTTTTAAATATTAATAATAATAATTTACAAATTACTTAATTTATATCAATTATGTTTTTTTTGTTTTGTTTTTTGCGAGGGGGGTTGGGGTGGGTGTAGTTCTGCGTGACACACATTTTTTACTTGCCGGCTGCAACAGTGCGCTTACTGTAATTATTTCACACTATACACAAAAGTGTTTCTTTTCTTCATTAATCGTGGCATTAAACGTGACATTCTGAACGCCGGATCATGGAGCAACAGCGATCTACTGGAATCATATGTGATAATATGATGATATTTATGATGGCCCTCGTGAGAGTGTGGTCTCTCTGATAATAATCCCATCTGCTGCATCCAATGCTGATGCTATATAACTAGATATAAAAATATAAACTAAATATAAGCTTTTTGTGTTTCATTCCTGTCGCAGTAGCTCCACTGCACTACTAAAGTTCTTCTTATGTTTGGAGTCTGGTGCTCCCTCCCTCCCAGACTTTCATTTGAGCATTTCATCTTTCTTTCTCTCTTCACCTCCTCTGCTCAGAGCTGTGGGTTCTGTTTGCACACGGCCCTGCAGTCTCACGCCCTTTTATGGGCATTGAAGGGGTTGTTACCTATGCTGATCCTATGTTAATTAGACTCACCTGGTACACGCCCTCAACTTACAAAGAGGTGGCTTAAGAACACAGCTGAGAACAATTCTGAGGCTTACGAACGTGTTGATGAATCCGGAGTAGGGTTTTCTTAAGGAACTTCTTAAGAACAACTTAAGAAAGAAACTAAGAAGATTCTTAAGAAGATATTGGTGAATGAGGCCCAATGTTCTTATATCTACTGTAAATGTCATTATCATGTGGAATGATTGAACTCTTGCTTCAAAATACAGCAGGACAAAATCAAATATCAACCATTCAACATCAACATAAATTTAAATAAATCTATAAAATTAAATGTAAAAGTTGAAAGAAGTATAATCAAAAATTATTTCCCCTATAGAGATTAACCCAATATGATGTGGATACTTATTGTAACAGTACAACAGTGAGTATAAATTCTCAGTTATCTAGGTCATGGTTGTCCAAGAAAAGGCAATTGGATTTGGTTAAAGATGCTTCTTCTTATAGCCACAGTGTTTGATATGCATGTTTGATATTATACAGTATGCCATCTGTTGACTGGTGACTTAAGTAACTCCAAGTGTCGTTACAGTGACGGTGATTCTGACGGAAAAGTGGGCCTGCTAATTGGAAGGGACAAGGTTCAATTCCCAGATTCCCTGGGTAAGATGCTGTGTATGTTGTGTTTGTGTATGATTGAAAAGCAGTTGATGCATGGATCATACAGTATGAGTATAAAAGCAAAGTCATTTTAACATTTACACCACAATGCAGTCAACGGCCAGGATTACTAACAAATCAGGTCGTCTCTTTACCAGTCAGGCAGGCCTGAGCAGTATTATTAATAGACTGGTGTGTACATCAATAGTTTGAAAGGCAGATGTGGTTGTATTCGAATACATAATGCATTATCTTAAACATGAAATGCGTTAGATGGCATGAAAATGAAACTGTGGCTTGGTAGGAACAAGGCCATTTCTCGATTTTCACCTTTCAGTGTGTTGCATTGCGTATATTATCAGTGACGGGGAAACTCCATTATAAACAAGGTGGAAAAATGGCAAGATGCATAAGCTTACACCAGGTTGCTTGACCTTTTACGACTGCAAAGATCTGCTTGATGAGATGACGTCAAACCCTTCGACAAAAATCCTTCAGCCGTTTATTATGTATGTGTGTGTGTGAGAGCGAGAGCGGGATCTAAGCATCGAGGAATATCAAATCATCACAGGTAAATGTAGGCTTAACCTTAATGTGTAGTTATAGGAATTCTCAGGAGTGCTTATGTCCTCTATAGAATGTACATGGTAATTACAGTGACTATTGTTCTAGAGCAGTAAGTGCAGGAAGTGTGTGTACTTTCCCACAGTGAAACCAGAGATACCTATAACTTATGTCATTGTGTTTGTTTGGACGGTTCAGATCTGATCAAAACAAAACATAATAAGATTGATTCATGTAGTATGTCAGATCTGCATCAGTTGGCTTCAATCAGTTTAGCTCATCAAGCCACTGTGAACCCTGTATGGATCATCATCCATCAGTATCACTCTCTACCTCCCATTCTTCTCCTCATTATCCTTTACTCTTGTCCTTTTCCACTTGTCTTCTCTCCCCATGTATTTTCTCCGCTCTGTTCTCCTCTCCTTCCCTTTTGTTTTTCCTCTTCACGCTGCCCTACTCTGCCTCTATGTTGCCCTGGCAACGGTCCTATAGAAAAAGCTTGTTGCCTAGGCCACACGAGAGAAGCAGCTTTCACGGGAGACGTAGAGATGGAGAGATAGAGGGAGAGAGCTGGGGCATGAGGTAGCTGGAGGTGTCATTGTCACCTTTTATTTGTATCAACAGGTTGCACACGCTGTCATAACGTTATTGAGGGGCAATTTTGATCATAATTCATTAATATGATGGTCCATACTGCCGTCTGATGCCAGATGAACAGAGGGGGAATGGCTTAGTGGATGAAGACTTTCATCTTGTGTGAATCATGTCTCTTTGGGTCTCATATCGCTCAGCAAGTAGTATGTATGATTTATAACCTATGAGAGACATTGCCACTGAATGAACTAGCCTTACATAATTGACCTAGAAACCGGCCAGGGAGCAAACTGCAGAAATACATTTAGCTTCACATCATGACAAATTCCCTGCTATCAAATGTTAAAAAGTAACCTATTAATTTTTGTAAAGAAATTCAATCTGTAACAAATAATTTAAATATAACTTTCATTTCATAAAGTATCAAATTAAACTAACTGGTATTTCAAACCAAAAGTTTTAGAAACATGACCCACTATGCAACTAGACCGCCAACAGCTCAGTCAGAGATCCTTGGATGAGGAACAGCTCTCAGCTCTCAGGAGCAGATATTCCAAACTGGTGCGTGCACCCCCTGTTGTAGGTGCAAGCTGCCGCTACGGGATGACATGGAAAAGGTAATGTTGGCCCTATGGTGTTAGATTTTTGTAATAAATAAATAACTCATACATTATTTCAAATGGGATTGTAAATGGTAAAGGAAGAAAGAAAATAGTTTGGAAACTTTAATTAAAAACATTTTAATAAATAGTTTTAATATATATTTTTAAATGTACCCAAAATGCACTTGACTTCCTGCCAGCAGCTTAATGACCAGGCACAAACACAAAGAATGCAGAACTGGCTATAACTAGACTATTCCTTTTTTTTTAATGTGTCAGGCATTGTGGGTATTTAAAGGGGACCTATTATGAAAATCCACTTTCTATAGGTTTTGTAGTGGTCCTATGTGTTCCCGGGGCCTTTCTATGACGCCTGAAGGTGAAAAAAGTCTGTTCACTCCCTCTATTGATTTTTACACTTTTTTGAGATCGTGTCTCCAAACGGGCGAATTGAAAGTGCTGGCAGACTTGACGTCAGGATGTGTTGAACTCGAGTAACTCCACCTCCCGGTACTTCCTTATCCTCCCCCTGGGCAAGTCTGGAAAAACGTGTTTCAGTCGCACCACCTCCACCCCCTCGTCCGTCAGTGGGTTTTAAAGTGTGCCACCACGGCCGGTCGATGATCATTTTGAATCACTGACTGAAAAACAGCTGCCCATCATTAAAAATGAAACCGCGGATATTGGCGTGATACGGCTTCGCTGCGCTGCAGCGGTCCTCATCACGGAGTGAGAGACATGATCCTGATCTGAACGAGGAAGTCTCCTCTCACGGCGCAAAACCTTATTCTCCGGTAATTTCTCATCAGTCCATAACAGTGTAGCTACAGTTTGTGCTGCTCCTCAGTTTCACTCGTTTTTTTTATTTGACAGTTTGATGGCATAGGAGCCACCATGTAGGCGATCTCCTTCTGTCACAGTGAAACAGTAATATTTTTTCAGACAAGATGCGAGTCTCATAAACTTTTTTTTTTTCGGAAATCAATACCCGACCCCTGCTGTCTCAATGTCAACATTGGCACATGTTTTTGGTGACAGCTGTGGAGTGGACAACACATAATCATTTGCATTTCAAGGTGCAGACACAGAAACAGCTCATTCTCAGGAGAGCTCTGGAGAGACACTTTTAGATTACTGAGATCTAGAGCTGCAGATTGATTTGGGGACAATACACTATGAATACAATATGCTTGGACAACTTAAAACCATATGAAATAGATGAAAAATAGCATAATATGGGACCTTTAAAGTATGTCAGGTAGGTCAGAAAGTAGGGGGTGCACGGCCTAAAAAGTTTGGAAATCAACAACATATTTGTTTCAGTGGAACAATACTGTACAGGGTTAGTTATTGGCCAACACTCACACTGCTGATAAACACTGTGATCTTTCAGTGATGTTTTTCGTCAAACCAAAATACCAGTCAGCCTTAAGTAAGTTATCCAGTTTATTTTATTTTATTTTTTTGCCATCTACCTCATTTTGTTTTGGAAAGATTAAGCGCCCCTAAGACAACCTACTTTCCCAGTGTAAAAAAGCAGTACTAGTCATGCATTGCAAGAAAATGGTTTGATATTTTCTAAATATCTGCTCAGACCGCAGTTTGTGAGTTGCACATACACAACAAATTATTTTGGTATTGCCCTGAAGGGTCCTCCCTGCTCTTAGCTGATTCACATGTCAGATAAACAAGCTGGTAAATGCCAGATGATTCCCATATACATCACTGGGGGGATAACTGAGAATAAATTAACAGTATAGAGAAGTTGCTGCTTAACAAAAAGCGTATAAATTCCTACTGTCGACAGCAAAAGCAGAGCTTTATGCCTGTTATGTCCCTGGTCGACACTATGACTCACTACACACACACATACACACATACGGAGACACACACACTCCTCTGTCCTCTTCTTGGAAGCCTGATGAATCCTTTATCTGCAGCTTGAATATCTCTGTAACCCATTCATATTCCTATCCCAAAGACAGAGCGAGAGGGGGGAGGGGAGCCTGTGACACAGAGGCTGCAAACAGAACAACAAAATAACAGCAGTGACTGGCAAGCCTACTCACCTATCTCGAAGCTCCCGTCAATGACACCTATTAGGTAACTTGGGATGTCAAAGCGCCTCTCCAGCTGAGTTATTGTGCTCTTCATGTAGCTCCCCGACAGAGCCTTTGCAAAATAGGCAAAGGACAGAGCCACCAGGAACATCTGGGGAAAGAGTGCGAGAGGGGAGAAAAAGGAAAGAGAAAAAAACTAAGAAAGAGGAGTGTCCAACTACAAACAAGCAAATGCAGAGTATTAACCTAATTATCACTTATAATTATCTATGTGACTGAGTGATGTTGCACATGTTTTGTCCACAAAGAATAGACAGAAAAAGAAGCTCTTGTGTGAAATCACTGTGGCTGCTACGATGCATGAACTCCCCTCATTAACCTACTTTTAGTTGTCCAACATTCACTAATTAACAAGTGTATGTGTCTAACAAGTAAAACAAACATCACGGGAATAATGAGGTTAGGATGAGAAGGGGTTTTTTTTTGAGTGGGAGGAGAGGGATGGCGATGAGCACCAAGTGTAGGTTGGAGAATGTGAACCATCAACAACAATGAGAGAATTATAGCGGCTTATATGTGAGTTATACCAGACCAAAGGATGAGTTTATTGATAAGTGGGATGGACGAGCACATGACGTCCCTGTATAAAACAAAAATCAAAATCAGGTGTGACAAAAAAAAAATGAAGGAAGGCAGACCAAACTCTTCCACAAGCTGAGATAGAGAAGGAATCTCTGTGGACCATCTCCTCATCTTGATTGAATTTGTCTTATAATGACAATGAAAAGCAGCGAGCAACCTCTGACAATGACTGGGCCCGGATCAACAATTCTCACAGTTATGACCAAAGGAAATCTAATAACACACTCGTGGCAAAGGTCCAAACCCCCAAGGATTGACATTTACTTTTTAAATATGGAGCATGTGTGCTCCTATAAGTTGAGCAATTTATGAGCATTTAAAGGGCTTACATGCTTTATTTGAATACAAAAAGCATACTATTTTCCACTTCAAACTACAATAACTACGAAACTATGCATATTTTAATTGATTTAAACTAAGAACTGTCATACAGGTACTGTTAATACAGTTAAATTGCACCTTCAAGCATATATAATTTCATTGTTACAGCGTTAAAAATGTCTGCTCAGTCCTTTTAGACAGAAAAAGTGGTGACCACTGTGCTTTTTGCACTAATGTGGAATCAACTGATTTTTTTTTCTACACTGGTTCAGTTCTGTGACTGACTAGTCTTCAGGCAAAAGAAAAATAAAGAGAGAGAAATAAAAAGGAGGCTGCTTGGGCTGAGTTTTGTAAAAGGCTACTTCTCATTCGTGCACATGCTCCTAAACACAGTTTTACAGTTCACTCACATCTATTTTTGGTTGCAAATGCGAGTGAAACGCTCACACTGTCAAACTATGCCTGACGAATTCAGTTTCCTTAATAAGATCAAAGCTACTCAGAACACAAGAAAGTTCCTTCGCAGTGTATGAAATCTAAGTTCCTCATCAAAAACCAAACAAGAGAAAAACATATAGATGTGGATTATGGCTTTTTATATTTTCATATAGAAAAAGATTACTTACACACTCTACACCACTTCTAACACAAGATATAGATAGATAAAAACTATAAACAACCTTAGGACATAGAGTGACACTCTGTAATATTTGTTGTTTTTCTTATATAAGGTAAAGTCAAGTATACAGTAAATCTTTTTTCTTCATAATGACCGTTTGACTGTTCCACTTAAAACAATGACTGACATCAAAAGGGACAAGTCGTCCTTGTATACTGCATGTCTTATGACTGTAAGTTGCATCTTTACATTAAGAATACTTGGATTTTGCTGGCAAGTAATTCCATAGTCAACCCCCACCACAACCATGAAATACACTGTTTCTAATGAGACTACAAAATAAACCTCTCTGTTTTAAATTCCTGCTTCTTGTACGTGACGGCTTCACCTCCAGTGCGGAAACGAGGTGATGCTGAAATATGCCATTCATGTTTACGTGATAAAGCTGCAGATTCCTGTGAAATATGTCAGAAATCAAAACAAATTGGTGTTCAGGAATGGTGGACTAATTTCATCTAATCTCAAGTCACATGTCCGCCCCTGCCTACCAATATGAACAAAATTGGCAAATTCCCTATGGGATTTGTATTCTGTGTCTCCTGTGACCTTTCCACTTGTCTGATGAAATCTGTACGCTGTCCACTCTGCTTATTTCACTTCACGTGACATTTCTGCAAGAGGAGTGTTTTTCCTAAGAGAGACAATAGGTGGAAACCATACTATAACCTGCTGTTTTCTTTTAAATGATTTATTTTCAAAATATATTTTAAAAAAAACACACACAAAGAAACCACAAGCATATATTGTATGTGGATAAAATAACCAAATTATGGATTTATAGTAATTCAATTTCAAGTCTTAAGAAAACTTTTTTTTACATGAATCTCCCACAACTTACTCAACTCACACACTCGCACTCACACACTCTCTCTCGCACTCTCTCTCTCTCACACACACACACACACACACACACAACGAGACACACAGGGGTCAATACAATACAACAATCTTGGCTTAACATAGAACTAGGACAAACCAATCTGAATATTTGCTTAGGTTAATCAGTGCATGTTTCCTGTGCCCCCGCTGAGTGAGCAGAACTAATGTACTGTAGACATGAACAAGACACACAGTATGGAGACCAATTATGCTACAGCTGGATGAATGGTTTGAACGGTAATGTTACTGTAAATATTGGACTAGTTTCCATCATTAAAGATGAATATGCATCCATCCTTGTATAGTGCTTTCTGAAGCTGACAGGAAACCCAAGTGTGAGTTTGTGAAAGTAAAATCACTGTTGCAAACATCTACATGAAAAAATATCAGTGGCTGCTCCTGTACAATATGATTAGTGTGTACATATACAAGTTAATTTAATCCTATCTCCTTTGTGTTCATATTTTATATACACTGCTTGCTTCTTCTCGTTTTGCTTCAAGAGAGAAATGCAGGTTTTTACAGAGCAGCGTTAGTCAGAATAAGAATTAAACCTTTGTGATGCCTATAGACTATATGTCTATCTATGTAATCTCTTTCTGTCTCCTCGAGCATTTGGGAATAAGTAATGGTTTGTGGCCTTGGTCATGGTTCTTACACAGCAAGAACTATGGCTATCAAGCAGTGGCGTAAGAAAAGCAGTGCACATGATAGTCACATTACACGAATGATCAGGGACATATCATGACCATAGAAAGAACAATGGCTAAAAATTATTATTTTCCTGGTTTATACGGCAATAAAATCATTCATTAAGTGATAATTATCAGCAATGAAGAGGAGGACCTTGACCTTTTGACCAAGTGAATTGGAAGCAGCTGACTCTACTAGTGGTAAACCACCTTAACAAAGTTAGAGAGGCAGCTATCTCTGAGTAAGGGTCTATTCAGCGTCATGTGACAGCATTAGTGAGATAGCAAGGACTCTGAGATACTGAGATAAAAGTCACAACTTGTCTTATCCCTGCATTGCTTCCTCGCACAGGGTGTCCATTTACAGTACATGACATGATGTGAGAGGGAGCAAAATGCAAACAGAGTTCTGTTGAGATCACGCTCACCACCAGTGCTGCAGGCAATCAACGATAGCTCATCACATGTGCATTTCCTGGAGGGGAGACTGACTTCCAAGGAAGCTTACATACACCTATGTTTCCCTCAAGATCAACAGAAAGGAAAGGGCTGAACTCTTTCAAGTACATCCTCCAAATCTCAGTAAGTCAGTGGTCTTTTTTTCCCTTTTTTTTTTAGCTATCCTTGATCAAAGGACAGACGAGAAAAGGGCCATGAATGAATTAACAGCAGCAGCAGCCATCACTGGGAATTAAGCCAATAACAACTGTGTTACATTCTTCATTCAGTCCTTCAACTCTTAATTATACTTTTACAGCTCCTTGCTTGTACTGAGCCAAGGTTTTGCATCAACAAAGTGTCAGTTGGTGTTTTGGAGGTCATAAGAAGATTAGTTCCTACTTTTTAGTGGCTCACAGTGACCATTTGTCCTATGGGTGTAAAATAAAATAAAAAATCAACTGTTTTTCTTGCACCTCTGCATTCCTCGGAGAGAGAGAAAGAGCTGAAGGAGTTCACTGATACAGTGTAAACTTTCAATGTGCCATGGAGAGGACCACGCTGCTTTCAAAGGAAATGAGAACTGATAACTGATTCAGATACAGATACATCTGATGACACAGTTGCCTTTCCTACAACTGATTCAACAGTTTGAAGCAGAGGGTAAAAAACAAAAACAAAACAAGAGACATGAGAAACAAGATTATCCTTGTAAAAAAAAAAAGATAAGGATCATATGTTATAACTTCATGCTATCAGAAACTATATGATATATAATTTGTCATTACTCATGATTAATCAACAAAACCTATATCTGCGTCTTATGATAATAGTAACAATGAAGACTATTGCTTCTATTACATTAAGTATCTTTTTTGATTATTAGCTAAATTATGAATAAAAAAGAAGTTTTGTGTTATGGATTTCTCGTCACGCTCCTTGTTGGATTTGCAACAGTGGCATGAGCAGTGGCCTCATGGTGATTTAAGATCATTACAAAGATATTCACATCAAGCCCCCTCGTGACCTGTGACCTGCTTTTGTTCTTAACTCACTGACTTCACACACCTATTATGTTGACTAACACAGGAGCCTGACACACACACACACACACGCACACATGGACTGGTAGAAAAGAACTAATAATACAACACAGAACTTCATTAGAAAGCGTTTAGGGAGTTCTGAGACTGTGTTTGAAGCCAGAAATGAATGATGAATTCAAGAACACAGGGACATTGTTGCACCAAAGTCCGAGTCTTATTGGTGGAATTAACAAAAAGCAGAGAATAACACTGAGTGCCGGATTAGTGCGCCATGTCCCACCCAGCCGGTCAGGGGACCAAACAATTCTGAGAAAAAACAAAAACCTATCCTAACACTGCCGTCTGTATTATGATAAGCTGCTTGAATACCATTGTCTCACATAACTTTCATGTGGGAAAAAAACAACAAGAATGTCTAATCTAATTTTGGGATTTGTAAACTTTCATGTTGTTGGCAGTCAACAAAGTTTCAGTCAACTGAACCTCCACCTTGGAAAGACCGGCATCCAATAGGATTGTATATTGTTGATAACATATGTTATCTGAAAAAAGTGAGAAGGAAAAGAAAAGATGCAACAGGGTGTGTGTGGTAAGAGTTTAATATTCACTCCTCTGTTGCATAGAAGGGCTCTGTATGCAGACACATTGCTCCATGAAACATTTTCAAGTACTCAGTAGAGCGCAGGTTCTGGAGATTATGGCAGTAAATTAATTAAAGATCGCATTAAAGATCGCCATTTGAAAAAAAATCACGATTGATCCCTTTGATCCCTTATAGACGATCCGATCGAAAATCACTCCATCCCTAGCTCAAACATCCTAAGAATTCAAGAGCAAGGAATCAGGTGTCTTGGAAAGGCCTATGACAGCTCCCTCAAGGACAACGATAAATCTCACCAGCACCAAAGCCCAGCTGAGCACGTGGTTTAGGCCAACTGCTCGGGAGGTTTAAGATGTGGTGTTTTCCATATGGAATCATACCTCAACTACAGTGGCCGTTTTTGCTTTCCCATGTCCCAAGTAGAAGGGATGGAGAGGCTCTGTAGCAAGCCCTTGTGGAAATGGCTGGGTGTCCCTCCATCTTTCAGCTCAGTAAATCTTTACAGCAAGACTTCAAAGCTTTCCCTGCCAGTAACATCGGTGGCTGAGGAGTTCAAAGCCGACAAGGCGAGAGCAGTCAGCACACTCCTCTCGTCTGAAGACAGGAAAGTGAGGCATTCAAGTAAGAACATCAAGTGTGGCAGGAAGTGGAGACCTCAGCAGGCAGTGACTGAGACAGAAACACACTGGAGACATCAGGAGATTGTCCGCGTGGTATGTCGAGGCCGCTTAGGTCTTGGGAACTACGATGGCAAGAGGTGGAGCGAAGCCAACGCCAGAGCCAGAGCCAGAAGAGGACTAGTGGTACAAAGGGTCCGGGAGGCAGCAGAGGAGGATCTTCAGGTGAAGGCAATAGGGCTAGCCTCCCAAGGCTGGTGGACACAGTGGGACCAGGCACTGGAGTGACCACTGTCTTGGAAGGAGCTATGGAGAACCGACCAGGGGAAATCGTCTTTCCTCCTATGAGCAGTGGATGATCTGCTGCCAACCCCAAGCAACCTAAAGATCTGGGGTGCAGATCTTTAGGTTGCAAACAGTGTGGAGCAGCCTACTGCACACTGAACCACATTCTGACTGGTTGTCCTAAAGCATTAGCGGAAGGACGCTATGGATGGAGGCATGACAAGGTCCTCATGGAGATCGCCAATTGGGTGGAGCAGCAGAGGATTAGAACAAACAACAACCATACTCCACCATCCAATGCCATAGGATTCCTGAGGGAGGGCGGCAAGGCCCCTAAAAGCAGAACAGCAGTCAAAGTCAAGATGTAGTGGCAACCTCCCTCCGACCAGACATGGTCCTCCTATCCAGGAGCACTAAAACCAGAGAGGCTAGCCACGTCCCACCATCTAAAAAAGCACCAGGACCTGGTTGACGAAGTGGCTCTAAAAGGGTGGCACGCAACCATTTTTCCTATTGGTCTGGAGCCTAAAAAGCTGAAGAAAGCCACCAGGGAAATCGCAGAGTCTAGCTCAAGATGCTTGTGGCTGAAGAGGGCCCAAAGTTGGAACCCTTCTGCAAGCGAAGGCTAACCAGCCTCCACAGCCCCACTCAGGCAAGGTGTACAGGTTAAGGGGCGAAACACCTGTGACCCTGAGATACCTGCTGATGATGCAGAAGGGTTCCCAACAAAGCAGACGAGCCAAGGAACACGACTAAGGATCCAGCCTACGTAGTCTGTAGTTGCTGCTTGTAGGGTAGCATCTTTAATGTTTATCTCACTTAAGCTTGTTTGTAGCGGAAGCTCCCAGCACTGCTCTTCCTGGTCGCACGATTTGGACCAGGGAGAGCAGTGCTGGGTGCTTCTGCATGAGGGTGAGTAGATAATGAATGAAATTTGAAGTGAATTTTGGGTGAACTATCCCTTTAATTATGCTTGAGGGCCTTTTCCTTTAAATAATTCTAGAAACTGTAACTTCAAACAACTGCCGACATACAGCAGCCTGTACGTTCTGCGCTTATACAACGGGCGGCGCTGGTCTCATGCCAGTCATCCCAAACATGAAAACAGGAAATGCCGTAATGGAGAAACCATAGAAGACACCATGGACAGCGCACACAACATCAGCTTGTTATTAGTTTTGAGAAGATGTTTTGGAAAATAAAGCTTGGTAGCAAAATGATCACTCTGGCTGAGCTGATGGTCGCGTTGTCTGTTTTCGGGCTCCTTATTACCCGAAGACATCACAGGAGGGAAAAAGTAAGGCAAAACCGCACCGCTGATTTGCTACTGTAGGGCACCGCCAATCAGAATCACCATAGCTAGCACAGAGCCAATCAGAGTACCCGACGGCCGACGCTCCCCGACTGTGCATGTCGACTTTTTTGTGGGAAAGCAATTTTAATCAAAGAAATAGTAATAGCAGAGCTTTTTTTTACAAATTTTAAAATGCCTTTAAAGGGCCAACGAGGAGTTTCTATTCGGTTATAAAACAGTCTCACGTTAATATGGATGAATCTACGCTACCCACACTTGTTAATGGCTCCATTTTCGATCAATATATCGTTTTGTCTCTATCGTTATTTTGTTTTTATTAGTGATGGTGGAAATGCTGGTCGAGCCGACCAGCGTTTCCTCACTTTCGGTTTCGCGGACGCAAATGAGAATAACGGCGATTCAGGCGGCGTTATGGTTGGAACTACGACGGTAACTGAACCTCTTTGAACCTCTGACTTTAATCCTTGATGAATGAAAACATGAGTCCCTCTTGCGCCGGTGGAGGAATTCTACGGTGCGCACGGAGGCAGCGTGAAAACACTTCGCTTTTCCAAAACTCCTCGTTGTCCCTTTAAATAGTGGTTTTGTGATTATTTTTTGCATTTAAATGTGCCACCTTGCACTGCACCACGATATTAGAGCCCTAAATCAAGGGAGATGATTAGAAACTTTATAGTACAAAATATATTTTATAAAGTTTGTCTGTTGATATGAGGACATGATCCGATCAAAATCGTGAGTAAAGCCATTAAAAGGCCTTGTTTGCAACATGTATGAGAAGTCATTGAAGTGCTGTTTATATGACATCTGAGCAAACTCCTTGACATCATGTGATATGACTGAAATCTCAGGAATAGAGACCGTTTCTCACTTTGAGGTGAAATTGTGTTGTGGACTGATTTTTCTATGTCAAAACTTAACTTTAAAATGGTTTTATTACATCTTCGACAATGAACAATAAGATAAAATGGATCTATTGACTTTTGTCTTGTGACTAGGAGGAAGGAATGAGGCATAGGCACTGAGCGGCCTTGTCTTCTCCCTGATGAATTCCAGGAAAAGGTACGGCTCATACATGAAAGCGGTACCCTGTTATGATGCACAGTGTTTGAACATTGTTTGTTGACTGGCTACCTGCTACTCTAACTAGTGCGGAACCCAGAGGGCGGACACTACAGCCATGTGAAGTTTTCTTTAAACTTCTAACTGATGGAAATACATGAATGGATGTACAGAGGTATGATTCAATTCCTCGGGTATTCACTAATACCTTTACATTCAGACAGAGATGTCATGGGTTAAAATGTACAGTATCCTTCATTGAAATACACACACATAATCCTTGTGACTTGTTGGGCTGTCGGTGTAATGTTGTTATCAGATTTAGTACTGATCTTGACACACACATGAGTTCCAGCACACATACAGTATGAGGTAGGCGAGATCCCATAGCATATCCACACAAACAGCATCTACAAAAGGAAAGAGCTGCCAGCTAGAGCTCCTCTATCCTTCTATTCATGAAGACAATGCAACAGGCATTTATCTGCCTGGTGCTGCTTGTAAACACCCCCGGAATATACCCACTTGGACGCTGTCCCTACAGATTTGTTTCCAGTTTGTATCACTATTCAAAACAGCTCTTTTCAGTTTCCTGACTGACTGACTGACTGAGTCAGTTCGTTCAAATGAAGGATTCAATCACATCATCATTCTGTGCTTGACAGTACTGTAGCTCCAACTGCATAGTCCCACACACAGAAGGGAAGCACAGCAGAAAGGTGAGTATACCTCATGATCCCCAGATCTGCCAGAACCAGAGGTGCTGTCATTAAAAACCAAAACAAACACACACAAAAACAATAACTCTGATAATAATAGTTTTTTTTACATTATTTTTGGAGCTATTGTAAGCATCTGCAAAGGGCCAAAGTTCAGGCTCTATCCCAGGCTGCTGCAGTTAGGACTAAGTCTTAGCACTGACTTTAAATGACCTATGGCTACAGTTCAAAAAAAATTGGGGGCCCCTGACTATCACTCTAATGTACATTCATGGGGCCCTAGTTTGGTGGCACAAAGTAGCGCAGCCGGTGTAACGCAAGTTTCGATCAGCGCAGCCTGGCGCAAGGTCAGTCTGGAAGATTGGTAGATCGCGCTGCGCTGAGATGGGTGTGGCGGTGCAGCAGGGGGAGGTGTCACAGATTCAGTTTGGCGCAGTGGAAGTTACTTAACTTAAAGCTCGCCACCTCAAACCAGGTCTACTCTCAGCGCACAGCGAAGCGCAGCCGGTGCAGTGATCTGCATGCATGTGTGTCTGTGTGTTTGTGTGTTTTATCTTGTTAGGTTAGTGGTTTCACTCGTTGAAGGGGAGAGGGGCTTTAATTGAATCAGCTGCGTTAATCCCACTTTACGCCTTTCACTACTCCTCCTTTCTCCCTCCCGCCCTGTCTCCTCCCCCTTTGCCGTTTTCGCCGGTAGGAGGGACAAGGGGAGTACCTGTGCTGGCCTGCGCTGTCCACGAATCTTGGCTTGGCGAAGCTGCGCGTAGACTGCACTCGGTCTGGGAAACTAGGGCCCATGCTGACACTGGAACATCACTGATCATGTATCACTTATACATTTTCAGGAGCTGCTATACATCACTGACTTTTTTTCCATATCATATCTGCTGAAATACATGCATCCCGCTGACATCAGTGGTACATTCACAGCATCTTCTGGCTGTGCAGTATAAGAATGGAATGATGGTTCTTCCAAATTCTTTTCTATCTAAGAATTATGTTCGGTGAAGCTGAATGCCCTGCATATGTATATGAACATAATTGACATATTCTAATGCTATTCATAATGTTGGCAAAATAACCTCCCTCCAGTATTGATACCTAAACTACAGTAACCTCATTCTTCCAGCAAAGGTGATGGACTTGAACGCTCCATGTTAGGGAGTGTATCCCTGCATGAATGAATAACTTCTACTGGGATCCAAGTCATTGATTCATTGGTGCAGGGAAACACATGAGTGGGTGAATCACGTTCACGGAGATGCACTCATTCCCTGTGAACAAACACAGACTGATTCAGGGACCTTAATCACTTAGAAAATCCAACCTTGCGTGTTTGATTGCATCTGCCTGAGTTCAACTGAGCTGGGAACTGAACGGACTTGTTTCAGGGGGTGATTCAATTCAGCTCACTTCTTTTAAAAAAAAAGCCATTGGCATTGGGTGAATGGTACACGAGTAAGCTTCAGTTACAATCAATTGTTAAAACACCACTACCAAACAACTTCACAGGTTCTGTCAATACTGCACTTCTCACTGTGTGTTAAGAGAAGCCGACAGGATCAACCTGCGCTAGATTATTTGGACTGGACTTCATGGATCTTACTGACTTGTAAGTAAACTAACTTTCAGTTTAGCATGGATTTTAACCCCCCCCCCTAAAAAAAAGTTCAGGTATATCAGAATGTATGTTTCAGACTTCATATATTTGTGCTGTCCATGTGTAGGGTGTAAGTGTATATCTTGCCTCCTTTGTTGTCATCAAAAAGATCTGCAAAGTACTTCAAATACCCCAAAGTTGAATATACAAAGTCAGACAGTTGATGTTAGGTGGTGTACCTTCAGACTGGTGCATGCAGAGGAGGGTGGCTCTCTGGCCACGCCGTCGCTGCGTCCATTCTCCTGTACACGTCGTTGCTCAGCTCTCTTCTCCATCCTCCAGAAACGTCTCTGTGTCTCCTAAGCAGAAGTCTCCCACGTAATGCAATTTCTTGGCACTGATGCATGCAATCCTGCAAATGGATAATTCAAGCATGTGACCCACTTCTCATCCTTGGTACGAAAACAGAAACATGTCTTCTGCAGCCGGCAGAGGAGAGACTGACACAGAAACACACAGACAATGTGTATTTGTTCTTGAGATCTTAAGACTTCAATCACAACTTAAGAGGTCAACGTTGTAATGACATGGGTGACGTGTGCACTTCATCAGAACAAAAGGTCGTTGTTTTCCTGTTAACTATTTTAAGTCACAGTATCAAAAACTCTGAGTTAAACTTTCCGGCATATCACCATTACAGTATATACATTTATTCTATTGTCTGCCCAGTAATTACCATCATGTGACCAAACACAGTGAAGCACAAATGTTGGTTATGAAGAGTTAAGCCTTAATGCAGTAAAATCACATACTGTAAACCACTTGAGTGGTAGAGCACTTTGATTTGCTGAGCTGAACCTCAGTTGCTTGTGGGTCTCTGTGTGTATATATATATATATGTGTGTGTGTGTGTGTGTGTGTGTGTGTGTGTGTGGTGTGTGTGTGTGTGTGTAATTTCATATACTGTATGAACTCTGTTGTCAGTCATGCACCAGTGAAACTCACCAGTGGGATCACCAATCAGGTGTCAGTATGTTCTCTTTCAATCGAGCTGGACGTGTATTGGATTTTCAACCAGCGCTGTATGAAGCCCTGTGCTGTGTGCTGTAGCAAACTGTCTGAACATGCATTTGCAGCAGGAAATTCTTGAGCCCGCCTATGCAGTATCCATGCTGTGTTTGTTTGAGCGGTTCCAAAGCTGCACCATACTGGCATCAGAGGTCAACTGGAGCGGCTTAAACAAAGAAAAAGGGCAGCGCATGAAACAATGACATAATCAGCCATTCGTTTGTTTGATTGTGTAATTTTTTCCTATATTCTTACAGTTCATCAGAATAAAAGACCGCCTTAGTGTTTTGTGATCTGACTTCCTTTGTTGTTATTTGCTTCATCCATATAAATGGCGGCTGCAAAAATAAACATTACCCAGTGGTGCATTTATTTTTTGCTTTTTTGCCAGATGTGTTTGTTTTGTTAACATAAATTGTTTTTTGTTTGTTTTTTCACAAATTACAAATTTGGCATAAAAGTAAGTAACTGTATCATCATTCTTAACCCCATTATCCAGTGAAAGGGTTTAGTCAGCCACTGTGGTTTGAATTTGTAAAATTTAGATTAGAACACATGAATGTTAATTATTTGTGATGGTTCCTTGTCCAAACTAAACAACAACTACAGAAGGCTGTTTTTCCTGAAATACCGCATCTACCACACCACATGTGAACCTCGGTTGTCATGGTTGTCAAAATTTTAATGTTGTTTAATGTTAGTAAATGTTGTTACTAACGTGTCATTGCTTCATTACGTCTAGGCAGAAAAACTACTTGGTTAGCCTCAGGCAGTAGAAGCACTTGGGTTAGAAAAATCACGATTTAGGGTTAGTGTGTTGGTTAGTGTTTCTGCTACATTTGACCAACTCCGTTGTCATGGTGACTATAATAATGGCCTGACTACATTATTAAACACTCTGGCATGAATGAAGCTATAGTTTCATGTGGGAATCAAACTCTCCTGTATGAGAGTCATCCTTCCACCCCATCCATCTCTAACCCTAACCAATCACTGCGCTCCCTCAGATCCTGTCATAATTCCTACAGCCACTAGATGTCGTACCTTTGGGAAGGCCTAACAACAAGCTGCTGAACAAACAGCCAAGAGGCTCTTTTTCTGGCAGACAGTATACATGTACAGTATGAAGACTACATCAGCTGACTATACCCCTTGCTCATTTCATCCTTCCTAACCCCTCTCTCCTCCTCGCATTAATTCCTCCTCTCTGACTCCTAACATTCGTCTTGCTTATTTCACATATTGCCCACTCCTCCCCCTCTCGGTCCATCTCCAGTGGTCATGTGAACTACTGAATGCAATTGCTGGAGGGAACCAACTTAGTCATTGCTATGTAGCAAAGTACACTAACACAATACCATCACCGTTTATGTCAGTGAGACTGCCAGTGCCAAAGCATGTTTGTAACGTGTTTTCTGTCTTCAGGACGAGAGTAGAGCAAAGGAGCAGGCTAATAGCAACAGGTTTGACCTAGATTCAAGGAATTAGACCAACTGCAGCTTTAAGTAGTATAAAGCAGTAGTCCACAAAAGCAGCAGGTTTTTAAAAACACACAGGCACTTTTACTTGTATGCCATAGCTTATACTCACTCAAATAACATTCTCGTAAAAACACGATTTAATACATTATTTTATCACAAACACACAGAATGTCCTGGTAATAACATTCAAATTCACTTTGAGTCTTGATTTACTGTAAGCCACTACATTGTCATGTTAACTTCTAGGATAACTTACAGTATGGTCCATATAGTGTAGATAATAATAAATTCAAATTACATGGTACATGGAAATGTCACATGTTGAGGATAAACAAAGTCCACCTTCTGGCTTCAGAGCTTTAACATGCATCTGGTGATCTTCACACCAGCTCTGAAGTCAGTAATAGGGCATTTGTGTTCTTATTTGTTTCCCACACATTGTTCAGAAATCACAAACTTTCATCTACTCCAATGCTTGTTCTACTTTGCTCTAAAATACATCATGCAGCTATAATCGTTTATTATTCAGAAATGATCTTTTTAGTAATTGAGGTAAACATGATTTGTGTAGGTTGATGTGATGTGAAGAGAGACAGCTGAGAAATGCTGCTCACTCCAGCGCAGAATAAGTTGGGAAACAGCTAATTTGTAATGAGCACACTTCCATCGTACCGTGCCTATAATTTGCTTCTGATTTTGTTACTGTCAAATATCAAATGTGAAAGAATGCCAAATTGATTGTTTCCAATAAGCCTAACATGATGCCTGCAAACACAATCACCGCTACTATTACATTTGTTCTACAAGGCCACTTTAAAACAACTTGGATAAATACAATCTTGCACCTTAGCTGTTGTTGTGGATATATTGACGGTAGATCTATGCTGTTACTCACAGAATGTACCTTTGTATAAAATAAACAAATAATAATATATTTGACCATTAATACATTTGGTGGTGCAGGTGGACTAAATGCAATTTATTTCATGAACTAATGACCAAGTTTCCTCAGTTAAATATGGTCACAGCATTACTTCCCCTTTTCTACAAACAAAAACCCTGTGACTGAATATGCTCATTTTAAAATCACTCTGATTCCTTAAAATGTATATTAAAATGGTACTATATAATACATTATTGTGTCTTCTCTCTCTATTGTGGTGTGGCAGACTTTGTCTCTGCATATTTATTAAGAATAAGAGTATACCTTTTTTTTTTTTTTTTGGAGGGGGGGAGAGGGGGGTGTTTCACTCCCCACTGATTCTATAGCATGTTGCTAAAGGGCAGGAGCCTAGAAATAAGGAACTGTTACATCTGCATTATGTCATTGTTACCAAGTGATTTTACTGAGGGTGCAAAACAGGATTAGAAAATGATTATAGCAGCCGCTGGCAGCAGTCAACTCCACAGCTATCCATGCTCTTGCATAAAATATTCAGTCAAATAAAAATGCACTTATTTTGCTGCAAGAAAGAAAAAGAATTTTAAAAAAACTCTTACGTAATAGAAATGGCTTGTCTGCCCAAAGGTCAAGATAGGTACTCAACACATGTGCCGGGAAACAGCACCTCCGAATTTGTATTAATCAGGAAAAAAAACTAGTTAAAGCCCCTCTCCCCTTCAATGAGTGAAACCACTAGACTAACAAGATAAAACACACACACGCACACACATGCATGCAGATCACTGACCAGTATCAACAGGGTGGTTGGTTTAAGGCTGAAGATTAAAGTTAGTTTGGCTTAAGAAATGATGATGAATCTGCTTTGCCATTTTTCCTGAAGGTAAAACATCACTCCAGTCGCTTGTGATGCCCCTTTAATGACTCTTTCACCTATGCTTGTAAGTGTGGCTGCTACTGCTGCTGCTGAATGAAGTAGTAGGGCCCTATTAACACTGTCTAAAATAGACTCAGGTCTGACATCACTGTGAATGACCAGGACCAACGTATAAGAGGGTGTGTTTTATCTTCTTTCTTTTTTTTTTGTGGGGGACAGATCTTAATGAATCAAGCAATCTTTCATTGATCTGGTTGCCAGTCCAGAAATTACCCCTGGCAGATTAAACTCAGGATGACTTGCAGGTACAACATGAATCACCTTTTTTTTAAAAACATCTTAGCCTCTGTTCACCACTTATACTTATCAAGTTTAACAGATAATAAAACAGCATAGGCCTACCGGCAGGCTATTATCATATATTTTTGCCTTCATAAAAGAAACTAAAAGAAACTAACTTTCTTAGTTGATACTTCACATACACATATTGAATATGGAATATTACTGGAACTACATAAATCATGTAAGATCTGTCATATAGCAAACAGATCTGATAAAAATGCCTGTTGCCATTTTTTCGTCACAGAATACAGACAGACGCTACTTGAAGTAATGCTCTTACAGCTATGATAAAGACCGATGAGTGTCAGAATGCTTATGGGCTTGAGAAAAATCAAACTGCTTACCTTAATGTCCTGTCAAAAATTCAAAAAAAGAAGAAAGAATTAAAAAAAAAAAAAAAAATCACCCGGTTCTCCAAAGACGAAACAGCTGGTCCGTAAAAGACGGGTAACCTCCCTTCAACCAGCTCCGGTCAAACTTCTCATGTGAATGAGAGAAGAGAAGCGCCGGCTCTTAACATGAATGCTCTGAGACCGACATGTACCTTCAGAGTTCATTTCCAGCCGACTTCACGGTAACTCTCTGGCAGACTAGACCGAGTCAAATCTGGATCTCCTGAATCATGCCTGCACCGGTCTGGTGTGGATTTGTCAGTGAAACGCCGCTTGGAGATATGGCGCGTTAGATGCGCACGGAAAAGTGACCCCCACAGCCTCTTGTTCCCGGACCGACTGCACGGCAGCAGATAGACGGCTTCCGTAAGGACTGGCTCGCTCACACACACACAGACAGACACACACACGCACACATACACACACAAACACACACACACACACTGAGAGAGGGGCTGTCTCACTATGCTGTTCTCTCCCTCTCTCTTTCTCCTCAACCATCTCTCTGTCTCCCGCCCCCGTGAGCGCCTGCCTCTCTCTTTCTCTCTCTCTCTGTCAAACGAGCTTTATTAGAATCATAAAGCCAAGCATTTACACAGCCATACATTCATCATCAGCATGCTGATGAGCTGTCATTGACCAGTTATCTGAAAGCAGCAGGGTCAGAAATGTCCATTTTAAACTCTGAGAAAAAATGTTGCCACTGACATAATGTGTTGTTTGGTTTATGGCATTTAATTCTGTCTTCCCCTCATGGTCACTCAGTTGTTGTTTTCTACTGAGGTATTTTTCACATGATTTGTATGGTTTGCATATCATGGTTCTGTGAAAAGTGAGGCTTTACTTTCCTGATTTCTTTTACTCACCTGGTTACTTTTGGTAGTTGATTGTCCACTCTAGTCTCTGCTGTAAATGTATTGGCACCTGTTATCATTTCATCTGTAAACAATCGAGAAAGCAAAAGACATTAGCTAGGTTTAATGTTAAGGCTTTTCAACATACTTATGACTCCCAGAGCCCACCAATCTACTGTACAATCAATTATTTTTGTTTTGTAAAGAAAAACTAATACAGGGTTTTTTCTGCATTATAAATTTTGTGGCGGCCGCCTCGCTGAAATTGTCAGCCGCCTCGCTGGAATCTTGATTGAAAGTCAATGTACGGTATGAAAGCTTAAACTGGTTCAACTCGGAGAGCGTTTGATTTCAACTCCGGGCCGGGCCGCGATGACGTTGATGATGCTGCTTGTGTGCCAGAGCCCTCTGCGGTGAAACCTGGTGCAGATCTCACTGCAGCTAGCCAGTTTAGTGGGTTAGCAAGTACAAAAGTGGCTCTTTTTGGTGACTTTCCAAACCCTCTTGGCGACTTTTTTTTTGTCAAAAGGGACTAAACAAATCTAACTTTTTCCAGTGATATTACAAACAGTGAAAGTACATTACAGCTGTTTTTAACGAGCAGCGGCGCTGCCGCGAGCACTCACTGGCTGTCAGCCTGTTTACAGTGCGTCTCCGCTGCATTCAGAGACGCACTGCTCCACACCAAAAACACATTACTGGCCTACAGATGATCCGCTGCTCAGCTGATGATCCGACTCGCGTCAGGAGCTCATTTCACTTTTATGTACAGTCACCGCTGAAAGAAGTTGTCCGCTCGCAGCAGCACAGATAAGATGATCAGATGGATTTGGTAAAGTCAATAATTTTACTTAATGGCCATGAATACATGAGTATTCAAATGCACAGAAACCGCACACCAGCCTCACTTTCAATGCAAGAGCCGTTTGTAATCCGGGGGGGTGTCTAGCCCCCCCCCCCCCCCCCCCGCCGCCTCAACCGAAATTTTGGCCAGAAAAAACCCTGTAATATGAAAAGACAAAGCCCGATATGTTTAGTGTTAATAAGTTAGTTAATGTCAGCCTGTAGGTTAGTGTCACCCACACTCGTGGGAAACAATTTGTAATGTGTCTAGCCCTCTTTGTTAATCCTTGACATTCCTTCATTTGGTTCTTTCATGAAGACGGCAATGATGATGATGGCGGTGGTGCTTTGGTGTATTAGACATAGTACAGTTTCAATTAAGGTGAAATGTGGGCTTTTAGTTGTGCTCCATGACAGTCAAAAGTGGCCCTTGAATTTCCTCAAGGAGTGTTTTGAGTTTTTGAGTTTGAGTTTTGCTTGATCTTGAATCACTGAACAATGCTGTGTGATATGCTGTCTGTTTGTCAGTCTCTGCATTAGCCCTGAGATTATCCTTGAGTTGCACCATCATTTTAGCTGACAAATACAAATACTACTCTGTGAAGTGGTCATATTGTCCTTGAAGACAAAAGGAGTGAACACCTTAATGTCCTCCTCAAGCTGCCAGATGGTACAACACTATCATGTTCTTGATTCTCTGAATTCTCAAACTGTTGATGTATAATAAGCAGATTTTTCGTAGTTGCATTTTGCAAAAAAAAACCTCACAGAGCAAGAGGTGACTTTGTCAAGTCTGTGCAGTTTCTGGATGCCAATCTCCTCCTCAGTTCAACAGACAAGAAGATGAGCTCTTGATGTCCGTGTTCATGATCTCCAGTTAGGGAGCTTGGATGTCTTTGAACATATCAGCTCGTCTGCTGCAGTGATTCACTTGAGAATTTCTGTAAACTGAAAAGCTTTGTTCAAAATATTAGATTTGTCTTATGAAACTTGATCAATCTTTTTGATAATACGATTAAACTAAACTAGAATAGAACTTTCGGCCTGTGTGGAGCCATGTAAAGATGTGTTTTGAGTGGTGCTCTGTGGAGCACAGACAATTTAACTTAAGGGCACATTCAACCTGGACTAAGGGATAATGCCCGACGAGGTGTCCATTATCACAAATTAATGGACGACGCGGAGGCGTAAACGTTGTTTCTGCGAAGTCCATTAATTTGTGATAATGGACACCTCGAAGGGCATTATCCCGCTTATACCATGGTCACTTACGAAATAAATAAATATTAAGTCAATTATTAATGCGTTAATTTTGTTTTTTACCGTTTAAATCATGCGTTTTTCACAAGAAGCGGCTGAGCGGACTATTTAACATCTCCCGTCCACAGGTGTTGCCATGGAAACCTGCTGTGGCCACACAGTAGAACCAGAGACGTTATAATATTGAGGAGACAGACCACTCTACCGGTTTTGAATGGGGAAAGCTGCGACGCCAAAGATGGCGCATGTCCCGCCCACTTTCACCAACAGCCAATCACCTGCATTGTCAGAGCTGAAGTAGGCCAATCATGTTGTTGCACCAGCGCATGCGCACAAGTCGTTTTACGACAGACCAACCTACCTGGTGGCAACAACAACAGCGGTCAGGTTAAAAATTTACCTAAAGGTTTTTCGGATAAGTGCAGAGAGCCACCGGCGGCAGCGACCGGGAGCGGCTCCTCATCCTGGGGGAAAGCTGTTTAATTTACCCGCGGAGTTTTAGAGGTTTACGACCGGCTGGTTAATTTGGCCGTCACAGGTTGGTCTTAATGAAGTGAAGCTTCAGGTGTGCTGCTGATAGAGCTACCTTGCTACCTCGGGGCTACGTGTACAGAATTCACCACATTCACATCAATAAATGTTTTACAATGAACCGATCAGTCCACATTTTCTTTAATTTAATTTTGAATGTAGAGTTTGTTTCACTTTTTAACCAGAACAAAAACTCCCCCACTCCACCTGGGGCTAAGCGTTAGCCTCCTGTGCATGTTAGCAGCAGCAGCAAAAAAGAAAACACAGTCCGGTGAAGCAATGGAGCCGTGGACCGATAGACTCCGTCACCGTTAACGAGAGCCTCTACTAGTACGAGAGCCTTGTTGTGAGCTGAGAAACGGCGGTTAGCGGCCGATGCTAAATGCTAATGGAAGTTAGCGGCGAATGCTAAGCTACTTCTAGTTAGCATCGATCATTAGCACAATGCCCCTCATTACAGGTCGAGGCTTTAGTTGTCAGTGATGGTCGGTAATCAGTCCGTGGCTCCAGCGGTTCACTCCGACTGTATTTATTTATTTTAACTGCCTGCTGCTGAGACAGAGAGCTAGCACTCGGTAGCATCCGAGACAGCTAAGTGGGGCTCGGGGGCGGGAAGGGGGTACAGACAGTCACCACCACAATGAACTATGAGCCCATATGTGATGATTAAGACGGATTTCATGTAAGTCTAGCATTTATTTTTGGGCAAAAATCTCCAGATTCAACATTCTCCAGGTAGAGCAGAGCAGACCGGTGTTGATTAGTAAACAGCGGTTAAATCCGACGCATGCGCAGTTGAGTACACACTGTGGAAAAAATAGCGATTTAAACGTTATTCTGCGGTAAAGTCTATGTTTTTTTGGTTTCGATCTGTATTTCATTTCACCGGCGATCATGTCTATATGTTTTTTCTGTCGTACAATAACGTTAAAGAGTGGGTTTGGCCATGGTCCCATTCAATTAGATAGGGGTCTGGTCTTCTTGGGCTTTTCGAAGCGTCGCCAATATGGCCGCCGAGTGGCCTGACTTGCCTAGAAGGGCTTTGGTAGAACCAGCAGCGCGATTGGCCGCAGCAGTGGAGGGGAAGTGAGATGATTTCTTAACGCTACGTTACGTGATACAAAGTATCATTTCAGAAGGCCAGTGCACTTATTGCCACGTCTGTGTGTCCAGAGGATCATGCGAAATTTTCACAGAGTCCACAGATAGTTTCCTAAATCGTTTTTATTGCAATAATTATAATTTAGGCTAGGGAATCAAGCAAGAGGGTCGGCTAAGCAAGACAGCAAGCACAGCAAGACAGATAGCCTGTGACAGTAGGCAAGAGGAAATACGACATACAACTATTTAAAATTAAATGCAACATTGCTGTTGATAGTAAAATTAGAGAGAGAGACCGGCATGTCCATCATAACATTTTGGCGGAGATTTGCTATTTGATGTCTGTGGGCCCTGACAACTGCTGGTTTGGACGTTGGGAGAAGACAAAATGTTGCTCCACTCTTGTCTCTCCTGTACTGACGGAGCCCAATAAGCCAGAAGGACAGAAGAGTGGTTATACTTGGCTACGTTATTATTAGAATGTAGCTATTGTCCAAACCTCTCCACTGATTTGTTTGAGCATGACACAGAGGGTCACCGGGCCTGGCGAACATAAAACCTCTTAGGTTCTCCTTCTGCGGGTCATTCGGATCTTTGTGGTTTTTTGTTTGGGGATTATGTGCAAGACTGATGAATTCAACGCCATCCTCATCTCCCTGGATGTTGAACGATGTCATCGTCAGCTCCCGGTTCCCCTCCCTGCCACGCCGAGTAAAACACAGCAGGATATCAAACCACACCTTTCTGACGAGGCCGAGGGGCGTATCGGTTGACAGCGCAGGTGAATTTCTGATTTTTTCCAGTTCCGACTCAGGGATGCGAGGATGATGGAAACTGGTGTCTTTCCCACTCTACCTGTAACACTTCAGCATCGCTTTGAGAACAGCATTACTTGTCTTGAACATTGTATCACTAATGATGTTGACGTCTTTCAAGTGGCGATTAATGCCGGCAAACTGGCAACACTGTATTCTCCTCCTTCCTTGGTCGACTGGACAGAGGCATAAAACAGCCGCAAATTGTCATTAAGAGTAGTGGCAGTGTAGCTCTCACAGTTGATGTCCATTTTCTTTTGAGCCAGGAAGTTTCAAAGTATTTTAACTGCCCATTTCGTTGTTTTCTTTGTGTTAAGCTCATCCTTATAAATATAAATATAGCCTATCCTTCTAAATTGTCAAGTTCCTCTGGTGTCACCTCCTATCATCTCCTTCTGTCGCATCATCTCCTTCTCCTTTTCATATTCTCTTCTCTCTTTCTCTTCCACTGCATCCCAGTCTTCAAAATTATTAAATTCACCAAATATGTTGAAATTAACTATAAAGTCGCTCATGTTTTTTGTCAACTATATGCCGTTGTAATAAATAAACTGTTTTTCAGCAAGCTACTTCCAAAAATGCCTAAAAATCAAAGCAGTTGGAGCATGAAGGCTTAAAGTGATATTCAGGCGTAAGTTTAACCCATGGTCCAACGCACCGTAACACCCCCCTCAAGAGATGAAGTCTGCTAACCGCTAGCTTCTCTACTTGTAGCAATGTTAGCAATGACCGCACCAATATGGATCCACTAGCCACCGACCAAACAGCCACTTACAGCCACAAATAATGCTCATAACAGCACCAAACGTCATCAACAGTACAAACAGGGTAAAGCCAGCACATAATACGAGGCATCAAACATCTGTTAGCTTAGCCTGGTTTCTATTGAAATGAGAGGACAACAACTCACCCACTCTGCTCCAGTTATACGCTATGCAGCAACTTTCCGCGTCCAGCACAGAGTCCAGGCGCTGACAACCCAGTCCGAGGCCGACTGGCAGCACTTGATTCCCCCAGCTCCAGCATTTAGACTCCACTGGCTCTGTCACTTTAGCCTCCATTTCCAGGACATAGCCTCCACCGCAGCGCTCCGTCTTTCACTTTTCTCTTCCATTTCCTTCAGCTTGTCTTCAGTAAACTCAGTCTCAAACTGATAGTGGCACCCATCGACATGAAACTCACCCTGTTTGTACTGTTGATGACGTTTGGTGCTGTTCTGAGCATTATTTGTGGCTACAAGTGGCTGTTTGGCCGGTGGCTAGTGGATCCGTATACTGCGCTGTTTGTTATGGTCAAAGATAACCGTCTTTGTTATGGTTAGGGTTGACAACCGTCCCGGATTGAGCGGGACATCCCGGAATATAGCCGGTTTTGATTTGTCCCGGACGGGACAGCCAACGTCCCGCCCTCCAATCACAGCCCCCCCTGACGTGACGTGCAAGTCGTTTGTTGGCGCATGCATGCAGCAGAGACAGAGAGACAGAACTCAGGTGAGCCCAGAGCAGCAGAGACAGACAAAGAGGGACAAACAGAGACAAAGATGATAAGAGTGTAGCCTACACACTAGCCTACTGACTGGCAGGCTGCGTCTGTATAGCGGCTCTGCGGCGCGCTAATACAGAGGGAGCAGACGTCGGAGCAGCGTTGCCTCTGCTCACAAAATGCCGAAGCGCAAGTACCAGGGTCGGACTGGACACGTGTGTTCTGGAGAAGAACGGCCGGTAGTCCGGGACGGCCGGCGGCTGACACATCACTGTTTTCCTTTCCTTTTCTTTTTTTTCTAAATACCCGACAGTCGCGTTTATCTGTGATCAGGGGCAGGGCCGGTCCAAGCCTCCATGGGGCCCTAAGGGGCCCTCTGTTATTGCCAGTAATACTGATCATTTACACTCCTAGCTACTCAAACTAATTAAATTTTTCCTATTATGTCTTTACTGATCATCATCTTAGCCTGTAATGTTTTTAGCCATCTATGGTTTTTAATCTGAAATGATATCAAATTCAGCCACTTCAGCCACTAACAGGTTTACACTTAGGCTAATATTCAAAGTGATATACAGTAGGTCTACCTACTAAATGTCATATGGGCCTACTAAAAGTAACAAAGTAAACATGTCATAATTTGCTTTAACCATTATGGATAAAATTGCAAACCCCGCTGATGCAGCCCACTCGGACCAACTTTGTACAGGTCACTGCTCTGATACAAGGATCAGGATACAAAATTATTATCACAAAGATATAATATAATGCAATTCAAACATCTGTTAAGCCACACAACAAATGTAAAATAAATCACCTTTTCATTAACATTGTACTTAAAAGCAAAACAGTGGACAGCTTTATTTTTTGGACAATTCTCTGTGCAACCACACTCCATGTGGTTTCTGTAAAGCATGACTCAGAAAGGATAAAAGTGATTTTGCTTGAACTGCTGTGGAATTATGTGGTGTAACCATGGCTTTGTGTAAGTAAGTAGCAATGCCATGTGATTAGATATGGATTACAGCTAATTATTTGGAATATAATATATTTACCATACATAAACATTCAACATTATTTTTTCAACAACATTGTCCTGGGCAACAGGAATAATGACCATACTAGTGGATAGTTCAAGTGCTCTTACAGTACAGTCAGATGGGGTTAATTTTGATACAAGCATAGAGTGCTCACGTGGCAAATAACTCATATGACCCATATCCACCACCACAATCATGTTCACGTCAGTGATAGCAAGTCAAGGATCCTGTATCAGTGCAATGTCAAACAAAGCCTTAATTGTGTGTGTGCATGCGCATATTTCAGTTGGTGTGTTTTCAGAGTGTTTCTAGCTCTGGGGGCCCTGTGCTGTGCCAGATGATGTTGGGGGGCCTAATTTTGTCAAACTACATTGGAGAGATTAGTAACTCTTCCTTACCCCCTATGATGATCCATAAAGATGAAACAATCTATTACACCATAAAGGTAGCATCTGTAGGTTTGTTCATTGCAGTTTATAAACTCGACATTCAATTTGAACCCCTTCTCTCAGGCTCAACTGCACATGCCACAGCCCCTGATAGCAGTTGGGCCACAATGTCACTTGGGCTGAGCCGTTAAATTGTGGGTGCCACATGGCTTGGCCTGTGAGGAGTCCCCCCTGAGTGCCCGCGGCTCGGCTATCCCTGCACCCGAGACTTCTGTGCTCATGGCGGTGGCCTTAGCCTCCTTGAGGCTCCTGTTGCCGACGACACCCAGATCATTGTACTGAACACTCTAGATTTTCTAACATAGCTTCATGGGTTACACTTACATCCCACAAGGCTTGGTTCTGGTGCCCCTCATTATTGACAGAGGTCCTAAGGTTAGACCACAGCACAGGATGAAACGGATTATCAAGAGAGTGGAATGAAGGAAGGAGAGATCTAAGATAGTTATGGACATTGCAAAAGACGAGAGAACAGAGTACAGTAACATCTGAAATGATAAGAAGAAGAAGGGAGATGAAGCACAGAAAGGCAGTCTGTGTAAACCCCAGTATAGTCAATACCATAACAATTTGCTGTGGAATATATCATCAAGCATGTCACTGAAACTTGACATGCCATAAAGATCAATGGTGCTGTGTTGATATCAAAATGTGAATGACTTACTTACCCCATGCTCTAACTTCACCCTGTACAGAAGAAAAGGATGTCTCTTGATATTTAACACACTGCCTGGAAAATTGCAAAGACTGAGGCAAAATTGATCAGACAAGGAGCACTTCAAAGAGAAGGCAGCTTCAATGAAAACAAGATTAGTAAAGGGATTATGTTGGATCTATACTAGACAGAACACAGTCAATTTATCAACTACTAGTAGCTGAAAAAGGTGAAGACAAAATACTTCAAATAATGAATTAATTTGACAATATTATTGCTATACATTTCAAAATGTTATCAATAATGGCAAAGAGCTCCAGGGTCTAAACACACATTAGGACTAGGCCATAACTGGCTCTGGGTGAAAAACAAAAAAAGCAGGAGACACCACAGTGAAACATTCCTGACATTCTCACTAATATTCTAACCATACTAGTAGTGAAGCATCTAATGGACAAAGAGCCCCCCACCCCTTTTTTACAAAAGCAATCAGGCAAGAAATATCTAAACACAATGATGTTCTATGCACGTTATTTTCTGGCTATATTTCTCAACATTACTATGAAATTGACCGTTATTTCTTGGCAATTTCTTGACATTACTATGCAATTAGTTGTTATTTCTTGGTTATTTCTTGATATGATGACGTAATTAACAGCCTGTAAATGAAAGGGTTACCCCACTTTGCGAACATAAAACTTTCACTAATACGATATGACTTGAAATTAGTTGTACAGTGCACAGCTCTCTGTGGCTCCCTGCCTGCCTTCCTCCAAGCTCAACCTGTAACAACAAATAAGCTTTAATTGTCAGGAAAGCATGCACACGCACACACACAAACACATATGTACATACTGTACATACAGTATACAGTGGGTAGGTTAATTATAAGCACAGGATTCAACCAAGCAGAAAATACATAAACCTCTAAACATTATTACAATGTTATCAGCAATTAAGAGCTACAATTTGTGCATAGAGTAAAAGTGCATAGAGTTGTGATAGTTAAGATTTGCTATAATATGTCAAGTAATTAATAATTGATTATGGACCAACAGGACTGGAAGAGATACTTTAATGAGGCAAGTATATATGGAGTACATGTTACTCATTACCAGCTGAAAATATATGATCAGTGTTTTGGAACAATTGCAACTCATATCAAGTCAAACTGGTATTTTACATTGGTTTCTACTATATGAACTCAGCCATTTTAAAATGTATTATATTGAAATAATTCTGACTGGAAATCCTCACATGAGTTGTTGGAGAAGTGGCTTAAGAACAAGACAGACACATGTGCAGCATTTATAAATCTTATTATTCAACAATATTCACATTACAACATCAACACTGCTCTGCTAGTGACAGGTTCTAATAATCCCAATATATTGTATAGTTACTTTGTAATACATTGTCGAGAGGCACTTCCAGTAAGTCTGGCAATAGAGGAGCTACAGTATTGTGTCTAAATTACAAAACGGTAAAAATAAATATTTTTCTAAAAGTTTTTTTTGTTATAATATACTTTTGAATCTGTACAGTATATATTTTTTTATACAAAGTCAAACAATGTCTAGAAATAAAATGTCATATTCCACTTAAACAAATACTGGTGAAACACACAATTTCGCCATCCTGTAGGTATTGCTACATGTGTTAAGTGCAAGATACTAGAGAGAAGAAAAGAATTGAGTCTGTGAAGCGCCTGCTATAGTAGATAAAAACATACCAGCCTTGTTTGTCTTCCTTTAAAGGTGGTGGGAAAAAAAGTTTGTTTTGGTTTCCTTTGTGGTTTCCCAAACAAGGAAAGCTGAAGAATATATATCATTCAAACAATGTATACATACACACATATATGTGAAAATGTTATGGCACAGGAGCATAGCTCCCTTTTAAAATGGCTGAAACAACAAACAATACAAAAAAGGAATATTTTTGGTTCAAACCATCAAAAAGAAACTGCAAGGGCTTCAGTTTGAGAACAGAACAGTTAGTCAGTTCCATTGTAGTGCTACTGCTGCCTATTGACACGGTTGTGAAATAACAGTGACAGTGCAACACCATGAGCTCCAGTCTGTTAGATGAACGTCAAGATGGTTCTTATGTTGCTTAAACCTGTCCTGTCTGTCCTTCGCATGAGAACGAAGTAAATGCATATCCAGACATCCTCAACAGGTTCTGGATAACACTGACAAAAAAAAGGATAATGCAGGAAACATGCTCCTTTTTCAGGGCTCATTTTGTGCAAATCACAAAAAAACACAAAGTTTAAAAAGTTTCTTTGGTTTGCACAAGTTAATCCAGTATGCAGCAATCCCCTTCTTCTTGTTCTCCACAAGAAACCACTGATAACTGGCTTTGACAAACTAAAAAGTTGCACTTTTATACCCTGGACTTTTCTGGCCAAGAATTTAGAGGCTACAAAATGAAGTTATGAATGACCGTCCACTTGCTTGGCACAAACCACTGGCCGGCGTACCTACTGTATGATGACCAAGGCCAAAATGAGCTTTTACAGTATGTGGCAATGCTTCTCAATCTAATCTACAGTATTTATGATTGGAAATAACAACTTGTCAAGAAAGAATATGGAACTACAGTATTCCAGTGTTTGTTTGTTGGTGTTTTGTTGGGACATTTTTTACAAATCAGTAACTCTACACTTAAAATCTCAAGTAACCACTTTGCAGACATTGCAGACCAATTCATTGGTTTCCATTCATCAATGTAGGCCTATATACTACCATGTTTTAAAATGATGCAATCCATCCGAGTGAAAGTTAAATTTACATTCATATAGTAGGCTATGTAATGTTATTGGTGTGAAGTGATGAAATAATATAGTAATATGGGATTCTCAAATAAATACTCTTACACTGAATTATGCATGTAGAGTGTCAACATTTGCAATGATAAGAAACCAATGGCTGCCTGCAAAGTCTGCATTTGAAAATTGCCACCGACTGTAATATTACATGATATGTAGTTAATAAGTTAAAACTTGCAAAAACACTGAATGATTTGTATAATTTGCAAAAAGACCTGAAGAAAACAAGATGTCCTCCCCCATACAGCCTGCTTCCCTCAACGGCTACACACATGGCCTCAAATATTTTGGATTGTTTTCGACAAAAATAGCAACTCCCCCCCAAATCTATCACAGCGTTGATTAAGTCTCTTTGATTGCTGCACTGTAGAGTACAAAGTCAGTGAGGGGAGGGCTTAAAGGGGGACATCAGAGGTGGGTAACCTCTATTGATCCCAACTGAGCTTTGATTTCTCTAATCACATAGAATTCAAGCAGGAAAGTGACAGTTGGAGCACGAGTGAGATGTGAGGAAAGTATTCCATCAGAAATGGTGCGCACATTAGACTGTAAGTGAAGCATTGATACACTCATATGGTGGGAAGGGTATTTACAGTGCATGTAGCTCAAACTCATTCATGTCTGCTTCAATGAGGCGGGAGGCTTGCAGGGCTTTTTACAGTCTTGTTTAGTTTAATATCAGCTGAAGTCTGAAACACCCCAACTGATCTATGAACCCACAGCTGTGTGTAGCTCTGTTGTGTGTCAGTTGATGTTTACAGGTCATGTTTCACTGCTACAGATGAACTCATCGGTACAAACTCAGGGGAGTCTACTGGAAGACATTTGGTCCAGGAGGGGACTTTTGCACCTTACTGCAAATGCTACAAAACACAATGCGTCCATTTGTGTTGGCAGGTGAGATACGTATTGTTTCAGGGGTCACATATATCACTTTGCTTTTTTTTTCTGTTGCCAGGCAACATTAGCTTTTTATTATAGACTATTTTTGTCCAGGGCTTCCTGTCTGATTCACTTTAAGTCTGGAGGTAATTTTGCTTTCAACTGTGTATTAATGTTGGTATGTAGCTTGTGACATGAAACCCAGAGGTTTTCTTTTTTTCCTTTCTTTTATGTTCTTTCATTGAAAGGTAAATAAAGAAACTAACAAATGAATAAACAGACTATCAAGAGCATTCAATTTGAACTGAAACATGGATGATAAGCTCAGGCTTTGGTTAGCACATGGTTTCTTTTTCATGGAAGTAAAAACAAGCTCAACCAGTGGAACCTTTTTTGTAAGTACATGGAATAAGCAGTCAAGGGCATTACGTTGCACAGTTTAGCTCTCCTTCGCACAATGGGCATTTTGATAACAGTGGAATGGATACAGCTCAGGATTTAGACAGTATTAACATTAGCAAACTCTAATTGAGTTAAGAAATTGGGTCACAGCAGGGCAAGTTCAGACAGTAAAAACGTAGACAGTATCCGCAAACAAGCCTTTTTAATCTGTCCCTTAGTCTGCAGCTATCTAGTGAATGCATGTATGGAGATTTGCATTTCTGCCTCTTTTTGAAAAATAAGCAAGTTTCAGTGTCCAATGTCACCGACCACTCTTAGTCCACTTGTGTGGCTTTAAAGGATGTGTTTATAACTATGTTGTAAACGTTTAAGGAGCCTTAATATCTCAGAAGTCTGGGGCTTTGTCTATTATCTCATGCACATCAGATAGTCTTTTTTTTAGTCTTTTCAACTACAGCTTTGCAAATTCCCCACCAGCTACAGTGCTCCTGCTTCAGAGTCACAGATCAGTGCTGTTAAAGTGCCCCTGACAACTCATGTCCCGACCTATTAAGCCAGACTTAGGTCTTAGGCAGGCTCCATCAAGAAGTGTTGTGAAAATCCAAGAAGGTCTTTAAGTTGCTTTAACATGCACTGTTGTTCAGTTTTCATTTTTGACACTCAGCACCTGCTACACAGCGGTAAATGAAGACACAAAGTATCCTTAAATCTGCCCCCTGCAGACTTGGAAATGTAAACCATCACATGATTTTGAATCAGAACAAACTGGCTCATCTTCAAAGAGTCACATCTAGTGGAATCTGCAGAAACGTGAAAAAGATCCGAAGCCCCTGTGACCCCTCATAAGCAGCTACAAGTCAAACCTAAAAGGCCTCTTCTTCTTTTCCTTCTTCGTCTTTCATTACTAAGCCTCATTACGAAGGCTGTTCTCCTTGTCCACACTTTAACTCCATTACCACCAATCTGAATCTCTGAGGACATCAAAGGAGAGCATGACACCACCTGTTAAGCCGTGAGCTGTGTCGTAAGTGAGGGCTTCAAATGGAGAAAAACATCCAGAGGAGTTTGGAGTCTGTAAAGTGCTTGCCTTGAGAAACTATGCAGACATCTTCAATATATAGCCTAACATCCTTGCAACTTTGTCATTATTTACTCTGACTGAGCACTGAAGACAGACATCAAAGAAAACATTTGGATTTTGATACATAATATAGAATTTGAGACATTGAGGCCTGCACTTAATTCTAAACCTGTCTTGTTAAATTGATCTTAATAAATGAATAAAATACCACATCTGCATTCTACACTTGCATGTCTGTGTGTTTGGTGTAAGATATGGTGTAAGAACATTTTCTTTTACTGTATAGAACTTTCCTTTCCTGATTGAGACTTTAACATAGTTTCTTAAACACAGCACCCCCTGCATGGCAATATGCTCCACTGGAGCCCATTGCCACTTTTTTTTTTTTTTAATGTCTTATTGACGTAAATCCGCTCAGGTGATGTGGAGCTGTGAGTCAGCTCTGGCCCAGGCCACTATGGCTTACTGGATTACTCACTTTCTGAAGCATTTGGCCTACATACCAGGTTAGAAATTACAAAGAATTCTTATCATTAGAGAGCACATTACTTTAAAGATTAAACAAACAAGTTGGGAAGTTACATAAAAATGTGGATACAAACAATATTTACTTAACAAAACACATTACGTTATTACCTAGTTTTGTGTCTTGTGTGTTCATTTGAAAGTGGTTAACGAGCGGGATCTGCTGCATTATGGCGTAATAAAATTGTGACGGACAGTGTAATGAGATCAATAATCCTGTTTACCTCGCGGCCCCTTTGTCTTGCACAAAGGGAACCAAGTATCTAGCGACATCAGTTAATCAATAACATCTCATACTGCACAGAAAGAAAATCGAATTGAAGCAGTTGCAATTAAAAGGACGAGGACACTGAGGGTCCTTGTCCTTTTTCTCTGTGGGTCTCTGCCTTCCTGAGTTGTGTGCCCTGGAAATGGGTTTGTGTGCTGGACTCCGAGTAACAAAAGAGAGGGAGAAAACATGCGACTGGGGGCAAGCATTGTTTGACATGAACAAAACATGTTTTGTATGTTTTTCTTTGAGTGAGAATAAAGCTTTTATAGCAACAGGGTTCTTTGTTAAACTTCTATCACTTCTGTGTATGGAATGTGTTTCTACTGTAGCACTGCATGTGTGTGTGTCTCTCTGAAGCTTGTGTGGGTGTGTGTCTGGATACACAGTGTACTACGAATGGCTCTCTTTTTTTTCCCAATCTCCCTCTGAAATCCACACACAACTGAGCCTCAGTGGACACAGCCTTTTCCCTGGCTTTCATCCCATTGTCTTCAAGGAGAAGGGGCTTGTTGCACATCCTCAACCAGCCGGGGGCTCCACAGTGTGCTGATAGCATGGGAGCAACAAGAAGGGTGGTGGTGGAGGGGCTTGTGACAGTGTATTACTCACTGGTGGAGTGAATGGGTGAATCAGCATGGTTGGCTCATAGTGCAGGATGGGCAGCCCGGGTGAGAGCAGGGCATCAGATTCAGACTGAAACAAACACTACAACAAAAACAAATACAGTCCCGATCATTCTCCTTTTCTTATTCACTACATCTTTTGCTCACCCCCCCCCTCCCCACCCACCCCTCTCTCTCTCTCTCCTTGATGGATGCACTGGGCGTGTATCATCCCTGTCCTCAAACCCTGTTTTTGTTAGGCACATATTACCCAAAACATCTTCTACAGTGTTGTGTCAAAGTGATGTGCTGGCTACCATATCAAGATTTTAGTTAGGAAAGAAACAAACATTTTTAGACAACGTTCAGATTCCTGGTTTGAGGGGAGGTCAAAGTTCATCATATCACTCTGGTTCGTCCTCTTTCTCCCCTGTAGTCTCTGATGGTGGAAGGAGTTCCTCTTCCTCTAAAGCCAGCACCTCTTCCCTTTCATCGAGGCCGTCGGTTGACGACTCCTCTTTGCTTGCTTGCTCTTCCTCTTCCTCGTGGATGGCTGTGATTGGATCAGAGGGACTGCTGATGCAGTTCGGGTCTCCTTTCTGAGCCTCCTCCTGGACTTCTGTGGCGATCACTCTTTTCCACATTTCATGGTTTTCCAAAATATGCTGTGTGATCTGGCAAAACACTTTTCTTCTGCTCACCTTTTTGGTTTCTTGCCGCTCTGTCAGACACAAAACAATGAAATATCTACTTAGAAAGTGCATGATTATAACTGTTTCATTTGACATGTTAAGAAATATGCTTGTTTTCCAAATGTTAAATGAAACGAGTGGTTGATTAATTTGTTTTCTTTTTTGAGAAAGACAAATGCATGTTAATGAACATCACCAGAAAATACACAATGTGAAACCTGAAGCAACAATGCTAATTTCCACCTGTGATCTCCTGGTTGAACATAAATACAACAGCAAACAACTTGTTACAGTATCTGTCCTAACAAGGACAGTTGATGGGGATATATCTAAAAAGTGTGACTGTAGTGACACTACAGCTCATCAACAAGATGTGGTACAGGCAGGCTATGCATTATCCAAATGTTTCCAACCAATGGTAATTGCGATGACAAGCGTCAGCGAAGGCCCTGGAATTGGAATTGCTACTGTATGTTTATTATTATTATTTGCAGTATAAAATGATGTAATTTTTGGAGCCTTTCCCATGCCCCAAAAAGCATGAAACTTTGCATGCACATCAGGTCTGCATGAAAATTTGAAATTTTCATGTCGTTGGACATGGGTGAGGCTAAATTGCGAAATGGCGCCCCCTAGACAATTAAAAAAACAACAACTCTCAATTGGGCTTACTTTGTTGTAGGTGGACAAAAATCCTCTGAAAATTATCATGGATGAAATCTCAACACCATTCTGAAATCAAAAGTTATTTTGATTTGAATGTCTGTAGGTCAAAGAACTGACTTCTTCCTTACGAATTTTGGTGACTTTTCGTTTGCTCGCCATTTCACTTTGCACAGCTCTAACGCCCACATACTTTATCCGATCAGCTTCAAACTTGCTGGACTTGATGATGGCTCCGCCCTGAATCACTAGATGTAGTAACACCCCACTTTACTTTTAGCGCCCCCCGGTAGTAACAGGATGAAAACTGATACACAAGTCAAGAATGACGACCTCAACGCCTCTAAAATGTAATCTCACTCATGTCGCCCCCTTGTGGAAACAGAAAGTGCCATAATTAAACATTATCCGATTTGCTCCTAACCTCACATGTGTGATGAGGTTCTGTAAACGCACCTGCGCACATATGGTTACCCTTTTACTGCCCCTGGTGGATGAACCATCAACTTGTCATAACTCCTGCATGCATTGTCAGATTTGCTCGAAACTTCATGTGTCATATTGGTCTGCCTCTGAGCTCACCTGCCCACATCTGGATAACAACCCCTGGTGGAAAAATTTGCATTTTTTGCATTTTTTTCCTGCCAGGTTTTCTCTCCCTTCTTACTTTGTTTCCGTGGGTGAGCGAGGGCCCGATCATCGTCGCTCGCGGCTTTAATTCCCCACTCTTTGTACTAAGCTCTAGCTCCACATATCACAGCCAGATTCACACACACCGACTCACATTCACACGTGGAAGCTGTACAGAACATCCACAATCTGACCTGCTGCTCTGATGTGAGCAGCTCCACATCAATCCTCTCATCTCATCTACCAGGCAAGAAAAGAAACAAACATATTTCCAAGAATGTCATACAGTGTCTTTACATGGGCCAGTCAGAACGTAGAACATAGCTAAATCATACAGATGACTCCGGTGGTTGCAATAAATATAATATACTGTAATTAAATCAAAAATCTATTAAAAATTAACCTGTTGAAGAAAATTCTACTTACACAGCAGCACTTCTGAAATCTACAGCTCTCCTTTTAACTGATCTGAATGGGCAAAACACAATAATATACACAATGTGCAGCCAGCGTTATGAATAACGATGAAGTGGATATCAGTTCTGTACTTTGAAACCTCCTTTTCATATTAATCAAGGAACAATGCCCTTTCACGTCCCATTTAGAAATTAATTTTGGTGCACATGTTGAATAAAGCAGGTGAAACTGGGCGTTACTTGGATATGGCTTCACATGGGTTTATTCATTCAACCCTGCTCTTTTTTCAACTCCACGAAGAAGATTTAAATCAAGTGACACCACAAAACCTCTCAGAATCATCCCAGTGATTGATTTCCTTTTGTGAATCTCAAAAAAGAAAAAGCTTCACCAACAAGTGCTGATTTTGAATCTTTACTTGACCTTAATTTTCCCTGAGAGATGAGCATAGAATCAGACACTCTCTTCAAGTGCAGTCAAATCTCCTCAGGTCTCATCAAGTGATGTAGGCTGTATAAGTGCTCACTGAGACAGATATCATTAGAGCACATATCCAACTCAATAGAATCAGTGACATATTCTTGGGAACATTAATAACTAAGAGGTTGACATACGAGAGTTGTCGGAACATGTTGATGCATCCTCATCCGCCGTGTCTTCCTCCTCTTCCTCCTCCTCCTCCTCTTCCTCTTCTGTAACTTCCTTTGCCTCCTCTGGTGGATCGACCCAGCGTCCCGGCATAAGAGCAGCAGAGTTGTAGGAGGAGCACAGAGGCCCCACAATGTGAGTGATGAACGACTCCTGTAGCTTGGCGAGTTGTGGCGCGGACCTGTCCATGAATGGGCTGATGGGAAGGCCCAGGCTCGCTTCTTCATCACCCTAGAAGAGCACAAACATGACAAATAAATCAGGTGCACAGAGATAATAAAATCTAAATGTACAGGGAAATGTCAAGACAGTCTCAGTTACTGGCTTGAAATAGCCTCTTCAATCCACATATTTGAATTTAAACAATTAAAACTGTTTTATGAGTAGTGAATGGAGTTTTAAGGCTTTTTAAAATTAAGGTTAGGGTTAAAATCATGATCACATATGGATACAAACATAATATTTTATTTATCAGAAGCTGTTCACCTCATGAAGAGTATTGAACACATGAGGCCATAATTAGTAGCCTACAAAAAAATAATAGGTGATTTAAAAAAAAAAAAAAAACGCTAACAGTCTTTTTACACTGAAAACCTGAAAACATGTTTACCTTGTCTATTGTTTTGTAAATTAATATTTTGTGGTCATTACTCTTCATGTTCATTTTTCCATATGCACTATTTATTGAGAGAACCACCATCATAGAAATTAAATGACATTTTGATATGTGAGATTCAGATTATCTACGGCTCCTGCATGTAGGATAAAGTCGATATCGCTCAAGTTGTTAAAAGTTAGATATACAGTTTGTACCCTGTGCAACTGTGCTGGCACGCACAGAATATCCCAGACACACTGCCGCTGGGTACAGCCTCTTGAAACTAGGTCAAGAAGTCTACATTTAGAAAAACATCACTTGCTGTTCTGTAGGTATCAGTCATGTAAATGGGACTGTTTGCAGAAATTTTAACGGCTCTGAAATCAGTGTATTCATTCCCACAAGGTCACTGTTAACAAAGTCTGACATACTCTAAATACTCAGTGTAATTATTATTTTTTTTACCACCAAATGAGGAGCTGTTCTGTCCTCATCCTTGGGATATTTGTTATTTATTAATGTTTCTGTTTTGCATCCACAGAGACAGAGCTGTTATAAAAACCAAGGTGTCTGGGTCTCATCTTTCTGTTGATAATGGCTGTTTTATGTCACATACATCGTGACAGTTATGTATTGTGCATTGGTGTTTGTTTGCTAATGTCAGTACAGGGCTTTCAATGCAATTCATTACTGTGGGAGGTCAGAGGGGCAAAGCTTCAATTGCTATGGCAACCAGAAACCTGGATAGCAGACCAGCGCCTTACTGGCTCCTGATAGACATGAATATGTGTGTGCATGTATGGTAAGAACATGGGTTGGGTGCTAATGTTTGGAATATCAAAGTGGCGCATTGCAGAGCATAATGTAAATGAATTTGTATGTGTGTGTGTGTGCGTGTGCGCGCACACACATCCGTACTGACTGTGTTGTCACAGAGTACCGTCCTTGTGATCTTCCTGTGTGGCTGTGAATGAGGGCTGTCAAGGATGACACATTTAGGTCATCCTTCTCCCTTCTGAAGAGGAAAACATACGCACTTCCTCCGTCTCTCACCCGCTCTCTCTCATTTCATCCACCCCCCGATGATCCCGCTCATAGGACATACATAATTCTCAAAGCTATTATGAGAACTGAACAGAAGGTTTGAGAGAACTGGCAGAATGCTAAGCATTAGACACAGATCAGAGGGAGGACATTTTCTTTATCAGCACAGTTTTGATTAGAGGGTTTGTAGCAGAAACACAGTGGTCTGATTTACTTGCACAAATCCCCTTCATTAAAAAATGACTGAATGAACAAAATAAACACAACAAAAATCAACTGTGCACAAATACAATGATTTCCTAGCACTGAGGGGGAATAATATTATGGATGCCACTGAGAAAAAAAAAATGCAATTGCTTCCATTCTGGCTCAAGAGTCTCCAATTAGCGCGACTCCACTTAGAGCCTGTTGTTGCTAGGCAAGTAATCATAGCTCTCTAGTTAATCAGATTTTATCTTTGTCGACTTGAACTCACCAATCAGAGGCATTGCTAGTTAAGATCAGGATTTGTTGCTAGGCATCTGTCTACAATAGTCTCTCACAAATTCATGAGCCAGAAATTGTTCTAAATATTCTACACAAAAATACCCTGCTGAAGGGTCCTCAATGCCTCAATCATCTGCAGAGGTGCTGTTATGTGGTTGACTGACCCATGACCTTCTTGGGGAAGAAGGAGGATAAAATATCCCTTGGATCAATGGAAAATTAAAATGCCATTTTATCCCTTTTTACTGTATATATTATTTCTTTGTGTGTGATTTCTTGTTTTTGGACTAATTCTTTTATTAACACAGCTGTAGATATGTATTTGATCTTAACTTAAGTTTTTATGGGCTTTGCACTGACACATTTTCACATTTGTACAATATGTGACACACTGTAAAATAATTAGCGTATGTTTTTCTTTCAGTTTTTCACTTATCCGTACCTTTCATTTAATTTAGCATTTGTTTGTTTTTAATGCTTTGATAAACAGATAGCTGGCAGATTACTGTCAACACAGAGTTAAAGCTAAAGCAGTCTAATACAATAGTCCTCTAATAAACTCTGATTTTACAACCAAGGGAAACAGTTTTTTAGAGAAGGTTTTCACACTTTATGATCATTGTGGAGGCTGCACTTAGAGTTCCATCCCATTTATATCACTTAGGGTAAGATAAAAAAAACAACAACAACACATATTTGTGTATTGCAGTGCAGTCCAACAACTACACCCCCCCAAAAAGGACTCAACATTATAACCATGAAAGGGGAATTTATTACAGTATATTTTAGTATTTGTAACCAATAAAGTACCACCTGAATGTCTTTTTTGACGACGCAACACTTTTTGCACATGGATATATTTTAGTTCTTACTTTGTACATTGCCGTCTCTTTCTGTGCTAATGCCACTGACTGAGCAGCTAACAACCATTTGTTCCCATTAGGTTGCAGATATTTTCATATTCATACCTGTTCGTAGAATTCATTGACGATCCCCTCCGTCCACTGCAGGTGTAGCTCCTTACACTTCAGCGGTCCATTGACATCAGCCAGCTTGATGCACATCTGGCACACCAGCAATCGGTCGTTCTCGTTGGTCCAATCAATCCCGGACACTCTTTCATCACCCACCTGGGGAGTTGTTCACAAGGAGGTTGTGTTAAAAAAAGAGAAACTCACTCATGGATTGTAAGAAATTCCCTACTGACTGGTTGTCAACATGAATTTAGGACAATCTGCACGAAAAGGTCATTTTTATTACAGGAACTGATCAAAATATTAAATAAAAGAAGCTAAGAAGAGATAATCAGTAACTACTTCTGGATGGTCACATTTTCAGATTACTGTCTTTACCTTTGCATTAAATTCTGCGAGGAAATCAAAGTGCTTTTTGAGGTCAGTGGCCAGGATGGCTTCAATGACTAGGAAGCGGAAGCGCTTGAACTCCACATGCTCAAGGTTAACCAGGAAGTTATACTCGGGTCGAGACATGAAGAGGTTCCAAGCTGAAGCTGCATGATGGTTTTCTAGGACCGATCTGTCGTTGTATAGAAGGGCCTGCAGCAGAGGAGAAGAAAGAAAGTGAACTTAAGATACAATATAGATACAATTATAGCTGCTGAGCAGCAATGGTCAGGGCCGGGCAATTTTAGGTAAAATCAGGCAATTTGAAAGTGAAGGTTCCAAAGCTGTTGCACATGGTTGATTTGTTATGAATTTTCAAAGTTTTGAAGGATGCTTGCAGTAATACCACCATCTAGCTTTTTGATCATCATCACCGTTGCTGGGGCTTGTCCTCACAACATCTGATTCTGACACCAAGAACCAGCTCCCAGCTCATTCAGCTAATTGGCTAGAGGTGAAGCCTGGTGTGTGGCCTCAGAAATGGACTCAGGGAGTCACCAGCCAGGCAGCAGTTGTCAAGGCAGACTTAAGAAATTGTCAAGATGTCAGAAATTATGTTAATCAAAAAAAAAAAAAATCTAATAACTAAAGGTAAAATGATTCGCAATGACATTTCACTAAAAACAGAGATAAAAGCATCTTGCTTATTGCAGCACATATCACAGCTTGGTGTTTGTTTATGGTAAGAGTCTACACATACTCTTTATTCACATACAGTAAATGCAGAGACTTCTTAGGAGTCTGTTGCCTGAAGTTGCAGTAATACCAATGTATTTACCTGTGGTGCACTGGTAGCTACTAGAAAGGCGTTGGTTCTTCCAGGGTGGTCATAGTCATGCATGGCAGCGGCTACATACAGGGCCATGAGCTCCAGGCCTGGGATAAGGCCAGCCAGGGAGCTGTAGCCTTCCTCCAGCACAAAGTTCATCTTGGATGCAAGGAAGCCTGTGGCACCAGGTGTAATGCCATTCTCTGAGTCTGCAGGCAGAAGGAGGTGTTCTCTGTTGAAATGCTGCTGCTTTGATTTCTCACTATAAAACCTAAGGTGTGATCAGATTAGCTTCTCAAATGGCAATGATACAGAAATAATAAATAATAAATAAATATGGCAAGTGAAGAGTGATGGTGGGTGTACTAGCATAATATCACACTGTGCTTGTGAAATTGTTATATAAACAGGTGAAAATAAAAAAGGCGGAAACATTTGCTTAAGTTGTATGAGCTGACTGTGGGTCAGGGCCAATAAGGAAGACCTTAATTATTCAACTATATGTACATAAGTAACTCATTGTGTGCTCACTCGTCCTCTGTTTGTGTGCACACTGCCTGTGAACTCGGTTTCTGTTTGTTTTGAAAGCCTCAGTGGATGTGTGCAACAGTAATACAACTGCTGTGTTACATGTTTTATCCAGACAAGTATTTTCACACTACATACTATACTATACAATATATATATACTATACAACTATTTTTTAAGGGACCATGTTCAGCTTTAAATACATGTCACTATTTCATTTGCCACAATATAGCTTCAAACTAATTTACATCTTCAGTCCCTCTGTGACCTTTGTGGTTCATGGTCGGTATCTAACCTAAGGCTGATGGGTGCACAGAGGTTGGATTTGTTTTGACTGAAAACAGTGATTGAAAAGTAATGCATGTTGATGATTCACATCACTATAGCCAACAACAACAAAACAATAGAGCTTTACAGTGTCCAGAATGTAGGCCCGTGAGAATGACCTGGAGGTTTTGTCATGAGAAACCACCATGTGTATATGAAGTCCTCACCAGTGTGTATCCCATTCTCAGTGAGCAGGCAGGGCAGGCCTGGCACAGGCTGAGTGGTGAGGTACCAAACAGCATGCAGCACATCAGTGGCATGGATCCGGTTGTGATCTGAGGGGAGTAAAAATACATTCTGACACCAGTGGAGGGCAGTAAGACCACTGTAATAACAGTTTAAACCATTTTACAGTAGAACACGATAAGGCTGAAAAAACAAAGCCCCTTCTTTACTCATGAATCTGTAGAGCATTTGAAATAAACACAAGGCTCCTGTGTTACTTGACATCACATCAGTGCTAAGGATTTTTACAAAAAAAAACTCTGACTTGTGCAACTTGCACTTGTCTCCATCTTAAAGGACAATTCCGGGCAAATTCAACTTGGGGGTGTATGTTACTATCATTTTAGGTCTAAAAGAAGGAATGTGAAGATTTACAGTTTAATCGCTCCTGTTTTGCGGTAGCTCCGTCTGTCCCTGCATCGCTACAGCAGCAATGAATGGGAGTGGATGCAAGTTCCGCTGGTTAGGCTGTTTACATCCCACAAAGCCGCAATTTTTTTCCACAGACAGCGTCAGATGGCGACTCAAACATGTACCGATAAGTTTATTTACTTCAAGCAAGCCGACATGCTTGTAAAACTAGATCTAAATCAAGGTCTCACTGTTGCCATGCTCGGTGCATTCAGGTGCAGTAGGAGCTGCCGATTGTGTCATAAACACAGGAATATCGACTCTACTTGCTTCAAGTGTACATTTTTTTTCAACAGACAGCATCAGGTGGCGACTCAAACATGCGCCGATAAGTTTTTTTTACTTGTAGCAAGTCAAGAGTCGATATTTCTGTGTTTATGACACAAACGGTAGCTTTCTGACTTCCCCTGAATGCACCGAGCACGGCGACTGGGTCTCCTAGACTCGGGGAGACTTTGAATTTAGATTTTTTAAATGTCGGGAAATAAACTTATCGGTACATGTTTGAGTCTCCATCTGACGCTGTCTGTGGAAAAAAATTGCGGCTTTGAGGGATGTAAACAGCCAAACTAGCGGAACTCGCATCCACTCCATTCATAGCTGCCGTAGCGATGCAGGGGCAGACGCAGCTATCGCAAAACAGGAGCGATTAAACTGAAAATCTTCACATTCCTTCTTTTAGACCTAAAATGATAGTAACATACACCCCCAAGTTGAATTTGCCCGGAATTGTCCTTTAAGTGCTGTAACAAAGGCAACTGTGAACCCTAACCCTTTTCAAATATTTAGGGATGGAATCCTTTCTTTGAAAGGGACTGATATTGATACAGTAGTAGTCGAATGCTATGATCCTAAAGCTGGGATACTGAAATTATTTAAAAAAAAAAGATATATGTCACTTCTGTAGAGGAAATTGGTTTTCACATTGTCACATTTTCTTGTTCAAAATTATTTTTTTCATGAATTATTATAAACACCATAGATTTGATCATCTTTTGACATTAAACCCAAATATAACCACATGATATTATTATTATCAACTGTAAATATATATGCACTGCTCAAAAAAATAAAGGGAATACTTAAACAACACATCTTAGATCTCAATTAATTAAGTTATTCAATATATAGTAGAGTGTATATATACTGTACATATGAACATGCCAGAAACTGAAAGGGAGCATGCTTGTTACAGTTAACGGTGCCTTCAGTTCTCTGACAAAGCAGTACATCCACCTTGTGGCAGATAAAGGTAAATGCTCCACAGCAATATTCATGTGAACGTAGGGGGGATCTTCTTCTACTCACAAGGGATGTCCCTGTAGCCGTTCTCCAAAGCATGGAAATAGTTCATGAACTCCTGTACAGGAATCCTGAAGGTCTCAAACAGACCTGTGTCCTCAAAGAGCCTATAGGAAACCTGGAGAGAGAACACGAGAAACAGCATCACTGTCGAGAATCCAGTATGTATTAAATGTATTACATGAATGAATTATGAATATCAATTTGCAGGAGCGTTGTTAAATCTCAATAAAGTATTTCGTAATCGTAAAAGTTATATTGTTGTTTTGCATTAATGCATTTTAGTGACACTGTATCTGAGAAGCTTTTTCAGGTATAACCAATCAGAGATCAAATCCTGCAGTTCTGAATGACACCCAGTCCTTACTCTGGATATTTATAGCTTCGCAAAATACTTGTATCTGTCACTGATATTGTCACTGTCTGTCTGTCACTGTCATCGCCTGTCATCACCATGTTAAGTTGCTAATTACATGAACGGGAAAAGTTCTGTCAATATACAATATGTTCCTTCCTTTTCATTGACCTAACTTTTGATATATTTTCATTAAATAAAATTTCATACAGGTCGCTGCCTCACTAATAAGTTTTTACCTGACTGAGGATGCAGCCTGTCTTGCCCTGAGTCTTCTCCACTAGACTGAAAATGGGAAAGTTCCAGTTGTTGAGTTGACTCATCAGAGGCTCCAGCCCTGGCATCACTAGAGGCTCCGGGGCCAAGATGGGTTTGTCCTGGCAGGTGAAGGAGGAGGGGGAGGCACAGAGGAGAGGGCAGTACAGTTTTGTATATGCTGCATTAAAATTTCAGTCTCCAGTATTTTCAAATTTTTAGACATGTCTAATAATGGCAGTAATATACATGGAGGAATCTTGAAGCACATTTCAAAGTTCATTCTAGACAACAGAGGCTTATTTTGTCAATGCGACATTAAACCTGTTTGATCTCCTACTGTACCTCTGGTGATGGCAGGAGTGGGTGAAGAACAATGCCCTCTGTTGGATATTCCCTGCAACCTTCCCTCGCCTCAGGCGGCTTCTTGCCTCCCTCTCCCTCCTCTTCATTCTGTGCAAAGTCACTGCTGTCACTGTGGTTGGTCTCGTAGGTGCTGTCGTAGGTGCTGTCGTAGTCTGATGAAGCTACTGCTCGCTCGTCTGGTGTGGGCGGGGGCATTAGACGTTTCAAGAGAAGATCGGTACAAGTGAATCAAATTAGAAGATGGGGCAAATGAGGCAGTACAACATAATATTGACATTAAATTCACAAATATGTCTGTCAATGCGGAAACTTCAAGATACATTACAGTGTTTGTGTTTGTGGAAACACTGCTCTCCTATTAAAGGTCCAGTGTGTGATATGAGGGTATAGCTGAGATATCTAGCGTTCAGATTCTAGTTTGCAGCACTCACTCGCACTCACCCCTCCCTTCAGCAAAGTGACATTGGCCTCCGAGGACAAAAAAACTTGTTTACCATGACTGGGACGACTGGGAGTATTTCAGAAGCACGGAGCGATGAGGTGACGACCTAAACCATTTTACAATATGTCTGCTGTTTCCTGTATGTCTGTCTGCTGTTTTTATTTATGCATGGAAACTCCCTGCTCTCTGGCTTTTCCTTTGAGCTGCGTTATGATGGCTGGAAACACTCTTTGACCCTTGGTTTCAAAAACCAATCAAATTCTATTCTATAGCGATTATACACTTATACAAATATATTCATGACTAATATTATATTCAAAAATAAACCTTGCCAATTATTACACACTGAACCTTTAAGCTGCATTTACTTGACTCTATGGTACAAACTGTACAATGTATGTCGGTGTATGGATATCTGAAAAAAGCTATCTGTGTCAGTGGTTTAATCCTGCAAGGTGCTATTCCACTGAGTGTAAAGGTGCATATACTATGTGTGAGGTGGAGCCCAAACCTACAGGCTCTTCTCTGCTATTTACCTGGATGGGGTATTCTGTCTCCTTTGTCGACAGATTCTACTCCATGGTTTAGTCGGTTGTTGAACGGCCTGCCACAGCTGATAGAAACACAGCAGAGAAACACATTCACGGGACAAACTCCAATCCATCCTGTTCATTCGCTCTACTCTGCTTATTGGTGATAAGACAGTTACCTGCCGCAGAGTGACGGAGGCCGCCAGTGAGGGGTGGTGGAGCTTGGAGCGCTCTGACTGTGAGTTAAGGCTCTGTGGCGGCTCTTGGGAGCCACAGAGCCAGGTTCCCGCTCTCTTAGTGGCCGAACCGGCTCAGGAAGCTGTACTGAACATGTCTTTATCGTAGGACTGGAGACGGGGGTGCCCTGGATGGGAGGAGACGGGCACGGAGAGCCCAGAGGTGATATGTTGGAGGGGGGGAAACCTGAAAAAGAACATTTCTATGATGATCTTTTTTTTTAACCTTCATAAAATCCTCAATATACACAAAGGTAGTGTTGTACACACACACCTGGTCTCCCCAGTGGTTTGCTGTAGAGATGGTTGGAGGTGACGGGGGCGGCACAGGAGGCAGACATGGAGCGGCTCTTTGAGATGGTCATCATCACTGAGTTGTTCCATGATTCACTGGTTTTGTACAGGGAAACAGTCGAGATTAATAAGCGATTGTAACCCCGACACGCCATCTCGATTTGTCACAATTCCAACCTATTATGCTCCTCGTGGTTTCAGTGAGCGTGTGTGAGTCACTCAGAGATATGACTGTACCTGTCGGTGGTGTGTTTGATGCTGGCAGAGCGATCCCGGCGTACAGGGCCTGGCTCGATGGTGGGCAGCCCCGTGGCCGAGGTGGTGGTGGTCCATGTTGATGAGATTCTCCTCAGCAACCCCGGGGGCAGACTCCGCCTTAGACGCTGGAACGCAAACACAAAAATACACACGTATACATTATTCACAGAGACGAGCAGAAAAGTCTCTACTGCTCAATTTCTCTACTGTATATCCGCTGACATTAAATAATCACAACATTTGATAATAAATTAGACATTTGCATTGACATTGCATTCTTGAGTAGTTGTTTTCTCCACCATCAGAAAAGTAAAAACATTAAACAAAACTTGTTATTCCAGCTCATTCACTCTTTTTTTTTTTTAAGCATACGTAAGCAAAGCAGAATGATAAGTAGAAAGGAGACATGTCTGTTTTCCTCCTGAGGTGTCAATCTATCCAATGTTGTAAAGTTTGTTGTAAAGCCACAAGCTAAACTCAGTTATTTGTCCGCTTGTATATTTGTACAGTTTGTGGATTTTGCAAACACATTCCTTCCCACACAGACACAGATCACAGGGGTAGAGCAGAATACAGAGGGCAGCAGAGGTTCAAACTTCACATACTACTGAGAAAAAACAAGCGTCTCATCTCTCTTTATCTATTCACTTCTTAGGGCAGAGTACAAACACTATCGCTAACATGCAAATGTACAAATACATAACTCTCACATCTAATATTTTTCTAAAATCTAATTAAAGATTCCTAGAAGTGTGTGAAAGAATGACAGGAAAATCATGTCTACATTTGCTACTGTGAGTTTTATAATTGTTCATAATACAATTTAAGTGCAGATCTTAAACATACTGCAATGCAACAATATTGTAGCTGATGCTCTCTTTAATGATTTCCTTTTCATATTACAAAGAAACGATCCTCTTATAATCTTAGAACATCACAGTGTTCTGTGTGTGGTGTGATCTGAAATAATATGAATCTGTTTGCTGCTATAAACTAGATAAATAATGCTGTCAGAGAGAAGGAGATCTAGGATGAGACTTGAATCTCTTCTTCTGCCATAGGAAAAGGGGAGTCTGGGCCTGCCAAATGTAAATACTGCTATTGGGCTGCACAGTTAAATGCAGTAGTGACAAAATGATCAGGAAACTGGGTGGGTCCAGAGAGAACAGAGTACAGCTTTGTTTTCATGTTTTTGTATTACTCTAATCAATGTTTTGTTTTGTGGAAAAATGAAAACAAAAAAAGTGCTGTCAGAGTTGTACAATGGGGAAAAAAAGAGTTGTACAATGTGAAAGGCAAATGAATGTTACAGTATGCTGACAGAAGCTACAAGCTAAAGTTAAATTGTTCAAGAGCTTTTAACAAGAAATGAAACAAAGTGTTCTGCTGTCCTGTTCAGCCAAGTCACACAAAAAAAACCTGAGTAAGATGTGGCCTTGGGTCACCAACATTTCGGACTACCTTTACGTAAGTGCTATTTCTGTCCTTACTTCAGAGCTGTACATCGGGGCAACACAAGTCAGCTGAATCACCAACCTTAACCCGTTCCCACATGCAGACTGCATCTCACCAAGTTCCACTACATGGGTCAAGCATTTGAGTGCACTCAGGCAGCGTTAAAGCTTCTACTCATTTTCCTGGTAGGCTACCCTGCATTGCATCACACGCTTTATTTAGTTTCCTTACAGCCTTAAGTGCCTGCATATATTTTGAAGCACCAGCCTTGTAAAACATTAAAAAAGCCCTGTGGAAGTCTGTGCGTCATTGTTAGCTACATTAGAGCCCCACACTACGCCAGCAATGAGTGAGACAAAGGGAGGAGGGGCATCTACGAAGGAAGAAGTATACCTGGGTTTACTATTGTATGGTATGTGCTTAAGTATACCACAAAGCACACAACAAATACCAAAGCAAAGAGCAGGCTATGATACAGCTGGTTATACAAACACAACAATTCAAACTTCTCTGATCCAAATAATATTTTCCTTCACTGGTTGTGATGTTTTACTTCCTACTGGGAAACATTCTTTAACTTTAAAGGGGAACTCCACCGATTTCATGCATCAAAGTCTGTTTACCGGTCTTGGGGAGAATCACTGTACACATGAAAAAGTTTGTAAAAAGCCTTTCGAGCTGCAGAGGGAGCAGTGTGGGGGCTGAACAATCACACTGGTTGGGTGTGAAGACTAGACGTTTTGAAAATGAAAATAATCTGAGTTAGAAAGAAATGAAGTTACCAAACTTCAGTTGCCTGCTCCTCATTTCTGCTCGGGGCTAGCTGCTGCAAACACAACACTGTACATCTGAATCTCTGCCAGGGTTTGAAAAGGCAAACGATATCTCAGATTTTGGTATATCACAAGAAGAATAACTAAGATTTAGACAGAATAAACATTTTTAGTGCCTGAATTGTTTTCTTGTTTGTTTGTTTTTTCAATTAATTTTAATTCATCTTGTGATCCCTTATATTTTTGGGGGATCATCTGAGAGGTCCAGACCCTCAGGTGAGTGTTAATTGTTCTGATCACAACCAGCTGAAGCTGTTTTTGAGCAGAATTTCTTTAATTAATATTTACTTCATGAATGCTTCCTAGTAGCTGTTGAGTTTCCAGTTCCTTAGTGTTTGTAATACTATTCAGGGCTTGCAGTTTTAAATGCCGAACACTTAATATAAATGAAAGACACAAGAATGAAAAAAAATAAAATAAACGTACACATTTTAAAGAAAAACAAACTTTTACCTTTGGAATGGCGAGTCTCTCTGTTTTTTCGGGCCCCTCCTCCGAGTCAGAGCAGGTGTGTGTGTCTGCAGGGATGCGGGGCCGGTGCAGTGGCTGGAGACTGAACTGGGTGCTGAGGAGGTTGCTGACGGCCTTCAGAGAGCTGCAGGTGTTCGGGGGCAGCGATGGGTCTGCCAGCAGGTCTGAGATCAAACCATGGGCCTCACCCATCACCGCGATGTCCACTACCACATTGGTGCCCGAAGACTAATAGAGAAGGAGAGAGAATATAATAAGATAATCATTGTTTGGTCTAATGCAGTGATCAAACTGTACAGATGGTGTTACGATACTAATTCAAGCATCCTACAATGTGAAAACATTAAAAGACATCCTACAGCATCACTATAAGGACTAACATACCTCGCTCCAACCCCACACATAGTTAGCCCTCAACGATTCAGTCAGTGTATTGACTGATAAGCTCAAAGGCTCATCCATGTCAAAGGTCAACCATGTGTGGTCTCAGCGATGGATTTCACTGTTAATGCCAACATGTGCTAATCAGCACCTATTTAGCTTATAATCAATTTCCTCAACACATGTAACCCCCCACATCACACACACACACACACACACACACACGTTTCCTCATGTCCAGTGCATGCATGCTAAATGTAACATTCGTAGAAAGGAATGTCTCTCCATATAAATGAGTCTGGAAGCTAACAACACAATCTGCACATGAAATGGGACTTGAGATGATGAGAATTTGTCAAACAAACAATTCAACCGAGAAAAAAATTCTCAACTGTCCCAGAACATATGGCATTTTTATGTTCTAAGATCACCAATAACGGGTCAAACTGTGTTTTTACAAGATGTATAACTCTGCATTTAATTTGCAGACTTGCCCAAATTAGGGACTGTAGGAATCAAGATATCAGGCTGATTAACCCAGAGACTATAAAAACCTATTGTCATTACTGTAGTACTTTAATTTACATGCAGCACAAGTGATGTTTCTTTTTTCTCACCCATTTCCATGCAAACAGCCACTGCTCCAGGCCTGCAACTAACTGTTATTTTCATTAAAAATGGAGCTACTGATTATTTTCTCACTCTTGGTGTTTTCTTACTGAAACATCTTAAAATGTGAAAGACCTATCAGACGCAGAGGAGAGAGCAGAACAACAGCACCGAGTTCACTCAGTGTGACTGAAAATACCAAATTATGATTAATTAAACAAATTTTAAAATAAATCCCAAAGGTTCAAATGTTGCTCTGCATGGAAACATATTTGTGATAAACAAAGTGTGTAACTGTTAAAAATAACAGTCACTGTCATGTTGGCATTATGATGTTGTTTGTTAAGCTGGCAACAATGATAATCTCTTCAAACACTCGTCAGACGTTGTTCATGCTCGATCACCATTTAACCATTAAAGTTTTTTTTATTGAAAATATTTTCAATTAAGTCACTTGATAACACAAACTTTGAATGACTATAACCTACAGACATCAGCCACCCCCAGGGATGTGCACCATGACTGAGCAGACGCAGTAACAACTTGCTTAGCCCACAGGGTCCAAAATCTTGCAGGCCTCCTGGTTGCTTTCTCCCAATAAGCCAACAAGAGTCAATTAAATGTCTGAAAATATCTGAAAGCAGGAACTAGTGAGTCTCAACATGCTCCTGCAGGTCATCTTCTCCCTTCATTAGGGACAAGAAAGTCCTGTCTGTCCAGGAAATGGTCAGAGAGGGTTGCATTCAAGATGTTGAAGAGGCTTTCTTCACCTTGGACCTACACAAGCATCTTAGAACCTGAAACCCAGAGAAGATAAGACCTTTCCCACAGGACAGCGAACCAAACAGAGAAACAGGCTGTTCTGTTATACAATCAACTCCTATGACCATAAATACAGAACCTCTTAACATTATGAAACTAGTACCTGTAAAAAGGGCCCTTTGGTCATTGACCTTTCATACGTCATGCAGATCCAGATCCGTGCCAAAATTTAATGGCTTATCGTAGCCCATGCGCCATTCCTCCATGCACAGAGTTCGATGGAAATTGATTTGGCACTTTCTGTCAAATCCTGCTGGCAAATAAATATAAACAACTAGAAAGGCCGTCAGCATGTTCATTTGCCGAGGCCAAACAATCCCAGTGTCTGCCAGATTAAGGTTATTACCTGAATCTGCACTCTAAACCACATTATTACTTTTTTTTTTACAACAAGTACATGAGAGTTGGGGTGTTGCATACTGTAGCTCACTATACTGTAGGTTGAGCAGGTGCCCCATATGGCTACAGTCCTTGTCGTAGCGGCCCCAGTTCAATTTCTCCGGTGGCCCTTTGCTGCATGTCATTTCCCCTCTCCATCTCCTTTTCATGTCTCTCTCTGACTATCCTGTCAATTAAAGGTGAAAAAGGCCAAATAAATAAATAAAGTGTCAAGACAAGAGGTTTAGAACAGTGACACATTTCTGAATCCGGCCCTTTCACTGTTTCAGCACTGTTTCAGAACCTTTTGTGTAATAATGCTGAGAAACAAACAAACAGACACAGATGGGAGCATGACTTCTTTGTCAGAGGAAGTAACCGGAGCGCTATCGGACCAATGGACGTATGTTTTCTTGTCTTCCATTCCTAGGCTCCTCCAACATCCCTCTGTTCCCCACTGTGCCAACTCATGGAGCAAATGATCACACATGATCAGCCTTCACTCCTCCATCTGCTCATCCCCTGAGGCTGCTACTCTGGGCTTAACAACTGGCTGCAACCTCTCCGTTTGCCACTCTGCTTGTATCTGTGCCGAACTTTCTCTACTGGGATTGTGTTTTTTTTTTTATTTGGTCGTTTTTCATATCCTGAACCTTGGAGTTCTCCACTCGTGCACCTTTTACCTGTACAGTTTGGGTCCTTGGTTAACTACAGCTATTAGCTCTCACTGTTGTGCCTGTGGTAGAGTTTAATCTTTGTGAAAACAAATAAAGATGAGTGGGCAGAGCATAAAAGTGTAACGAGTCGGACGGACCACCCCTCTGTATTCAAACAAAGTGACAGGTGATTCTCATAATTTGTTTCCTTAAACAGATTGTATTAGCTCTTCAAACATGTCAGGGCTCAGGGCTGTGATGTGATGAGCAAATGTGCATCAAGCACATAGGAAGATAGTTTCCTGGAAGCGCACATGTCTGTATGTGTGCATGTACGAGTGTGCATGTGTCACCTCAACCTGAACAAAACCCATTAGACCACTCCAGAGCTTTATGACATCCTGCTATTGTGACATTCACCCATTACCTGGCAGTAATGGACTCTGTTCAGCTAATGTCAGGGAGAGAGGGAGATAGAGGAAGCTTGAATGTGTGCGCGCGCGTGTGTGTGGTCCTGTGCATTTGTGCGTGTTTTGCGGCTGTTTTTATGGCACTTTTCTCTGTCGGAATACTTCTGATATTAAATTTAGCAGATTTTACCTTCTTTAAACAGCAGCCTCCGGTACATAATATGTGGATTTGCAAGCGCATTCAAAGCAATATGCATAAGTATTAGAGATGGTAGAGCGCTGCTGAGTGTTGTTCTAGTAGAGCCACAGTGGAGAGGCAAGGGATGAGGTTATTGATTCCTCCCAGCATAAAGGCCCACAGGAGACAGCAGGGGGAGCAATGGTCAATGAGTAAATCAACAGTGGGCACACATTGATGTGTGTACACACACACACACACACGCTTGTACCAGAGCTGCCCCTTGGGACCAGTCTGTCAGGCTTTCAGGGTAATACAGCACATGCTGCACACAGAAAGATGAGTCATAACCCACAACAAATGCAGTGCACTGTAACAGAAGACAATATTAAACACTGCTCTGTGATGATGTGCACAGATAAGTTAAGTAAGATTTGTGTACATTAAGCATCTAAGAATAGAACAACTGATCACTATCCGGGTCACATAACATCATCAGTGTTAGAAGGTAAACCACTGTCCATCCAGAGTGGTGCACACAAGACACACAAAATGCTGTCATAGGTTACAATTTCTGATATACATTCAAAACTGCCCAAGATATTGAATCAATACTGCATCAACAACACATCATTCAAGTAGATTGTGCAAAATTTTTCCAGACAGGAAAAGCCGTAGTGAATGAAATTGTACCACTGAAAATCCCTGTATTTATTTATTTATTCATTATTATTTCTCTAACCTTATTAAAATGTGATTGTCTTTAATTGTAAAATGCAGCTTAATGCAAGACAAACTTTGACTGCTGACTCTTTGCCTCTCCCTATTACTTTTCCTCAAGTTTCCTTCCTCTTGTCTTCTTTTTTTTACCCAGTTGCTACTACGTATATCTACTATTTCCCACTGTTTCGGTTCTCCCTCTCTCCCACCATCCCCCAGCTATCTCCTGAGAGGCAGTTAAGAGATATGTAGACAGTTCAGGCATAAAGGCAGATGGCGAAAACGGAGCGAGAGAGCGAGAGAAAGAGAGATAAAGAGAAAAAGAGCGACTGAGAGATAGAGCGAGAGAAAGGGAAGCGATAGACACGGAGCAAAAGAGGAGCCGAGTCCACGGGCAGGCCATGGTCAGTCAAGTGAAAAAGAGAACAGCTCACTCTGGCAGGCCAGCTGAGCTCCTCCGCAGTCTCATCTACAACTGTAAATACAGCACTATACAGTGTAAGGCTGCCCATTGTTTCTGAGCTACACCTGTCTCAGCTTTAAGAATTAATACTGAAGCAGTAGCAGCCAGGGAAGCATACCAGAGACCAAGTTCATGTTCTGGGTCCAGGAGGATGACTGTGGGATTGCAAACAGTTGCAGAATTGCACAGCAGGATTGCCTCACACAGTTGCGAGGCTATTAATTCTTAACAAATGTATCTATTGATTTGTTAATAATGACTAGCAGGCCGGCGAGCCAGCTGAGATGTGTTGTTACGGGAGCTTTCTGAGGTGGCCAAGATGACGACATTTGTTCATAACAAATATATTTAGAGTAGCCTGTAAAAGAATAAATGCTACATCCACCCATGCAACAAATAATACCCATTTAAGAACAATATACACTGAGGCTTCTCTCCATTTCCTGTGAACCCCCATCTCTCGCATGTATAACTGACCTAAAAACTAGGCTGTATCAGGAAGCTTAATTTAGACATTGCTTCAAGTTGTCCTATTTAAACCATCTCATCATTACTGATTAAATGGCTCTCGTTTTTCTGCATGTGCACTCACACGCGCAAAAGGGGAAAAAGATGCACATATATCATATTAAACTAGCACACCAGAGGGAAGGGATTCCAATTAAACCAATACTGAACCTGTTTAGGAGGATGTGTGTTGTCCTGATGGCGTCCCATGATACTTGCCGAGTGCCTCCTCTGCATCATTCGTGTTCAACACAACCACTCAAACCCAGATCTTGCTATCTAGATTCCAACTGATGGCACAGTGGCTTTACGCTGCCTTTCCTTCCTTCCAACTGTGGTTCAAATGTCACAGTCCTAACCAGTCTCAATCCAAAGCAAGTGACATTTCAATAATGTAGCCCACAAACACTTCCTCGCACTCTCCTCCTCCTCTTCTCCTCTCCTCAGCACTCCTCTTCTCTGCTGTTTCATGAACCTCCCTCTGTCCTCTCCACCCGCCCCTGCCTCTGCCTCTGCCAATTGCAAATGTTCACCAGTAGTTCAGTGATGAGAAGACCTGCAGTACACAGAAATCAGTTGTATTGAAAATACCTGGTTGCTAGGCTACAGTTCATCGGGACAAAGATCAAAGTGACTCATCGACGGACCATAAAATAGTTGTTTGGGGCTCAGTTGGCCACAGTTATACTACGCCCACTACCTGTCAAGTGTTTCCTGTGACAGCAGGTGATGCATGACAACCGATCAGCAACATCTGTGGATTATCAGAGCAGGGCTGTTTCCAACACTGAAGTGAGGTATTGACTTCTACTTTACAAGTTGTTGCTTTGTTTGACTGTAGATTATGCTGTACATCCAGTATGGAGAAAATTATGGATGTTGTAAATATTAAATATCTATTCAATGCAAAAGCAGTGAATACTGCATGAAGATTTTTCAATTGTATGTTGACAAGATCATGCTGACTGAAATCTAATGGGTGGGGAGAGTCAAACGAGTGACATGTGGTGAAAAATATTCACTGGTGACATTTCTCACAAAGTTCCATTTCTTAACCCTCACTTTGCACTTCTTGCTTATGACAGTTGAAATACTTTGTTCTGCTAAAGTAATACCTGTTATGAGAGTTTTAAAATGAGATAAAATGAAGTGAAGTCTGCGAGCTTCAAAGTCAAAGTCAAAAATACTTTATTCTTCCGTTAGGAACTTTGTTGCAGGAGCAGCAATACAATGATCCACACATCCCTACATAACCACATGCCCAACACAATAATATCACACATTCCTACATATCACACATAAGTACAAGTACTCGCAGCAAAGGTTAAAAAAGACACATAAATTAGTGAAAAACAGGTTAATTTTTTTTTTAAAAGTTATGGTCGGATTGGGGTGGGGATGAAACTGGATGATGCTCTCTTTGTCCAGAGTGGGAGTGATCTGTATCTGCATGCTGATGGGCATAGGCTGTAATTGCTGTGTAGTGTGTGTGTTGTGTCTGGTAATCTGTGTACCTTTTTTCTTGACCTGTGTGTTGTAAATGTTGATGAGTGGTTCCTGTTCCTGGCCTATGATTTTATTGCTGAGTTTGACTATTTTATTTAGACTGTATCGGTGGGAAACGCTGAGTGAACCAAACCAGGCTGTTATCTTGAATGTGAGCTACTGCCGATACCGCTGAAAATCAACACCTAACTTTTCTGATCCATGCAAGTTTCAGCTAAGCCTTTCTTTCATTATTGTCATCATCTGGACCAGCTGAAACCAAAATGACGCTGCCTATAAAACCATGGGAGGCAGCGACACGCGACAACTCTGTGTGCAAACTGCACAAAACAGCATAGAGTATAAATAATTTCACATTATTTAGTAAGCCAGAGAAATCTGTCTTGATTGCAGCAATTAGAACAAACCACTGACAGAAAAATGAAAAGGATGTAATTTAACAATTTAACAAAAAGTCTGCAGATGGTTCCCACACATTAGCCATAACATGTACATGCATACTATTGCGAGTTTGTTGTGATGTGTCTCTGCCCCCTAGTGGTGAAAAAATTACATAAATCCACTTAAAACAGTGTCATTTCATAACCAGTGATTATTTCTCTCTAATCTTTTATCTAAAAAAATAATTAAAATGTGAAATCGAAAAACATTGTGCAGAAGCAAATTAAGTGTTTATCTACTACAATACATCTCTCATACATTACACACCCCTCCCCTTTTCCCACTTGGCTTCACTGACCTGGGATCTGCTCAACACTCTCTTGTAGTCCCACTCTGGTCGGCACATGATCTGGAGACAGAGGAACAAAAACAGAACCTCCCGTCAGAAACCTGCTCATTTGTTTGAATTTCACTTCTTTTTACTTCTTCTCATGTCAATCCTTTATTTTAAAATTACATATCACACTAACAATGTCAGCAAGAGGTACGGTTAGTGTTTGGATTCAGATACAGTAATGTGACATCCATATAGGCTAGCGCACATTCCACCCCGACATACATTTCATGTTAGTAACAGCTGGTGTGGAGGTGAAGAACAAACAGCTGCTCTGCTGGAACAAGTTGAGCATTTTGTGAGTTAAGTTTTGATGAATCATTTCATGTATGAAGAAATGGCTTTTGTATTGGTTAATCATACCTGACAACAGAACTTTATTTGGAAGCTATCTCGGTTAAGGTCAGTATAGGATGCTGTTTTACTGTTGTATCCCCACTGTGTGATTCCGCCAGATGAGTTCATAAAATGTGTGCAGCATAGCTTTAAACTGCACTGCATTAAATTATTTTTGTTCCTTGCCTTACAGGGCCTGTCACCACAACTAAGAACAAATGTTGACATAATAATCACCGGCATGTGACCTTCTTATCGTCCTGTCACTGGATTTAAAAATGCAACTAAATAACAAAGCCACTGTAAGTATTGTTGTTTTTGTGGGTTGAACAGAGTATTGAACAACGGCAACGACTGTGAGAGATCTTATCAGTGTATCTGTGTGTTCATGTGTGTGCCATGGGTGTCACCAGACCCCTTTTACTGGGGCACACGCCTCAAATGTCATATAGCGGTAAACTTGAATGCTTAAAGAATAAGCAAAGTCAGTTCAGACATGTGCCGATCCCGTGGATGCACCCATTGAAAAGGTTGAGCACCCACTTGGGGCAGGGCTTAATTTGACTCGCCAATTGAAACCAACACCTGTTTGATTGGATCCTGATTCTCCTCTGTAGATCAAAATCTATACATAATCTGCAAATAATATCAAATCTTATTTGTTTGTTATTTATTTATGTATTATTATATTTAATTGATTATTATTGGACCAACTGATTAATCCAGGTGTGTCTGACCTCACAAAAATGGTCAGGCACACCTGGATTAATCAGTTGGTCCAATAATGTAAGACAGGAAAAAAAGAAGCTGGCTTATTTCAGGAAGTAGTGCAGCTGTGCATAAAGCCCATTAGCTCAGCGAGTTAGATGGAGATGAAAAATTATGAGTAAAATTAAGAGCTGTCAAAGCTGGCCCAGAAATGATTTTCAAAAACCAACAAGAGTAACAACAACAGAATAAGACTGAACCATTTGAATATTTTGTCCATCAGAATGCAAAACAACAAGAGACCACGCTACATGGGTTCCTCGCGGTGGAAAGCTAGGCTAGGCTAGGCTAGGCTAACTGTTGTTTCCGTTGCTTCATTACTTCATCTTTGTTGCACCAGGTTGTGAATTCTCTGCCATCATGACCACTCAGTCACTTGCTGCAGCTTGACCCACTTTTCATTTTCAGTCAAAGTGACATTCTTGTCCATCATGTAGTGCATTCAGTGGTCTCAGCCCTCACAAGAAGTCAAGGCAGGCAGCCACAGTCAAGACTCTATTTTCTCCGATCAATTTTGAATTTTCACAATCCAATGTCTGGATTTTTTGTTATCATTTGAATTTAGAAATGGTGTACTGAGATAGCTTGTAGCAGACGAAAGCAAAAAGCTTTGTTTTGTGGCTTGTGCCTACGACTCCCATGGTTATGCTAATTAGTAAGGTTTTCGATTTTGACTGGACATGAACAAACACCCTGTTGCATTACATGGAATGTGGTCACAACAAGCATTGTATACTTTTATTCAGGCCAACAATGACCACTCTCAGTGACATGAATGCAAGCTTGACAGATTTAGGCTACTTTTAATCTTGTGTGTGCAGGATGTTTCTTGGGCAAAAATTGTACTGATCGATTAATAATATTGCTTAATTCATGATAATATTAATAATTATTTCATCACTGGCCCCAGGCCTGGTGTGCATGTCTGTGTGTGTCTTGTGAGTGTGTGTTGCGTCTGTGGACTGCCCTAGCTGTCATAGTTCGTAGGCTGATGTCATGAAACGAGATGACCTGACAGTGCAACTGTCATCCACAGGAGATGACTTTGCATCTTGAATGGCAGATGAGATAATCTGCCTAATACAGTGGATTCATGTTTTATGTGAGCCCCTCAGGATGGGAGGGAGGTTGTTTTGGGGAATACAAGCACTGTAATGCTGAATCATACTGAGCTCCTTCATCGTGTAAAACATTTAAATACTGTGTAGGCCTACGTCTTTTATTGTTTGTAATGCTGAAGAACCAAGTTGGTGAAGAGTCTATGTCAAAATAATGATCCTGTGAAAGTGACACGCCATGGCAGAAATCAAACTCAAAGAAACCAAATCCGAATGCCTTTTCTCTCTATCACAATATTTCAGCTTCTGTCATTCCTATCCTCCTTTGTGCTCTGCTGTCCCTTGATGGCCGCCATTACGTCTCAGATGCACTTCTCATGTCAAATATATAAGAGGCTGGGAAATTACAGAGACCTAATGCACATCTGAGCCACATAATCTTTGACAGCTCCATCATTCAGTCTCAAGCAGACTTTATTTTCCTCGTGCAAACATAAGCATAACTGATCAGTATCATCACGCAAGTATTTGTGTCACAAAATAATAAATAAAACATATGTTATGTGAAGGTAGCAGGGCTTTACCTTCATTTTATAATGCGGGGGTAGTCAACACATGCATAAACACACTGCACACTGCAGGGGGAGCTCTTTTTATTCACATCCCCACTGCTGGTCCCAGGGGTGTTTCTGTGGTATGCAGGACTTAAATCACCTCACAACGACAAGCCTCCTACGTGCTAAATTTAACTAAAAGCTAAACAAACAACAAAATGCACTTAAAAACAACCATTACTTTAGAAAACGTATACAATTTACTACTGAATACAATGTAAGCTTTTTTATACAGCCCGATAGCCACCACATGTACTGTAGTTATTTGTTAATATTCTCTTTGGTTGAAATCCTTCCCAGCATGCACTGACAGCTAATTCTAATGCTTTGAAAATTAGTACCAGTAATCCATACTTGGTCATGCAACAAACCACAAAACAGAGTGTTCTAGGCAGACATGATTAATAAAACCAACCAGTAAGAATACAACTAACCAATCAAGCTGCAAACCAACAAAACAATCAGCAAACCAAACAAACAACCCCATCATAGATACATTAAAGGAATAGTTCACCCCAGAATGAAATTTACAGGGGGTCTCGATGTAGCAGTGCATGTCCATGTAATGGTTGCAAATGGGCACCAGCTGTCTTCGTCACAAAAAAAACATCCAAATACGTCCATGCTGCTCGTATATAATGTCCGTCTTGTATTGAAACCCCGAAATGCAAAATTGTCCCGAAAAAATCCATCCATTAGTCCATATTTCAAGCTTGTTTGCAGCAGAAGCTCCTCTTCCTGGTTCGTCCAAGTCTCGCAAAATTTGCGTCAGCGTCAGTTAATCGCAATGACGTCGACTCAAATCTCGGGGCTTCAATACAAGACATATGAGCAGCATGGTGGTATTTGGATGTTTTTTGGTGTGTTTTTTTGTGACAAAGACCGCCGGTGTCCATTTGCAACCGTTACAATACATGGACATGCACTGCTACGCCAAGACCCCCTGTAACTCAGAGAAGCCACGGAGGACTCTGAAACTTCTTCCAGCCCTTAGCCGACATGAGGGTGAGTAGATAATGAGTGAAATATCATTTCGGGGTGAACTATTCTTTTAAGCAATCAGGGTAAGGTAAGGTAACAACCAACAACCAACCAAAAAAAAAAAGCTACCCACTGATAGTTATGTGGCCATTGATCTTTGACATTTACCAAAAAGAGTCCAACTCAGTGTTAATGCAAAATTTTAAGTAATTCCGTCATGGCCTTGAATGAAATATCGTGCTCACAAGAAAGGAATGGACAAATGGATTGACAGAAAACCTGAAAACATAAAGCTCCGGCCCTGGCTGTCACTGCCTGAGAGCTAAAGATAAGAATACATTTCTCCAGCAGCTGCAGACCTTTTTTTTTTTTTTTACCTTGAGCAGCTCCTTAAGTACTAGATCCACTAAATCCACTCTGGTAATATGTAGTCATTTGGGATTATTTACAGGAGTTGTAGGTCTTGTTCACACTGTATGACCTGTCTGTTACCCTGGGTTCTTACAGTATTTAAACCAACGGTCATGTGGAACTGTGCTCTGTTATGACTTATCATGATAAAGCCATGGCGGGGATAAAGGGAGAAAAAGATCAGCTTGGATGAATGTCTCTTACTACTGTACGTTTTTACACATGCACACCCACACACTTTCCTACATGCAAGGACACAAGCCTCGCGGAACAACACACACACATATTCTCTGTTTGTCACGACTCAGACACTCCACTCAGAAGAACCCAGCAAGCTGGACCCAAACCCCTACTGACCAGCAACTGTTCTTACTAGATCCCAGCTGAGGCAGAGAGAGAGAGAAGAGGAGAGACACAACACACATATGAGGACAGAGAATAAATGAATGATAAATAGAAATATTTATGGTTGATAAAAACAGATATACAGCACTTTCTCAACCATTATGTTATCTTATTGAAGTCCTGTATACTGTAATATGAATAAATGACATGAAAACAATTAGAGACACAAAAGGAGCATAGAATGTATCTGAAGAGAGATGTCATTACCTCTCCTCTCCTTACTGTATCTAACCTCACCATACTACCTCATCTGGTGGTACAGTAATGTTTGCAGAATAAATTCATATTAAATAAAAAATACATGGTGCTGCTGTGCTTTACCTTGATGGGTGCAAAGGATAAATATTACATTTGATTACTGACTCTAATGGCTGGGCAAATCAGTATTACAATGTTGATATAAATGTATTACATAGATCAATACTGTGCAAAATGGCACACTTATTCTTTACATTAGGGGTTTTTAAAAAAAGAAAACAAAACATTGTTTAGCAATATCATAATAAGTATTCCTTATGGAACAGCAGATTGTTTCATTAATGGTATTTTTCTTATGGAACTGGCAGCAAGATTGTTTTATTTAATGGTAGACATTTCATTCCAAGGCCAACTCAATGTGCATACATAAAGAACAGCATTAACAAAAAAAACACAGTTAAAGGATAACTTCCGTTTTTTACAACCTGGACCTTATTTCTAGCATAAAATACGATCATTTTACTCATTTGAAGTCGTTTTGACGAAATTAGCCCCAGCGGAGCGGCGCATATATCCGTATAATGGGAGAACACGGGGCAGCCTCTAAATAACACATTTCGCTAACTCGTTCATTTGGCCAATATTTTGTGATGATACACTAGTGTTATTCCCCTCCGAGCTCGTGGTGGCTGATTTCAGTTTTGCTGGTGTTAAATGCTGCTTCACCATGTCTGGTTTGAACTCTGTGCTCCACTATCTGACCTGAGTCAGTAGATCTCAGAACTCTACTGGGTTTATACTCTACTAACATGTCATTCATGTATTCTGGACCTAAACCATTCAGTGATTTGTAAACCAGTAGCAGAACTTTAAAATCTATTCTGTAGCTGACTGGGAGCCAATGTAAGGTCTTAAGAACTGGGGTGATCTGATCTCTTTGTTGGTTAAAACTCGAGCTGCAGCTGTTTGATACTTTTTGGGGGGGAGTCCAGTCAGAAGACCGTTACAGTAGTCTAGTCTATTGGAGATGAAAGCATGAATCAGCTTCTCCTGATCAGTTTGGGACATAAAACCCTTAATTCTGGATATGTTCTTAAAGCATAAGTCAGTGTTTTGTTAATATAAGTCCTAAATAGTCCTATTTTCCATCAGCAATCACTTACATAGAGTGTTTGGGCTGAAACACGGGTCTCTCAGTCACTCTGCTCTGCTGTAAACCGAGGAGAAAACTTTCCTTGTGGGATACAAGCGTTATCCAATGAGGAGAGAGAACGGCATGGAGGGCTGTGTATGCAGCCAAGGGATGCGCGTGAATGTGGTGACGTAGGGACGAGGACCAATAGATCCATGACGAGGACGGGGGCTGCTAACTCATGGTGCGTTCAAGGCAACCCGTAACTCGTGTTTTTCCGACCTGTGAAGTTGTACCAGTTTGATCTGGTACGAGTTCACGGGTCGGAAGTTACGAGTGGCCGTTATAGTGAACTTTCACAGGCAACAGGACGGTAAAAACACGAGTTACGGGTCGCCTGGAACGCTACAGAGTCGTAAGTCGTGACTTGAAGCCGTTATTTACGGTTTCAAAAGCCTGCCTGGAACGCAGCATTAGCCAAAACGACCGGATTGCTGACTTATGCTTTAAGTTGATAAAAGGCTGATTTGGTGACTGATTTCTAGAAGTCTAAATGCAAGACCCACTTTATTTAGAATTGGTTTTAACATCCAGTGATGCTGTGAAACCTTATGATTTTATGTGTCTTTGAATATGTTTTTATTGTTTGCTTTATTCTTGCTATTATTTTTTTCTTTGTATCCTTTATCTATGTTAAGCACATTGATCATATTTCCTAATGTTGTAAACTGCTATACTGTATAAATAAACTTGGAATTGAATTTATTCATTGTGACCCCAAGAAATATAATTTACCAACGCAACACAGCAAGCTTGCCAAATGGACTTGGCAAAACTAGCTTGTGTATGCATGGTTTGCCTGTGTGTGTGTGTGTAAGACAGAGGGAGAGATGAGACTCCTGGGCTGGATGATGATGACTCACCCACCCACACACTCACACACGTGAATTCAGATATGCACTCATCATCGTCATCACTCAAAACCATGTTAGCGCCGCTCACTGGCGCTAATTGTTCCCAATCAGTGTATCAGGGGTCTTGTCGATGCACTATGAAACCAGACCACACCAGCAATTGCTTATTGATCTCATTATGTGCTCACGTCACGTCGCAGAGCAAGAGCTTGTGTGCACATGTGTGCGGTGCAGACCAACACATCCATTAGATCTCTATACCTGGGCCGACTGCTCTTCTACTTGACACTAAGAATCAGTGACAGTAATCAGTTAAGTGTTTTATTCAAATAAAACAACAAAATATTGGACAAAGAGAGACTTTAACCAATGTTTAAAAACTTATGGGGGGCATACAACAGAATACATTTCTGTATGAAATGACATTACAACCCATCAAATAAAAGTGTATTTCAGTAAAAGTCAGTGTCACTGGAGGAAAAGGTCAAGCTTCATCTTCTGGGTACCATGAATAAGTGCTAAGTTCTTGTTGTTTGTTGTTTAACGTTGTTGTTTTCCACCAAAACAGACTACAAATATAATGTCATTGCTAAAAATATTTCATATTCCTCATGTCGAATATCAATCAATCTGCACTAATGTTAGTGACACAGTCTATCAAGGGTTTTTGAATCACAAACTGTGTGGACTACACCGCATCTGCAGGCTGACCCAAACTGTGGCTCCCATTGCCTCCCATTTTAATTTCATATTGTATTATTTGTAACTTTGTGCTGTGTGTAACACCAAGCTCTATGTTTCATGGATTTTTTTTATTTCCACGGCATGTTTGATGGTATGGAGGTGGAAAATAAATACCTTTAACCAGAAGAACACCTGGTGTCGGGAACGACATATTTTACAGTCTTTATCAAAGTAGTTTTGTCATATATATTCAATAACAAGTGCAAGGTCTCTTAAATTTCGCTCCATTCCTAGCTGTCACAGTAGGCAGATTTATTTATGGTTATTAATAAGTAAAGGAAGGCTAGAGAGTTAGAGGAAACAAAGCTTTTAAAAGCTCTTCTTACACTATGTAGACAGTACACAATGATTTTAGGCTATGTGCTCGAATGATGATATAAGTAATGCTGAAAATGCATTGATAAAATATGGTAGAAGAGCGAAAAGATTATTTAATTTCATTTCATTTGTTTATTTTTTTGTTCCATGTGAGAGGGTTGTGCTGATGGCAGCCACCAACACACACCCGGCCGGGCAAGTATGAGTGTGTGTTTCACAGCAGAGTTGCATGACTAAGGCTTTGAATGTACTGTCAGGAAACAGCATGCGTGCATCTGTCACCACATTCAGCAGAGCACATCTTATCTTTGTCTTGTCTTTTACATGTCTGACGCATGAGCTGTAGCATGTGATCGTATGTCCTGTAGCATGATGCCTTGTATCCACTGATGTGTTGAATGATTAATATAATGAGACAACATGCTCAAGAGAAACACTGTGTTGATGAAATCACATAATGACACTGCAGTCCTGAAGTGAACTGTTGCATTGAATCAAAATGAAAGCTCTCATCAGAAATTGATCAGTTGCACTAAAGCGAATATGAGGTTTCTGTTTGACAAAAACAGTCTAAAATGTTAATGAACTATTTTTTAGTCTCAAGTTTGTTCTCCCTCACACAAGTCTCTAAAGAGTTATACAGTATTTTTCTTCTTTTCTTAAATACATAAGTAAAATATAATAATACATATAATACAATGTAATAATAAATAAAGTTGCATCCTACATAAAATTATGTTTTTCTTAAACTTTTTTCAACACCTTCCTTTGCTTTTTCTCTATCATTTTTTCTTTCAGTTTAATTAAAATAAATCAAATCTACATGTTTATTGGTGGCCTAACACTAAAAACTATACAAAGAATATTTGTCCTGCCCTACACAGAAAGAATTTGGTGGAGAGATGGAGATGTTATTAAAAATATTAAAATCCAGGGAAGAGGCCAGACACTTGTATTGTTAGACAATATTCTACAACCTCTTATTTTGTCTGTAAAAGGTTCCTCAATTGAATTTAGAATGTGCATTCACATTCTTGCACTATCTACTTGTCGTCTTTACTTCACTGACTTAGATGCATCGCAGGCAAATGGGCCCTCATGCATGCACAAAACTCATCTGAAACACACACACACACCATTTCTTCTCCTCCTCCTCTTCCTCCTTTCCTCCCTCCCTCCAAGGCTCCATGGCTAAGTGGAGTGCTTTTCCTGCGTGTTGTTGTACCCATGTTAGGCTACTGACGCCAGCTTGTCATTCTCTACTCCTATTACGGTGAGAGGAGAGTGCATCACAGCTCCCACAACCCACTTCTCTCTGTCAGCTTTCTGCGCTCGCTGATTGACACTGACGTCGTTGGGCGTTAGTATTTCAGGCTGAGTCCCGTGAGAACAACGTGAGCATCAGGACACTGGTCTTCCATTTGGAGCTGCATGCATAATGACTGGCATCCCATTTTGTGTCTGTGCTCCCTAAAGTCTTCATGCTCATTCCCCTCCAAAATCCTCCAACACACTTTGCAAGGTGGATAACTGAAAGCAGATGCAACACTTTTCTAGCATACTTAACATTTAGATTTAAGATGCAACTATTTGTTTTTATTCATTCATTTATCTTGTGTAATTTTTGCCTTTAATTTGACAGGGACAGCACAAGAGTGACAGGAAGGGAAAGGGGGATGAGTCAGATTCAAACGCATGGCTGCATACTAGTACACACCGACATCATGTTGCATTTTGCGTCTGTCCTAAATATAATCTCCATAATAAAAGTTATTTCAAATTTAAGCAAAATATTTTGTAAATTATACAGTAAATAGAAACTGTCTTATCTGTGGAAACAAATCCAAGCATGCTTCAATGTCTTCATGGATTTGCTTACTGTAGCTACACAATGGGCAACAACTTGTTCAGTGTAACCCCCCCAACCCTCTTTTTTTTTTTTTTTTTTTTGCTAATATACTTAATTATGGGTGGCACAGTGATATAGTGGCACTGTTGCCTCTCAACAAGAAGGTTTAGGTTAGATTCCTGGCCTTTCTGGGCGGTGTTTGCATGTTCTCCCAGTGTTTCTGGCAGAAATTGCTCATACTAGGTGTGAATGTGTGTGTGCATTGTCCATCTCTATATGTCAGCCCCGTGATGCACTGGTGACCTGTCCAGGGTGTACCCCGCCCTCACCTTATGTCAGCTGGGATTGGCTCCAGCCCGCTCATGACCCTGCACAGATTAGCAGTCTCGGCAATAGATGAATGGCGAATTGGCAGTTGTTCCTTTTGCTATATGTGGAGCTCAGAACCATAAGATGCACTAAACAAGCTGGCAACAGGACACAGCAGTTTGTGGCGTGTTTATTGTGAGAACTGATCACTAGTGCACGGCTCAGGATTATGTCTACTCTTTAAATGCCTTAGTTCATCTTACTGGTATCATGCTGATCTTGATCTAACTAGATCAAAGTGGTTGCAGTTATCACAGCCTGTAACTTAGTGGGTGGGCTCGGGGGTTGCGTAGAAGGGTTTCATAATATTATCTAAACAGGAATGATGTTTATATCCAAAGTCATAAATTATTCAAGCCAATATTCTTCTGCAACAAAAAAAACCCCTATTATTCTGAGATTATAGGGTTATTGCCATTTGTGAAACTCACAGGAAATAACCATTTTATGGCTGTTTATCTGAGCAATTTCTCCAGGGAAACATTAACCCAAACTCCTTAGTAGAGGCCTGTGAATACAAAGTGTCCACTAAACAACAGGAGGATATGATTATTTCTCGATACAGTATCAGTTCTTTCTGTCTCACCCAGTGAGGCATGTGCAGGCAATCTATAGTCCATACAAAGCCTTTGATTCTCGTTGGCGTGAGTGTGCGTATATAAAAGATAGTACTTAGTAAACACTGGTCTGGGCGAGAGAGACAACAAAGCAAAAGACACCAAATGGGAAATTTGAAGGGGAATAAATTCATAGAAAGAAAGCGGCTCTTCTGGGTAGACTTGTCTTCGGGCTAAACCAAATTCACTCAACATGTTTCACACCAGAGCAGCTTCATCCAATAAGGACTTCCTCATTGAATTCCTTGCTGAATGAGATTGGAGCGAGAGAGAGGGGGGGGAGTTGGAGGAGGGTGAAGCGAGAGAAAGATGTTGGAGAAAATAAGCTGAATGAAAGAATGGAACACGTTGACATTAGCACAAGCTGCATCAGGCCTAAAGGAAACCAAACGGACCACACGTGTGTGTGTGTGTGTGTGTGTCTGATCATGAGTGAGCGATCAAGACAGGCAGAGATAGAGAAGGAGTGTGTGTCTGTGTGTCTGTGTGTGCGGTGTGTGTACGATCCTGCACACACATCACAGCCCAAGGCCAGCTCCTTTGTCTGCTCTTCAGATGAGAACCAAGCGCTCACTTTGTGATGCTTTAGCACGGCTCACAGAGAAAACAGATTGCCATTTATAGAATGGATCCAATTATTTCGGAATATTGGAACTTGACCTAAAATAAACTCTCTGCTCCGTACCTGGTTAAAGATACTCTGAGAGAGGAGCCCTGATTCGTTATTTCATGATACCGTTCTGTCTGCTTGTTATTTCAGCCTTATCCCAATTAACAAGCCAAGTCATTTCAGCTGCCACGTGGGATGTAAACATGTATGAATACGGAGCTGTCATGTTGAAAGGAATGCAACGTAATAAGGCAAATTAGGCCACAGAGGTGCACGGTACACTACACAAACCACATGGATCTTTTTTCCTTCATGACTTTTCCCAAAGACAATCTGAAGCATCTGAGAAATACTTGAGTTTATTATATTTTTAGTTCCAAGTTTCTGTGCACGCTCTATACCTGGATGCTGAGTAACTGATCACGTTAACAATGGAATGATGTGTTTGGAGTTACGAGGAAAAGACAATAATTCAAGATTCCTGTGGTGCTTTTAGGGGAAGAGATAAAATAAATAGCCCCCAAATGATGCAATGGCGTGGATCTAAAACATTCACTTGGCCACAACTTGGCTATTGTCTGATTTTATTGAAATGCTTTTACGGCTGAAGACAAACAGAAATCACAAGGTGACACAGATTGATTACAAACTATATTGAGAGGTCCCTGCTCAGTCATATTGTGTAACTTTACATATTTTGTCCAGGTGGAGTGGACTCAAAGACGATGCTGACTAGTGTTGACAGTTTTGATGTTGTAATACGTTGGGAAATTGTCTTTTTAAATTCAAGTCTCCTCAAGAAAAACAACATGGGCCGAGTATTTTTTTTGCAAACAAGGACCAGAACCTGGTTGGTTGAGGATCTTTGCTGCTTCACCGCTGCTGTTTCTATTCAGATTTAAAGCACAGCAACATACCAACAGCTCAAGAGGTCAAGGTTAAACCAGAGCATGCATCCGTATAGCTGAAACTGGTGTGGCCCCAGCTTGCACACGCTGGGATGATTGTGAATTCAGAGAAGGCATATCAGGACTGAAGCCAGGCAAAAACACGAGCACACATGCACAGACACATACATATACATGCACACACACACACATCAGCAGTGTCTTACATAACACAGTGAGTGATGGCAGCTGAGGACACAATAATACTGCCTTTGGCATTTGTCCTGTGAAAGTTGGACAGAGAGGAAATCGGGTGAGTGGTAGAGAAAACAGAGAGGGACAGGCCGACCAAAAAGAGCCAAAAAGCGACAGAAAGTGAGAGGGAGACAGAGATACAGAGAGAGAGAACGGGATTTTGTTTGACTACAAATGCCCGTGGCCTGAGGCAAAATACCCTGAGGGAAAATATTACCCAAATTAATACTGCAGTCCAGTCTTCTCATGTTTTGTTGTTAGTGTTTAATCAAGATTTACTGAAGCTCCTCTCCTTTTATACAGCAGCTTCAGACTATAAACTAATGCATCAGCGTAGCTTTTACAGAACATCCACTGTTACAGAGCTAAGAACAAGTTTTACTCAAATACAAACCACTGAAGGTGACGGTTTAAACTGAAATCATGGATGATAGATTTGCAATACTTAACAAATGAACTCATTCTGAAAAGATATAAATAAAAATAGTTTGGAGAGATCTTCCAGTATTTTTTTTACCCTAAGCAGCTTCACCAGCACAAATAAACATTTGTTAAGAAGATGAGTCACATGTTTCCTCTGTAAAACTGGATCTTCACTGCTCACAAATCTGTCTGGATCTGTTTAGGTGTGTACAATCTTAATGTGAAAAGACAGGACACACTGAGAGAATGCTGTGTTCATTTACAGTGTTGGGCTGAATTTAAAATGACTCCTCTTGAATGTTTCATCATAATTCTAACTTTGCGTGTCCCTTTTAAGAAAAAAGCGCTTCATTTTAATTTGAAGACATGAGATCAGATGAATCCCACTTTACACCACAGAGACTTGTGATGTAGCTTTTACCCAGTAACTCTTAAAGGGATAGTTCAAGTTTTTTGAAGTGGGTTGTATGAGCTACAAATTCCCATGAAGTACACTAGATGCAGTAGAAAGATCTCTGCTCTCCCCTGCTGAGAAACACCGGTGCTGCACAGAGACACAGGCTGTTACTGCTGTCAATGAGGGCCGATTAATCAGCATATTTTCGCAGCCTGCGAGAAGACCCGTCTCAAAATAATACACCAGTTCAAGCCTGCGGTCTAAGTAAAAATTTGCCTCTTCCACACACCGCTGCTCCAAACAGCTGATAGGCAGAGTGATACATCACATTGCGGAGCCTGCCTGTGTGGATGAGTACCGAGGAGTACTGAATGAGTTGGGTAGTTCCAGATAAACACACTTTTTTAGGACCAGCTGATGCATTGTAAATTTTTACTTTAGATCATACTCTCGAACTGGTGTATTATTTTGAGACAGGACTTCTCCTAGCAGCGTTTTTTTTTTTTTTTTTTTTTTGGGGGGGGGGGGGGGGGCTGAACTGTCCCTTTAAGGCTTCGCTCTGAATTCCACACGTCATGCTTTCAAACAAGCGTTGCACCCAGCATGAGGTACTTTTTTTTCTACTGTCTTCTACTTGAAGAGTTGGGATTAAATATGTATTGAAGTGTTGTTGTTTTTTGTGTGTTAATCCATGTAATGGAGTCATAATTATCCTTTGTACTTAAAGATGTGCCAACATATTTGTTAACGAGGGTCCAGTCCTGTGTTTTGCTGTCAAAGATACAACTTTTTTTGAGTTGTGGGTCTTGAATATTTGTCTCTTTTATTGCTTTAAAACACAGGAAGTTACCAGTTAAGGTCTATTTCATTTGGTAATCAGTGATGCATGTCATGAGATACACATGAGCTCAACTGCAGTAATAAATGTCATCCAGTAAGAGACCAAATGTTGAAAATGTAGAAACATTTTTTTTTAAAGAGGGGGAATAAAAAAAAGCCACATTAGCACAATGCAGCAAAAGGAAGGTTCATTTCATCCTGAAATGTGCCTAGCAAGATATTTTAAACATCAGAAGCAAAGCAACATTGTACTCTCTTATGCATTATTTCACGGTCTACTTCCCCATCATTATAATATCTTCAGACCCACTTTCAAAAGGAGCAGGTACGCCAGGCTCTCTCTTGAAACAGTTTTAGCTCTGAGTGATGCTCGCCTGTCGAAATAGAGAACAGCAACACAAAGACACAGCTTTTGCATTTTTAAGTCCAGATATAACCACAAGTGGACCCACTGTCTCTCGACACAGACGACCACAGGCAATTAGCTGCTGTATACACTGTATCGAATGTGTGTCTGGAGGAAGTTTGTGTGTGTGTGTGTGACATGTATGTGTGCATTATGAGGGATAATGGAAGGGAAAAACACTACCAGATGCATTTGATGCAATTATACCCTTAATTATCTGATTGGGTAATCTACAGGCGGGCTGGAGGCGTCCAAGACAAACACACTGTCGGCAGACAGTTGACCGAGCATAAACCACTAAGAAGGACGGGCACACAGACACACACACACCTGAGAATGTGCTCAATGATGCACAGATATGGTGAACGCCAAACAGAAAGGCTATGATGAAAGCAGTTACTTGCATCTATCATAATACAATATTTGAAGTAGTTCTTCTATTTCTACTGTGCGTGTACATGAAAGAGTGTTTTACAGAAGCAACTGAAGAAACTGAGCTACATATTGTCTTGCAACATTGATGACAAACATACAATACGCATGAGGCTGACAGCAAGAAAGCGTGTGTGTGTGTGTGTGTGTTTGTCTACATGTGTCTTTAGGCAGTACTTGCTATGCACACATAATTAATTATACAGAACACCCACTAAATAAAAGGAAAGAGGTTTAACATTAATCTTGCTACGAGGACGTTTGAGGCAGTATAAACACAGATATACAGTATAGGACTATTTATGACTAACATGGCAGAGAAAGGGTTACATTTCTACAATTCTTCCTCACAAAGACATCAAGTCATCTTAAAATATGTTTTTTAGACAAATTTAGAGATCTTAATTTAACTGATGATCACCTGACATGATGTTTAACTAAATCTAGTTTTTATTTTCTTGTAACTTCCTGACTTTGACCCAACACAGTCACAGGTTGAACTTTATTTGTAATAGTTGATAATTATTGAGATCAACTAGGGCTTCAAGACCCCCTATAAGAATGGTTGTTTTCTTGCAAAATACAAACTTTTTTTCTTGCTAAGTTATCTGTAGCTTAATTAATGAAGTCAGCAGAAAGTGCAGAGTATTGCTAACTTTGTTTGGTTAATTTTAGAGTTGCTGTGTTTTTGTTGAGTATTTAAGTTGTGAGTTTATGCTAATTAGTTACACTGGACTGCATATACAGTTATATACAGAAATGTGTATATTAAGTGTGCACATGTGAATATATGTTTGCATATGTAATCTGGGCTAGATAATATTTTTCCTTTGGTTTCTTTACAGAACCATTCACACACAGCTATGCCCATGTTCTGTACTGTTGCTTAATCTCATTAAATAGTCAAAATAAAGAAGAGTTGTGAGCATCGGTGTTTTAACAGACACACCTGGGGCAAAGAAATCAGGATCAGCCAAGCAAAAAGTTTATACAGTCCTTTATATTAAAGCCCTTATTAACAGTTGTGTTCCTAAAACTATTACTGGCATGTTCCCTCTATTATTATTTTTTTATCCTTAGCACAGAATGTGGATGTTGGGTTGTTATTTTGTTTTCATGCTTGTTACAGTAAGGCTGCACTTATTTTTAAAGGAATTCCCACTTTCTCTGGGAGCTGTGGTGTTCAGGTTGACGTGTGACACAGACTAGCTGAGAGTTAACTGCATTATCAGTTACACCGCGTTACAAAGAGCCGTTGGGGCAGATCTCAGGTATGTCAGTAGGTGTTTACTAAGTCTGCAGCTGTGAAAGAGCACATAGAGGTGTACATGCCAGCCATTCCTGCATAAACAACAAACCCTCAGACTTATTCTAGGATTCCCAAACATGCTCCACAGAGGAAAGCGATGGCTGACGTTGGGGAATCCCTACAGTAATTCTGATTTGTGAAATGGGACCTTTGCTTTCTCTGAAAAGCACAAACTGACAAATGTCGTGAAAGTGAAGCTCTCACCTAAAATAATCAGAGCAGAACAGTGTGAAACTCGCCAGCTCAGCCCGTTACACAAGTAAAGACAGTGGTAGATGACAGACAGACAGACAGACAGACAGACAGACAGACAGACAGACAGACAGACAGACAGACAGACGGATGGACAGATCCAGATCCTGCTCATTGATGCTGCCCCCTGCCCAGACTGACCAGCCCCCCCCTCCCCGCCCCCCCTTACCGAGCATATTTTGGAGCTAAAACACACCATTGAATTGAGTAACAAGGCAATCCTTGTCCACAGCCACTAAACCTCATGTGGACTCAGTGTGCACGTGTATACAGTAGTGGCCAGGCCAGGTTAAAATTATTTGCTGGTGCCTTTCAGCAGCAAACTGTGGAGATTACACACAGGTTTTTTTTTTTTTTACTCTCCTCCTCCTCCTCCTCCTCCTCCTCCCCCTCTCTTTCTCTCTCTCTGTGGGAGCCTATGGCATGGAGCCACATTCACATTAAGTGGACACAAACACACAAACACGCACCCACATCCATGCAAAGTCTGTCACAAAAAAAAACATATGCGATCGACACAAACTGGCTTCGACTGTGTGTGTGTGTGTGTGTGAGTCCATGTGAGAGCTCAAAGCGACGTGTGTGTGTGTGTGTGTTTAGAGCAGTGGCAGAGAGGCTGAACACAGGGACCAGATAGTTGTCCTTTTACCATCAACACTTCTGCTGCGCTTGGCAGCAAAACCTCCTCTCACTCCCCCTCTTCTCCTCTCCCTCCCCCACAAATCTTTCAACACTCTCCCCTTCGCCTCCCCTCCCTCGCTCCCTCTCACGCAGCAGCTCCTGCCATTAGGTCCCCTCAAGCAAGATTGTCCGCCCTCCTCTCTCTCTCTCACACAGACACACATACTCGCATTTGGCTATTTGACTGCTGCTCGGGGCTGGATACAGCCTGTGCTAATGCCAGTGTGTTCTTTTCTTTCAATCACTTTTTTTTTCAACCCATCTCTTCCTCCGCTCTCCTCCCTGTCGGCCACTGTGTTGACCTTTGCTGTTTTCCCTCATTTGTTTTTTTCTTGAATGAAAACGATCCATTCAAGAAAAGCTGCAGCTGCAGCCTCTGCCGACAGAGCTGGCTACTGAACTCACATGTTGTTTTTCTTTATCCTTGCCTAATATCTGCCGATCCCACTCCCCCTCCTCTCCTTCTTTACTCTGCTCATCATTCCTCCTCACACATTTTTTCCACTCTCTTCCTCTAGCGATGACTAATCAAGAGTCCATAAGAGCGAGACTGCTGATATGTCATCCGATTATGCACTGCTGCTTTTGGCCCCTGATTGAATTTGCTTTCATCCGTCTTATAACTGATTTACATACATTTTGGATGAAATTATCATCTTTTTTCCCTGTGTCTCCATCTGAGGCTGATGTAAGTTAACAGAGAAGAACAATGTATATACATAACACCTGCATGCTATTTAAAGGATGAGTGACAGTTAACAGTGTAGTGATATGTAAATAAAGATATCTCCTGTACCTTTTTTCTTCTACACCTGTCTAAAACACACACACACACACACAAGTATGAGCATGTGTACATTTTGTATCTTGAGCTTGTAATGTGAACAAGAAAGACATGATGAATGTTTGGTGTTTCTTGAGCTTAATGATGACCAAGTGCTGCACTGAAAGATAAGTAACAGTAAAAACAACCTTTACAGAAGATTATTCACACTTAACATACATGTGCACCACATTTAGCTGTGAGTGAATGGGTGTACTTGAAAAACATCTTGTGCTGTAAGTGTAAGTGCAAATTTTGGCCTAACTTATGGTTTCTTGCAGCAGGAGGATGGGGGTGGTGTAGATACAGGTGAAAGTGTTGAGAATCAGTTGTTTGCTAAGAGCTTCAGCCATTGTTTTGTTTACAAGACAAGAGGTCAGGATAGGCTCTGTGATCTGAGGGCAGATGGTGTTTTCTCCTGGAGGCCGAGGGAAGCCATGTTCCCCATATTTCACACTATAGTTGCCATTTTAATAAAAACACTCGTGACTTACAGTACTTCATTATATTATAAATGATACAACGGCAGCTACAGCACAGAATAAATAGCCTATATTCTGTGCTGTAGCTGCCATCCCTCCTCTTCCCTATTCTTATTTAGGTACACAGCGCCCTCCAACTAATTTGTGAATGTGTGGTGAAACTACAAAAGCTGTGAGCTGTAAACGCCTTCTGTAAAGACTACTATCTCTCTCTATGCAGACAGGAAAAATTGAAATTGACTTCCCTTGCTGTGAAAAAGAATGACTCGCCAATCAGATGAAGCTACTGTCATATACCACGACTAAGCTTTGATTTGATTATCCAGGACAATGCTACCGGAAGTTAGCTGCTCTCACACCAAGCAAATTATATTTATAACGTCACTGATATTGAAATGACAGGAGGTGAACTTCTATCAAACAACACTGATGAATACATTTATGGTGTTTCAAGGTGAAGTTAAACAATAACAAATTAAGTATGCAACGTATTAGTTTGTCGTGCTCACAAGATGTATGCCATGAACACAAAACTTGGGTGAATAAAAGTGTCTTTTCTTCTTTATCAAACCTGGCTGCTGATGCATTTAGGGGAGGGAGGGTGGCATGAGAGAAGAAGATGTTCAGGATGGAGTGTGTGTCTGTGTGAGAGAGTGACTGTGCATAGGCTAGTAGCCTATACATGCGTGTGAAAGTCCTGCATCTGTATTACACAGTTTGATATAAAAAATCCTGAAGGCCACTGAAAGTGACATCGCTCTGGCAACAGGAGCAGGTTGTGCGTCTCCCTGGAAATGTATGTACGTCAATGCAAGAATGTGGGCCTTCCCGCAAATAGATTTGAGAGCACATGTTTCTGCTTCAAAATCTGCCTCCCCCCACCCCCCCCTCTTCTGACACAGATACTGTATATGATGATGGGATGATGAATATGTTACGCAACACATTTCAGCCTTATTCCAGGTCTGACCTCCATTTTTTTTTTTTTTTGCAATGACCAAAGACTTCACAGTTACAAGAAAACTAATTTGTTTCATGCTGCTAAGCCTTTGTACTCTGACAGAGGAGATGTAGCAGCACTTAGCTGAACCTTTTCCTTTTTTTTAACTACTGTACATGTATTTTTATTTGCTCTTGTGCTTGCATTTGTAGTAGGAAGTATTGTCACTGTATGATATTGGACTATTAGAGGAAAATCAAACCGCTCGGTGAAACAAAACAGAAAACACTTTTCACTTTTTTTTTTTCATGGCTTTCTATTTATGGCTGTTGTTATCTTGTATAGAGCGAGTGCTTTTCAATTGCATGTGACCCAAAAACCACTAGCAGAGGTCCTTCCCCCCCTGAAATCCCCATCCCACTGAGACCCTGGCTAAAAGGCAAACAACTTCTGTCAAAACACAAGGCCTCTGTGTGGAGCTAGTCCAGAAAGATCATAACCAAGTAAAATTCACGTCAAAATCCTTCAATCCTTTGACTAAAAAACTGCATCAGGTTGATTGTTTAGAACCTCTCGTTGTTTTATTGTGGGCTTGTTTTTTTTCTGCTAAACACAACAGCAAAATAATAAATTCCATTCACCTTAAAAAGAAAAAAAAAAACACAGAAATAAAGCCACAGAGCTGAGCCAGTGCTATTTTCCAGCTTCCAGTTCAGCAGAGTGCCTGTCTTGCCTCTGGCTTGGCAGCCTGCACCAGCCTGCTTCATAAATACTGCACAACCAACGCTTGATGAAAACCCCCACTTCTCTCAGGTACAACTGCACTCTGGAGAGCTTCATTATCTACAGTATGGATAAACTGTGCCTACAAACTGCGTGTGTTTGTGTCAGAGAGAGACTTTAAGAGAGAGAGAGAGAAAGGAAGGAAGGAGAAGAAAGGACAAGATAAGAGAAAGAAGATATGAGGAACTGATATGAAAAATTTGAATTTCTGCTCTGTAATATCGAAAGCAAATGCATAAATGGTTGATTCCAAAATAGTCAACAACTGACGGGACCGCACAAATAAAGGGCGAGTATTGATGCAAAGGTAGCACGAGGTAGATTTTTTGAGAACAATATTGAATAAAATTTTGGACCCAGACAGAAAACTCTATAGCAGTTAATGATTTTATCGTGCTGCTATCTTGAAATGTACACTCTCAAAGAACAAAAAGTTTCTGTAGATGAAGGAAAATGAACATTTCTAAATGAGAGTGCAAGCTAAATTTCACTGCAAGTTATTATAACAACCAACAACATGTAATTTTGTAATGAAATTGTAATATAAAATGTTTATAGACTCCACTTTTATACTTTCCGATCAAGCTATACTCTACAATTCCCTATTAATCACACTCTACACTGTTAATATTTAACTGTAGAAACTACAGCAACTTACTGGCAGCAAATGGCAAGTAAGTTGCTGTAATATATTCTACAGTATGCTTACTGTAAATTATCATACGGTAATATTAGTAAGTACTGTATTATTATTTACAGTGTTCATGACAGTACTGTAATACTCCTTACAGTAACACAGTGATGTGCTGTATTTTTTACTGTATTTATTACTGCTATTATAAGACTACTGTCATAAGAATTACTGCATTGATTTTGAATACTGTGAATCAATAACTGTGAAATAATTACTGTAAACTCATTTTTAGTCACTTTGCATTTATTCTTGTTAATGCCACAAAGACATAGTACTTTTGTATACATTAATGTAAAAACATGAAGAAAAAAAAACATTCTGGGGCTCCAAATACCAAAGTAGGCAAGCAGCTCCACATTTGTTATAAAACATTATAAAACAAAAATATCACATTTGAAAACGAAATTCAGAAACATATCCTGGCATGAAAATCAATGGGAAAAAAAAGTCACAGCCTGTAAGAGCCAATAGTCATAGAGTGTGGAGAGGTAAACAGGACCTGACTTGATTGGATTGATGGATGAATGTGTCTGACTCTATGGCGATTGATGTAACACTGGCAACACTCCCATAGGACTCTTGAAAAAAAAAAAAAAAAACAATAGGCTACTAATTTAAGTAATCGAGTGGTAATAATCTTTCCCATGTACTGTAAATTGATTGTTGTTGTTAATACTGTAGGCTCAGTCCGTAGCCCAGAGGCAGACCTGCTAACTTTTTATTCAAATAAACTAATGTCACTGCCACAGTTGTTAAATTTCATCAATGAGACCAACATTAATCTCCTAAAAAGAATTTAACCAGCCAGCAAAGATTACTAACACTGGCTCGTTTCTGCGCTGGCATGAAGACGAAAATTGGGCCCGGCAGATCAGCTGAGTTTCTGCTGCTGCGACGACAGCCACGGTAACGTACTCGGTCGGGGCGCACATAGACTCTGCACTTCTCCTGACAGACAAAACAAGCGCATCTCTGGATTAAACTGTGATGTGTTAGCAGTGCTAAAGCCACTTTTAGCAGAAAAGTGTTGCAGTATATTTCTGCAACTCCACTATGTGGTTTTACATTGTACAAAATGTTACACTGATAGCTTAGTTGGCTGTTGTTTTGAACTCTTTTTTATACCATGTGGGTTTGCAAACATCTTTGATGCTTAAATATGCAGCTAGATATATGCTTACTCCTCTTTTAATTGTATGTATGCCATTTTACTGTGGGGAGTGACAAATAAAACCATGAAGCAATAAGATTTTGCCTTTTGTTTGAAAACTGAATGTTATATCAATCGCTCTGGTCACTTTTAAGTTGAGATATCCATGGTTGTCCCGATCTATGGTCCCGACTTGGCACATGTGCACACACTCACTATCAGTAGAGCTAGCCAGCATTAGTCCTCAGAGCCTGGTGGTTCCAGTGCGGCTAACTTGCAGATTCCTCCCTCAAATGAACCAGACGCTCCTGTGGAAAGAAAAAAGCGCTGTTTTATTTTTAACACCACTAACTGAATGAGCTAACTAGCAAAGCAGAGACGTTAGCCGAAGCTAAGGTTGCACACAACACCACACCTCAAACGTACTTACTGACCAAACTCTCTTTTTTTTTTTTTTTTCAAAAAAAATAAAAAATATATCTTCTCCAATAGACAGTCCTACTAAACGGGTAACTTGGATCAGGGCAGGCGTAGCTAGTATTTTACATGAACAGAACTTTTTCTCTTCTCAAATTCAAATTTTTGCCTTGAGACACCCGTCCTGTAGAAATGGAGTGTCCAATTTGTCATCATCGGCTGTCCCAGACTATTTTTGCGTTTTGACAGCTCTGTGACTAACACAAAAGTTTGGGTAGAATGGCTAATGGAGCTGTTTAATAGTTAAGATGGTCTGCTCTAACTGGTTTACTGTAATCTCCACAGGAAGATATTATTTGCTGTTAGAATTAATAATTTTGACCAATGCTTTGCCATCACTGTAAACAGGTTTTACAGTAAGGATTTGTCCATTATACAGTAATAATGCTGTGAAAACTACAGACTTTTGTTACAGTGTACTCATTACCATTCAAAGCTTTTTACACCTGAAGCCGCAACTGCTTTCAGGGCAGATAATAGGCAAACAGGTGAAAGAAATTATCAATTTCTAGAGATGGGAAAAGGTGTTGCAGTATATTTACAACTCCACTTAATACAAAATGTACACTGATCTAGAAAATGTTGTCTTTTGGTAGCACCCAGACAGTCCATTTGTTTGTGTTTCTCCCCTCCTGAGCCCTACATCAATCTCCATGTTCCTCTCCCAGGTTCCACAGATTACACAGTGGTGCTACATGAGGACAATGTTTTGCCAATTTGTCATCATGGCTGTCCCAGACTAGACAGGGTAGAATGGCTAATGGAGCTGTTCTAATAGTTAAGATGGTCCTCTAACTCACTGTTCCCTGGATACCAGTTAGCAATCAACAACCATCACTGAGAGTTGGACAGCTGATGTGGGATCAGCTCGGGTTTCCAGATAGGCAAATGAAATTTGAGAGATGGGAAGAGGTGTGTAATTCCACATCAGGACATTCAGAAAGTTGAACATGTTCTGCTGTCACAGGGGCCTGACAAGCCCAGCATCAAAATAACTACTGCATCCTGTTCCACATGTTCTTTTTTGTGTATGGCGGCAACTATTTATTATGTATCTCTCGAATGCCCAAGACAAATTTCTCCACCTTAGGAAACAATATACAGTAGGCTCATCTTATATTATTCTTAACATTCTTCATAAAAGGCAAAATCTATGGTTTGTGCAACATCTTTATAAGAAACATCTATTTTGGAGTTTTCTTTTTTATCTGGGTGTTTCTTTTGTGATGCAATGCATTGCAAAAAAAAAAAAAATCAGCCACAGAAATATTGATAATAAATGTGATAACAGCACAAAAAATTGATTGCTTAAAATACTTATAATGCATTTTTAATACTTGGTTCATTTTAAAACTACCAAGCTCATCACTATAGATTTTGTAACTTTAAATTGCAACCAATGTAGTTTGAATACTATCAGCACAAGGTACCAATCAGCTACGTAGAGCTGCACAATTAACCGCAATGTAATGAAAACTGCAGTATGGCTAAGTGTAATCTCCTGACTGTCCATCCATATAATCTCAATATGACATTATAGTGCACAGCCCTACAACCAAGAGACCTACTGTACAACCCCAGTGAGTGTTGGAACTATTGTGTAAGGTGTCTTTACCTCAGAGCTCGATTACACCACCAATCAAAGGAAGAGAACAGATGAGCCATATAATTACTATACATATGTGTATGTGTGTGTGTGTGTTCTCCATCTCTGTCTCTCATCTGGCAACAGCCTCACCTTGCCAGCTTCTTTCATTCCCAACATCTCTGTTTTATCTCAGTCTGTCACTAGAGGGCATGAGCACAAGCAGGGGCAAAAGAATAACCTTCAGTAGAGGAGACATTCATGGGAGTGATCTGTCTCAGGTATCACTTGTTTCAGTGTGAGCTGTAGTGTGTGTTTGTGCGAGTGAGTGAGTGCATGTGAGTGAGTGAGTGAGTGAGTGAGTGAGTGAGTGAGTGAGTGAGTGAGTGAGTGAGTGAGTGAGTGAGTGAGTGAGTGAAACACCTGCATATCTGAATCAGAGGATGGACAAGATGTTGAGATATTCCTGTACAGTGCAGCTTCTCTTTCCTTTCAATGAAAAATGCACAAATGCAGATTTCAGAATGTGTGTTCACAGGATGAAATCATAGCTATTTTGGGACATGAGTGACTTCTGCTTCAGTCTCCAAGTTCGCTCTTGAACCAGTACTCAGGGTACAGAGCACATCCACCTCACTCCTTGATTTATGGCCACATCCAGCTAATTACCATGGATGACATTAAACATCTCCACGTCCATCCTCCACACCAAGAGCTTCCAATGGACCTCCAGCATCACAGAGTTACACAACAGGGTTACTTAGGTTTCCCTTGAACTGACACATCATACCATCAAGAATGAAACGACAACACAATATAGTTTTACAAGCCTCTCTTTCCACTGACACTGCAACAAAGTCTGATCTTAGATGATGGCTCTTGTGGAAAACACAGCAGTTTGGATCATGTCTGGCTCCACAATGTGCAAAGTTTGTCAGCACGTGCACCACACCGGAGGATAAACAAAAGCTTTCAAAATATTTAGATATGACCTCACACCTCCACGGGCGCACACGGCACCTTGGCATGCTTTATGCACCATCCATTTGCTTATCGGCGGCACAAACATAGCGCACGGCACAATGATGATGACCAAATGAGCAGCGATGTCAGAGTGGAGGTAAACAGCAGCAGTGTGGGAGAGATGTTGCAATTCAAAAACAACATAAACGACAGGAATGTCAGACTGGTGATGGTGTCTCCTCAGAAACTGTAGAACCCGGTGTGGGCCTAGGGAGCAGAACCGATCGCTCGTGTCATATTAATAAAGCTTGATACCACTGTCTCACTTATCCCGGCTGGCTCAATGTCTTAAAGGAAACGCGCGTAAAGCTGTCACACATGCCATCACAGACACGGAGCGAACCGAAAAAGCGTCGCAGGGCCTGCAGCAGTTTAAAAAAAGGTCACAAGCAACGCAATCACACAACATTGATAACGCCTTGGTTCAGACGCTCCAAGTTGGCCATGTCTTACCTGGTCCCGCGGAATGCACGGCAGCGAAGTCCTGCGGTGGGACTTGCTGTTGCTCTGACAATGAGCCATCATTTCCGAGGCCGCTATGGAGCTGGACCTCCGTCTCCTTTTGAAGACAGGGATGTCCTCCTCCTTCGCCCCGGTCACAGAGCCACAGCACCCCGTCCCGCTGGTCCCTGAGGCCGGCAGGAGCCGGTCAGCATACCTCGCAAGCAAAACCCCCAGCAGCCCCAGCAGGTAGGCCAGGTAGGGTCTCCAGCTGGCCCGGACTGCGCTCAGAGAGACGAAGGAGACGGCCCTGATGATGCTAATGAAGACGAGTATCGACACTCCCTGACCCACCGGGACGACCAGCAGAGCCCCGCTGCCCACGCAGCCGAGGACTACCAGGGTTGCGGGGAGGGACAGCAGCTGCTCCTCGGCGCAGCGCAGGAGGGACTGCGCCGCGGCTTCGCCCAAGTGACACACCGCTAAGAGAAAAAACGCGGTACGGATGAGCACCCCGCAGCGAATCAGATACAGTCCGACCCAGAAGAAGGCACATACGAGCGTAAAAACCGGGGAGACGCAGTAACACGCAGTCAAAAGCAGCTCCACCGCACAGCCCGCCACGAAATGAAGACGAGAGCCGGAGCTGCTTCTATTTCCGTTGCTGCTGCTGCTGCTGCTGCTGCTGCTGCTGCCTGCATCCCAGTCGACCAATCTGAGCAGCAGAGCGAGAATAACGGAGACGGAGGCAACGCAGACCGCAGACGACACTCCTCGGCAAGTCCATGTCACGGCGAGTCTCAGCCACGACTGGCTCCCTGCGTCCTGGTGCAACGGGGTGACACATGTCTTCACGTAGCCGTTGCGCTCCAACGCTGCCCGGGGATATTTTTCATGAGCGCTTCTTGATGAACCTCTGTCGCTGTCTGCCTCCAAGGCCATTGCTATCAGTCAAGCGGAATTCAGCGCTGACCCGTCCGGAAAAATAATAATAATAGCTAGTAGATTTAAGTCTCTGTGCGTGTCTCTCAGGTCTGTAGTCTACATATTTTCACCTATGATTCCCATGATTATGCGTGCTGGCTGTGCGCAGCTGACCACCAAATGCTGACCAGTGATGCTTGCACCCCACAAAATAAAAGTTCAATAAGTGCATACAAATGATTTTTAGACTACCAAATTAAGGGGTTAACAACTTTTTCTTTTGCTTCTCATAACTACTTCCCCATTACATTTGGTCTAATATTGAGTTGCCCAGTGAACCAAAAAAGCAACCCCTGGCGTTTCACACATCTAGGCCACTGCCCCCACTCCTCCACAGTCTCTCTCCCTCTCTCCTCTCCTCCCTTTCTCTCCCCTCCCACTATAGACACTATCCCCTTTTCCTTTTTTTTGCCACTGGTGATTTCCTCACGTCACGTTTTTCAGCTCCTCTCAGTGTTTTTTTGTGTTCATGAAGTCTGGGGGCTTGGATGTGACTAAGTGTTCACTGTGGATGGATGCCATGTTTACATCAGGATTTCCTGGCTTGTTCTGGAAGATGGAGCATCACATTACGAGAATGAACTGCGGTAATCCTCCAGTACATTAAGGAGTTACACGACACTGTATGAATATGACAAGGAGATCAATAAAGGGAATCTCATCCTGGAAATGGTAACTTTAAACAACATCATCGGCCATTCTGAGGTCACTCAAAAGCTCACATGTACACGACGCCTTACCATAAAGGGAAGCACGTGTGTGGGTTCATCATTTACATAACATCCTAATGGTGGGTGAAGCTAGTTAATCTAATTTCCTTTAGCCTGGTAAGACACATGATCATTTTCATCATATTCACCTCCAAAAAATACACAAAAAAGAAAAGCACAACCCAACAAATAACAAGTAGAATTTAGCTCTGGTAATAATCATCTTGCTACCCATGTTTTGTTTTTTTCATGTGTGGATTAAAATCCTAAATCACATCATCTACCTCCTGGGCGACCTAGGACAAGTTACAGTAGCAGCCTTCACCTGTTTGCCCTACTTTTCCTGAGGGGATTTTAAAGGATGCAATGCGGTCACATAAAGCTATAAGACTGTTATCTCTTTCAGCAGCGTTACTGATTCAACTCAGTTGTATGAATGCCCTAAAAAGGCAGGCGTCACAAATGCTGCATTTAGTCTGAAACATCTGCCTGATGGATAGTGGTTTTGTTTTGTTTTTTTGCGTCCGTAATTTATGTTATGTCTTCTTTCGCCCATTAGTAGTGTGAGTTATGATCTGATGTAGGAACTGTGTTTTATTACAGTGGTGTGTTGTTACAGCATGAGTTGGTGCAATCAGGATGTACATCTCATGTTTCAGTCATCCCATCACAGTGGACAGTGGATGTTTGCCAATATGTATTGTTCTACTTTATTGGAGCTGTGTTGAAACCAGTGTTGGGTGTAACGCGTAACTGTAATCACATTACTGTTTTCAGTTAATATTACTGTAAATCAGCATTTCAGTTCACTCAAGCTTCCATCTTATACATCTCAGGCAATTTTACAGAGTAAGTAGAAAAAAATGTAACAAGTAATGTAACTAATTACTTTCTCCAGGGACTAATCAAGTAATGTAAAGGGCCAACAAGGAGTTTCTGCAATGTTATAAAACAGTTACGTTAATGTGGATGAATCTAGCTACCCACACTTGTTAATGGCTTTTTCGATGTCAATAGATGTTTTGTCTCTATCGTTATTTTGTTATTGTCCCCGTGAAATGCATTTAATTCATTTCAAATGAGGTCTGAGCCGACCATTTCCGTTGTAACCGTTTCGCGGATGCAAATGAGAATAACGGCCAATCAGTCCCTGTTATTGGTCGGAACTACGATGGTAATTGAACAGCACTTTGAACCTCTGACTTTAATTATTAATGAATGAAAACGATAACCGTCTTTTCCTCCAGGAATTCAACAAGTGCCGACTCTTGCTGTAGTTTAATTCTGTAAAACACTTTGGTTTTCATTTAGAACTTCCCTTGTCCCTTTAATAGTAATAAAGGGCCTTAAGAACACTCCCTCCATGTTCTCCTTCCATCTTATACATCTCAGGCAATTTTACAGAGTAAGTAGAAAAAGTAATGTAACTAATTACTTTCTCCAGGGAGTAATCAAGTAATGTAAGGCATTACTATTTTTGAGAGCAATTTGCAATGTGTAAAACATTACTTTTTTGAGTAACGAGCCCCAACACTGCTTGAAAGCTTTGGATGTCAGAGGAGATGAAGGACAACAAGCACTTTTGGGTTTATTTGCCCTTTCTGAATATTTACGAGTCAATCAGTAAGAAAAGAGAAAGAAATCCTCAGATCTGTGGTGTGGGCTGATACGTGGGAACACACAGGTGTACTAGTAGAAGTCCCAGAGTCTGGACTGGCTCCATCCGGTTTCATATCTGTCTTTGCTGTACATCGGTACTAACACCTAATCCCGTTTCGCCAAAGGTAGCCATGATAATAACATTCTTTGCCCTTTGCCCTGAGAGATGTTGTCCAGACACACTCTTCTAGTTGTACTGAGGAAGTGCTGTAACAGTGTCATCTATCACTGTGAAGTGTGTGCGTGAAGCGAAGTGGATGGATGTGTGTGTGTGTCATTGTTAGCTTTCATCAGGTTTTCTGTGGCTGCTTACACAACCCCATGTACACTGTACATCCTCAGAGCATACGTTCATGCTGTCGTTCAATGTAAATGTTTCACTTCATGTTCTGAACTGTCGCTGTGGATGACAGCGCCTCTTCACCAAGCGTTCCTATGAGCCTGAGGAGAGTCTATGGTATGTAACGGGTCATAACTGCATACGCCGGGACAGTTTGCAGGCCCCGACTGCACTGCGTTTTGTTCTGTGCACAATAACACAGGACGCAGCGGTGGTTTCACACTCAGGTTTTATGGCGACATAAAACAATATGGATGTGTGTGAAATGGTCATCTTCTCCGCAACAATCCTATCAACAAAAAAATAAAATCCATTTAGCATGTAGTCTAAAAAAAGCATATAAAATCCATTTAGCATAATAAGTTGCTCAAAACAGCTCTTAAAACACGCTACACAACAGAAAACCAAATCTCTCAAAGTAGTAGTGGTATCACATTGACATTTGCTCACTAAATTGGCATTAAAACTTAATATATAACTTTTTGATCCCACAGCCTCTACCTCTCAGTCAGGAACAACGCAGACTGACGAGAGAAGGAAGCTACATATCCACTTTCAAACTCTCAAAATTAAAAGCTTGGATTTGTAAAAATGAAAGAAATACAAAAATAAATCCACAGAAATGTATTATGTGCTGTCTGATTATCAGTAGTTAAAATCATAAATGCAACAGACCATATACGTAAGCAACATAGTCACTAAATTATGCTTTATCTCAAAAATAATAACAATTTTTAAAAACATTTTTATAAATTGACTAATTAAATTTGTCCATAGTTATAGAACTCTGGGCCCTGACGAACTTATTAAATTACTGTAAAAAACACGTCAGCTCAGGGAATCCTGTAAATGCTGTTAATGACGCAGGAACTTCCAACTGTCTCTGACACTTACGCCCACTCACACATTGAAAAAGGCCCACGTACAACACGCTGTTACACTGTTTCACTCACACATCACTGTGTTTTACGTTCATGTGGTTCTGAGAACATAAACTAAAACTGAGCATGTCACTGCCTTTGGTTTTATGCCAAGTTATACACATGTGCAGAGTTTACAGCTTAGTGCTACTGTTAAGCGTTCTTGAATAAACTTCTGCTTTTCAGACATCACAGGATGTGTTTCTGTTGTCATAACCTTTTTGGATAATGGCGCATAAAGCGATCCGTCATGTTCTGACACACAGAGAGACGTCATTGGCTGGCTGTTTGGCAGCCAGAGACAACAGGCCTTGCGCCTGTTAAAGGAGAACACAGGCTATGCTACAGTATGCTGTACAAGTGTGTGCCACAGAGTGTGTATCAATGTGTGAACGTGGGGACAGAGGAGGGACAAAATGTCTGGGTGAGATGATTGTTTTCTCTTACTGTATGTCTCATATCTGTGTTGTCCTTAACACCAGAGTTGTTATTGTTGTTATTTTTACTGGTCTAACACTTCTCTGCTCTAAGGGGGACGGGGGCGGCACTTAACGTGCACTAGTGGCACTCCACAGTTCTGGATGCAGCGGCACACTCCCAAGAGTGACTGAGCAGAGGCTGTACTCCAAGGACACACATGACTCACTGCCCCAAACAATGCACACCAAATTAGCGATTGCCCGCGGATGTAACAGAAAAAGCTGAGTCTGATCATACAAGAGGTTCTTGCACAAAACTCTTAACACCTGGAGAAGGGAGGGCAGGGTGCATATACGTAATGAAGGCTGCACAAATAATTGAAACATCCTGTATCCCACGAGTTGCAAATTGTTTGACAGAGATAAAATGTGTCACATTGTTGTGCATCATCAGCACCATAAAGTGATATTATTTCCTGCAAATCTCATCATCCAAAAAATAAGGGGAAAAAAATCACATGGAATTGTTTTGCATATTGTAAATTCAATAATTTACAATGATTTTTAGTTTCTGTTCTTTTATGTGGAGTGGGAGCAATAAACACATTCCTGAGCCTTCACGTTCTGGACAAACAGATTTAGAGATCAATTACGCAATGAGCAAAGGTTATTTTAAAAGACCTATTAAAGGTTGCATAAGTTAAACATGCATAGCCAGCTAAGCCAAACAAACAAGTTTATTGCTTCCATTGTTTAAACCAAGGAGGATGAAAAACTAAAAAATCTGGGCCTTTGTTTATGGTGGTAGGTAACAGAGGAATTTAAATGTCATGGTTTCACGTGATTCATCTTGACAAGAAGTGCAGTAATTTATCATGTCACCTTCCTTTTGGCTCTACACCAAAATGTGTTGTGATGCTGGTCATTTGCTTGCAGCACCATCTGCCAGCGCCGAGCAGCTGAAAATGCACGCCGTGCAAAACTGACAACATGAAGAAAATCAGTGTTAAGAGTCAGAAATCTGATCACAAAGGTATATAAATATATCCCCCTTCAAAGAATGAACAAGAGCAAGGAAGAAAAAAAAGGATTTGAAGCCAAGATCTAGTAACTACTTGCACATGAATGCTCAGATATCACCATTGAGATGGGTTTGGCACATGCAACCTCTAAACATTTTACTGAGTTCTCACTAAATATTTCACCACAAACTCCATTAGGAGGCTTGAAAACAAAACTATCTGCACAGAGTCCTTTAAAGGAAGAACAACATAAGTGTTTTTATTAGTGTTAGAGAAAGAAACATGAATGATTTTGATTGATGATTTTCCTTGCAAGAGACAGCAGGAAGGACAAGATGCATGATAATAAAAAATGCATTTTTAGTAATTAAAAACTACTAAATGTAAAAAATATATATTGTGGCCATGCACTGTTATCAAAGATTAGTGTAACTCATACACCCGACCAGCACATAAACACACCTTCTTCTGTCCCTCCTTAATTGTTGCCATATGATGAATAAGGGGTTGTTTATGAGTTACTGCAGCAGAAAATGTGTCATATCCTGTTTGTTTCTCTCCACTGGAGATAAATCTCCAACAGTGGCCTGTTAGCACCAATAATGACTTGGAATATGTAGCTCAAATTCTCATTTTAGCTTTGCATGTGTGGTAGCCATGAAGATAAAGCTGCATTGTGATGATGAAATATGAATTTAAATGTCCTTGTGTCTTGTTTCCAAGTCTTACAGAGAGAGGAAAAACTTGCTATGAAGCTGTGCCACAGCACGGTCCGTCGGTCCGCTCAACCCTTTTTCTTTCAAAATGAAACAGATGTCCTGTCCGTCACGGGCTACCTTGATCTCATCAGGCCAGATCAGGAAAAAACAACTAAAGCAGTCAGTCCCTGTTGGTCAGACTAGAAAGAGTCTCTTAACTGGGCAGTAGGATGGCCTTGCGTCAGCAGCATGATAAGCTGTGTCTGCTAACCCTTCAGGAATCCATGGATAAAAAACTTGCTTATCAGGACTGATAGCTGCCTCAGTGTGTGTGTGTGTGTGTGACTTTAACTCAGGTAGTCAAAGGGAACTGGGCCTGGGAACGGGAATGGTTCAGACTATATGGAAAATTCAGAGCACCACCATGCCTGCCATTGGACACTTACAGTATGTTTGCACACATGTAGGTATGTAGTATGCATTTTATAGTGTTTGCTTTATACTGAATGTGTGTTATGTGTTTCAGTGGGACTACAGGTGAAAATGAGATGTGGTTAGTGTTTGAGTATTCACTCCTTCCTTTACTTGCATGGCTGAGACCTCACTGTATAAAGAGAGGGAGGAAAAAAAAGGGAAACGTCTTATCAGGAGTTGTACCTGAGCTCCAGCGCTGGTCTCAATCCAATTTATTTGAACACGCTCTCTCCATTCTTGTGTGTCTCTCTTTCACATCTGCCACCTCTGACTGACCCTCTCGCTGTGTGTTTGTGCAGCTATCCACAAAGTACATAAAAGAAGGGCTACTCATCTGACTGTGCTTTACAAATCCCATTTAAACAGAGCAAATACAAGGCGCAACCGCGTGCGACTGCATCGGCCATTTGACGAGAAGAGACGCAATGTGTGGCGGCGGCCGCCTAAAGAAAACAATACCTATGAATTATATAGAAAGGCCTGATGTTATGAATATCTGAAGAATATTATATTAGTACGTCAGCCTATATGTTAGCTACAGGAGCAGACAACGTAGGATGAGGTCACTGAGTTTTTCAAGAGAAGGGACGACGTGTTTCTCTAATTTGAAGTGAGACTTTGAAGTTGATGGGAGGATTCAGTTGATGCTGAAGGGCTCTAATCTCACACTCAGCGCAAAGTGCAACACAGTCTTCAGCTCAGTGTCAGACCAATGCAGTTGTAAATTCCTCATCCAGCTGCCATATTGTTAAAAAAAAAAAATACAATCACGCTCATCATGTTGGTCCTCAAAATTATGCAGGGACTGGGGTTCCAATCCAACCCGTGGCCCATTGCTGTGTGTCCTCCCCTTTCTTTCTTGTCTTTCTCACACTGTCGCTGTGTTAAAGCAGATCCCCTTCCCCGTTCACTCTTTTTCTTGTCTTGCTCTGCTGCAACCCCAGGAGAAAATTTTTCTTGTGGGATACAAGTGTTATCCAATGAAACAAAAGAAACAACGGATGTGCGTGAACTTAAGAAAAATGAAGGTGTTGTCAAGTGCATCGTTGGAGGTAAAAATGCACTTAGGTGTTGGAATAAAAGCCTGACGCAGCATTTGCGAAACGGGATATCTGCTTTAAGAAAACAAAAAGCTCAAACAAAAGGAACTTTTAAAAAAATGAAGGTGTTGTCAAGTGTGTCTGTGTTGTAAGACAATGTTGTCTGTGTTGTCATTCGTCATGGATCTCTGGCAAGAGGCTCTGTAGAAAAGCGTCTGTCTTTAATCTGCCACAGTGTTTCTATTCATTACCTCCATTCATCCACAGTTTCATAAACTAAAGGATTCATCTAGACTTCCCATCATGAAAACACAGAAGGTTTCTAACTTTATGATTTGTGCCGTTACTTCACTGAAGAAATGTGTGCATCATGTTTCCCTTGGTGCACAGAGCTGCTGCCTGTGTCAGGACTGTTACTGTGCTCACTGGTCAGTAACAACAATGTGATCAACTGACCTGCTGCCTGTGTCAGGACTGTTACTGTGCTCACTGGTCAGTAACAACAATGTGATCAACTGACCACAAACGGAATCCGTGCGGAAACACTGCACCATCATAATTGCATCACACAAAGGCGGAATAACACCTGGCTTTCAAAAGGAATGAGTGGGGGCACTGTGATTGGATTATTGAATGTTAAGCCCAAGAATATGCACGTATATGTTTGAAATTGTTATCTAAATGTCACATTTCCATGTCTATCCGGCATATTTTCAAAAGTCAAAAATGTAAATTACATTCATTTTTCATTCAATTTTTTGTTTAGTTGGGTTGTCATTGTGACAGAACAGAACTACAGCATGGTGTAGGAAGAATATGTCAGGTCTACACTGTAAGTGCATGTGCATGTTTTGTGCAGTTGTGTGTACAGTAGTGCTGACAGCTGTGTGAGTCAACAGAGGCATAGAGGAGAAACTGACAGCTTCCAATTCTTCAATGTGTCACAACCTGGCTCATCGACAAAGGAAAGGGAGTGACATGAATTGTAAACCGTATAACCATCATTTATTTTCACAAAATACATAAATTAAACATGTGTCCATGTTTCCTGACAAAAAAAAATCCCAACTGGTTAATTTGGACCTAATAAAAACAAGGCAAGAGGGACAGCAGGGACTTGGAAGTGTATCAGAACAGCGTTATTCACAGTCTGTATATTCGTCATTATTTATGTGTGCAACTCCGAGGGCCTCTTGTCGTCCTCTAGACAAGTGTCCCATCCAGTGTGAGTTGTTCTTTGCTTTTGAACCTTATGCTAATAGTCTATTTATACCTGTTTGCTATTCACTATAATGTTTTGTTTGTTGTTTGTTCCACCACAGCATCTGCCGCTCCTTGTGGGCAGCTGATTGAATAAATGTCAGCGCTTACCCAACACAGTCTGGTTTCACAATAATCAAAGCATTGCTGCTTCATCTTGCTAATTTTGTTGGCAACGGTTCCCAAGACCAAGCTGTCTAAAAAAGATAAAACAAAAACGCAGAAAATAGGTCATCCCATGAACTCCTTCTCTGCCTGTGCTTTTTGTGACTCAGCTGAAGCTTGTACGAGTCTTGTCTTTGTTTCTAACCCCTTATCGAAAGATTATCTGTATATTTTAAGGCTGATTATTAAAAGGTGTAGTTTGACATTTTGGAGATACACTTACTATCTTTCTTGCGGACACCAATAGCTCAATTTTCAGCTCGCAACTGCTTAGCTTAGCTTAGCATAAAAACTGTAAACCTGTGAAAACAGCTGACTTGGCTATTTTTAAGGAAATGAAACATGCTTTCTATTGTCCACTAATTAATATACAGTAGTGGCAGGTTACTTGCTAACAGTATAATCAGCATGCAGCTTATTTTGTTCTAGCACTAACTTCAACTTACATTCTTGTAATAAATCCTGATCAGACATCTCATATTTTCCTTATTAAGTCAACAAACTAAAATTAACACTGTATGTCTTCTTGTTTCAATAAGATTTTATTTTCTATTGCATGAAAGCCTCAAAGACCTTTAACTCGTTAGTGTAGAGCTGTGTGACAAAGGTGGTGGCCAGAATCAGGTGTAATTGTCAAAGAGGTTGATTAACATCAAACTAGCTCAGTTTACCACCTGCTTTACATTTTACAGAAACCACACACTTTCATACACATAGGCACACAGTCATAGTTACTACTATTAATCATCTTATGTAAGGTCCAGTGCTCACTCCCTTCCTGTCACTGTCTTTTCTCCACAACATAACTGGGTGGAAGTGGATGGTTATTCTAATTACCAGTGGGTGATTTGTTCAGTTTTGAAAGGAAATACAGTTAATTATCCTTATGAATTGTTTTCCAATCCCCTACCAAACACACACACACATAGACACACATGCACCAAAAACAAAAAGAACCTCCTTAAACTGTCAAGTGAAAATAATCCCTAACGTGATGACATCACAGAACACAGCCATAGCGCGAGGCATTTCCACACAAAGACCAAGTCCTCAAATGAAGATGTGCTCAGGCAGACACGGAAAGACACTTGTGCACATGCACGCATGGTTGCACCTGCTTTAACAGAAACACCAGCACAGAGAAGATACACAACCAATGACACACCGACATGAACACGGATGCAAACACACACACTAAGAGAAACATGGAAAAAGAAGCTCCTGCTCTAAGGTCAGAAGCAGCCGAGGGCGCTGATGCTAAACGTCTGTCTTTCCGTAACAATTATCCTTCCAGACAATCTTTATTTATGTGTGCTTCTGTGGAAGTGCATGGGTGGGCGGGTGTATATCCCTGCTGATCTTACTGGTAGTGACAGAACCAGTCCATTTGGCACAGTCCTCCCGTCGTCTTAACACTGTGCCCTCCCCTCGCTGTCCCCAGTTGAACTCTGCTCAGCACAGTCCTAGCTTTCATGTCCATCGTTATGATGCTGTGCCCTCCCCTGTCTTCATCTGCCCTATACTACCTCACTGACTTTGTTATCCCCTGGTACTCGCCCACCCACATCACAGCCTCCCTATGCTGCACCACTTGCAGCATGTTACCACACATACATAGCTCTACTTTGCTAACACCACTAACGCACACAGGAAACAAAATGCTGGAATACAAACCAATGACAGCCAAAAGCTCTAGGAGATGCTTTTGTTACTGATTCCCATAACCCATCCTACTGCAGGCTTTAAAACAACTGTGGTACGAGGAGCCCAGAACAAATTTGCAATCGTGCTTCAATCCCTTTGTAAATATGGAAGTTGAAGCGTGTGACAGGCCTCCTTGGGAAATCTATTTGCAGCTAGTGTTTGCTATGGATTGCATTGATTCTAGTACAGAGGGGTCAGAGTTCAGACCCATCCATAGAGAAACTACATGGATTTTAAAGGGATAGTTCAGGATTTTTGATGTGGAGTTGTGAGAGGTTATCATATGTATTCTGCAAATTAGAGTGCTCCTTGTTAGGAGATTCAGAAAAAAAGGGAGCATCAACACTGCTACAAAGCTCTTTGTTGCTGAGCATGGAGCCATGAGGAAAGACATGTCTCACACACTTAGCCATACAAAACAAACAAACAATATATATTTAGCCTTTTGGGGGTTTTTATGTCTTTAATTGACAGGATAGCTGGAAAGAGACAGGAAATGGGGAGACAGAGAGGGAGAACAACACGCAGCAAAGGGCTGCTGGGTGGGATGGGACGCGGAGGACTGTAGTAGCTGCTGTATGGGGCGCCTATAGTTTTATATACATTTAATGTTCTCCAGGAATCAAATGACTGACAGCAGGTTTCCTATACAGTCGATTGGGAACAGCAGAATAGCATTTTAATAGTTTCCAGTTTTACAATTTGCTCTCAGAAGCCTCTGCAGGCTTTTGAACATTCAATGATCTGCCTAACTGAGGAGCTGCACAACCAGCAGTCTGAGATAAATAAGAACTTTTTATGAACTGTGAATCATGCACAGCTCTAGTGGAGTTCCAGAATAAAAAATATGGACCTAGAAAATGAGCATAATAGTTTCCCTTCAACAGCCAACATTGACTTGCCAAGCAGGCTCTGTCTGGAATAAAATATTCCGGTCTCTCTCTCTCCTCTACAAAACCCCTCCAATCACCTCTTCCATATCCACTGGCAGACAGTGTACTTGCACTGAAATAGAAACCGTTACTGATGGACAGTGTGTAGAGGTTGAGCTTCTGCAGCACTTTCTATTCTGGACAGCTACCAATAACACTGCTGCGTGACTGCACTACGGATGTTTTAGTTTTGCTGATTTCCAGATGAAAGTGTGAAATGCTGCCACAGCAGACGAGACCTTTACTAGTCTGTCACCAGTTATGATGGATGATGGTCAACACAGACTTAATCGGTTGCGTAGAGTGACTTGGTGATGCAGTCTGGTTGAGCTGCTTGGATGCTGTAGGCAACGCTCATCTGTGAATCTCTGTTTTGCTTAAGTTGTGTGCCACATTTCCACACTTTTTGCCTAAGAGCAGCATTGAACTACATATGCAATGCTTTGAGAACTAAATTCCATCATACATCCACGCTTATATTGTAGTAATTTAAACCCTAACGATCTCCAAAATGGTAGAAGAATCATCATCCTGCTCTACTGCATCTTTAATTGGTCATAATATGGAACTACTCTCTATGACAAAATAAAATTGTAGTCTTATTCCAGTCAAACACTGACCCTCGGGATCAGAATTCATTATGCAGACTGCATCCTGCCAGTTGAATTGTGCACAACCTGCATGCAGACTGAGTATTGTACTGTGAGACAAGCACATGGAAGGTGGCTGTCATAATTTAGCAAAGACCTTATCACCTCTCTCATTTAAGAGGCTCCTTGTCAGAAGGATACAATCTGCAGACTAGTCATTTTGGTAATAAAAAGGATAGGGATAACTTCTGTTTTTCCCCCATGGTTGGACGAAGATCTCAAAGATGCAATAAGACCAGTTCAAGCAAGTCTGAAGTGGGGAATAAGGGAATATTTCCCCTCCCAGTGAAGTGCAAACATCCGAAGTGGAGGAGTTCACCTTAAGTGCTTGTTAGGTGGTTGAACAACAACTTCAAAAACAAGATGTTTCAAAGAATTTAGATGTTGTTTACTCAAGTTTTTCAGTCACTTTCCTCTGTGACAACAGCAGCAATGGTCTAACAATGTGAACCGGTTCCTCTTCTCTCTTTAAGATGCCTGGCTTTTCACTGTGGCTGCTCGGAACAGCCATCAACACTTTTGCCTCAACATGGTGGAAAAAATCATCATACAAGTCAGCAGAAACCCAAATCATTCTATAAGTTACAGTGAACAGACTTTTGACTTGTATTGGATTACCAATAAAGTCCACTGGCCATATATGTATTTCTGGCAGCGACCAAAAGAAGGAACAAACTGCACCTGAAGTTTCCAAACAGGAGCTCAATTGAACAACACAGATTAGCTACATGTAGCTGTCCCCCTGGCAACTGCTTGATAACTCTTTGCATGAAGCTGCAGGTTTTCCAGTAAAAATGTCAACTGGTCCACTTGTCCTGCCTGTAACACACAGGTAACCCTTTTTCTAAGGAGAAAGTGACAAGTCAATAATTCATTTGCACAATGTCTGCATGGATGAAGAGAGGCACTAAATAGGAGACAGAAAAGGCAAAGCAAGCCAGTGGAGGGGAGGCATAAGCAAAAGTCTGGTCCATTTAGTCATCATCCTTATGGGCTTATTGCCCAGAAAGAGAGTCATTATTGGCCCATTGTACCAGTGTCACACTGGCTCACAGTGAGCAGGCGTACCCGGAAGCACGTGTAATTGGCCTTATTTGTAAAGCCATAAACCCAACAGTGTGCACCCAGAGGGAGGTGAGGAGAAAGACCCTTGAAAGTCATTTTGAGTTGGGATGTTAAATCTCCTTACAAGATGTATTGGAAGGAGAACATAGATGAGTAGCACATCTACAGTTGCTGCAGATGTGTGCAAACAAACATCTGGACCACCTTCTCCAGCTGGCAGGATTATTTCTGTTTCTCTCTCCCCTTGGAGACAAAAACAAATTCACTGATCCAATTTAGAGTGGTTCTGTGATGTATTTAAGCTGAATTAACTGACTTTCACCCCACTTGGAATCAGGGAAACAAGCTGTAAATGCAACATTTACATATTATTTTATTAGCATGTCAGCAAACCGTAGCCATCCAGCTGATACAGGTCAATATCAGGATTCATTCAGGGTTGTGTTTCAGGGAATGCTCTGAAATCAAAGTCTAATGTTCACTCTCTGAAGCCAAATGTATGGCTCATTAGCTGCTAAATTCCCCGCTGCTTTCACCAGCTAGTTTCTAACTTTGTCTGCACTTTGGTGCTGAGCAGGTGGCCGCACTCGACAGAGCAATTTGGAACCGAGCCACAATGGTGATGTTTCTTTTCTTTCTTTCCTTTAATAAAGAAGGAAAAGGAATCTGAGAATGAGTACAAACATTGCAACACCCACCCACTCCCACATGCAGGCGGTCGACAGAGACACTATGATTTGGAAAGTGGGAGGTGGAGGAGTTCGACAAGGTTAAGTGCTGGGCTTGCGTCCAGAAAGTTGTGTTGCCTTGAATCCTCGGAACAGCAGCAAAAAAGCTTCAGAGGAGAAAGTAAACAAGCAACACTCCCTGCTGCCTCACAGCTACCGTCACTACAGCACTGACTGCATAGGAGAAGAATGTTGCTGTGCTGGGCAGTTTCCAGGTCATGTATAACTTTACAATTTCTGACCTTGATAAAGATATTACAAAGGGAGCTGTGATGTCATTGCCTCATATTCTTCCTCTTGTTTGTCCCTTTTCTCTCTTTTATACTTTCCGGCTATCAGTAAAACAGTCCCTGAGCAACACAACGTGTCAAAGTTATGCAGCAAAATGAACCACCTGGTGATTTCGCTTTTGACAATTGGCTAAAAGCTAAGGCACACTCTGTGTATTGTACTGTGTACGTGTGTACTCTCACTAAAACCGTGATTTGCCTCACAAACATCTGGGAATCATAAATAGAAAGAGAATAAAGCACATGACACAGCTGTTAAGGCCCCCCCACTCCACTCCTCCGCTCCCTTCCTGCCTCTCCCTGCTTTCCAGACTGTCTGTTTCTTATCGTCCCAACACCTTCCCATAGGAGCTGTGGGCTCGCAGCAACAGAGAGTGGGAGGAAGGGTGAGAAAGGAAAAAAAGAAAGTAGATGGAACGGCAGATTAATGTACAGTAAACTCCCAGGGGTCTCTGCTATAGAAGGGTATTTCACATCAACAAATAAGTGCCCATGGAAAATTCACATCATTCCTCCACTATACTGAAGTTGGTGTACAGTACATGATGTACATTGTTTTCCACCAGTATGAGTGTAGACAGATGGACAATGTGCACTTTGTTCCCATAATATATCACTGACATGACAAGGCCTAGGTCTAAGCTTGTTTTCACATGTCGCATACACAGGTCACGACAATTGTCATAAGTGGTCTCATTACACAACATTTGGCTGTCACATCTTTTTCATAAAATATAAATATATATAAACAAGTGAAAAAAAAAAAAAGTTTGTGCATCACATTAACAATGTGGGAGGGTAACTGGACGAGTTGGACGGTCCCTCTGATTAGCCACATCCCGGCCCTCACTCTCACTCCGTAAGTGCCCTTTTCAGAAGAATGGCTGGTTCACAGCAGGCTACCATGACGTCATACATTTCCCACAACTCCCAGAGGTGGGAGTGCGGCTATACTAAGTTTGTGAATTTCTCTCATTGCCGTTTCCTGAGTCACACGGAGCCTATCTTGATCTCCTTCCTACTGTATGAGCTCTTGGCTTGATCACAACAACTGTTAAGGCTGGAGCTGAGCAGTGATCATACACACAAAGAGAACACTAGCTTGGTTTACTGTGACCAAATTAACACGACAAGATGCAACTGATGCTGTAAACTGAAGCAACAACTCTCCTTGTTTTGCATTTAGTCAATCCAACTCATTTTTAATCGAGGCCAGCACTGAATCCCTCCTATAAAAGTGGAAGTAAATGCATGCGAATGCGATCTCTGCACTCAAAGATATATGGTGCGGAATTTGTGTTTGAGTGTAGTCACCAGGCAGCCATACTCTGAGGATTAACACTTTACTGGTCCCTGCATAATAGGATTTAAAAAATCATTACACGTTGTCAGTGATTTCCATCTACTCAAAAGTGAAGGTCTCAGCTCAATCAGAACTCATTCAAAAGGAACATGCTCCCTACACTCCCTCTGTCGGGGATCAATAAAGTTTAACCATCACCAGTGTTGTTACTATTGATTTACCTAACACAGGCTACATACTATAAACACACCGTGTGCATATACGTCCATCAATATTCATGAATGATGTATGTGCACACATTTGTGCTTGCAGATTTGGATACGCATACATACTTGCACACACACACCTCGGGCTCAGGTGTCACAAAGAGTGTGTGTGTATGTGTGTGTGGAAGAGGGGCTGACCCCTCCCTATTGTATCACTGTTGAATTTTCACCACACTGCAGTGTCACCACCTACAGTACACTTCCACCTTTCACCTGTTCTGTCGTTGGCTATGGAAAATGGGTGGTGTGAGTCTTGTGGAAGTGTGTGTGCAAGAGAGAGAGAAACTGGGTTGCATGTATTTATATATGATCCATTTCACAAACTTGCATATTTTCATCTGTCTTGAGCCTATCTTTGTGTCCACTGTTGGTTAGTTGGACCACTGTTGAAGTGTGTTTGGCTGAGTTGGTAGAGCACCTTAAGGTTTACTGTTCGTCATTCCCCCCATCTCTGCCTCCCGTTTCCTGTCGCTCTCTGAACTGTCCTATCAATAAAGGCATGAAAAGCCAAAAAAATATACTTAAAAAAAAAAGTATCCCTGAAGGTCTCCAAGGTAGATTTGTATAACTGTATTTCTATTTGTTTATCAGTGTGTATTGGTTTGCTTGACCTTTGATCTTTCTATGATGTGTGCTGCTCCCCAATTACTGTTATTATTAACCTCCCCTTCTTTGGTTATTGGGGTTGGGAATTTCCTCATTCATATTTCATTTCCTCAGTCATATTCCTTTACAAGGAAAACCCTTTGTTATAATATTTACACCTACATTCACCCATATGCTGAATAGTTATATATAGGATTTTTATTTTATTTATTTTTTTAGCAAAATGGGTCGCATTGGCTTAATTACGAAGCAGACATGGTGTATCCACAGTGCCAAGGATTCTCCATCTGTGACTGTTTTTCAGGCTTTGCATCTTTATGCTCTGCATATAAAAACAAGTGTGAATGGAAAATGAAAACGACTGCTTCAACAGCACGAGGAGCCAAACATGGATTATGAAGCAGAAAACGTGTGGGCTGTATTTTTGTACTGCTGATGACTTGAGTATCACTGTATGCTCACGCCGTCTGTCTACTCATTGGAAAGCTCCCTCATGCAGGCAACTCTCATCCCATGCCAGCGCTGATGTCATAGGTGGCCCCATTTTCCTGCCTCCTATTGGTCCATCCAGTGTGACACAGCTCTCCTGTTTGACGTACAGTTAACAAATTCACGTCACTGTAGTAAGTGGTCTGATCGCTCTCAGTCTCTACCTCCCTCTTCCTCTTTCCCTTCTCCCTCTCTCTGTCTTCCTTTCAAGCACGCCTTCCAGCGGGTCTCTGGCTGATACATGTGCAAAACTGGCCAATGAAAAAGTTCACCAACACTGGTTCAGTTTAATATTTATATAGAATGTATTGATATTTTTTTTCAAAATATGCTTTTCTTTTCCATTAAAAAGAATGGTTCAAACTACAGTGCAGAATTGGTAAGGCATGGACTGTAGCTGTAAAATACAGAAGAATTTGTTGCATTTGAATGGGTCATAAGAAGCCATGATTTTTCCCTTGGGTCTCAAGAATGGCCAGTGGTTCAGTTGTCAACCAGCCAAAGGCAGGTCTGCAGGCAAAAACATATTGATTGTATCATTCAGACATTGTGTGAAGGTAAGAGTTGCGTTTGCAAGAAATCCCTTGATAAAAAAGGGAGTCACGCTTGAATGCCGCCTGACATCTTAACATTATTGCTGATCAAATACTTCACTGTGTCTGTTTGCAGATCCGTTTAGTTTAGTCGGTGGTGTTATTTCCCTGGATTTTTAAGAGATACATTTGATGGTTTGTAGCAAGGCTTTAATTTCAGTGGTCCATATTATCATATCATCATGTGCTGTGAATTAATATCATATGGTTTGACTGCAGTGTCAGATGAGGAAGACCAAATTATTTAGCTTCGATGCACTTGGTTTACCCCTGATATGGAAGTTTTCTACACTGGGGGACTGCTGGCGCATCCGTGCGTGCTTGTGTGTGTGTGTGTGCAAGACTATGTGCGTGTGTCGGCAATAACACGAAGAGGTGCATTGCATGTTGGTCTGATTTAGCAGTCATGCATATATGAGTAAATGTTTGCATGGCACAAGATGACGACATGCATGAGAAAGCACTAGCATGAAAAATTAGGAATGGTGACTTAACAGAGCAGGCAACCTTACAACATACTTGACTCGGAAGATGCTGTAGCCACGTTTTCATCCATCTGGAGAAAACACAAGTAGAGGCTACCTGCATGTGACAGACTTCACTTCACAGTTGGTAGAATGATGACTGACATGCTGCTGCTGAATTCGAAGAATTAGGACCAAATGGGACGGCCAGCCATATGACGCATCTATTCCTTGAATCGAAGTTACATCCTGGCAACTTCTGTTTCTTTCATATGTATGTTACATATTGGATGATGTTTTTTAAATCCAGATGCAGAGGTGAAGGGATAACTCCACACAGACAGCGGAGAATCATCCCATCAAATGTCTCTCATGAGATCTAAAGCCAAACTTTGAAATGCTTTATAATTGGTCACATGATGGCACTACTGGTGTCGCTGTCAGATACCTATAATTTCTTCTCCATGGCATGTACATACATATATATTTAAGTTAAACAGCTTAGCAACCAGGATGGATATAAAAAGCTAAAGGTTGATATAAATAATGTTTATCCTGCAAGCGATATGGAGATATACAAGGATTATCAACGAGGAAAGAAAACAAAGTGTGATGCACACGATGAAAAGAACAACACAGTGTGCTACAATAAATCTCCTCACATCTATATTTGCTCTTTTTTCATTTTAATTTGTTTCATTTAGTTGCTGCCTCAGCCCCAGTAACAGTAATGAGCCGCCCCCAAGGCTACTCTCTGCTGGGAAGGGAAAAGATTATGCTTCCCCCTAATGGAAACAAAACGTAACGAAGAGCAAATATATTTCCCATCTAATGAAAGCAATTTGGTCAGTTTATCGGTGACTAATTGTATTGACATATTAATATTAAGAGGTTGTGTTACGTCCAATGCATTTGAGGGTCCTCAAAACACAATTACAGTTGGAAGTGTCTGATTAGCTAATGGGTAATTAGGGATAATCTGTTCTTACTCTGTATTTTTTTTATACAGTTGTAATTCTGTATTGCCTCTGCTCAAAGGGTCACTAAGCATGTAGTGACATTTTTTTGATCAGAGTACATCATATAAGAAAATGTCACTGAATTAATTCTCTGCTCTCAAATCACAAGCTGTACTAACCACTAATAATGCAAATAACGACCACATCATCTTTGTATCAGCCATGATGGCTCATCTTCTCTGAACCTTTTGTAAGTTGACATTCAGCCCTTTAAAATTAAGAGGCACATCAGCCATCTATACAGTGTGATGATTTTAACAGATGAATAGAAGGAAATTTTCTAAATACAGTACATCTTTTTATATGATTTTTGTTTGTTTTCTAATGTATTATCTATATTGGGTCTAAACTAGTCCATGAGCCAGGCCACCAATCACAATCGAAAGAGTGGGAAAATTCTTGTTGCTATTTTCTTCTTCCAATATAGGTCCACATTATTTATTGGTATGATAACCTTTGCAGAGGAGTAGCTTAACAATATTTTATCATTCATTCACTGAAAGCTACACAATATCCAGGCCTAAATGGTGAACTCGACTTCTCCCCTTTTCTTTTACCTAAGTGAGATCCAGCTCCCTTGGCCAGTATGTCTTCCTTCAGCTTCCTGAATGAGAAACTCTTATCTTATCTGATGATTTACAGTGCTTGAAATGTTCTCTCTTGTTGTTTGCTTGTTTTGTATTGTTCTTCTTTCATGTCTGTTTAAATGTGGATGTACAGTACAGTATATTGTACTGATAAACACCACACACTACACTCTACTATAAGGCCCGTCCAGACATGTGACCTTTCCCTGTATATAGGAGGTTAAATATAGGCAGCCACTTTATATCAGCCCTGACGGGTTGGCTTGTTTTCTCCAGGCATGTTTTTTTGATTGAACTATAATAGCAACAAGAATTTGCTCACCCTTCGGTTAGGGTTAGGGTTATCATGCCAATTTATGAGATGTCAAGTAAGTCTAAAAAACAAACTAGAAATTGCCCACCCGTTGGATTGCTGTAGGCCAATTTTGGGGTCTTGGCTCATGGACTGAAATGTTTAAGTTACACCTACGTTTAGTTTCAAATACATTTAGTAAAGAGGTACAGAGTTTGATGTACAGTCCATTATAACTCACTCCAACACCTAACACAGGCATTGAGCTGCTTTGACAATACATATCCACTAGATGGTGCTACAGGACCAAACGCATTCACAGATGTCAGCGAGCCATGCTGGCTGTGGCTCCAGAAAACGAGGCATGATAATAGTCACATATTCTGAGGTGAATTTTGTTCTTTATGCGTTTGACTTTTAATGTGGCATCACACAATATCAATATAAAACTTTTTACATTGTGGATTCACACTGAACACATCACTATGATGAAAGAGCAACGAGATGGCTGCTCCTCTCTGTAAATAAACTTGAAACACATCTGAAATTATCGAGTAAACAAAAGATTGATGCATGTGTCCAAACTTTTGACCGGTACAGCGAGAGTTTGCCACAGATTGTTTGTGCAAGTCAACTCGAGCTGCTCATGACGGCCCCTGGCAACAAGGGGCCTGTGACCATGTGTTGTCGTTCCAGCAAATCACTCCATCCACAGCCCTACCATACAAGACTTCAAACTTTCAAAAATGATTCTGTGCCATGCAACTATACAAAAACAGACTACATATTTTCCTCTGAGTAGTTAAACAGGAGATGTAGAGTTAGTGACAGGTTTGGCTGTTGAGGTCCCGCGGCTGATGTGATGATCTTCAACAGTATCGCTGAATTCACCTCCTCAACTATGTCTTTTAAACATTTTACTTATTTAAACATTTCTTACTCTAAACAGCCTTGGTGGTTCTTTGATTTCCTGATCCAGCTGGTGATTTAGAGAGAGGTCTTCCAGGTACGTTAGACGTCTCCGTAATCTGTTATGACTTTCTGTGAAGCTTCATCCTCAAATCTGAATTTAAGGTTAAACTTTAACTTTAACACTACTCATTAACACTCTCATACATTACGCTACATTAATACTTGTGGTCTTGCTCTTTAAGGCATTCATCAAATTGTGTCACAACCACAAATAGGCAACCTTTCAATTTTTCCATTTCACACAGTTAACTTCCTGTGAATGCCTGAGTGTGTGCGTGTGGTTCAGTGTCCAGATCAATGGGTGTCCTCATTTGTCTCCAATTTTCAGACAGCACCACACATGTCGAGTACCAGGTGCATGCATGCACACACACATTATTGCCATAAGACGTTACATTATCTTACTCTAACTCTAAATTCACTTAAAGTTAAACCTAAACATCCCCTGAAACATGTCTTCACCTTAAGATTTAATGATTTCCACTGTGGGCACAAACGGAAGCACACGTCCCTGACCAAACACTCAAACACAGAGATGCACACCACCAACACCACACACACACCTAGATAGATGTCGTGAATAGATCGTAATTACACAGCAATCTTCATCCGCCTTTTATTCGTTGCAGATGAAGCAGGTGACACAGACTTTGTGTGTCTAATTGCTTGTTGTTGTGCAGATGGGCTCTACCCTCCTCCCTCGGGTCCATCAGTGCTCCCCACCTGCTCTTGCTGCTGCCCAGGGACACTAATGAAGTTACGCCACCCCTCATCTAGGCTCTTATAGGCTCAGCAGCCACTCTGATGACAGGCCAAAGTGCTCCCCATTGCTTTTCTCCCTTGCCTTGGTAAACCATCATTTCACATCACCTGGCACGCTCACTGTTACTGTGTCCACTGCTCATGGACCAATAACCTCAGCTCTTCCTTTCTAACCATGTTTAGTTTCACTGCTCTCTTCGTCTACTTGATCCTGCTTCTCATGGTTTAGGTGTTAGGGCGTGTATATGTCTCTCACCCAGCGTGGTTACTGCTTGGTTTCCTCACTTGTGTCTAAACGCTCATGTCTAGGTGCTCTATTTGTGTCTGTGTTTCACACAAGAAGAGGGTTGTGTTGCTTCAGCGTGAGACGCAGAGAGGGTGTGGGAAAAAACCTCATTTGTGCTATAAGTTCAGTCCACTTCTATTGTTTGATGTCACGTCTTTTGTATTCATATTTGTCTTTCCTGTGTGTGAAGCTTGGGTTTTTTTTTATTTTGAAACCACGTCACAACTGATGGATTTGACTTGAATTAGGAAAGCACCCATGCGGCTTTTTCATTCCCAATGCCGATACTGATCTGATACCACTGTTGAATTAAAGCAGAAGTCAGTGGAATGTTTTTGTTAATAAAAGTCCTAAATAGTCCTATTTTCCATCAGCAATCACTTACATAGAGTGTTTCAGCCGAAACACGAGTCTCTCCTTCACTCTACTCTGCTGTAACCCGAGGAGAAAACTTTCCTTGTGGGATACAAGTGTTATCCAATGAGGAGAGAGAACGGCATGAAGGGCTGTGTGTGCAGCCAAGGGGTGCGCGTGAATGTGGTGACGTAGGGACGAGGACCAATAGATCCATGACGAGGGCGGGAGCTGCTAACTCATGGTGCGTTCAAGGCAAGCTGTAACTCGTGTTTTTCCAACCTGTGAAGAGTTCACGGGTCAGAAGTTACGAGAGGCCATTATAGTGCACTTTCACAGGCAACAGGTCAGAAAAACACGAGTTATGTGTTGCCTGGAACACTACAAAGTCGTAAGTCGTGACTTGAAGCTGTAATTTACGGTTTCAAAAGCCTGCCTGGAACGCAGCATGAGCTGAAACGACCGGATCGCTGACTTATGCTTTAATAAACTGTACAGTATATCTTCATGTGGACGAGAGTGAAGGCTTGACTAAAAAAATACTTTTCTAACTTTGTAAAACATTGCAACTCTGTGTTTGTTGTCCAACAGCATGCTGCATGTGCTGCTGAAACGTGATGTAGCACACATCATAGACACAGACTTGAAGTAAATACATCAGCGTCATGGATCAGCCCCATTATCCAATACTCAATCGGATCTGGGCCAACATCCCATCTTAATATCGGATCGTTGCAACCCTAATTGTATATATGTCATGAGTGTCAAAGTTTCAACATCTCACGCAGCAACTTCAAAGCACATTTTAACGTGAGACAGTACAAATCCATCAAGCCTGTGAACCCACACTCACACACACACACTTTACAGTCCTGGGATATTGTTAATGCACTGCAGGCACCTCAGATGCTGTTAAATAAATTTCACTCTTCTGGCCCTCAGTCCTGAATATATTCAGTGTGGAAATAGAGTCATGGAAACGAGGATGACTGAATTATTTCAAGGAAGAAGATAAACATACATTAAAACAGCAGTAGCTTCCAGTGTAAGACCCGTTCTCAGCTGAATATCTAAAAACGACTACATCTCTTCTACAATGTACCAACATGCTCAAATGACATAAAATACATAATTGGAAATTCTGTGGAAGTTAATGCAGTCCAGGTTGTCAGTTTGTGTTGCAGAAGGTTTTTCATGATTGAATTTGAGAAAAGCTATTTTGTTTCTCTTACATCCCCAAAGGCACCACAAGGATTGTCCAGTGCATGAAGATTCTGCATCAGGACATGGACGAGCAAGCTTTTTAAAGAAATAGACAGAGAGTTGAGCTCTCAGGGAAATTATGGCTTCAAATGATAAGTTGCAGCAGCAATCACATGCTGCCTTAAATTAAGTGACTGAATTGAGCCCACATCAACTAAAATCCTAATTGTAATATTTTATGAGTGATCAGGGAATAAGGGAATTGGGATATCTAATAATAAACAGCCATCCCATTATAACTTTGCAGGACATGTCTTAACAGTAATTTAACCCCTGCCACAAAACATGTTGAAAAATGCAGGATCTATTTCTGGGCTGCTTGTATAAACATGATGCAGAAGAAAGAGTGTGTGTTTCTGCTACACTATCACTGAAAGCAGTCCTCGGAGAGCACAGTTAATGGATGTCAATTTTGTGAGTCCATTAGTTTTTACAATCTATGGCCCATACTATACCTATCTGTCTTCCTAATTATGGAGCGCTTATCATGCTGTTCAGAGACGCTGCGGGAGAGAGGATGTCTGGGCCATTGCCCATGGCGAATAGAGCTCTTAGTGAACTATAGACCCCTTTCCAGCTCATTACCTTGACCTCTGTGGCTCTAACTTGCAGGAGGTTGGATTTAACAGCATCAGCCCAGAGACGGAGCTCTGCTTTTAAAAACAGAGTCAGTCCAAGGACTAAAGAAAGCGCTTTTATTTGTTTTTCCCCCTAGATGTTATTGAATGAATGAGATGGAAAACAGGGAATTGAATAATAATACTGCATCAATGTGCAGCCACCGATAGAAGAGCCTGAGCTATTCTTATCTTGGTGCAACGATCATACTCATCCCATGAGTCGTTCTCCATTACATGTGTGCCTGCCCCACTGAATGGGTAACAGAGCGTAGAAGTAATCATGCTATGCTATGTTAGACTTTCAATGTAACCTGATATAAAACTATTCTAACATAAACTCAATCTATGTGTTGTTTTGCCTGCTGTAAGCCATTATAGTTGACATCAATTAAATACGCACTACTCAGTGTGTGTTCGAAGCATAAAGCGTTGATGAGGAAGCTTTTAGTTTTTTTCCACCATGCCACGAGCCAATGAGCTTTAAAGGGATAGTTCAACATTTTGGCAAATTGGTTCATTGCAGTAGGTTGTTACCTTTATTTGGCGGTGCAAGCTATTTTAAACATACGAGACAGTCGGGGCAAATGCAGAGACTGCTTGCTGAAAAACAGAACGCGCATCAGCAGTTTTGTATGAATTTACCTCGAAAACGACTGTCTCCTGACGTTCCGTTATTATCTCATAGCGTGGTGAATGTGCAGGTCACAAGTTGTCCACAAGAGTGTTTTGGAGTTGTTGGATTGTGTATTTGATGAGTTTGATGAGAGAAACCAAGAAATCCCATTTGCCTCCGTAGCATAGCTCTGAGCAGCTCGTGGCTCGGCTCCGCCGTTCTAAAAATAGCTTGCACCGACAATTAAAGGTAACCCAATCTACTCCTAAAACTATAGGGATTATGGCAATGGGCCAGTTTGCCAAAATGTTGAACTATCCCTTTAACAGGAGCTTGGGATTGTTGCTTAAAGATTCAGTCACATTTAGAGCAGAACGATGCGTAAGTGTGTGTATTCAAGTGATAGTGTGTGCGTGAATGTGTGTTTTTCATCCATGTTCCTCACTGCATTTGTATGTAAAAATGTCTTTTGCCAAGCGCGTAGAAATAGGATTTCAATTTGCAAAGCAGTGTGTGTGTATGCATATGTCCAGTACATCCAAGCGCTGCTTTCTGGCAGCCACCTTAATCACGCAGAGGTTCCTTTAGGGGTGGAATGGGACGGGTCTCATATATTTTGGCCGAGCAGTGATTCTCCCTTGAAACCTCATGCGAGGGTCAGCAGACTCGTAGAATACCCCTGACCTATTAGACAAAAGCACGTTATAGTCACATATAGGTGACCTTTAAATGTGACATCGTACCTATGCAGAAAAAAATACATGCTTTCAGAAGTTCTTAGTGTGTGTGTGTGTGTTGGGATCTGGGCACACAAAAGCTACAATCTATTAATGAACACCTGTTACTGCATTGTATCCCAGTGTTTGGAACACAGGTGCATGAATATTAGTCTTCCAGCAGGCGTCATTGTGGTGGTAATATGTATGATGTTTCCAGGGTCCATGTCTTTTCCTCTTTGTCTCATGAGCTCAGTGGTTCTATCCTCGCTCACTGCAGCTGACTTCACTTTCTATTTTAGGAAAGTTGATCTCGTCAGGCAGCGCTCACTCTCTCTCGCTCTCTCTCTCTCTCTCTCAGATAATATAAATTGCATCAGTCTGATGAAGAACTCCTTCAATGTCATTCATTATGAACAGGAGGTATTTCAAGAGGGCTGAAGTCCACATTTAAACATTAAAACAAGAATACATTACTTATGAAGGAGAAAGTAAGTCATCCTTACATCATCTTACAATTAAAGACAAGTTCTGCTGCTGCAGCGTTACTTGCTCTCCTGCCCATAGCTGATAGCCTATGTTAGCAAATGTTAGCAAGATTGCTTTCATGTTACTAACTAAAATGCTGACAGTACAACAACAAAATAACTTCAAACCAGCGTTTTCAATTTTTTTTCTCCTGTTACATCTCAAAACTCTTATTTCTGTTTCTGTTATGCCTTGAAAAAGGTCTGTGACTGAAACGTTCGCTGAACAAAAAAAAAAAGTTTCAAGTTAGAAGAAAGTGTGAAGGAGTTTCTCAACCAGTTTGATGTTTCTGTTATCCTAAATTGCAAATGGTTCCTTGAATAATAGCTTATTATGCGAGCTCACTGTGGATGTGGGTGGCTACGTGTTTACTTTCCCTGAAACGATAAGAAAATTACATCAAATACTCGGCTCCCAGTGGAACAGACCAGGTCCTTCATATGGACGGGCTTATCTTAACCTCAGGCTGATGTTGTTACGATGTCAAACACTGTGAAGGAAACCAGTATTCTCCTAAACTGTGGCACAAGGTCAACCAAAGCAGGAGTGAGAATTCCTTTGCTAAACCTGTTTGTAACCCAGTAGAGAAAACGGTTACTAGTGTTGTTTCCCTTTAAATATTATTTTTTATTAATTAACCCTCTTTAATTTATTATTTTGTTAATAATATTCATTTTGCACACGCTCAGTCCTTAATTGTTGTGTTAGATGCATGATTTGTGAGAGAAAGTAGTCCCACCCTCTGCTCGCGAGAGTAACAGTGCGGAGTGATACTGTAGGCAGAGAGTAGTGCGGTGCGGAGTCAGAGCTACAGAGTCAGAGCAGCGGTGCGAGCAGATGAAAACACAGAGGAGGAAGTCGATAAAAAGTTACGAAAATAGCAGTTGTTAAGTCGCTTATCAACACAGCAAAACCCGGGAGAGTGTGCCTACCTGCAGCAGAGAGGTGGTCGAGGACCTGTGGTTTGTTATTTTCGTCCGAGACCTGGCTAGGTTTTTTGAGACCCTCAGAACCTTGATGTGGATTTGGATTCTCCTGTTGAGGGAGATGGCGAGCTAGTGGGATCGAGAACCAGCACCTGAGCCGAGGAGGACCTCCAGCCTTCTTCACCTTCACGTTGAGTGTGTGGAGTGGTAGGACCACCACATACACACACCCCTGACTCTTTTGACTTTTCCCCTGACTTACACACACTGACTTAAGCGCGCTGACGAACCATACATTAAAGGACTTCTCAAAGACAATTAAAGGAACATTCACGAACATTAAGGAACAACCAAAGGACAATTAAAGGAACAATTGAGGTTCCTATTGGACACTTTATTTTTGGTTTTGGGTTTAAGAATACTGTAAAACTGTTGAATTGAATTTTATTTTATTTTTTATTTTTCTACACTTTAATACAATCAACTTACATCCAGAATACGTCGTGGCTCCATTTATTCATTGTGTCTGTCACTTCCTCTTTAAACCCTCCTCTACGAACCTAGTCACTAGTCCAGAACATCCAGTGGTAACGAGCGGGTTACAGGTAAAACTTGGCGAGCTAGCCAGGAGGGTTTTATTTGAATCAGACACTTTTCATTTTTTACATTTGAACAGACCACAATTAAGTAACTGGAGCAACGGACGGTAAATTTCACATTTACTTACCTTGAGTTTTCCTACAAATTGTCTTCATTGTTGGTTCAGAAAAATATTCTTTGCGTGTTTAACTGAAAAAATGGAGGTTGTGAAGTCAGAAAATATTAAAATCCAAAATGCAGTTCTAGTTAGCGGGCTAACTAAAACCACACTTGATGATGAAGCCTTTAGCTTCCTGGAACAGTATGGGTCCATAGTCAGGGTCGTTAAAGTTCCATCTGCAGAAAAAGAGTTAAAGGTTATTGTTGAGTTTCAACATGAGGCTACAGTCAAAGAGCTAGAGAAACAGTTACCTTTACACAGACCCACTACAGACCCAGGAGTCGTGCATCACATTCAAAGCCTAGCCAGTGTCTACAGTACTGAGGTTAGTGCTTCTGCAACCGTAGCTTACCTGACTGAGTTGCAGGATCTGGCAAAGAGGAGCAGTAGATCATTTGAAGACATTCTGAAGGCAGAGTTGGCTAGAATAGGGGAGTCAATGGGGAAAGAGGCAGCAGCCAATGTCACTGAAACTCCTGCAGAACCAGAGCCATTGTCCCCTCCAGATGAACCTCAAGGTACGCCACCTGTCTCTCCTGCTCTTGAAAATGCAGACACGGTAAGTGTCACACCTCAGCTTGCTGAAGCCACCAGTGAGACTGTTCTGCTCGAAGAAAGCAAAATCCAATCCCCCCAGTTCCCAGCAGATCTGATCAGCACACCAGAGGTGCAACGTGTCATTGTGGAGCACATTGTTAAAAGCAGTGATGTAGCTTCTCATTCGAACTTGTCTTACAAACTGAAACCTTTCTCAGGGAGAGTTCCCCACCCAGCTTTTGAAGTCGATTATGATGCTTGGCGTAGCAGTGTAGAGTTTTGCATAAATGACCCCACCATCTCCGACACCCAGGTTGTCAGAAAAATTATGGAGAGTCTCTCACTACCAGCAGCCAATGTAGTGAAATCACTAGGCCCAACAGCTACATCTAAGACTTACCTCACGCTGCTTGATTCGGCCTATGCTGCAGTAGAGGACGGTGATGAGCTCTTTGCTCGCTTTTTGAACACCAACCAGAATGTTGGTGAGAAATCAGCTGATTACTTGCAGCGATTACACACTGCTTTGAGCTCCGTAATCAGCAGAGGTGGGATCGCTCCTGGTGATGCGAATAAACAGCTTCTCCGACAGTTTTGTCGTGGTTGCTGGGACAGCCCATTGCTAACCATCCTTCAGCTTGAACAGCGGAAAAGCGACCCTCCTTCATTTGCAGAACTGCTTCTACTACTGCGCACTGAAGAGGATAAGCAGGCAAGTAAAGCAACCAGAATGAAACAACATTTGGGGATAACAAAAACAAGAGCTCTCACACAATTACAGACCACATGCATGCCAGACACCAGTAGTTCTTACCCCATTATGGATCCTGCTGATGCTCCCACATCAGATGATGATCTCAGGACACAGCTTGCAAATCTTAGCGCCCAAGTAGCACAGCTCCAGGCCAGATGCACAGACAAACCTGTAAAAACTGCAACAAAAGGGAACAAAAAACAGCAACAAAAGACAAAAATTGAATCAGACATGAAAGAAATCAAACAAATCACAGCAAGGGTCCCAAGACCGAAGCCGTGGTATTGTTTCAGGTGTGGGGAGGATGCTCACATTGCATCAGCATGCAGCAAAGATCCAAACCCAGTGCTAGTAGCTGCCAAGAGAAAAGCGCTCAAAGAAAAGCAGCGCATGTGGGAAAGCTACAATAACCCCACTGACACACCTGATTTAAACTAGTTGAAGCTTCTGTTGTGGGACAGACAGAAGCTAGGGATGAGAAACGTCCCACTTCAAAAAATACAAAGAAGGCAATGAGTTTAAAAACGGATGCACATAACAACAGGAAGCTGCCTAGTCGACTTGTGGGGAGAAAGTGCACATCCAGAGTAGCTGTCAATGGGGTGGACTGCAGCTGCTTACTGGATACAGGCTCGCAAGTCACTACCATATCCATGACCTTCTACCAAGACCATCTGTCTGAGCACCCCATTAAACCCATTTCAGACCTTCTAGAGGTCGAGGGGGCAAATGGCCAGACCGTCCCATATCTCGGATATGTGGAGACCAACATCAAGTTCCCAAAAAACTTCCTGGAAACTGAACCTGAAATACTTACCTTGGCCCTAATTGTCCCTGATCTTCGTTCAAACAGTGATATCCCCCTGTTAATTGGCACAAACACTCTTGACCCCTTGTACGACCTACATTGTGAGTCCTTACCTCATTGTCAGTCCATTCCGTATGGCTATCAGCAGGTCCTGAAAACACTGGAGATCAGAAAGAAACAATCAGGAAATGGCAAGATTGGTCTGGTGAAACTTAAAGGTCAAACTCAAGACGTCCTACCTGCAAACCAGAAGGCACTGGTTGAGGGTTTTGTGTGCTCCAACCAAGCAGAGCCAGAACAGTGGGCATTACTTGAGCAGCCGACTAGCTCATCTTTGCCAGGTGGTGTCTTTGTTGATTGCTGCTTGATCACTCTTCCAAAGCATGGTCCCTACAAAGTTCCAGTGCTCCTGAGGAACGAGACAAATCACGACATCACACTTCCCACCAATTGTGTGATCGCTGAGTTAGTCGCCCCTGACTCCGTCCTTCCAAATCCCTCGCCCAGGGAGAAAAGTGACCTACCTCTCACGGTTAACTGTTCTGTCCAGCAGCAGGATACGGACACAAAGTCTTCCTTGGACTTCGACTTTGGTACATCGTCAGTTCCTGAAGAATGGAAGCACAGAATTACAAAAACATTAAACACTTTCTCCGATGTCTTCTCTCACAGCGACCTTGATTTTGGTCATGCGACCAAGGTTCAGCATCACATTAACCTCAAAGACGAGACTCCCTTTAAACAGAGGTCACGACCCATTCACCCTCATGATTTCGAGGCAGTCAAAAAGCATCTTAGAGCACTCTTAGATGCTGGTGTCATTAAAGAGTCTGAGTCTCCGTTTTCCTCGCCTATTGTTGTAGTGCGGAAAAAGAATGGTGAAGTGAGGTTATGTGTAGATTATCGAAAGCTAAATCTGCAGACCATCCGTGACGCCTATGCATTGCCGAACTTAGAGGATTCTTTTTCAGCCCTTGCTGGGTCACAATGGTTTTCGGTGATGGACCTCAAGTCGGGCTATTACCAAATCGAGATGTGTGAGGAAGATAAACCAAAGACTGCGTTTGTGTGCCCCTTTGGGTTCTATGAATTTAATCGTATGCCGCAGGGAATTACAAACGCTCCGAGCACTTTTCAAAGGCTCATGGAAAAGTGTATGACAGACATCAACTTGAAAGAAGTCCTCGTCTTCTTGGACGATTTAATCGTGTTTTCCAGTACACTTGAAGAGCACGAGACCCGGCTCATTCATGTCCTCGAACGCCTGAGAGAATACGGGCTCAAGCTCTCGCCTAGCAAGTGTAGGTTCTTTCAGACCTCCGTTCGTTATCTAGGACACATTGTGTCCAGGGAGGGGGTGAAAACCGATCCCGAGAAGGTTGAGTCGCTAAAAACCTGGCCAAGACCACAAACCTTGAAAGAACTCCAGTCATTCCTTGGCTTTACCGGTTATTACCGGAGGTTCGTGAAGGACTATTCAAAAATAGTGAAACCACTTACCTCTCTCACTGCTGGCTATCCACCTCGGCGGAAGGGCTGCAAAGCCGGTCCAAATGATGGTAAATACCTAGACCCGAGGCAGCCTTTCGGGGAGCGTTGGAGTGAGGCATGTCAGCAAGCCTTTGAAGGAATAATTGAGAAACTCACCTCTGCACCCGTGCTCGGCTATGCTGATCCGAAGGTTCCCTACTCTCTTCATACAGATGCGAGCACCACGGGGTTAGGAGCCGCCCTGTATCAGAACCAGGGGGGAACCACACGTGCGGTTGCCTACGCGAGCCGAGGTTTATCTAGAAGTGAATCCAGATACCCGGCTCATAAATTGGAGTTTTTGGCTCTTAAATGGGCCATCACCGACAAATTTCATGATTATCTGTACGGCAATACATTCACCGTCGTTACAGATAATAATCCCTTAACGTACCTGCTCACCACGGCAAAGCTAGATGCCGCTAGCTACCGCTGGCTTGCAGCGTTGTCAACCTACACCTTCGACATCAAATACAGAGCTGGCAGACAGAATCTAGATGCGGATGGCCTATCCAGACGGCCTCATGGGGCACTCGTGGAAGATTTTGCTTCTCAGGAGGAATGTCAACGCATCGAGAAGTTCAAGTCTCATCTTCTGTCGTCTCTAAGAGATTCTGAGCCTTCTCACCTTCTTTTTGCAGACACTGTCACTGCAGCCTGCCAGAGGCATACAGCTTTGTCAGGTGATGCACCACCTTTTGGCCTTGTGCAGTCTCTTGCGATGTCTTCCGCAGCCATTCCTACTGTCTTTGATGAGGAAGATCTAAACGATGGACTTCTAACAATTCCAAAGTACAGTCATTCTGATCTCATGCAGGCACAGAGAGATGATTCTAACATTGGCAAAGTCATCAGCCTATTAGAATCAGGAAGTAACTTACCTGCCGGTTTCAAGGCCGACTCCTCTGACCTCCATTTGATCTTGAAGGAATGGAAGCGTCTTGAGCTTAAAGATGACCTCCTTTACCGAAAACGTTTTTCTGGAAACGAAACCATCATGCAGTTTGTTCTCCCTGAGGCCCTCAGGCCCACTGTGTTGCAAAACCTTCACGACAATATGGGCCATTTAGGGATGGAGCGAACAGTCGAACTTGTAAGGTCTCGTTTCTACTGGCCGAGGATGGCCTCAGACGTCGAAAGAAAGGTAAAGATGTGTGAGAGATGTGTCCGCAGAAAAGCTCCACCTGATAAGGCGGCCCCGCTTGTAAACATCCAGACCACCAGGCCGTTAGAGCTCGTATGCATGGACTTCCTCTCATTAGAGCCTGATAGCAAGAACACAAAAGACATTCTAGTGATAACAGATCACTTTACTAAGTACGCTGTGGCCATCCCCACCCGAGATCAAAAGGCTAGCACTGTGGCGCGATGCTTGTGGGAACATTTCCTTGTGCACTACGGGTTTCCCGAGAGGCTCCACAGCGATCAAGGGAGAGATTTCGAGTCGCATACCATCCGAGAACTGTGCTCCCTTCTAGGCATACGAAAGGTGAGAACCAGCCCGTATCACCCTAGAGGGAACCCAGTAGAGCGCTACAACCGAACTCTACTTAGTATGTTGGGTACATTGAAAGACGGCGAAAAAACACACTGGCGTGACTTCGTGAAGCCCCTCACACACGCTTATAACTGCACAAAAAATGATGTTACAGGCTTTTCCCCGTACGAGCTAATGTTTGGAAGACAGCCACGGCTGCCTGTGGATATTGCTTTTGGACTACCAGTTACCAACAAACAGACCCTCTCGCATTCACACTATGTCAAAACCTTGAAAAGTCATCTTAAGGAAAGCTACGAGCTAGCTACCAAGAACTCCCGTCAAGTGGCTGAGAAAAACAAGAAAAGGTTTGACAAGGTTATCCGTGAGTCCACGTTGGATGTTGGAGACAGGGTCTTAGTCCGAAATCTTCGTCTCAGGAGTAAACACAAACTGGCAGACCGTTGGGAGCCAACAGTGTATGTAGTCACCAAGAGGATGGGAGACTTGCCTGTGTATACATTGAAACCAGAGAAAGAAGATGGTCCCCTGAGAACGCTCCACAGAGACCTTTTGCTCCCTTGTGGTTTCCTTCCGCAGGCGGAAGAGGAGGAGCCTGAGCGTATCAGTAAACCTCAAAGACCACGAACTCGACAAAGTGTCACTCAAGCAGAGGCTAACGACTTGATTCAAGAGGATGATGATGATGATGAAGTCTGTTATCAGTTTGAACCATCACAAGAGATAAAAGAGACACATTTCATCAAAATATATGACACACCAATACTGAACCCAGGAAAACAAAAGGAGGAACTTGGGAAACCTGGAGGAGAATCTGACAACCACTTACCTGCAACTGAAATACACTTACCGGAAATGTCCATTGGAGCCCCACACTTACCTGGAAGTCCTTCCATGGAGACGCCAAGTGATGGAGAGCCCATCTCGGAACCACCTGAAAAGGAAAATGAAAGTGAAACAAATGAGTCAAACCTTGAACATGAAATCACAGCAGATGAGCCGCCTGGTAGTGAGGAAACTGACCATGAGGCAGGAGACAGCCTCTTTAACCAGCCCCCATCCACGCCAGAAAACACCTTGGCAGATGGGTCAAACCTACCTGGGACGAGCTCCATGCAGGCCGAAAGTCAAAACGTGGCTGAAACAGAGATGAGAGACCAGATTAATGAGGAATCAGTGACTAATGAGGAACCAGTGACAGTGGCTCAAAGCAACGACTCAGACCTGTCTCAGTCCATACGCAGATCTGAGAGGCTTCGTCAGCCATCAAAAAGACTTGAGTATCCTCAGTTAGGCAATCCATTAGTCACAGTTGTTAAATCACTATTCCAAGGGTTAAGTGAAGCTTTTATTGATTCCCTGAATAATGACAATAAATGGTCCCAGAGTCAAGCTTTTGAGATGACCACTCCTATTGTAGAGTAATAACATGCAGCGGGACGTGCATGGGAATTAAAGGGGAGGGTGTAACCCAGTAGAGAAAACGGTTACTAGTGTTGTTTCCCTTTAAATATTATTTTTTATTAATTAACCCTCTTTAATTTATTATTTTGTTAATAATATTCATTTTGCACACGCTCAGTCCTTAATTGTTGTGTTAGATGCATGATTTGTGAGAGAAAGTAGTCCCACCCTCTGCTCGCGAGAGTAACAGTGCGGAGTGATACTGTAGGCAGAGAGTAGTGCGGTGCGGAGTCAGAGCTACAGAGTCAGAGCAGCGGTGCGAGCAGATGAAAACACAGAGGAGGAAGTCGATAAAAAGTTACGAAAATAGCAGTTGTTAAGTCGCTTATCAACACAGCAAAACCCGGGAGAGTGTGCCTACCTGCAGCAGAGAGGTGGTCGAGGACCTGTGGTTTGTTATTTTCGTCCGAGACCTGGCTAGGTTTTTTGAGACCCTCAGAACCTTGATGTGGATTTGGATTCTCCTGTTGAGGGAGATGGCGAGCTAGTGGGATCGAGAACCAGCACCTGAGCCGAGGAGGACCTCCAGCCTTCTTCACCTTCACGTTGAGTGTGTGGAGTGGTAGGACCACCACATACACACACCCCTGACTCTTTTGACTTTTCCCCTGACTTACACACACTGACTTAAGCGCGCTGACGAACCATACATTAAAGGACTTCTCAAAGACAATTAAAGGAACATTCACGAACATTAAGGAACAACCAAAGGACAATTAAAGGAACAATTGAGGTTCCTATTGGACACTTTATTTTTGGTTTTGGGTTTAAGAATACTGTAAAACTGTTGAATTGAATTTTATTTTATTTTTTATTTTTCTACACTTTAATACAATCAACTTACATCCAGAATACGTCGTGGCTCCATTTATTCATTGTGTCTGTCACTTCCTCTTTAAACCCTCCTCTACGAACCTAGTCACTAGTCCAGAACATCCAGTGGTAACGAGCGGGTTACATGTTTTTGCAATTTGAATATATAAATAAATGTAGAAATTTTCATTTGACATGTTTTTTGGGGGGCTTCATCCTGAACATTTCAATAAAAAAAAAAGGTTTCACTTCTGACAGAACTGGCTCTTCATTATTCATAGCTTCAACTGTGACTGTGACTCACTGGGAATAGGCTACTTGTTTCCTTGTTGTACACTGATGATGCTAAAGGCTGTATTTCTGTCTCACTTGTCACATCACACAAGTTCACCTTGTGAATGACTGCAAAAGTAAAACACTTAACTGCTAATGTATATGGTTCATGCTCATCTCCCTTACAGCATCTCTGTCATGCACACAAACACACACACACATCAAGCCCATCTGTCTTCACACAATAGCTGACCTAAATTTAATAATTTCTTTGATGTGTCATTTTTCCATGGCAGCATATCCTCAAGTTCCACCTAAGCAGACAGAGGGGCTCATACTGTAAACATTCACTGTGCATGAATGGTTCTTGTTTGTGTCACTGAAAAACAGGACAAAGCATCAGCTCGTATCGTGCGCACTCACTAGGATTATCTGCTCGGTGCGTTTGGCGCATGACTGTGTGTGGTCTGTTTACATATGAGAACTGCAGTGCATGCTGGTCGTATCTCCGGTTCTCAGAAATCCTACAGTATTTGTCCCCGTGGAGTAAAATAAACCATCTCATTATCACAACAAGCACTTAATTCCTGTTCTGACCCATGCAGATCTGCGTGTGTTTATACACAGCTTACAGCAGGCTGAAGTTTTAATGGGTGCTAAGTGATGTAAACATCGCATCCACGGGCAGGATGCGAGCGCATAAGAGAGAGCGAGAGTGGGAGACAGAGACAGAATGTGCATTGTGGAGATACCAGGAAATATTGTTTACTTGGGAAGGATGCCAACAAGGGCAGTGTCAGCGCTCCTGACTGTTGCCCCGGAGTTGGTTTGTGTTTGTGCCCGCAGCTACACAGCAAATGAATAAAGTTAAGAGCTTTACTTGCATGCAAAGCCACATGGGGGGAAAAAAAAACTAGATAGGGCCTCTATGACAGATGCTAGCTGGATGATTTGCGTCCAGTTGAGAAATCCAGAACCATGAGGTCAAACTGCTTTGGGAAGTTTTAACTGATTTGTTGTTACTTGACCTCCTCAATCCCCTGGACAATCTTATAGTAATAAGGGTTATCATGGTTAATGTGAAAGGGGGACAAACTGTGCAAATATGCAGCATGTTATTTTAGACTCTTCGACGCCTGGAGATTTCCAAACAGACCAAAACTAGACACCAGAGATACCAAGTATGGTATGCATGCATGTAAGGAATAAAGGAGTCTTTGATTACTCAGAGAATGTGAATGAATTCATTAACTCTCTCTTAAACGTATAGCCTTTACTCTGTTACATGTTGGAATTTTTTTTTACACTGTATTTCCCTAACATTTATAGTTATAGTAAATCATAGCAGCCAGAGAATTAATATTTTGTTATAAAAATGTGCAATGGTACATGAGTTCATTAGCTTTACCTGAGCCACAAATCAACTGATCAATAATAATAATGGTTGTAATAACAATGTAATATAAGAATGGTTATAAGATGTAACTGAAATTTCACATGTGAAACTATAGCCTATGGCTTCCTGTTCAGTATTCTCATGACAAGGAAAAGTAACTTGATGTAAAAAGTCTAAATATTTGCTGTGAAGCAAGGTGGACAAAATGTTCTATCATAAAACTAGCGTTTAGATTCTAGTTTGCAGCGCTCACTCAATCACTCATACTCAAGTACTCTTGAGTATTTCAGGAGCATGGAGCGATGATATGAAGACTTCTTCGTCGGTTTATTTATGCACACGAAACTCACAAAAAATTTTCCATTTGGGCTGCCGTACAAACATGGCGACACAAGATGGAGACAGTCCCTAAAGCAAGACCCTTGCTATATGTATAAAAGAAGAATTATAAGGCTATAAAAACCAAATAACGGTAATTTTATTTATAGCGATTAGACACTTATACTAATATATTCATGCGAAGTATATGCATTCAGATTTTGCCAATAAACCTTGCCGGTTGTTACACACTGAACCTTTAAAGGGCAGACACTGTTTGTCCATCTGCATTATTAGGTAACATCTCAAGAGTTGTTTTTGTTAGTGTTCATGCAGCGCTGCTCCACTGAGACTTGATAAACTGAGACCACAAACTGAACATAGAAGTCCTTTTCTTTGAGTTCACTACAGAGAAAAGAAATTTATGATGGGGTTTTTTCTCAGCGGTGAATAAGGTCAGCACTGGAGGCTTGTGTGTGCGTGTCACTCCATTGGCTGCTATGTGGCTATAGTGCTTTTGTTGTTTCGTCTGCATCACATCATTGTCAGGGATAGGAGGGGCTCCTGTGGCTCTATTGTTGTCCGCAACTCTCCTAAAGGCCATTTTCTATGTACGTTCACCCCTTCATGCCGGGACTTCCTTCCTGCCATTCACTGCTGATGTCACTGGAGCTATTTCAAGAGTACATCATGAACTGTCAAGAAACAAATGTTTGGTGATGGGTAGGTATGGGAGGGGCTCCACTTATTTGGCTGATCTGGCTGTTGTGTGCAAACAAAATGAAGCAACGGGAACTGACGGTAAAAAATGAGGCAGGATCAACAAGGCACAATAGCTACAGTCGTCACAGCAACGCAAAAAGGAAAACATGACCTCTTTCTATCTAAATTTCTATTTGGAAAATTTTCATAATAGAGCATGAATAACAACTGGCTCTATTTATCCACAGCTCCATGTTCTAAATAATGGCTAAAATGTTGGGTTAAGTAAACTGTCATGTCCGGCTGCTGGAAAGCTACACGCTCTTATCATGCCCTTTATGCACCTTCAGAGTACAACAACATGCTGTTATCCGGGCACTGTTTGCACAGGTACTTGTGGTCAAAACCATAGAAAAAGACAACAAATCAAATGGGTTCACTGATGACAGACTGACAGGCTGATGACGTCATATTCCAATTTGACTATGGGATATATGGGAGGTATGAAAAACAAGCTGAAAGTAAAAGACTATATTCATTGTAGACTGAACTAAAAATTGAAAATATGGAAGGGAAAACATCTCACACAGACACACAAGCAAACATGATGCATCATCTCATTCATCTCTTGGTGAATGGAAAGGTCTGATATGAATCTTTCATAAATCTACATCTCAAAGAATCTCACTTCACAATTTTCTCTGAAATATTTAAGAGACATGGAGACTGATCTTTGAACATAAATAGTGATCAAAGCTTTGGGGACAACATGGCAAATTACTGTAAGGTTTCTTGAATTTAGAGACATGATACCACCATAGACGTCTGGCTCTTCAAGCACATGAGTTTGTTGGGGCAGTTGCACAATTGACCCTTCACTAAGTCAAAGACCAAAGACCCAGTGTGTGATGTTGGTTTATCCTGCCCTGACTGAAGAAATCCTCTCTCTTGAAACTCAAGTTGCCATGATTTATTATCATCATCTGATTCTGCACTTTATATATCAGTAGATACTGTATAGGCAACCTTTACCCAAGTTACTGGTCCAGCACGGCACACTGTTCTTCAGCCTGATCCGGGGTCATGTTGTGTTTACTGTACAGCTAGTGCTGGCACCGAGGGCACACGTGCACATACACAAACCAACTCACAACATATACAGTACAAAGACATACAGTATAAACAGTGCACTGCGCCCTCAAAGAGAACCTGCTCGACTGAGTTAGTTCAAAGTGAGTGACCATGAAAAAGACAAACAAAGCTGCTCAGATTTACCAGTTGTAATAGGATGAGACCCAGTATAAACATAGGGTTGTCTTTCATCTTGTTGATTGCATATGCTGCAGCGCAAAAAGCTATACAATGTGCATTGTGCCTCCCATGTTTATTATTGCAAATGTCACTGATAGCCATAACAAGGGTAAAGTTCAGCTTTGATCTTGACATTGACATTCTCTATAGGCCTGAAATGCTAAATTATTACGTAGATGTGTTTTTAAAGTGATATTCCTGTTTAAGGCAGGTGCCCCCTCCCTCTTAACTATAACCTGAGGTATATCACCATAGCGTCCTGCACATTGAGCTAAGTGTCAGAGATCCAAATGCCCCCTCACTGATCAGCCCCAGGACCACATGTGGGTCATAATGAAACCAGAAAAAAAGATAAAAGATATGAGACAAACACAAAGAACTGCAGAAGTAACAGATGGCACATTGACTGTTTGTGCAGAAATCTGAATATTTATACAGTGTCAGTGTCATGACACTCTTGTATCAATAAAGCATCTATTAACACTGTTAATGTCAATAAATACTTCTATGTGACTTATTTTGTGGCATTTACTGGCATGTTCTTCATCCTTTGTTTATAGCTAATAATAACTTTAATAGTTAAATTTATCTTCCACACCAGACCATTGACAAAAAGCAACGCAGCAACTATTTATAATGACGTCATTTTGATATTAAGCTGATGAGAAATCTTAGAAAATCTGTGGTATTGATCCAGGCAACAGAGACTAAGAAAAAAATGTGTCAACACTGCAATCACCTCCTTCTGTTAATCCAAGGCAAACTGTCTTGTTTTTTAATGAAGATTTGATGCAAGACAGAAGCTGCAATTCATGTAGCCAGTGACAGTGTAGGCCTGAGCAATATGGCCTCACTACATCACACCTGCACTGACATGATATTTCAGATCACCCTTGGCTCACACCTCCTTTTTGTTTACTTAGTATTCTGCGCCGACGGCAACCCAAGGTCACTGTGAAAACACAACACCTGAGCTAGCTGTTCTCCAGACTTACAGTAGAAATAAAAAGGGAAAACAGATATTCTCTGCAGTGTCTTCATGTGGGTGACAACATCCTGGGCTTCACTTTTTATGTGTTTTTTATCTCACTTTCCTGCATCACCACAAATCACCACATTGCATATGCCAAAGAAACCACAACACAGCTGGTTAGAAGTCATAGCAGTTCTCTAGTTATCAGTTGAATTAATGGCTCTGTAAAAAAAAAACTGTCCTCCCTCCTAGTGTCCAAATGCATAGTTTATCGTTCCTACCTACCACAGGCTTATGATTTATAATCATTTCATCAGTTTTAATCAAGTCGGTTGGCTAAAAATGCCATATTTCCTTTTTTTAATGGGAAGCAAACAATCAATATTTGTCCAAACACACAGTTCTGCTGCCAAGTTGGACCTTGTCATGTTTTCCCTTGCTCTCTTTTAGTGGACTTTTAATATTTTACGAGACCATACTGTTCCCTGCAGTGCTCTCCTGCTGCATTTCCCCAGACGTATTTTGGCTCAACCAGATGAGATACATTTTTTAAAAAAAGTACTTTTGTACTTAGTAAAACAGACTTTGACCCCATGCTGAACCACAACAGTTCAAACATTAATGAATGAATGAATACTTAATGTTTTTGTTCATGATTATTAATTGGGTTAAACATCAAAAGGCTCTGGGAACTTGGTTAACAATCTTGAATAATTTTCTTAAGAACTGAATATTAATGATAATGGAAGTTTAATCTGGCGGGAAAGGTCTTTAGAGATTGTTATTTATGCAAGAGTCATCAGATATTCATTTATTAAATCATTGCTTACTGATGAAATAAAAAGCATTCAAGGATTTTAGGGCACGTGAAGCTTCCCACTCACCCAGAGGGGTTATCGTATAAAAAGTTGCAGGGCAGGTTTTAGCTCAGTTGGTGGAGAAGCCACCCCTAACCCTAACCCTAACCCTCACTGCAGACGGCCCCAGTTTGAATCCCGCATCAAGGGGCCTTTCCTACATGTCATCCCCCCTGTTTCCGGTCTCTCTTACGACTGTGCTTTCCATGAAATGCGAAAACAATTCCAAAAAAATATACTTAAAAAGAAAAAGCTGCAGGGTTTGTGTGCACACGTATACTCAGCCCTTGATAACTCTTTTCATGAGCACATGTGGGCAGGCCTGGCATCTCTGCTGTTGGTTTAGTTGAGAGACAGTGAGAAAAGACATCCCAGACCTGCTAATCTCCATCTAATCTATTTTCCAAGAGGCAACTCACTCAGCTGTATTGAGAAGGAGGTCAACGGGACGAGAGAGAAATCAGTCAGGGCATGTCTGCATAATTCTGCATATTTTTGTCCCTGCAATTTGTACTATGTCAGCATTTGTGCATTATGTATCATCTTCTAACTTCCTTTATTCCGTATCCCCTCTCTTTGTCCTCTTCCCGTTTTATTTTACTCCATCCCCCTCACCCTCCCTTCTTTCACTTTTTTGCCAACAATCAACAGCTTCTCTCATCTTTCCTCCAATTTGTCACCCCCATAATTAGAAAACAAATATGTCTGAGAATAAGTCTCAGATCAGCTTCCCTGTTGGCTGGCTTTATAATTAGTTCAGGGCTCTGGGGTTTGACATATTGCACTTGGGTATTTACTTGCACTTGCTGCCCTTGCACTTGCCAATACTTCCAATGGTATCATCTATCAAGTTAAGCCATCAATGATTATGTTGAAAAAATATAACTGGGAAATACTTCACATCACATGAAAATAATCATGTTTAATGTTTAATATTTGTATATACTGTATTTTTACTGTACGATGTATGTATGTTATGTATTGTTACTGGCCTATACTTTCTTTTTTACAATATAACCATATACACACAATACTGTACAGAGTTAGCCTAATAATTTCTTGCTGTCTACTGCTTAACTATCCATATTTTCTTACAAATATGGTCCTTTTATTGCTTTATATTTATTCATATGTGTTCTATATTCCTTCACTGTTGTCTGCTGCTGCAAAACTGTGAATTTCCCCAACATGTAGGCTCACTAAAGGATTATCTTTTCTTCACTTTTCTCTGAGTTGTTGTGTTTTTAAAGCCGGGTGGCTTCTGACTCTACTGCTCACTTCCTACCTCCATGCATGGTTTAGCCACATCCCTTCACACACCATTATAATTTAAGAAAGTTTCGCTTCGTGCCTCTGCTGAAATGTAAAGTTTTATGGTACAGGAAGTTTATATGGGGCATGAAGGCCTCTACTGAGGATGTGGTCATGTACTGAGATGTGCTGGAGGGTGGTAATGCAAAAAATTGTGGCTGCATAGCGCAGCTCATGGCTGCAGTTAACGTGTTATATTTATCATCTGGGACACTTATGGACGAAGTGTTTATACTCTAAACTCACATGTGATTTACTGACACTAAAGCAAGAGTGTTAAAATTGAGATGGGTTTGTTTCTGTTGGACCAGCACTTTACGCAAACTGCAGCGCATCAAATATTCACCCAGAGAAGTGGACACATCTGTTTGATCATGGGCACGGCTCAAGTCAACACTGGACCCACGTCATAGCACGGGTTCAGAGCGAGGACATGTACTGCAACACCGCATAAATAGATGCTGATGCTTATAGAACTTAAAGCCAACGTAAACATGGCTTGCTGCATGTGGTTGCAGTTACAGAGGTGACGTGCTTGTGACATTTCTTGCACTGTAATAACCTAGGTGGGATGTTTAGTCCTAAAACAATCAAATATCAGTCTCGAGAAAAGCAAAACATGGTCCGAGCTGTAATGTTGCTCCTGTTGCCCTGAGTGAAGCCTGAGCACAGTCACTGTTTGTTTTGATGTTAAAGGTTGTAGCTGAGCCACAGGGTCATGGCATGAGAAACTGAGCCAGAGAGAGAAGACGGGTCAAGGACACTGTCAGAGTGTAACAGTCACTCTCGCTCACTGACACATATGGGGGTTGGACTGTTAAATCTCCATATTAAATCAACTGATAATCCCCCCAAATGACCACAGATGGTTTGCATCCACACCGAGGAGGCAAGAGCAATAAGATTTAAAATGTGAGGGAGGGATATTTGGTCGGGCCCACAAATTAAATCTGAACATATAAACCATGAGTCATAAAGCAGAACCAAATGTTCTCGGTGCCCCTCTCCTTGGGTACAGTGTCATCCCCCTCTCGCTCCTCTATTCTTCCTTTGCACTTGTTAAAGCACAAAATAAAGCCTTTTGTCTCACTGTTTGACTGTTAATTGTCATGACTGGAAACATTAAATTGTTGATGTACTGTACACTATTGTCAGTCCTTCTAAAAAACAATCAAAAAGAAAGCCAAGCATGAGACTTTGAGCTGTGTCAAGTCAAATGCATACAGCCAACAATGTTATCACTTACAACAGCCCAGAACAGGAAAAAAAATGAGCGTTTGACTTGGAGAAGAGGTTAGTCTTACAATCAGGACTTTATTTTGTTCACACAAATAACTTAAGAGGCAGTTGGACTTTGTTGCCTGTTGACAGGACCAGGCTGTTTGTTAAGACAACTGGCCCCTAGGTGCAGCTTCATATTATCCATGCAGATCAGTGTATATCTTTTCTTAAGTCTGAGCAAGACAACGAATAAGCAACTTTTTTTTTCTTCTTCTCTATATTCACCTCTCCGCGCTGCTTTCATTTTGAGCAGAATCTCAGCCAGGAGACTTCATTTGAATATCTAGTCTGAGAAAGTGCAACCTCCAGACTACTTCTTCTTCATTTTGGCCCGGTGAGCCAACTTTTTCCTATCCTGTCAGCACTCCTGGGGCAAGAGTCCAGATTCAGGATGTCAAAGCACAATGTTTCATTGTGGATTAGCAGTGTGTGTATGTGTGTGTCCAAGTTTGTGCGTTTGTCATCTTGGATCAATGACTGGGAAAGTAACTGGGTTAGGCCATTGTTCCCATCTTTCTTCACTGAGGGATATTTTCATTCACTTATATCGGCTTGAGTAAAATCAATAGAATCTACTTCTAAGCGTGTGTGTGTGTGTGTGTTATCTGTTGGTCTTGATGGTTACAAAAAAGTATATTAAGACGGCTTTATTCTCATTATACTATAAAATTAAATGAGTGGCTTCTTGGTGATTGAAAATATCATCTATTTCTAGTTAGTGTGCCATTTCCAGGTATCAGTAAACCCAAAGATAAGGACCAGGGTTTTCAAATGCAGGAAGGACAGCAGTCAATGTTTGTTTTGAGGAAACCTGTGTGACATTTTCCAGTGGCCTTTCACATTGACAAGCGGGTCTTTGGCTGCGTTCCCCCGAGATATGGGCTGAGGTCCAACCAGACTCCTCTACCCCGTCAGCCCCAACCTTATCTAATCTGGTCGCCCAATTTCAAGTATGATTTGTTGACTTTTTTCCTCTCCTCATCTCTTCTCGTCAATACAAAAGCTATTGTTGTTTTCCACGTTTCTCCATCTCCAGTGACCTTTTTTAAATCAGTTTGAACAAAGACTGCACGTTGAACTGTATTGTGATTTACAAGTCCTTGTAGACTGTTTATTCCAGGAAAATTCTGCAATTTGCGAAGTGAAGCCTTTCCACAGTTGAACAAAAACAAAGCTGCTGCAAATTAGGTCAGAAAGGTGGGATGCAAGATATATGAATAGGCCACATATTTTAAACCTTTCATTCAGTAAAATAGATATTTTATTGTTCAGCTAATAACGACTGTGACCTTTCTTCTTAAAATAGTAGGCTTTAGCCGACATATCAGACATGTGCTCCCCTTGGCTGCTTTCATTCATTTAACTCTGGCTTTGGCTAAAATTGGATCATGTCAAGGCCCATATGACAATTAACTAGAAAAGAAAATCCAGCTCCAACAGGTTCTCAGAATAACTACAGCATCTATCACAGAAGAGCAGCAGGAATTTATATTAACCTTAATGAACCCAAGACTATTCCTGGCGTTGGTAGATATTGTTAACGTAAATTATTGTTTTATTATAAGTGTTATAATAAAATGTTTTATTATTGTTAAATTATAAGTTTTCCAGATGCTTAAAGAACACTAGTAAATAAACATTTCTAGGAATGAAGTGTACCAATGTCGTAAGTTAATCATTAAACTATTTTATTGACCAACACAGGGTGATTATCTTTCCCACAGCGGTTACTACACAACAAATAGGAAGTGTCTCATGAACCACACTGAGTAAATTTGCATAACACAACTCCTCCCACCACACAAACACACAGCTCACTAGTGCACCAGCTGTAAGCTCTGACTCTCTGGCATTCATGAAGTGTCTCTGAGGTGATAACCGAGATCCTTTGAGCCACTCATCCATTTTTTTTCCTGCTCTTCTCTGCTTGGCATCTCTCATTTTGCCGTTTCATTTTCATTTTCCATTGACTAATCCACAGGAATGGTGTGGCACTGAAAATTGGAACAAACACACAATGATCTACTGTCTCCCTCGTCTGGGTTTGTTTTCTCTCGCCTGCACACACCACTGGGTCCTCACCGCCATCAGTCCCGTGTTCAACAAGCCGCGGTGCTTTGTTATGCCTGCCATCGGTTCAAACGAGGGTCCAAAAACGACATGTTCTTCAAAAACAGATGGCAAAGCTCACAGCTTTCCATGAAATCTATCAACCTTACATGAGAAGTAGCACTAGGCTCTGTTTGTGTCTGATTAAGACGTCAATTGAATACTCCACAGATCTTTAAATAAGGCACAATAACAACTGAGGGTTGAATGCAGAACGTTAAGCTTAATAATGTGATTAAAATACAAAAAAATAAAAAATACAACAGGCTGGTGCTGCTCTTCACACAGATGAAGGCCTCTTTGTAGATAATGATCTCTTTCTGCGCCACATCCTCCAACTTGTTTGATTTATGCTGAAAATGCATCTGCTTTCTTCTTCTTTGCTTTAGTCATGAATGAATAATCTATTTAAAGAGCTATTTCCTCCCCCCTTGAGTTTCATAGATTGTACCAAGAGGAGGGGGCGAAGAAAACAGCACAGAGAAGGTTATCACATTTCACCAAATGTGATAAAGCCTGAATTGAACTGCATGTCTGCAGTACTCGGTGAACATCATCACAATCTGCATGTCCAAAGAACACTGGGCCATTTTCACCCTTTCCTCCAATTCACGAGAGAGGAACTGAGGAAAAGCCGTGTTTGTTACATAACAAACCCATAAACAGGTTGCATTACTTTACATACTGTAAAGTCCAGATCTCAGGGTGGAGTGGCCTGTCTTTCACTCTCAGTGTGCACATTGCCAAATCTGATAATGATCATGCGCATTAAACTTCTACTAGCAGCTCTCTTTCTGTCTGAGTGTAGCGCGCCTGTGTGTCACAGACATCTGAAGGAGAAGAAGGAGGCTGTAGGTTGGAAAAAACGGACAAGATGTTCCTCCTTGCACTGGGTGTACTGGAAGTAATTCAAGGGAGAGGCTATTAACGGCAGAGACCATCACGTGCACGCAGAGTACTACACTACCTGCTCGCGCGGAGGGGGGGTTGGACACGATGAGAGGCGTTTCCAGCCTCAGCAGCAGCGCGCCGCTCTCAGACATCTCGCGCTGCCAGCTGTTGGGCTCAAGCAGCGGGTTGTGGACAGAGACGCGTCCGCTGCACGCCAACAATGACAGAGTCGCCTCGTGCATCAAGAGTAGCCTCGTGCATTTAAGGGGAGGTGAAGTGGCATCAGAGATGGAAGCATGATTTTTGAGTGAAGTGACTGAAGCGCAGCGTAACTGAGACCGCACGTTAAATCGACGAGGGACCGGTGCGTCTTGGCACCGGAGACAAGCGCCAAACTTCTCAGCATCAATCCAGAGGGAAAACAGTGCGCCGTGGGGCTGAGTAGCATCACATAAATGTGTAAGTGAATTATACCGAGAAGTGTGGAAAGCCTCCGTGTTGTGCTCCCCTCGCTGCCCTATCTTAACCGCGCCAATGCTGGAATGGCTCGTGGCTCTGTGCATTGTGATCCTGGTGGTCTTCCTCTGGCCGGGGTCCAAATATTTTGGCACCGAGAGCCCGCCAGATGTTTGTCTTCAAGAACTGGGAATTTCGCATCAGGATACGAAGGAGAAGAGCGGTGGGCGCGTCTCAGACCGAGAGGGGGGCGCCGGTGCCCAGACGGCCTCGGTGTGCGCGGATGACAAAGCAGCACGCACCGTGGCACTGGTCTGCAAACCGTCCGCGCTGGCCAACTATCTACTGAAACACTGCAGGACTTTCAGTAATTACTCGCCGTGCGCCGGCTGGACGTGGCGGGCGAGCGCCTTCCTCCAGAGCGTGTACGAGGCGTGCTGGCCCTACGACAGTCCTGTCCAGTTCGTGCGGGACAACCTGCAGCTGAGCGACGACGGGCTGGTGTCCCTGGACTGGGCAGTGCCGTCCTACCAGAAGCGACGGAGGACTTCCAGCCACTCCACCAGTCCGGTTCTCCTCATCGTCCCAAACTCTTTTGGGAAGATCACTAGAAATGTGTTAAAGGTGCGTCCATGGCTTCCCTCAGACTTCACTATTACATCGAAATACTGTAGAAATGATACGAACCATAGACCAAGTCAGTTTCATAGCAAAATAGTAAATACAGTTAATTAAAAAAAAAAAATCAGCTTTTCATGGAGCTGGTTAGATCCATCACATACGAAAAAGAAGAACTTCTATTATTCAACACAACTGACACAAACTTACATAAGGTTGAGAGTGGGAGTATCTAAACACTGTGACACATCTAATACTCCTAAAAAGCCGTCTGTGTCAAAGATCAAGAAAGGCACAGCCCACATACAGTTGTGTCACGCTGCTGTCTGTTTCAACATTCAGGTGACGGGATGAAAATGACAGCAGCTGCAAGTGAACAACTTATTTTTCTTAGTGATAAAATGATAGTCTAATAGCTGCAATACAAAATAGAGCTCAGACTCATGCACAATGCACAGACACATATACTATTCCTACTATATAAGTGTTGTAAAAGCGAAACCAGTCAAAAGAGAAGTCAGTAAAACAATTCAACAATGGCCATTTGAGCAAAAGCAATCACTCGAGCTAAAGCTCAGTCGAGAGAGAGAGAGAGAAAAGCAGACTGGAGGAGAAAAAAAGAGCAGATGCAGAGACAGCGTCACTCTTTCAACTGCTCTTTCAATACACTGACTGACTGAGGTAATTGAGTGAGGGATTACAAAGCATCGCTTGACTTCAGGGCCCTGGGGAAGTGCAGCTCTGCTCCACATGAATGCCTGTTGGCTCTCGCATCACTCCGGGCACCTGGCATCATGCTCCAGCTCATTTCATTTCAAACTGTTTCGCCCTGCATGTCCATTTGTCACACGGCTAACTCGTCAGCCCCGTGTCAGAAATAACAACTCTGCAACAACTAGGTACCGTACAGTATACTGTAACAAAACCAGAATGTGTTTTGATATTCATCTGGAGTGAATCACTCCCTCTGTTGATAGGACAGTGGGTGAGGCAGAACAAAAAAGCATTACAGTGTTATTATATCAAGTTGTACTAGGAGGGGGGGGGCAAAAAAATAAATGATGAAGAGATGAAAAGTAACCGTCACATTCAGACAGATCTGTGCCTCTGGCTTTCTGTTGTTTTGGCCCATCGTCAGAGCAGAGAGAGTATATTTGTGAGGCTGTCAGCTGGTCACGCTTGGGAGGGCTGGAAGCTGAGGCACCACAAGGGATATACACCAATTAAGATGGCTTCTGTCACTGCCGAGAGTCACTGCATACGCCAGTCAGCGCGCATGGGAGGAAGACAAGAGATGAAAAGAGTTCATGTTTGCAGGGGCGTACACACACACACACACACACACACACACATGGGGCTATATGTGTGACAGAGAAGAAACAGGGAAATGGAAATTCTCCTTTCTGGAGTGTGTGGGCTTGTGCTCCTGGTCCCTCGTCTCTCACACTCAGCACATTCAGGAACTCATGAATTTAGAAATGAGCTGTTTCCTCTTCAGTCATTCACATTTCTCCAGCAGGTTTGTCTTTTGCTCCTTTATTTCATTTCAGTCAGACATGATTCATATCCATTTGGGGTAATGGTACAGGTCGTAGAGTTTTTTTTGCAGAGGTTAGTCTCTGTCCTTCCACATTATTTTTATGTGCACTTCTTATGGGATATTAATGGAAATATCCTCTCATTTTTCTCACTGAGCTGTCACTCCCATATCTCTGTGGCATGTGACTTCCATTCAGAGAAAATAAGCTCAAAGGCATCCAGCTGTTTCTGACTTCTTGCCTGACATGATTAACGTCCCTCACATTCTGCCTGACAGCGTGGACAGATTTGTGAGCATTTTGACTGTAATTTGGTGTCCCAGTTACTCGTTAATTGCGACTGTTTTGCTCAGTACGTGTTTGGCGCTTTAGGTCCGAGTCTTTTTCATTCCTTATAGATACGGATGATGATTTAATGTGGTCATTATGTGTAATTTATAACGTTGAAATAATTGTTTTCAGGCCATTCATTTCACTTTGCGCTTGCTGAGAGAGCAGCTTCCAAATTGCTCGTGGGATGGGAGCAGCTCAGGACTCAGTGCAGTAAAAATACCATTAACAGTCTTAAACATATCTGTAGGTTTACATTAGGTAGACATAGTGGGTTTTACAGCCCATAAGTGTCGTGCTGAACCTCTCAGAATTGGTGGATGTTTTTTTCGGTGGACACAAGGGATACACAAAAAAACTTTTTCCCCATGTTCAGCAAAATACACGATTGTCCCCTTTGGAAATATAGTCTGTGCACCAGGATTTGGCAGCATTTATGTCTGTGACTCACTCAAGATCTTGTTTTTCTTGTCTAATATGACAAACTATTGAAATGTTACCAACCAGATGCTCATTTATTTAAGAATATGTACAAAAACAACCAAAGCAACACATCCCTTAGCCTATATGACAAAATCCTGCTGGAGCAGGAGCCACCTTGAAAAAAAAGTTCTTGATATTTTTAACTTAGGTGTTATCTTCAATTATTCATAGCTACTCCCCATTTTGAATGTACTGTGTGTCTTTGATGCCTTACACTTTGAAAATCAGCCAGAGGAATAGACCGCCTTGCAAACTGCAAAATATATTTTTTTCCAGAGGCCAACGTTTTGTAAGACTTCACAGCACTATATGTGTAGGATATCAGCGTTTTGTAACTCACCACTCCACCAGCAGGGTTGCCATGTTGGATGGAAGGAGAAAAGTCTGTTGTTTGTCTCCTGTAACAGAAGAGATTAAAGAAGAGTTAATCGATTAACAAGTTTAATTTTCAGCAATATCTATTCTCCCTTACTCTCTGCTGTAACTGAAAAAGAGTATGTGTTTCCTGCACATCACAGGCCTGTTGAAGAGTAAGCGTTGTGGTGAGATGCTGTGTTGCCTCCTAAAGGCTTTTAATCAAATAGCATCTCTAATTTAACTTGATTTGTGGCGGCATGTCCAAAAGAAGCATCTCTGAAGTTTGCTTGACAGTCATGGTGGTGTCATTGAAATAGATCACATTATTCACTATAATTTCAAGGGAATTATCTTGCATTTGTCAGTGGAGCAAAGTGCTGCTTCCTTTGCATGTGTGTGTCTTTATTGGAGGAACAATGTGCCTGGCGAGAGCTGGCGTGTCGTCCAGTGTCTGGACTCCCTGCTGAAGGAATTTGTCACCGCACTGACAGTTTATCAGCTCTGACAGAAAACTGCAGGGAAGCTGCTGTTCTTCTGTGTTTTTTATTGCCGCTCGGAAAAAGAAACAACGAATGCACACTGTCTAACATATAAGGCCAGAAACTTAACCCCAACCCTAGAATAAAGTGGAAGTGAACCAGGACGAGCTGAGATTGTCGATGTGATCGATCGAGTACAAGTAGTGTCATCACATCAGATTAATAATTCATCACATTGTTGACAAAAATATTCTTCCTTAGTGGTGAGTCATTGCTTTGCTACTTGAACAGAAAGTTTAGTTTTTTGCTGTAGGCGATATCTTGATTTCAAGAGGCTTCCTGACCTGGGAACAGTTGGCAAAAAACTTTAACTTCAGAAGTTCTTGCTGTAGTGTATAATGCAGTGCAGTTGTTACTCATCACTTGTGTGTTATTGTGTGCGATTCATGCAGTGTATAACTAAATTGCGAGGCTGTCTTAATACCGGAGAAGGCAGCATTAATCAGATAAAAAATCACTTCACACTCAGTTCACCTAATTAAATCTCAGCTGCGACATTTATCTCTCAGCCCTGTTTTAAACTGGGAAATATTTAATTATCCATCCCAATATCTTTGGGAATTTAACTGATTTAAAACGCTTGATACTCATTTAAATGCGCTCTCTCCTTCCTCTCACATGTGCCTCTTGAATTACAATGATTTAAAATCGGATCTTTGCGACGAGGAGGCTGATGATTGATGAATGAATGAATGATGTTCCAGTGTATTGGCTCTGCTCGGAGATTTCCTTGCGCGGCCTTAGTCGTGTGTCTGGCTGAGTAAATCCTCTTGTCGCTGTATGAAAAAACCAGAAAGCAGCAGAAATACTAGCGCAGTCCTTCTCAGCTGTTAAATATTTAATGCAGTGATTTTGCAGCTCTCCTGCAACTCCCCTGCGACTTCTGTAGATTTAAAGAAAAAATGTAACTTGGTTCGGATCTAGACGGTTTCTGTGCAGAGGCCTCTTTTGCACCCATATCTGTTTCTGACCGCAAACTCTTCACTACTTTAGATGAAGCAGAGGGACACAGCAAATAGAAAGGAATTATAATCCTCTTCTTGTGTTGCCAGACGCTGTAATGATTTATTCTGAAGGTAAGATTCAGAGACAGGAGTGGAATGACGTCTCATTTTCATTCCTTTGCTGAAACATAAAACTCTACTCCAAATCTCCAAATCTCACAGATCTTTCCAGTTTAGTTTAAGATCAAGATTTCAAGATTACCTTTGAGAAAAAAAAACACGACTAGAGTCAAAATTTGTTGAATTGATGGAATCATATTTCTCCCTTGCCTCAACAACTGAAGCTTAACTGCTCCCTGGGTGTTGCACCGTAGCTGCCCCTTCTTTCTCTGTGTGTTTGTTTTCACTTAAATGCAAAGGTGAAAATTAAACAAACAACTAACAGGACTAACTTTGTCCCGCACCAATGACTGCCCACTGCCCATTCATCTCATGTTGTCACATTCGTATCAAAATAAACTAAATAATAACAGCTCACTGGAAGAAACAATGAGTCGTGGTATTTCTCTCCACCGTGCAGCTGACTGAAAGGGAAGCCTTCCTGCCAGAGACATGAGATCACAGGTTTCCACACTCAAGTCCTTTCTGCTCTAATTCTGCTCCAGTCCATCTTAAGGAAACCTGCACTTTGCAGGGTGAGGTCTGTTTCAGGGCTGAGCAGCGGGCTGCGGGCCGCAGGGACATCGTCTCAGCTAATGACACTGTGCATATAATGTCGGCCAAACCAGTGCCTTGAAAGTGTTTGAGAACTGCCTAAAAATTTCCCTGAACATCCTCCACATGCAGGCAAAGTGGCATCATTGCAACATGAAGCTAGTCTTCTAGTCTTACAAACTTCTAAAACATCACACATTTAACCCTCTTTTATATACAGTCTATGGATTAACCTGATTGTAAACCCAATGTCTTTTAGAGGACTGTTTAGGAGCACAATAAACTGATAACTTAAACTTCTGCACATCTGCAATGTAAAATGAATTGAAAGCACAACATTGTTGTTGATGTTGACAAAAAACACCAAGAGAAAAGCATCTCTGGGCACATTCATCAGTAGCCTATAAAAATAAGCAGGCGTAGCTAGTAGGAGTTAAACAATATTCAAATCAATATCATCTCCGTTGTGATCAATGAAAATCTGCACTCTGTAGGGAGATGTGATTGTACTCCAGCTGGAACAACAATCTGTGAGTTTTACCTTTGATCGCTCGCCATGTTGCATTCACTGACGCCTGGTATTTTTGAGTGATGATCATGAGAGGCCAGGCAGGTGTGCAGATAAAACAGTGTCAGCAGCAGCGTTTCCTCCACAAGTCTCAGCTCAGGGCGCTGGAAAACGTCGCTGTATTTATTTCGGATACCAGCTGCTAGCTAGCGCTCTCCTGTCATTCACCGCCCGGGGACTGGTTAACTGGGTGGCGGCGGCATACGTGAGTGTAACGTTAGGTCTGTACTGTGACAGGGCCTAAATTTCCAATGTGCCTTGACATTTTCCATTGAACATTAGCTTTAAAATAGCGACGTGCCGTCTTTTTTCTCCTGAAACGAAATGCACTCGTCCATGCGTCGCCGACTTCCGTAAGCTATCCTAAATGTGTAGTATAGTCTTCCGGTTGCCCTCGTTTTTCGCGCAAGTGACGTTTGGAGTGACGTTACTCGATTCAGCATTCCTATTGGCCTCTAGTTGGTGCTGTCACAGCCAATCAGATTTGTCTAATTCAGGTCTGTATACCTTGGAGCAGAGCTTTGATGAGATATGTAGCATTGTGTACATGTAGCATTTGGTGACACAGCCTAAAACAACGTTAAACAAACAAGCCCAATTGTCACCTGCAGCAATATAAAGTCGGTGAGAACGTCACTTTCTATACCTATTAGAATGAAACTATCAGCAGTTAGACCCTCATCTGTTTGGTTAAGAAACAAGGAACATGTGGTGGTTTTCTAAAGTAAAGAAGATGAAAAGAAGATAAAAAGAAAAAAGTGCCCACAAAAAAGAAGAAGGTCAAAGAGAAAAGAAGGGGGAAAATAAAAGATAGATAGATGAGCCTTGTCCATTGCCACTTTTGTTGTTTTAGCCTATCATTATCTTTAATTTTTTTGGCATGTTGTAGCTATAATATTGGTGTTGATACTAAGCCAATGCAATTACAAAGGGGCAGGTAGCCTACCATGAGTTTTTCTTCATCCTGCTCCTTTTCATTTATGGTGATTATGTGTAGGCCAATGTAAATATGTGCAATCATGTGATGTAATCCATGAATGGAATAGCCTATATCGAGATGAGATGAGAAAGTGGAGTGATAACAGTCTATGGCCAAACAGCAGAGCAAAAGGCGAGCAACACATAATCCCGTAGTTTTATTGCCTTAGCACGTCCTGCCACAACAGTTTATTTGTCTTTCCATACAATAAAAAAGTAGCCTGCATGTTCAGGTGATACAACTGCAAAGGCATTTAGGGGAACAAAACTTCAGTGGGACATGTGTCTTAGGCTATGTGTGGGAAAAATCAGGTATTTTAATACTGAACACATCCCCAGCAGATCTTCCACAAAGACACATGGACTTTGTACATGACTTATGTATGTATTTATTCATTCATTTTCTCTACAGTTGTGTGAAATGGCGCTGTCCCATGGCTACCTGCCCACAGTCTTCAACCGCCGCAGCCACAACAGGACGCCGCTCACCACCCTCAAACTGCAGCAGTTTGGTGACCCTGCGGATCTGCGTGAGGCTGTGCGCTACATCCGCTACAGACAGCCGGCAGGAAGACTGTACGCAGTGAGCGAGAGCAGCGGGTCTGGCCTTCTCCTGTCTTACCTGGGGGAGTGTGGATCATCCAGCTACGTGACGGCAGCCGTCTGCCTGTCACCCGTGTTTCGCTGCCAGAGCTGGTTTGAGAACGGGCTGTGCTGGCCCCTGCAGTGGGCACTGGTGCTGTACCAGAAGATATGTCTCAGCAGGTATGCAGAGGGTGGAAAACATGCTGGCTGAATAACTCAGCTTATGAGAAAGGGACGAGTCCTAAATATATCAGTGGTGATGGAAACAGACAGACTGAGTTGACTTTTAAAGAGTATCTTCAAATTATTGCTGCTTGGCTCTTATTTTGTATCAGCTGTGATAACAAGGTTTATGCTGCAAGTCATCGCTGACATCTGCAGGCACAGAATCTGAGGTCTGAAATGGCAGAAACCGCAAACTGTCAGAAGAGGATCAGACAGGTATAAGTCAACTAATGAAGAAGATGTAGTAGCTGAATTAGAGGAAACACAAAGTGAGAGATATATCGTCTTCAGTTCCTTCTTAGCCAAGAAAACATGTTTACAACTGGCCGGGAGCGTGTGTCAAACTCTAAGCAGAAAATGTTTTTCCAGACCTGATCTGACATCGTCTTCGAGAGACATCAGCAGTTATCTTGAGTACTTACAGCAACAGTAATAGCCAGTGGTACTGAAATATGCAACTGATTTTCTTTAATTGTTTTAACTGGTATTCCTAAAAACAAAAGTAAATGTGAAAAGGCATAATGATAAACAAAAAGGGAAAACAATCCCATGTCTTCTTTCAGTGTACTCTGGGGGTATGTGTCTGGAAGATGATGAAAAAAAACAATACAATAACAAGCTTTATAAGGCTTTTGCATGAATTGCGCAATATGAAAAATCTGAATTCTCAGCCGGCCAAAGAGGAGGTTTGGTTAAACAGAGACTGAAATAAAAACAGATTCAAGTACACAGTAAGTATTTATTGAATGGGCGCAGACAATTAAGGAAAAGGGTCAAGTTACTGTAGCAACACACGGCCTGCTCAGTGTCAAGTCATTGATTTTGAGAAACATCGTGACCCAGGTAGAGTTTCTCAGATCCCAATAGGGAATATGAGACCCATGCAGCTCTTCAGAATTGATTTACTGATTTCCTGTTCTTGTGTGTGTGTGAATGTGAATGTGCTTGGTGCTTGGATGACATTCACAGGTACAGGACGGCACTGGGTGAAACCATACACACAGACGCTCTGTTTTCCAGCTGTTCCCTGCGTGGCCTGGAGGAGGCGTTGTTCTGTCAGCCTGGACACGCAGGTTCTGCACCTGCAGCATCAGCAGCAGCAGGACCCGGCAGCAGCAGCAGCAACACCTCAGGTGCCTGGGAAGCTTACTGGGAGCGCAACGAACCCTTGAGAGACGTGGACGAAGTGGCCATCCCTGTACTGAGCGTGTGCGCCCGGGATGACCCGATCCGCGGCGACACCCACTCCACTGTGCCCTTGGAACTCTTTGAGACCAACCCACATTTTTTTCTCCTCCTGAGTGACCGTGGAGGTCACTGTGGTTTCTCCACCCAGTCTGAGGGGAGTTCCACTGGTGCGTTGGGCGCAGCTGGGTCTGCGGTCGCCCCGAACAGCGGGATGGAGAGCCGTGGGACCAACTGGAGCCACAGAGCTCTGCTGGAATTCTTCAGGGCGACCACAGACTTCTTTGCTGCAGAGGAGAGAGCGAAGCAGCTCGCCGCCAGGAGGAGGGGGCTCGGGGCAGGCACGGGAGGGAGGGTTTTCCGCCACCGCAGCGTCAGTACGTGCAAAAGGGTGCCAGCCTGTTCCCATAATATCCACGCCATTTACAACTGGCAGAGGTCCTACACACGATGAGGGAGCTCTAATGGAAAGTTAATGGACTGCACTGATGCTTTCCGATATGGTTTGGATTCGTGATGCGAGGTCGTTCTCTGCCTGTGTGTCACTCGCCTAGAAAGTCTGATGATAACCAACAGCAGAGTGCAGAGGCTGTAAAAAGTGGGTGTTGTTCTCACATATATGGTGTGAGCCATTAAACGCTACAAGTTGACAAAAAGATCACGAGCTTGAATGACACTGAGCTCTCTTTGTGGATGGCTTTCTATTTTTCTATGGACTATTTCCAGTCTCTTCACCTCCACAGCTGTTAAAACCGAAAGATTGTGTCGTAGTTTTATTAACAAACATTCATAACTTCTGCCTCACGTTTTACACAGTTTGCTACAATTGCAACCACACCATTATCATCATCATCTGAAACCTCAAGCACTCAGTGTAGCATCTTACCGTTATTGCTTTTACTTTACTTTTTTATTACTGACGGGATGTTTAGTGGGAAGTGAAAGTGTTGGGAAGTCTTGTGCCTAGAGTAGGAAAATACAATCCTGTGAAAATTCCTTGTGAATTTGAGCTTTGAGTTTAACGAACTCATGCAGTGTTATTGTGGACATTAAAGAGAGTTTACTGTGTATATTATCATTAAGTGTTCTCTTATTTTTATTGAGAAATGGACTGTGGTTCAGGGAACTTAATGTGTGATTGCCACCCAGTTAGGTTTTAGAAGAAAGCGTGTGTCATAAGTTTATTATATTTTAATTGGTTGGGTGGCTGGAAGCATTTTGTGAGTTTTCCTGTCTCATCATTTAAACTCTTGTGATCCAAGGTTTCCCTGGCTCCGGCTGAAAGTGGTGATGCTGTGGCTGGTTTGGTGCCATAGTTTGGAGCATTTGAGGCCTCGAAGCACAGATGTTTGTAAAACTTCTGGAAATGTGCCTTGAAATGTTCTCAAATAGGTTAATTTTTGAGCATTAATCTAGACAATCTACTGGACCAAATATTAAATAAAGACAAAAGTAGAGAAAAAGAAGCTTAAAGGGGCAGACAGTTAATCCAGTTTATACGTAAGCAGAGCAAAGATGATTTCTGTGTTGTGTTTTACAGACATGCTGCCCACAAAGTAAATGTGTTTCAGTTGTGATAGTGACAGAATATGTGACACCACATTTTTGGTAAATAATAATAATAATAACACTGAAAAGCTCATCTTTCACTTCAAAAAATACAAAATGTGTGTTTCTCCTTGTATTTAATGATACTAGTGCTCATTTTTATGCTGCCATTTAAGTGATCTGTGATCTCGTCAAACCCCTGCTGAGTCGATGCTCAAAGACACTTCCTATTCCCTGCATTCCTATTATAGTACAGTCCCCTCAGCCATCCCATACTCGTGTGTGTGCGGTCACTGTAGTGTTTGTCTGCCCACTGAGCCTTATTCACTCAGACAGCTGGAACACAGCAGTGTACACAAAGACACACACAGAATGTGTGCCGACAGACACATCGTCAACGCGCATCTCTGCCATCACACTCACAGAAATACGAATATAAAACACACACAAACATGCACACGAGCTGTCACATGCATGCCGGATATTCTTATACATGCTCATTACTCACAGAAAGATTCACAGTCTCCAATAGACAATAAAGTGCCTGTGACACACACACACACATACTATGGTATGTAAATGACACCATTATTAATGTGGACAGCTTTCATAGAAATAACCTGAGATAAAGTGTGACTCATTATAAAGTCAAATACAACATATTTGGAAATCTGATTTTCCCAAAGAATGGATAGAAACAAAATGTTCCATTTCATTTCCAGTTTATTGTTTAGTAGAAGCCAAACAGTCTCCAATTGCCATCGTCAAATCCTGTAGGTGTAATTCCATGATGATAATCAGTATGTCTGGGGGTCGGACTGTGCTTTTTCTTGGTCTGCCCACAGATGTCTTCCAGTATAAACCACATTTTGTTCTACATTATATTTTGTAAGTTATGCATTAACATCATTTTTTTGCCATGTATACCTCCTTCCGTTCCAAAATGAAAGCTCAAGAACATTTTGTTTAAGAGTTGATGTTGGAATTATCAGACCAAACAGTAAGGCTATGATTAAAAAGGCAACGTCCTTGTTTCTGGAAATGAATCTGGGTTAGCAAATGCTGACAAAGTGGATAGGTGACAGCTAGTGGACCATGTAAAAATAAATGCTTGATACAACCTGTCCTGTCCTGTTTTGTCGCTGACATTAAGGCTCATAATTTATGACCAAAAGTAGACTCTGTTGCCTCGCAATAAATGCTGGCTTTCATTGCCCTCTAGCAAATTAAGCCATTAAGATTGAATTGCCCTTTCCCACTTTGCTATTTCAATCCAGAGCCAATAGTCTGCCTCAGTGATCAGAGTCTGATTTAATTCAAATGACTGATATTTAATTAAAAAAAGAACCTGACATTACCACTGCTTTTACTTACTGCACTGTACCATCACATACATGCACAGTGATTACTGCATTAAAATGGGCAGTGAGGGAGTGCTTAATGCAAACGTTTATCTAAGAAATATGCAGTTCATTCAAGTGAGTTGAAGAAACCAGATTAAGAGACAAAAAAGTGGAGAAAAAAAACATCGATTATTTTTTTTCCCCCATTGTTTCTCACAATTCTATATGGTTGTCTGCTCTAAAAGATGAAATAACAGCCTTAGTCTTGCAAACTAATATTTTAAGATGTCATCTAGTTGCGCTGCTTTCAACAATAGATTGCAAAAAAAGCAAAACAATACAGCCTCTGTGATGTTATCTACATGTTTCTTAAGATCATAGCAAGCTGCTTCCATTTATAAAGCTCTTTTAGTTTGAAAACTCTGGGGGTTGTGTTGCCTACAGTCCCTCAAAAGGAGCTTATCTGCCTCGACCACTGGTGGTGAAAGGAACACAGATTATGAAATAAAAATGTTACTGACCCTATTGTCTTTGCTCGCAGCTTGTGTCCAGTTCAATTCAACAATTTAACACTGAAGCTGCATTTGCTCATCCACGTTTTTTTGTTTTTGCAACTAATCGACTGCAGAAGAGACGATCTGTTTCCTGTTTACACCACACATGTCCAGTGTACAGGATTGCTCAGGTAAGGCATGGATCTTTTTTGTATGGGTGTAAAAAGCCTGTCTTGACAGACTGTTTTTGTTTTAAGCCACTTTGAAATTAAAACCTACAGTATAATTAGGGCAAAGAGGACAAAGACAAACTAAGACAAATGGATCACCTTCAATTGTGCAGAACTTTAAGCCTTGATTCAATTTAAATAGCCTATTGTATTAAAAATTGCAATATAATTGTCACGAAACATGTTTACTGGCTTTTGGAGCCAGCCTCAAGTGGTCAATCAAAGAGTTGTTTCAACCTCACAGTGAAAAGAAGTGTCATGAAAAGAGCAGGACTGGCTATTTCCTCCTGTTTCAAGTCTTTACATTAAGTTAACTTTGCCAGGCATGAGACTGTTATCAATCTCTAATTTATCAAGAAAGACATGCAAATATTTCCCCTACTCTGTATTCAGGACCCACCCACATATCTGAAACCAGGACCAAGAAAACACTCACACATTTAGATGTGGTTAATCATGAGAAGAGCCACTGTGCAGAAACAATCTCCAAAAAATAGTTTCTGGAATCTGTTCTTAACGTGTTTGCGTCACCACCAAAGAAGATCTCCTGTATCGTTTAGCTTTTATCTCTCAGCCCAAAGGTTAAACGTTTCTGTGACACAGAAAGTAGATTGAATTCCTGGGATTTTGTAAAGTTTCCTCAAAGATATTTCAGCTACAAAGTAGCTATTACGTTATCAGGGTTTCACCGCCAAGACAACTAAATGTGATCAGGGCGATCCTAGCAACCAGGAGGCCAACAAAAATATGAAACAGATGTTTAGCTTGGGTCACTGACACTCTAATTGTACTTGGTTTGGATGATAATCAGCAGCTGAGGAATAGGAGTGTTTTTGGTGTTTCTTTGTTGGCCCCACTGCTCTGTGAGCATCCAAAAGAGTTATACTGTACTGGGGCAGTGTTTAGAGTGGAGGACCTGTTGAATATCTACTGTTTATGTGTGGGTACAACTTTAATAAAACACCAGAGACAACAAAGTCCCTCTCCCGCTTTGTTACAGAAATGTTGCCAGGATTTTTTGTTTCATAAAGCCCAGTTTTGTGTTTACTGTAAATCTGGGGTGTCAAACGTGCGGCCTGCGGGCCAAGACCAGCCCGGCTAAGGGTCCGATACAGCCCTCGGGATGAATTTGCCAAGTGTGAAAATTACATGGAAGACAGAGGAGACTTAATATTGTTGAAATTTAACATATTTTTAGATTGTTCATAATATGTTTTGTAAAAGGATAGCTCATTACATGTAAACAGCCAAATGTACTGAAGCAAAGTGAAAATTTTCTGTTTTCTTTTTATTTCTAAGTTATTATGCTATTATTTACCTGGTCCGGCCCAGTTGAGATCAAATACTGTATGTGGCTCCTTAACTGAAATGAGTTTGATATCCTTGCTGTTGTCACATGTTTGCTCTTGGCATTTTAGCTCAACACAAAACACACAAAAAAAACACCAGTGCTGCATTTCTATAATAACTTTGAAACCCTCACTGTCTTTTTGTCATTGTCTCTCCCCTGTTCCCTGTTCCTGTCCTGTGTTATTCTAATGCTGAGTATTTACCATGCACCAGTACGTTGCGATCGTTGCAAAGTGAGCACATCCCATGATGAGGTTACACCGCCTGAGAACGCTGACCCTGCAGGACTGCAACGGTCCAGCCAGCTGTGTCGGAAAAAGGTAAGCTTTATATGAGCGACAGCGTGCATGATTTCCAGTTAAAACAACATAAAATTTCTTGTTGCTATATCCATATGTGGTTTTTGGACAGGCGTTTATTTTGGATGGACTTTGGATTTATTGCTTCCATCATAATTTCCACTTCTTGAAAAGAGAATTTAAAGGTGAATTAATAGCAAAAAAAAAAAAAAAACTTCTGCCAATACAAGAGGAGATACAGAAAACTGTAATCATGGGCACCATCTTGTGGATGTTTGGGGGAGAGGTGTGGATCTACCAAGCAATAACTACTGTAAGTGTGTGTGTGTGACTGAGCCTTCAGTTCATACACTTTAAGCCCCACTACTCTCCCATCATTAATTATCTGTTTTCACATTGACCTCCACTACAGGTGTTCACAGGAGATAAATAATCACATTTATCTGTTTACAACTTAATTATCAGTGTGCTTTCAAATGTGTGTATGTATAATATGTCCTAATTTTTTAACTTACTGTACAGTATGAGTACGTACAGTAATTGTAACACTATGGCAGGTTAGACATTTGCTGGGAATACAGTGTCTTTTTACAGGTATTTTTTATTAATTATTATCTGTTTTTACTTTGGCAGTTTTATGACATCAAATGTTATTTAAAAATTTTATTTGAGAAAAAAAATCAGTCAGAAAATCGTTTTTCTTGTAACATTATGAACTGGAGGTTTTACAGGAAGGAAACACGGCCCTAATAGCAACTATATCAGTTCTGATTCACGTCATTATTCCACACAGCTTTACATCCATAAGCCTTTAAATAGGTCTGTCTGCTTCCCTGTGACCTGGTTTCACAGCGATGCCTTTATCAAGATCACTCAACCTACTTGCCCATCCAAATTATCCAACCATGCCATCCGACGTCGCCATGGAGACCTCCTCATCCTCCTCTGCGGCAGCGGGCAGCAGATGGCAGCATCAACAAGGTTTCTGCCTGGAATGTTCCATGCTCCGACTTCTCCAGGGGTTGACTCTAATGCTCTGACAGACACAATGACGCAGCTATCTCTGCTTTTGGCTTGGAAACTGTCTGTATATTTAGCACCTCGTTTAAAATTAGAGCTCAGCACATGGGGAATAAATTTAGCTGGCAGTTTAAATAGATATCTGCCTAGTCATACAAATTGGACTCGGCACTCACACACATGTCCATAAAGACAGTGCAGATGTAAAGGAAGAAGTTAAGTCTTTCTGGCCGGACCTTTAATTTGTTGCATATTCAACACTGGTCGTCAGCTGTTTCTCTTGAGAAAACAATGAGTCATCTTCCATATAAATTCCGCACTCGTGAAATGTGTGACAAAGGTTACTGTGCGTCACATGATTGTGCAGAGAAGAAATTAGTTGTAGCTGTTCACACTGATTAAAGACACAATGAAAGTGATAGAAACGAAAAATATACTCTGCTTTATTTGCCTAACTATGACATTTTAATTCTGTCCACTATAGAGAAAACGTATGGAGCAAATTTTCCACAGCAAAACACTCAACAGGTTTAACAGCAGTGTATGGGAATGCAAACAGAAAAGCAGATTATTATGGGGAATTTAAAAATGGCTCCCAATAGCCCTCTGTAATGAATCCCTATTAAATCTTTTAATTATTTTTGCCAAGTCTTTTGTGAACTTCCTGTTGCATGTCTTTGTTATGTATTTAATCTTTTTCACTTTCAGATTCAGTGTGCTGTTGTATGAGAATCAGAATATGAGCCACAGCATGTATTTGTATGTCATGTGTTGGCATTAGTTAAATGTCAGTTCTTGTGAATGTCGTACCTTGGAGCTAATTTGCATATTAGTGTACCTTGCGGTTGAGCTTCTGTGAGAGTGTGCTCACCTTGGATGATGGATCGAGGCCCATTTGTTAGTGGCATTACATCCTGATTAATCTCTATTTAATGCTGTCACTTATAAGCAATACAGTCTAATTAAATAACCCTGAAACTACATCTCATATTTAATTATGCCCATGCAGTTATTGATCAAAGAAATAAACCACATCTAATGTTATCTGGAAAAAAAACAGTTTGATGGAGATTAAATATTTTGTGTCTGCTTTCGGCCCACAGATCAATAGGTAATTGATGGCCTCGTTGCTGACAATGAGCCACATGTGGCGTGTCAGTGCATGCAGGACTGACATTCTGCAGAATGTGAAAATGCACAGCCAAGAATCAGACATGAGCTCCAATAAATAAGTATAATAATAAAATCCAACGCTGAGTTCCCAGGAGTGGGCATATGTGGGAGAATTAATATCCAATAAACAGCAACATCAGCTCAGGAAATAAGAGGAGAAAATATTTTTTAAACACTGCAACTGTGTAATTGCAAGGGTAACCTATACGCAGACTACTCAGACAGAGTTAATAGAATTATTCTGATACATTTCAATAGTAATACATTCTGTGTAGTTTTATGATGAGTGTATTTTCTGTTCTGTGTGTGCTGGGCGTCCACAAGGGCAGCTTGGTAAGCTTTCAGCTTTAGTTGATATAGTAGATTAAATGTTAGTGTAAATCTGAGCTGATCAACAGGTTAATTCCAAGGTCATCACAGTGTACGAGGATATGTGCTCTCCAACGATGTTGGGATAATACAAAAAAGCAAATGTATCAGTTAGTGGACACAGTGAAGGACCACCTCATGGTGAATGTATTGGAAAATGTACTGTAATCTTATCTGTTTTCCTTTGCAGTGTGTCACACTGAAACACTCACATTACTAAACTTGAGACCAAAATGAAGCTGACACTTGGCAACCTGAACATGACAAATTTGTGCTTTATGATCTATTACAAACTTTACATGTCATGTGAATTTCCAAAGCGGAATAGACATTTAAAATACAGTGTCGTACCTTGATATTTCACGTTATTTATTCATATTAAAAGGATGACTTTTACTTGTGAAATACTGTATATACTTTTTGCTAAATTCCAATAGTTGTATTCACAGTTGTTTCCAATGCCTTCAAAACACTTACTTTTGCTTTTACTTATATCCACAAAAAATATCTAGATACATTTTATCTTAATATTCTTGTGGGTGAATATCAGAGAACAATTATGTAAATACTATGTGTTTAAGAAAATTCACATTTCTACCCCCACTTACATGTGAAGGTATTTCAAAAATACTAAATATTTATTCAAACACCCACAAAAGTTTAAAAAAAAAAAAAAAAAAACGAATGAAAGAAAGAAAAAAAGAGCCAACATGCCGAAAACTGTTTTTCAGCGAGACCTGCTTGCCACTCCACAATTTTCCTGTCATTCACTGCACTGGTGACGTACAAGTATCTCCAACTAAGGCTGCAAGTATTTGTGGCTAACCTGCAGCAAATTCCTCAACTGTCACATTACATGGGTTACGGCGGGTGTGGCCTCTCTCTGCTGGCGAGGAGCAGCTCAACACAGCGTATTCACCAGCTAATGTGTGAGTGTCTCATTCTTGTAGGGCCTGAAATAGACCGTGGGGACAACAGAGACATGAGAGGGAAATGAGGGTGAGAAAGAGGAGGACAAACCCATGTTTGTTAGCATGTACTGTTCTCTGAGTGTGTGTGTGTGTGTGTGTGTGTACCTCGGTCTGCACATGTTGCATGTGTATGCATGTCCTCTTCTCTGTAAGGTTTGAGGTTGCTGGTAGGTAACCACCTCTCCTTCAGGCTAAATTGGAGTCAGCTAACACTGGAAGATCTAATGCAACATGACAGTTAGCCTGGTCTGCCCAACTGTCTACGCGCACCGTCTAAATAACCCTGGAAACTAAAACCAAAGCATCTCTCTAGATAAGAGCATAGGACACAAATCACCTGCAAGCTGGGTTAAGAATTCAAGAAAATAAAACTCAAGACACATTTTATCTCTGAAATGAATGTCATGCAGTCATTGCAGTGCAGTGCATTCATACTTATCACTGTGTACCTGTGAGCCGATTTAAAATCAGTCCCATCTACTTTAAATGCAAAAGACAATTCACTGTGTAATTAGGAAACATGGTTCATAATCAGTTCGTAATCAAAAAACAAAATAGCAAGAAACAAGTTCTTCAGGTAGCAGTTTCAGCCATAATTTAAATGGCTCAGATTGGAGACTTTCCATAATTATTGTTCACACTCTCTTTCTATGATGCTATCTTGTTTTCCATCTTTCTTTCTTTCTCCTTCCGCAACTCAAGGAGTCTTGTGCAGGGGTGGAAAGAGTACAAAAAAAATCTACTCAAGTAAAAGTACAGTTACCTTGATGAAAATGTACTCAAGTAAAAGTAAAAGTACTGGTGTAAAAATCTACTCAAGTAAAAGTAAAAAGTAGCTCACTTAAAATTTACTCAAAGTAAAAGTTACTTCGTTACTTTTTGTGTTTTTTGAGGGGGGGTGGGGGGGCATAATGGCCAGAGATCGGCCTAACGTTCTCCATGCATGTCTCTGTGTTCCAAACTTGTCCCTTCTCCATCGATACACTGGTCTCCATCATCTTGATTCTGACCTTCAGACACTGCGTCTGTCCAGAGCCAATCAGATTGACAGTTACTGGCACTAAGGTTGTCACTATCATGATCATGATACTAAAATTTTCAACTCAATATCGATATTAAAGGGATAGTTCACCCAAAATCTCTCAACTCAACTCTATTTCAGAGTCCCCCGTGCCTTCTCTAAGTTACGGGGGGTCCACGCAGCAGTAGCTATTTGTCCATATAATGGTTGTCAATGGTGCTCACTTTTCTTTGTCCAAAAAGACACACCAAAACACATCCAAATACCTCCATACTGCTCGTCTTTACTGTCCCTCTTGTATTGAAGCCCCGACATGCCTGATAATTATGAACGTCACTTTTTAACCGCTAGCTGTGGCTAATGGCGATGAGCATTATTATGCACCAACTCACGTGGCGGTGAGGAGGAGAGAGGTGTGGCTACCTGCTGCTGCTGTGTGCGTCTGAAGGGACAAAGAGAGAAGCGGCAGCACAGCAGCGTAGTACAACCCACACAGACGCAGTGCAAGCTCATACCATATATATTTTTTACTTTGTAACTAACGCTATTTAAAATGTAACTAAGTAAATTTCTTCCAACAATATGTACTCAAGTAAAAGTAAAAGTACTGACTTTAAAACCTACTCAAAAAAGTACAAAATACACAAAAAGCTACTTAGTTACAGTAACTTGAGTAAAAGTAACTAGTTACTTTCCACCCCTGGTCTTGTGTAAGTGGATGTGCTCGCTGTATGACAGACCAGCAGTAGATGAGGGCCAGAGAGCAGCAGGTGGGATACAGGGTGCAGCAGCAGGGCTCATCGTTCTCCCTCTGCAGCACACCAGTCCTGTACAGTACTGGACCATGCAGCGCCTCAATCTACAGTGGACTCTGGTGTCTCTAATTTTCGTCTTTTGTTTCTCCTAAATGCAGACAGACAGAAAAACACACATGTCTGACGGAGCAGCCGTGAGGGCAGGGCCTTTGTCCCGGGCAGCCAGTTTGTTCTTGTTCTGCTGTGTTTTACAGTACAGGCTTACATAAGCAAACAGCCCGTGAGCAGCTGCTTTCAAAATGGACTCCAGGATGCATTCTTTTCCACATACTGTACAGTCACACACAAACACACGTATGTGCTGGCACACGGAAACTGAATCTGTCTCAAGATGCTCGTATGCACAAAAACAAAGGTTTCCTCCTTCGATGTTTTCTCAGTTTGTCATATCAGTGCGATAGCAAGGCTTCGCCGAAGGATGTTTCCTTGCCCTTGGTGGCTGTCTGAGCTGGACGGCTCTGACGAGGGTCGCAGATGGGGACTGAAGGGGAAGAGAGATGGAGCGAGGGAGTGGGAAAGGACTGAGGGAGAAAGGGAAGGGGGAACATAGAAGACAAGAGAAATGAAAGTGGAAAAAGTGAAGAGGTGAGACATGGAGAAAAAAGTAGACAGAAGGAAACAGCTAGGGAAGGGAGTGAGATGAGAGGAAAAGGGCGTGGAGGGGACGCACGGGCGAGGAAAATAAGAGGTTAGGTGGAAATATAAGTAAGTGGGACCAAGAGGTTGGACGTGGAGAGAGACAGGACTCAGGAGAGATGAGAAGAGTGCGTGTGGTGGCAGCTTTTTGTGCGAGAGCAAACCTCCCTGGAAAAATACCAGCCGTCTTTCTCACTTCCTTCGCTGGTGTGTCTCAGCCCATTTGGTCGTCTGGCTGGACACCCACACGCCCACACCACTACCACCCACTCGACCTGGTGGTGCTGATGGCATACTGCCCTTCTCTTCTGCCCCCGGTCTGTCATTCCTTACGTTCTTCCTCTCCCTGCCACTTTTCCTTCCACATTACAGCCATCAGAATGTAAGAAAGTAACACGGCCTCAAGATGTCACTGTTCTTAATCCACATTCATGCACATTCTGGCTTACAGTAGGCTATACTGTATGTAGCCTACTGTACTTGGGAATGAAGACATCTGTCTCTGAGACTTGCATAAAGTTCAATTTAAAAACTTTTGAGATCTTATATATTTATTGATGCCCACAAAGATTAAAAGAGTGATATTGTCATCCAGAAATTTGAAAAACAACCAATAGACAGATAGAGTTGACTAGCTTCCTTGATTCATGCTGCAGAACATAACCTTCACAAACTTAACTTAAATGTTCAATGTTCATTCCATTATCGGACTTGAAGAAACGTTTCTCTCTTTCGTAGGAGAGAAACAAGGCATTGACTGATAGAGAAAAGAGTGATAAAAGGGATAGTTCTAGACTTATTGGTACCTCGTGCTCAAGCTAATGAATAATTGGCTATTTATAGAAACAGGAAGCAAGCTTCTGATGAGTCACTGCACTACTTCCTAAAGAACTAACTGCAGGCCCAGTGTAATTCACAATCTTCTAATTACCCACATGGTGAAAACAAGCAGACGCCTGTGAGACAAAATAAATACACAGTCGGCTATCAAGAAGAGAATTAGAGGTAGAGTTTGTCTTTGTATGTCACGATATGGAAAATCTTCCAGCAGATTCTTCCATTGGGATGTGCAGAGATTGAGCAGTGAAAAGCCTCGACTGGCGCTCTGTGCTCAGACTAACCGAGGCTGCAGGACAGACATTTCACAGTCACTCAGCTGCTCAGGGTAAAACTGATTGGCAGAGATATTCACAAGATTCAGAGGCACTTCTGCAGAGGAAGTTTTAGTGAAACAAACACTTAAATAGGACACCTGTGGTGACATAATCAGCTTACTGTAATGCGAAGTCAGACAGGTTAATGTGGCAGGAAACCAGGATAGGGTTCACCTCACTTGAGTTCAGTCTCATACTGTAGTACTATCTGATTGTTTGCTTAAAGGAACATCTCAGACAACTCAATGTGCGCAGCATGCAGCAACTATTGTACTTGTGTTGCCCAAACATACAGATACAGTATGATCTAACGTCTCTGCTGAAGGCACAACAAGGATATGTTGTGTGTGGAAATACTAGTTAGTCACCACCAACAGTTCCACAAAACATTGTCAGAAAACTGGACAAACCGCAGCCAAACGAAGTATCTATTAGTCTAAACATTTTCATTATTGCTGGAAAAGTTACATGACTCGTCACATCCAATATGGTATATTACTGTATGTATTACATTACTAAGGAACAGTGAGGTTGCAGATTGCAAACCCTTGGTGGCCTTTGGGTAATGTAGAAGGGTTAAAATGTCTTTCTCTAAAGCTGCTGCTTGGGTTGTCCATTCTGGGCTACTGTAGAAATATTATGGCAGTGCTAATGGCAGGTTCATATATTAAAGGGCTCATTAAGCTAACAAAATGACGATACATGATCATCAGTATCATCACACTATAAAACATAATTATTATATCAACAAGTCACAGTTTTTTGTTCTGTTTGTTTTGTTTCTGTTTGTTTTGTTTCTGTTCCAAAGGCATCTGACACGGACACTTCTTTGTATTTATGCAGATATAGAAAACAAGACATTATTGTTAGCAGTCTAGCCTATATGGTTACAGCAGGCCTATTTACTGACCGTGGAAAGCTAACATTAGCTAAACTGTGGGGACAGAATGCTGCTTTGGTGTTAGGCCTACTGCTAACTTTTACGTTACCATACTATTTTAGAAGACACTCGTCATTCTGGTCAGAAAATCTGTCGTTAGCCTCATCAAATTCAAGTTGGAGCTATCTGACAGCCATAATGTCCCATTTGTGACAACAATTATAGTAGCTTCAACAAAATGGCTGCCACCATTGTTGGCAAATATAAAAATATTGACACAAACTCAGCTGAATTTGATTTAAAGGGAACTATGCAGGATTTTGACTTTTAACTGTGATGGTTCAATGACTTGTTACAGGGAAACTGGAGGCTCTCTGCCTTCCCCTTGGCATCTCTTGGCAGAAAACCAACCTTGCAAGATCTGCGCCTCCAACCTGGTGTCCCAGATTACATCCCGCTCGTAACATTGACTGCTTTACGGCACTATACGGCTCAAACACATTCCACAATCCATAATCTCTTGTTTACGTTTCCCACCTCGCTCCACCAATTGCTTCCTCGCTGGCTTCGTTGAAAACTAAAAGGCACGTGGATGGGAGTGGGAGGAAGGTTAGTGGTGAGTTTTTACGACAGTGAAAACATGCACTCTGAAACTAGTGTAGGGGGAGCTCTGTATAGGAAAAAAAGTTATCAAAACAGCAAAAAAAGTGACCGGACCTGCATGATTCCCCTTTAAAAGGGCTTAAGCTCACTTGTTAACAAAGCTCCAAATATATAGCTGACTACGCCACATAAGCCTGTTTAAATAATGTCAACTCAATTCAAATGATACTATTTAAATAAATTATTTGGAATAACATAAAATTTCTGCTTATGCACCTGACGTTGCGTGAAGGCAGCATAACTCTCTCCCTACACTTCCCACCCCCTCATACCCCAGTGATTATCTAATGCATCCTCCAGCTGCTAGTACTAAAGTACTGAATGCACAGAGAGGAAATGGATATCAATGCTCCACCAAACTCCAAGTAAGACAAAAAAAACTAATTGTAAAATTACCGGCGCATTACTGGGATGAATAACTGTGACGTTATGAAATTCCCATTAATGCAGTCAGAGAAAAACACACGCAAACACACGAATTCAGAGGTTTTCCATGACCACCTCTTTACGCTCATGCCATTTGTCTGAGTAAAGCCTACTGCTCAGGCACCAGCTATTCCCCATGTGTGTCTTTTGGTCTGTCTGCTTGTGTGCGTGTCTGGGCACGTCGCAGGAAGGCTGCTGGATCCGACTGCCTACATGACTGCTTTTCTGACGGGGGTGAAGATGTAGCGAGGGGTTTGGGCTAATGGAGGGGCACGTTGGGAAGAGGAGACGGGTGGCAGGAGGGAGAGAGGGAGGGAGGGACCTCGGGAGGAAGGGAAAATGTGGGTCAACACAGTCAAAGCCCTGTCACATGTTCCAGTCAGCTGGAATCTGGCCTCCAGTCCAAACCAGAATGTTATGTAAGAGGTTATTGATCCGTGAGAGTGCATGTCGGAAAACGGAGTTCCAGTCAGGGCTGAGGTGGCTCTCTGGTCTGTCTGCTGCAACACTGTCACATGTTGTCACAGCATGCAAGTAGAGTATTGCTGGAAGTGCTAACTGGCACAAACTGATTGAATGAGTATGAGATTTTGAGTTAAAATCAAACAAGAGATATACTGTAGACGGTATTAATATTTAACCTGCTAGTGTGAAAAAGCAAGCCCCGGCACTTTGATACAGAGAAAAAGAAAGTGCCTGAGAGTGGCCTGTCAGCTCTAATAGCTACCACTTGTCACTAACACGTCTCCTCTCAAAGTCTCCCTGTCAGAGTGATGTCATCACTTTCAGCAACCATCATTCTGCCGGCCTGTCTCCATCGATTAGCGTCATAAAATCCCTCACGACCAACAACCTTCTCTTTCTCTCTTCAGTAAGAGGGAGGTGCATTTCACACTATTATCATTAGTCATCTCAAACATCAGACAAATAAGGCTGTTTGGAAAGAATGGAGAATGAAGGTTGGATCAGACCGTCTGAGGATAATGCGTTCCTTTTCCGCCAGCAAGGCTAATCATATCAGTAAGTAGGCCTTGGCCCTGCATGTGGCAACCAAGATAAACCTGGTGGAAATGCTGTTCTCCGGGAATTTGAGCACGACTGCACATTGCCTCCACGCCCTCACTTGCAAAAGGATCAGAGTTCCATGTCTGCTGCGGAGAATGGAGAGTAATGAATAGGAGAATGATATAACAGTAGACACTGGGACAAGAGTAACCATTTACACCTCAAAAAATCTGCCACACATGCAGTTCAGGGGTCCACATCAACTGTGACTAGACGGTTCTACGAATGAGCGTGGTTGACATCACAGCCACAACAGGCTTATGAAACAGCTGGACGTGGATCACATGAATCAATGAGGAAACAGCTGATTCCTTTTCCCCTGGCTTACACTGTGAATAAAGTAGGCGATTTCTTCAAGGGTTCAGGGTTCAAGTGAAAAGGTTTCCTGGAACAAACAAACTCAACGGAGACCAAAGGCAGCAGTCACAGTTCACTGACTGCAGAAGAGTACAATGAGCACAAAAAAGGAGAGCACGAGGACAGTACTTTGGACCAATGTCTAATCTAATGGGAACAGAATTTCTGTCACCACTATTATGCAAACATTCACCTCGTAGCATGAATAGAAAAGAAATAGTGATATGTAAATATTAATTGCAACACTCCTTTAGAGTTCCTTCAGTTGTGTAACAAAGCTCCACAGCTGAACTGAATTTTTTTTTTCTCTTTTCAGCCAACAGGCATGTTAAGCTCACCTTTACCCCAGCTGGCAAAGGCTCTCATACCTGCTGGTGAATTTGCATGACAAATTGAACAGGACGTACAGAACTCATGTTCAAATCACATGAAGTCATGAACTATGTCTTTAAGAGGCCCCTTCTCTCTTTGCAGTGGGAGCTGGGATGCAAGAGATGGCTGCAGTTGCTGAATAACTGCTAGCCGGAGTATATGTATATATATAGCACCTGTCTTGTCAGAGAGGTGTGCTGTGCTATGCTGACTGTTGCAGGCCTGACAAGAACAATACTCAGGAGTATACTTCGCCCGTGGCCTGATGGAAGTTTCCACTGCCGCGCTCCGACCTGACTTCTTCACAATACTGCTCAGTGTTACAGTATAAAGAGGAAAAGGGAACAGTGCAGGACCAGATCATAATGTGGGTCATTCAATCTATAATGGAGCGGAAAGGGCCAACTCATTATCAACAACAAATCTGTGTACCAGTGTCAGCATGAATCAGCTGGTCATATTAGAGGAAACTGATTTTTACAGAGGATGGAATAGATTCTTATTGTGAGAAATGACATCCATCTTTTAAGTGATATTCTCCAGAGAGTGACTTAAAATACAAACCAGGTCAAAACTAAATTAACAACTTTCATGACATAGAGTCCATTCATAGTAATCAGTACTGCAAGTGAGCTGAAGGTAGCCCCTGAAGCTGAAGCCTCATTCAATACTACCTAAATAAGACAAAACCTGGTGTAGGAGGATACTGAGACGTGGGACATTTTATGACCCTGACTCTAAAATGCTATGACCTCTCAGTCAGCTACTCACTGCTTACCAGAAATGATACTATTTGTTAGAAAGTTAAGAACAAAATCGAATTTAATGACATTTATTTACTTGTTTAAGTTAAACACAATAGATGTTCATCATGTGTTCATGTATTCTCATAACCTAAAATACTTACTCAGTGTCTCCTGAGTGGAAAATCATGGGTGTAGCTCAGTAATGGACTCTGCCCGGCCTGTACCACCCGCCCTGCAGAACAACCTGGGCCACATACCTTCGTGATCTGCACAAGAGGGAGGGAGTGAACACTTGGCCTGATTTTGAAAGTGCATTTTTCAGCTTCCTTCAGAAAGCTGCAAGCTGGCACACTGGCCCTTTAAATCGCTGCAAAGTGTCATCTCACACGCACTCAACTTTGCTGAGTCATTGGGTTCAGACTGCTTTTGTAACCTCCACCCAGCAGGGCTTCTCATTGGCTTCAGTCTCCACACTGCACTCAACGTGGTTGGCTGCCAGCACTACTAATCAGTTTCTTTTCACCAGAGGCATTTCTTAAAGTGACAGAGGTGCTCCCCTAACTCCCCTGTGACTGAGGTCTAACTGACAGCCTGAGCAGACCAGACACGAGAAGTCCCAAGGTGTATAGTGGAGGGGATTGTGGAAAGAGAGGGGCTGTAAAAAAGTAAAAAAAAAAAAAAAAAAGAGACACACAGAGAGAGGAGGGGTGGGGACGATTGACACTAGGGGTGGCAAAATCAGAAACTGAGGGAGAGTCAGCATTCTGGAGCGAAACCAGTGACAGAGGAATAGATGTGGACTGTGTGAGGGGTTTTGACATCAAAACAGGTCAACAGTGAGGTCACTGGAAATCAGCAATACAAAGCAATGTTTGACCGAGTCAGTATGTGAAGCAACAAAGGGAAAAATAATTCCTGTTCAAATGTGCAAAGTTGAACGTGTGACTGTGTGAACAATAGCTAATTCACAGAACACATCCACTTTGACGGAGTGCGTTACAGTACCTTGAAATCATTATTCACCTGAGCAGAAGCTTATGGCTCATTATAACATAGTTACTAAGAAAAGCCACATGTTTTCTGCACAGTCCCTGAGATGTGGAGATGCTGATTTTAAGCCACACCAGCAGCATGGCTCCACAAGATGGTAATCAAGATGGTCAGCCCACCATTTTGGTCAGGACTGAATCCTCTGAACAGCTGGATGGAGTTTTGTGAAGTTTTGTGCAGTCCTTCATTTTCCCCAGAGGATGGACTTGAGCAATTTTCTGACGTTTTATGAGGCACTGTTTAAGTAGCCTACCTGTGTTTGCTACTGATTTTAGAATAATAACACACTAAAATAGGATAGCAAAGTGCTAGCATGACTTGCACAAAAAAAACCCACACAAACTGTTCACTGCTAACCCTATTTCCAACTTACTAAATGCAATATATTTTATGCATTAAATAGATAGTAAAATAAGAACTAAATCATATGCTTGATCTCCTTAAATCAGCAAAATGATGGAAACTCTTGTTTTCTTTGTTTTTTGCTATAACCTCTTTATTACTGAGTGGGATTTTCATGGACCTTAATACCTTGATCCGTGGTCAGGATGGTTCTGGTAATATTTTCTGCAGTCTCTTAGTTTTGAACCCTTTGACTCGTCGCTTCAGGCTTTTACTTTCATCTGCTCATCTCACTCAAAGCACGAAGTCCCCCACCTGTTAAACTCTGTGACTGGGCAGTGCGTTCTTTCTGTTCGGCTTTACCTGGCCATTACTGGGCTTGATTAGTGTCCAGATTGCTCTTTAGCTGGCAGAGGTGCAGGTCGTTTCTCGGAATCTATTTAAGATAGGGATTTATGTTTGCTGAGAGTAGGGGGGAGAAGCAGGAAGAGGGGCTGGCTGGACACAGTGAAGAGACAGGAAAGAGGAGGTTCAAGTCTATGAAATAAAGATGGAAAATGACTATAGCTAGCAGGTTGTAGCCTTGCACTTTTAAATCACAGCGTTGTTGTGGAGTCTGAGCTGTGTGGTTAGACACAGGAAGTAGCAGCATCATGTTTCCACTGATACATTTCAACACATCACACAATACAAAGCTAAAGACTTGCTTACTCTGTCATGCAAGTCTCTGCTTAAGGAAGAATGGCAACACATGCTGCTTTCTTCCGTGTGGTAGATAACAATAAATCTTTGAGACTATGAAAAAAAAAGCTAGACCCGTCTTCCCCTTCAATCACATTACTGGTTATTTTTTACTGTAAGGCTACATGACATGATAATAAGGGAAGTTGAGCCAACGCTTGTTTTGCATAAACCACATTTATAATGAAATGTAATGACATATTTTATTTGATTTTTCTTCCTTCAATGACCTTGAGAGGAAGAGGGTAATGTGAGTGTTGTACTGTAAGTGATAAGTTTACATTTAAGCTGCATTTATGTGTAAAACATTTACTGAGTAAAGACACTATAGTTTGAGTTTTAGTTTTCAGCACGGTTCTATAGTAGGCTATGTACTACTGGTAACTGGTAAATATTGCTGTTGTGTTTATGTATCTCTCAAATATCTGAAACCAGACCACACTGCTGACTAACTGTGGAGCTAAATTCAAGCATCGCTGAGCAAGAGCAGCCACTGAATACAGTGCAGATGTGATGCAACTCAAGAGCTGATTATTAGCAATTCATATTACTAAGCAACACAGTCTAGTCTTCTCTTAGGTTTTTGCCTCATTTGAAGGTAAAATTATGAATCAGTATAAGTACATGTTCTACCTCACAACCATCCTGCCAAAAGAGAGACAAGGAGCTGAAAATTATTTTTCATTTAATTGCATTTCCATTCCAAAAGAGTTCAAGTAGCTAAACAATTCGTGTGCATCAAAAGCACAAGCATGTACTCGGAAGACCACAGAGCTTCAGATTTAAGTTTCCAGCTGTTGAGGGACTCAAGAGCAACTTCATCGAAATATCCACCAATTTGTACATTTCTGAAGTTGTAGAAACAAGAATAGTTTTTGAAACACAAGGGAGATTGTCAGTTAGGCTACTCTAAAGGTATACGATTCCTGCTTTTCCTGTACATCTGAGGCTATGAAGCATATTTCGTCTTTTAATTTTTTTATTCCAGAAATCATACTTACAATAATGTTGCATTGCAATCAGAATTTTATTCTGAGCAAATGAACATAGCATAGCTTTGGTTCTATACGACCTCACTGAGGTCCAATACTTAACAGAGAAACCCTTTATATTATTAGCACCTAGTTACGACTGAAATTGATAGTGGCCAAACCACAGATTTCACTTTCACATTAAAAAAAGCATCTATGAGTGCAAATACCATCTGCTAAATACACCAAAACCAAACTGTTCCTTCCAAGTGAAGCAGGATAAAGCAAAAGAAAAACAAAAAAACAACATATTCACCCCTGGCTCAGCCCTTATAAACCAATATAAACATTTATGGGCATATCTCTGAACATTAGGGTCATTTATAGTAAACCAAACTAGCTTCCACCTCCTTCAATGCGTATGCATTAAAGACCTCAGGAGAGTGCACCATCCCTGAAATATGGAGTTAATAGTGCATCCCACCCTGATGGGCTTAAGTCAACAGAGACAAAGCAAAGGGGAAAAAACAGTTACAGCCTCCTCCAAGAGGAAACAACCATCACACAATGTTGTTTGAGACCATGCAAAGAACACTGAGGGGAGGAAGGATTGGTTTCCTGAATGATGTGTGCCTGTGGCGCATTCCTGCCCAGCTTTGTGAATGCATCAACATAAATTGAGGCACAGAATAAAAGCTGTGTCACTGTGCTGAGGTGGCATTGTGTTACTGCCTGTTTCAAATATGCCACAACAAAAGGGTTGACAGGTTGTAGCCTTTGATCTGCATCTAACTTCGACATCCTGAGCCAAAAGATGGGCTGATATGGCTCCAGCATGTACACTGCATTCTTTTTGAATAGCTCCCTACGTGAATACATACATTCAAAGTCTAGATGTGAAACTAAATCTTCACGCAGTATCTGTGCGCATGCAATATATACAAAGGGGGGGGGGGGGACTATAACTGATCCTCACTCTCAAACTCCATGCTAATACTTGAAGATATCCCTGTGCAACATGCACCACACACAAACCTGCTACATAAAAAAGTCATGAGTAAATTCACTCAAGATTTGGGTCTTCTCATGCATGCACTGCAGTGGCTTCAGACTTCAGGTATCTTCAATTATGCAGCACCGGGCACTTCTCGTCAGTATCAGAGACTCTATAAACTCCACAGTATTTCAGGAATTAACCTGCTATTCATGCCTTCATGCCTTCTGTTTGCCACTGTATCCGAACTGTAGCATGGCTAATCTTCTCAACAATGATCTTATCATGTAAATTACATCAAGTGCATTTTTTATTTCACCTTGAGTCCTCACAGCAGACTCACTTCCACAGCTGGCACACAAATGTTTCTCTGTTTTTTTTCCTTTGGCGCAGTGGGAAAATGTAGCACACTCCATTCTCTTTTCCAAATGTGGGATTGTAGTGACTTCAACAAGCAAGCCTCCAATTGAGGTTTCCGTCCATGAGAAGTGCAATCACTTATTTGGTAGTAGAACCTGATTCCTACTCCACTCCAAACCACAGGAATGCTCTGTTTGCTTACGAAAAAAGATGCCAAAATGAACGCAGAAAAACAATTTGAAATGCAAAGGAGTTTTCGTTGTTTGAACTTCGGTGAGGAGGCGGAGACCACAGATGATAAATATATATGAAGAGGGAGATGAGTGGATGTGGTGTGTTTCGGCCTGCTGTGAGTGTCTGCTATTTCACATACATTTTTGGAAGAGGTGCCAATTCACTGTCTCATTTACTCACACGTTTAGGGACATTGTATCAGCAGTGCAATAACTGTCAAGATTAAAGACCAACTGGTGGTCCTGGTGCCTTTAAGGAATGCATAAAATGCCATACTCTACGATAATACCATAAATCTTCTGACAATTTTTATTGCGCAATGGCCAGAAGCTGTATTTGCATAAAGGAGTACAAGTGCACAGTGAATGTTGGCTCTAAAACCTGTTTAACATTTACAACTATATAAACAGCTCTTTTAATTGTTATCTTTTAATCTGGATTTGGGAACAGTTAAAGGAAATAAAATGTTATGTAGAATCTGAGGACAATAAAGAATTAGTTGTACAGCTCTTCAACAAGCTAATTTGAGATTTTATTAAATCAATTTGATGTGAAAACAGTAAAACAGACATCATTTGACTGAAGTTTGCTGTGACACGTCTGAAAATAACAGTAATACAGCCAGTTGACTTTATGAAGTGTTGACTGGTGACAGTCATTACCTGTCATTACCCTCGCAGTAACACCAAGTTCATTACTTCAACTATCTATAATTTCATTTTCATATGTAGCCTGCTGGTGTTGAAAAAGTTCCCAACACTTCACACATAGCTACTACTTCACAACACCTAATAGGTCAGAGGATAAAACGCCTTCCATGGGCGGATCTAACCCCATTGGTCACCTTTTCTAACGCCCGCCTTATTTCTCACAGGGATCTGCGCTGTGATTGGTCGACGGGGCTGATCGTCATCCTGCGCGTACGGTGGGCGTCAGCGGCGACTTTTCCGGTTTGTGCCTGATTGGCCGGTGGTGTGTGTTGACGTCACGGCCCTGCCAGCTGATCGGAGTGAGAAGCCGGTTTGAAGAGAGGAGTTGGACCGGAGAGAGAGAAAGAGACCGGGGAGGGAGCCCCGAGGAGCAGCGAGCAGCACAGGGTGGGACCGGCCAACCGGATACTCAGAATGGACCGTTTTTTATTTCTCCCCCCACCTTTTATTTTTTATTTTTTCATTTTTTTTTTACAGGTTCTAAAGGGTTTAACACCGGAGTGCACGAGACGCACAGAGCGATGGGCTCCTTGAGGTTGAATTTGTGAGCTTCGCGTCTCGTCGAAACCTCTGGAACTGTCAGAAAAAATTGATTGAGAGTTAAGGTGTGGCTGAGGGTCTGTGTGAGGCTTCTTGCTCTGATAAAAAATGTCTCCTCGACAGTGTCCGACACTCTTATAGCCTATCTGCCAACGGCTTTAAAGATTCTACCCAGTCCTTTTCATTAAGGAAGATATTACATAACAAATGTATTGCCATCTTGATGTGCGCGTCTTTTTGCCTAAATCCTTCGCAGTAGCCCAGATTAATTGGAACTATTACGTAGTTAAGAAGTAAATCGGCTGTGTTTTTTCTTCTCTTTTTAATCATTTCTCAGGAGGTCGTGTTGGTTTCATAAGTCTGAAATGTAACGGACGTGGCAACTTTACAGTAGCCAGTCTCCGCTGAATGCCACAGGCAAACAGGGCGTGGGGGGAAACAGTCCGAGCAGAGCCCTAATAATCCATAAATTTCACCAAAACGTGGCACAAATTGCGCATAGTTGACACAGTATGACCACGGTGACAAGTGCCTCGTTGGAGCCGGCGGATCCACTCTGAATCGAACTAAGTGCGACTGTCAAATGCGTTTTTGCAAACTTTTTAGCGGAGGTGACATTTAAAGGCCACCGAGCAGGGCGCGCTCCGGTGCTACCGCAAAGCCGTTTAATCGCGTTTTATCGTTTTGCGAAGATGTGGTGCGAGTCCAAAAAAAAAAAAAAAAAAAACTGGAGAAACGGAGCGATGTGATGTGGTGGTGCTGCTGATGGTGGTGTCGCTCGGTCGAGGCCTGTGTAAAATCTTTATTTGCTGTATGTGCCAGCGATACAGTATGAGGACAGGAGTAGAAAATGATAGGGAGGGTGTGTCTTTATAGCAGGGCAAACGTCTGGGGCGTTCAATGAATCTAAATCCAGCAGGCGAGGAAGAAGGGACGTAAAGAGTTGAGGAGGAGGAGGGGGGGACTTGTCCGAGAATATCGAAGAGTCATTCCGTGGTGTTGGGCCCGAGCGACGCGTTTAACTCAATCATAATTGAGTGCACCGGCGGACTGACCCTGTGTAGTCCTAATTAAGATAAGCTTCAAGTCGAGAGGAAAGCAGAGTGAATTCCTCAAGGCCCCACCCTTTGTAGCGCAACATGGATGTGGAGAGTTGCCCCCTCCTCCTCCTCCTCTTCTCTCTCTTTCTCTCCCCCACTCTCTCTCTCTCTCTCAATGTCTGTCTCTCTTTCTTTCTCTATAGGCGTCATTCGTTTCCCCTCTCAAGCCTGTCTTATGCTGTTTTTCAACCCCTACCCCTTCAGTACTACCAGGTATTTACAGTTGATCTTCTTGTCTTCTTAATCAACTTTATAGGTCATACCATCAGGATCTACTTCCTGGAGTCTGCAGCGGCGTGAACTGATGGAGGTAAGGGTTGTGTTTGCGTCAACCTGTGGAATACTGCTTAATAGTTAAATGTGGAGCTAGTGGGGGCACATAGTAGTTTTAATACCTCCAAAACTTTTTTCTTTCTTTCTTTTTTTTTTTTTACATGTTTTTTTCCTGTTGCTTGCTTTTTTTAGTTTTCTTTTTAAAAAGAAAAAAAATATTGGCACCCTGGTTATTGCACTATGTTCATCAGCCTGTTGCAAGTTTAGACAGTTTATGTACTCTGCTCCCCAACACACACACACACCACCCCTCCCAAATCCAATTTTCTATGAATTCTAGTGGCAGGGGGTTATGTAATCTTAAAAAGCTTTCGTTCAGAGCTCTCAAACCTTTGCTTATGCAATCTTGGTTTAAAGATTTCAACATTAAGGAAGGCTATGGGTAAACATATGACAACTTATCAACACTCAGGTTCCAAGCTGAGATTTCTGTGGTGGGAAACCTAAGTCTTGACAGAATTCATTGAGGACCAGCTGCTGAGCTGTATCTGCCCCCCCCTCACACACACACACTCCTTCTCCACACATCGCGTTCAGCAACCAGTGGCTTTTTCCACCTGCATGCCATGTATGTCAACCCGAACGCCAGCTCAGACCTTGTCGTCTCTGATCTGTGCACGACATAAAAGCATGTGATGGATAGTTTGACCTTGTGTAAATCACAGCCACTTCTATCGGCAGATGCCTTTTTTCCCCCTCAGGTCATAGTTCTGAAGGACTCATCAGCGGTTCCCTTTGCTGCCTGTTTTCTAAGTGGCTTGAGTGGTTTGCTTTGTAAAATTTGAAAAAAGTAGCATTGTCCTTTTTTTTCTCTCTCTCTCTCTATTCTTCTTCGTTCCTCCTCGTCCCGACAGGATGTCTCAAAGACAATGTACTTTTCAGGCTGGGGATGCTTTGGAAAATGCTTGTTAGTTGCACAGGGTTCAGCTCTGCTCCCCCCACTGCTTACTCTTTCCCCAAGAGTGCCAGGCCCTGCTGTAATTATCCTCTCCTTGGCTATGAATAGTGAATTATACATGATGCTGCAGGCCGGTCAGAGTCCAGGCCACTGGACACATCTGGATTATGAGGATGCCACCATTTGAATGTCGAGGCCCTGAGCTGTTTTATATATATATATATTAATAGGCTGTATATATATATTTTTTATTTATTTAATGAAAATGAAGCTCTGTTTTAATAACGACAGAGTCCCAGTACATGCCCCACCCACATTCCATGCAGGAAGTGCTGTGTTGGAACTAGTTTCTCCTATGGGGAGTGGATTGTGATAATGTATTTACAAGGCCTCAATGACTTTAGTTACAATGGCGTACTATGAGTGTTAAAAGACAAGTATGGGGGGAAAAAAAGGATGTGAAACTTGTTATTGTTAGGGGATGTCATTGTGAGGAATTCAACTGCATGAAATAGGATCCAGATTGCACAGTGCACATCGCTGTCATGTTTTTCCTGTTAAAAAGGAACTGAATCTGCAGCCTCAGTAGCTGCAATGATTGTTGATTTCTGAAGTTGATTTGATGGCTGGTCAGATAGCATCCTTCTCCACTGCTGTTCCATACTGTACAGTGCAGTGTACCACTCTGTACCATTAAGAAGTTACTCCTCTGTGAGCATTTCTTTCCGCTCTCTCTCTCTCTCTATCCCCTCCTTCTCCTCTTTGCCATTTTGTTTAAGTGTTTGCTTTGTCTGGGCTCTGATTGTTTAGCCACAGACTCACTGAACTACGTACGTGTGTGTTCGTGGTTAGCCGCCACTGTCGTTATCTCTGCGTGGCTAGATGTGATTAATACAGCAGCTCAGCAGTGATGTCCATTGCACCACTCCCCACACGCACACACACACATACACTTTCACACAAACACACGCACGCACAGAAAGGGCATGTAAGAAGGGAGAAAGATTGGAATCTGGTGTTTGTCCTCGGGTCTTATTATCTAGTCAAATGTCAAGTCATCCTGAAAGCCGTTATTTAGTGCATCTGAATGCATTTATTGTTGTGCGTGTTTGAATATTTGCTATATTTTGTGCAGGATGTGTGTTTGTGGCTCTGCAAATTGGGAAGGCAAACAGGCCTTTTACTTAACTTCACTTTCCAAAATACCCACAGAGAGATCTTGAAGTGTTTAACTCAGATTTGCTAACATTGATCAGAACTAATGGATCATAGAAGAAGAAAAAAAAATCTGTCATTTGATGACTCACTCCTCTTTTGCTAACTTAAGGTTATGAATGACTACCACACCAAAGGACTTGGTGTGACTGAGCAGAGCTGAATTGACTGTTATTGATGGCCAATCGGAGAGGGGAGGATCTGCGGAGGAAATGCGGTAGCTGCAGTGAGGTTGCACATTTTTCTGGACACACCCTGACAGCCTCATAGGGCTAGCTTGGACTAGCTTAGGCAAACATTAGGATGCATACAGCGTGGTTGATTGAATATTTAAACGTTGCCTGTTGTTATACTCTTGTGTGGTTGTAAGAGATTGATTAGTATAGAATTTGATTTATTGAAAAATGTTTTTGTGCAGTGCTAAATCACAGCATGCATTATCTCAAGGTACTTATTACAGGGTCAGGTCAAGACCTTAGCAATATTATATAGAGAACATAGCGACAGTGGATAAGTCTGTGAAAATAGGGCATGTGTCTGCATCTGGTTAAGAAACCCAGAGCTCCTTGGCAGGTGTTGTCGCGCTGTGCATCGGTGCGTTCATGGTATCGTCTGATGGAGAGACAGTACGTCCTCTTTGTCTGTTGCTTGCATGTGCACACGCACACTGGAAAATGATGAGTGGGTGTGTGTGTGTGTATGTCACACGGCAAAGTCTGCTGATATAGTCGTTGGCGAAGAGGCACTAACAGTATTCCAACTGTGTCCCACAATATAATGTGAGGGCTCCATATGGAGAGAGACTGTCACCACTCCTCAGCAGGGCTGTGTGTGGTTTACCAGCCCAGCCCCACACTCATATGGAAAACACATGTTGCACTATGTGTGCCTGTCCACTGGAAAAGTTCTCTCTGGCAGGAAAAAAAAAAAAAACTCAATGCTTACATCAGATGAATTGTCATCTGTTAAATAGAGATGTAATGTGAAGTTAACCTGCACTAGTTTGGTGGAGTAATAGAGATGCGACTTCTTAGGTTCCTGCTAAGGTCCTATGGAGTTGCCAGGTTTAGCGTTTCACTCTTTTCTGTGGGTGACCCAGTTAAAGGACAGGGGCTATTGTAATCTATACAATTTACACACATACATATAGATAGAGACAGAGCTAGTAGCCTGAGGGAACAGATACAACGAGAGTGAAACCATCACAGCCTGTATGCAAAGAAAGAGCAAAATGAAATGTCATGGCTCTGGGTCTTCAGTGCTTGAGTTTTGATTGATGAGGCTTAATAAGGTCTAGCCTCATTCAGACATAGGTTGAGCTAAAGTAAAGCTGTGTTCGGATTATTTTAGGCTGAAGAAATGCTGTAGCACACTTAGCTGTGGGCTGGTCTCTGCCGGGCCAGCGGTGAGGAGCGGTGGGCCTCTCGGCAGACCGGCTGGAATGTGGACCATATGTAGCAGGCATCCCAGGAATGTAACTCGGCCTTGCTGAACTGACCAACCTAAAGACACAGAGAGAGCAGAGCAGGATAAGAGGGAGAGGGAGGGATACTGTAGAGCCAAGGTGCCACAAAAGCGGTGATACTGAAGGACGAAAGAGATCACAGGAGGTGAGAGGAAGATGGAGGAAAATGAAAACTCAAATGGCATAAGAAGTGAGCTTAACAAAGTGCATGAGAAATGAGCATGGGGGGGAAGACAGCAAGGAGAGAGGCTAAAAGTACTAAAGGCAGGTAGATGCTCCAAAAATTCTGGTGCAAATTATTGAGTAGAAAATGGTTTTCTTCGGCATACTGCATTAATGGTGAGTATAAGATGGTTCTTTTAGTGTAAAGGACACTATGGGGTTATCGGTATAATGACCGACTCCCCTAGCTAGCATATCAATTGTATTAAGTCTTAAAAGATTAGCTTCATCTACAATAGGGATGATTTATGGAAAAACAAATCTTTAAATATTCAGTTAATCATGTTTTGTTGAAGTTATTTAATTGTGCAAAAAAGTCAAATATTTACTCAATTGAACAGCATTTGAACTTGAATATGTCACTTGTAACACACAAGATCCAGATATCACCTCTGCCTTTTTTTTTTTAGCATTTCATAGACTAATGGATTATCAATTAAACCAAGAGGTTACTTGATAATTTATTTAATTACAAGTTCTATTTCTTGATGACTTTCCTATTTCTTAGGGGGAAAAAAACCCTGATTACCTCTTTGCCTCACACCTCATTAATCCAGGTGTGACGTCTCATCAGCTGTAATTAAAGGAAGAAATGTCTGAGGTACTTGTAGTCACAGTTGTTATCCTTCTCCGTTTGTAGAGCCAAAACGAATTTACCAGACAACCAGGGAACTGGTAATTAGAGGGAAAAAATGCTTTATTAAATGCCTTTAAATGTCAGGATGCAAGTAAACTGAAATAAAGACCACTCAGAATGGAGTTGGTTGGGTTTTGCTTGTGAAAATGCATCAATAATTACAGTTTAGTCATGTGTTAACTCCATTAGTAAAGGCTTCATTTAAGACCTTAAACTGTTGGATACGAGCTTCCAGACATATCTGGTCTATTTAGTGAATAACCATACAGTGTAATAGAGCATATTTAATTAGCTGTGTCCTCTATGGGTGAATGTGTGCATCCAGAGGTTTGGTTGATGAGGTAAATGGTGTAGAAGTGGTGTCAGACTGAAGCGCTCTTACATCTCACCAACTTGGGGTGAATGTCTCTTTCTCGTTCTTGTCTCTGTTAGCTTAGCACTCTGTGCCTTTGGGCCATCTGGGTACAGCTGGGGCCAGAACAGCAGGAAACACACACACACATACAGAGAGAGAGGGAGACAGAGATACACACACTTGTACAAACATTCTCTCCCACTTTACTTTTTTTTTTTTTCCAACTCCAACATACCCCGGTCATGCCCCCTACAGACACACACACACACCATGTCCAGTAGAGTGTGATGGATTTGTGGATCAATGGTCAGTATTTCATTCCATCTCACCATCTGATAGACACGCGCTTCTTGATCCCGTTTCATTCTATCTATGGAATTCATGAAACAAGAGGCCGAGTGTGAGAGAGCTGGCACAATATTTTTATGGTAGGCTGAGAAAAAAATGTAATGTTCATCACAAAAGAGAGATTTGATGTAATGGCGTCTGAAAATAGAATAGCTCCACCAAATTCCTTACGTCAAGGTGAATGTTTGCCTCTTCCCCATCGCTCCACTTCAGCCCCTCCCTCTGTCGAGTTCCTCTCATTGGAGAGTGAACGATAAAACTGAGGATCAGACTGTAGATTCCAGCTTTTCTGCAGCAATAAGGAAAAGGAAAATGTCGTCCTCTTTGCACATTGGCTTTGTAACATTGTATCTGTACTCTGTTTCCCTTAAGGATTAACAATTGCCTATTTACACATCCAATAAGGTGCAGCATTAGCATTCATTTGAACCATAGTGGCCACCCTGTCCCATATTAAATGTCCTTTGAGCTCTGTTTTTGGTCTCCACCAACTCCTAAGGGAAGTATCTTGCTCTTTCGCTGCTAAATGTTCCACCATGTTCACCTTTTAGTCGCTAATAGTGACCACCTGCTGCTTGGCACTGCAGCGTACAATGGCCGCACAGAGCTTTTCTTTAGCCGTTGACTACTTTGGCAAAGGAATGAGACGAGATGGTCTATGGTACGTTTCAGCCCTCGACCCCTTCTCCGGAGGGAGGATGGGTGGTGAAGGGATGACACTGAGGAGAGTCTCTGGATTTGTACCACGCATGGGCAGCTGCTGCTTCTTATTCATTTGCCCTACAGGCATTTCCTGTCTTTCAGCATGCAAACTAAACTGCTGGTTAGAGGGGGAGGGCGACAAAGGAGATACATTTATATATATATATATATATATGTACAGAAAGAGGGAGCAAGAGAGGGAGGATGAATTCATGGGGACTACAGGGGCATTTAGCCAGAGAAAGGGATGGACACAAACAGATACATAGAGAGAAACAATGTACTCTTTGACTCATTTCATCCCAGTGGTAGGAAGGAAGATGACAGCCAGACGAAGCACACAAATCTTTTCTTTATGTTGGGCCTCTTTACCCTGCGTTCACACCCCTACTTCCACCCCTCTGTTTCTGTATCTCACTGTCTCGGGAGGCCTTTTCTCCCCCTCCAGCTCAGTTTTCTACTTTCTAAACGATCATTTAATCCTTTTTGTGTCTGTTGCAAGTATATGTGGGAAAAAAACAAAAAACATCTGCACACGTACGTACATTCAGTTATGCTGTGTCACTGTCTCATCTGTGCCTGGTGGCAACACCGATACCAGGTTTTCTGCTTCTCACTTTATGACATCACTGTGGCAGATACCATCTCAACTCTCTCACATCCAACACACGCACACACAGACTCCATATTGTTCCCAAGCTTGCATTCCTGGCCACAGATGCTTAGTATAAAATCCTGTTGGACACTCTGGTCGACTTTACTGGAAGAGCTATTTCCTCCTATCTTTTTCCCACCTGCTGACTTCCTGCCAGTTCACATCACCTCTTCCTAAACAACGCCGTAAATAACACCGTGCACTTCCAGGAAATCAGGGCATTAACAAGCTGTGCTCTTCGGATCAAAGGCTGCTGCAAAATTTCACGTGTTTGGATAATGACTATAGCGTAATTGCTGTCAGGTTGTTGTAGTTTGAAGTGTATTTTTGGAGCAAAAATGCCCTGGTGAGATACATACTTGTTGTGTGTGCATGTGGCTGAGTCACTTGTTTATGCCTTGTTTCGTGGGCCCCACCCAATCTGCTGTCTTTCTCCGCATCTCTCTCCTTTACCCCCCCTGCCCCCCCCCCAACCCTCCCTCAGCCCCCAAATTAGAAGAAACCTTCTTATTACAGCACTTTGCGACATGACTGGATGTTTCCTACCAGGAGAACAGCTGTACCAGACAAAATCTCTTATGAGGAACACATTAGGCTTTTTACAGGGCCTCGACCCACGTTTAAAAGAACGGCTGAAGCATGTTCCTGGTTTCATTCTCAATCATTAATTCATATCCAGATTAACAGCAGCTGTGGTCACAAATAGAGATTAAAGCCGCAAGCGGCGATGACGGGCCCTCGCTCGTCCATGCGACCGCGGGGGCCTGAGGCGCGCGGGGGCCGTGGCGCAAAGCGAGAAGGGCGAAAAAGCGTTGTGGGAGTGGGAAAATGCAATGTGTTGTTTGTCCACCAGGTGGCGCTACGGAGCCAGATGCGGGTAGGGACGTTCAAGGGCTGACCGGGATCACACACATGAAGTTTGAATTCAAACGGACAATGTAAATGTAAAACAGCTCACTTCCTGTTACCACCAGGGGGCGCATTTGTATGAAGCCAGATGTGGGTAGGTGTGTTCAGGGGTGGAGCCTCATCAAACTTGTAAAATTTGAAGTCGATCAGACAATGTAAGTGTAAACCAGGCCACTTCCTGTTACCACCGGGGGGCGCATTGAGTAAAGTGCGCGTACCATACATCAGCACGTTCAGGGTGGAGCCGTCATCATCTTCAGCAAGTTTGAAGCTGATAGGATGAAGTATGTGTGTGTTAGAGCTGTTGGAAGGTGAAATGGCGAGCAAACGTAAAGTCGCCCAAATTGGCAAGGCCACAGAAGCCACGCCCTTTGACGTAGAGACCTATGGAGCACAACGTTGGATCAGCATGGCATCTCGATGATCTGCAGCCAATTTGAAGTAGATCGGGTGAAATTTGTGGGAGTAGTTAAAGTTTTGAATGTAAAAAACGGACACTTCCTGTTACCACCGGGGGGCGCATTGAGTAAAGTAGGATATTGATAAATCGGGTGAATCAGTGACTCACTGTCGTACTTTCCTGCATGTTTGAAGTTGATAGGATAAAGTATGTGGGCGTGACTGCCAACTGAATTTGGGTGGCAATCGAGCCGAAGTTTGGCGCCCACCAGAAGCCACGCCCTTTGACCTAGCGACCTACGGAGCACAAGCTGTACTCAGCTAGGTCTGAAGATGTTGTCTATCAAATTTGGAGCATGTCGGGCAAACCGTTTCGGACGAGTTAATTTGGCGCCAAAAACGAGCAATTCAAAATGGCGGACTTCCTGTTGGTCTGAGGGCAAGGGAACCCGGGACCTTTTTTTTGCGTCTTGATGAGATCTATTAGCATACCAAATTTCATGTTTGTAGGTGAAACACACACAAAGTTATTCAGTTTTCAAATTTTCTAGGGGGCGCTATTCAGCCATTTGGCCACGCCCATTTCCAACGACTTTAAAATATTAAATTTTTCGCGAGGCGTGATGTGCATGCCAAAATTCACGCGTTTTGGGGCATGTTGAGGCCCTCAAAAATGCGTTTTTAGGGAGAAAAAAATAATCCTAGGTGTCAAAGCAATTACAATAGGGCCTTCGCCTAGGCGAGTGCCTCGCCGCTCGGGCCCTAATTATACTATGTACTGGATGCACAGTGCTCGTGCATATGCATGTATGTATGCACACTTGCTCACTTTCTGTCAGCAGTGTCGAATGGCATTTCATGATTCACACGGTGTTCGTGTGTGGAGAAGAACGAACTGGTTGCCCTTCTATAAAACAGGGTGTGGATCCCCCCCTCCTCCTCCCCTCCACTCCCCTCCACATGCATGCATACATTTGCTCGCTCACATGCCACATGCATATACATTATCCCTATTGCACACGCATATACACACACAATCCCAGTGATCGCCACCCCTCCCCTCATTCATGTTGGTCATTTTGAGAAGCCAGCAGCAGGACTGATGAACACGCTCTGACAGAGCGCTAGTCTGAGCATGCCTCCCCACCAGAATTGCACTTCAATGTTTGCTGGTGCGCATTTGTACGTCTATACATCTCGCCTGAAATTCATTCCCCTTTCTGCCCCGCTAATCCCATTCAAGGCTGTGAGAGGAAAGCACTGGCAAATATATTGATCCCCTCTTGACTTGAAAGCAATTTGTCGTGGCCTTGGGAAAAGGATTATGGGGGTTGTGGGGTGCAGAGATGATCAAGTGCAGACTATTCAAAGTTGGGGCTGTGGCTCCCTGTACTGTCTGTGTGTGCATCCTTTCCACCTGTAAAGCACATACTTGAGAAAGCTTAAGAGCAAGATGTTTTAATCGTGGTTACAGTTGGTTTTGTCCAGTTGCAGCTAATACAGATATTTACCATTGCTAAACTGTTTTTAAAATCTCAGAAGTGGACAGTTAAAACAAGTTGGGTGTTTGTTTGACTGCATGGTTTCCAGTCACACTAATGGTTATCACTCTGTTCAGCAGAGTTTTAAAAGAGTGCTGAAGTAATGGAGGCATTTTTATAGTTGGCTTAAGCTTTAGTGATGGACATTTTCTTGACCTATTTATTTATAGGAACTACATTATTGATTAAAAAAATTGTCAACAAATACTGAAGATTTTTTTTAGCATTGACTGATCATAGTGTTTACGAGGCTGAATATTTTAATTTAATAATCAAAATCTTTTCAAGCTTAAACTTCTACAATCTCAGCTCCCACAAATGTTTTGGTTGGGAGTGTTAATGTGAGAATATTTTCTTTCATGATACATGACAAACTGGATTTGCATATGGAGCTCCTATATGCCAGGAGGCCCTATTTAGCCAACTACACTCGGCCATGCCTTCAGATTGCTGTAACAATGTTAGCTGCTCTGCCAAGTTCACGGCTTTCAAGGGAAAATACTTTAGATCAGTGCAATACCATAAAAGACGAGGGCTGGATGCTGCTGCTTGTGAAATGGATATTGTTGATGTCTTTAGAGGAAAGATAAGAGACTTGCCAGAATCTGTTGCAAAGCCATTCTCAACAGCACGCACACATGTAAGATCATTCTGCCTTACTTTTGGTAAACTTAACAATAGTATTAGCCCTACGTTTACTTGTTTACTCAAGTGAGCAGTCTAGGATAAATCTTTGTATGGTGGTTTTGAGTTAGCGTCATGTTGCAGGAGAAACATTTTGCCTCCTTTGCCACTTTTTCACTTGACACGCTGAAACTATTCAGTGTCACAGTAATGGGCTGGGTGCATTGTTTCTTTTTTGCAATAACTTCTGGAGGAGAAATGGCATTCTTTGAATGATTCATGGGGCTTCCCATTCAATTGTTTTGGCAAAGTCATTCCTTGCATACCCTCTGGGATATGTTGATTTTGGCAAACATGCATAGATTTAATCCATTCTCTGTCCTCTGTTTGTTTCTTTAGTCATACTTCAGCTATTAGATATCAGTTGAATTTACGGAGAAATACAATTTCTCAAACAGAACCCCCAAAACAAGTTAAGATGTATTGAAAACAAATAGGGATTTTTCCTGTGTCCCAGAGGGAGCACTCGTTGAGTGAAGTCAAATCACTTTCTGTATGAGGGCATGTTGACGCTCTGCTGTTTTGCAAAATGTCAGTAGGTCAGGATTTGGTTTTACAAGTGTCATGGTGACTTTGCATTTTGAGGCATTTTGGTTAAAGTGTTACATTTTAACATTTGCCCTCATCCTATTCTCATGTCGCCACCACTCCATCTCTGTCGCTACTAAGCATACCTGTTGACATTGTCTTTGGGGCTTAACAGGTGTGAAGCTTCCTCAGGGAAAGCAGAAAACACTTTAAAATCCAAGCCTATACGGGGATGTGTCTCTGTCTGTTCATGTCAAGAGTAATGCAGATAGTAGGCCTTGTTCTCCATGACTTTATCGCTTGCACACAGCCAACAGTGGCTGAATCACTCACACACTCATGCACTGTCTGTCTCTTGTGTGTTTGCGTGTTTTGTGCGTCCAAACTCCGAGGAGCCATTTTCAGCCTGTTGCTTAGGCTGGCTGTAATTGTCCTGGGAATCGTCAGCTCTGTGTAATAAATCACTCCTCTGGTACACTGTGTTCTCCACTCTGGGATGGCCGCTGTGTGCGTGTAGTGTGCATGCTTAACATATCGTGAGCAGGGAAAGAACATAGCTAAGGAATAATAGGGCTTGAAAATTACATTTACGAGGAAAAAAAAAGCAGCAGCTCTCTGTCTCAACAGGCTTCTGTAGTTTGCCAGAGGCAAAACCTCATTTTTATGCTATGCGAAAACCCAACCAATGCATGTAGTTGGTGCATAATGAAGGCGCAAATTAATTTCATATAGTCCTGTTGCCTTGCACCTTTTATTGGTTATTCCTGTCCTTCCCTAAATTTCCAGCCTTGCATGTCCTGATGGCAAAGAATTTCTCTGTTTCAGATTTACATACTTCAGAATTTAAAGTTCAATTGGATGTTGTCGAAAATAATTGGGATAAAATTAACACGTCACCCAAATTTGAATAAGTTTGTTCGCTTACTGCAGTGTATGCTTCATATTAAAAAATGCTGCAACCTCAGACTGTTCACCTTTGTAGCTGATATCTCTGTTAGCCACAGTTGGTGAGCAATTTGACTTAAAATATATTGCACATTGTGATTTGAGTATAGAGTAAAATTTGTTAGTTTTTTACCGGAAGGTAGCTCGCTGTTTCATCCTGTGTCATATTAAGAACTGTAGCATGGTCACCAGTTTTCTCTCTTTCAGTGGTGTTGAACTCCAACCTTGTTGGTGTTTGCTGATATTTCCGCTATCCGTTTTCTTATGTCCCTTTTTTTTCTCTCCCTTTACCTCGCTTCCCGTCCTTGTACAAATCTGTCATGGTCTTGCCAGTTTAAATACAACCTGGCAGACACCGGTAGAAACTAATCTTCTCACTGTTAACAAAGGCCAATGGAGCTATCAGGTGCCTCCTTACAAATTTGCTCAATGAAAACAAAAGTAAAGCCTTTGCCCTGGATCTCATCTCCAATGCTACACACCCTAAATGGATCCCTCTGGATTCAGTACAAGATCAAGTCCCACAACCCATTCAGAATTCTTTCTCAAACTAGTCTCGGTCACATTGACAGAGAGAGTGAGAGTGTGTGTGCGTGTGTGTGTGTCTCTGCAGTCCAGAGCTTTCAACTGTTGCTCAGAGCAGCGTGGGGTTCGCTGAGTTTCTAGGGGTTGCTGGGTTCGTGGTGCTGCTGAGAGCTAGTTTGCCCAAAGTCCTGTCCTTGAACTGTGAAAGAAAATGCTGCTAGGGAAAGGCTTTTCAGACTGACTGACTGCAATAGTTGAAGTCGGTCCAGCTGAATGGAATCCAGGCAAGACAAATCCTGGGCTACTCGTAAGTATTACACAGTGGCCGCCTGAAAGGGGATGTTAAAGTGGTACATCACGTAAAGGGTTTTCTTGTCACTTTTAATCTTTAACACTTGATTAGGCTGTGGTTAAACTTTCACAACGACTTCATAGCAAAGGAGTTGATGGACCAAATTGGCCCTGTGTCATTACTCTTAAGGGCTTCATCCTTCCACCAACATTTCTTAGGCTTGACGTTCATTCCGATGGAAATTTGCGGGGTTTTCTCAAGGTGAAATAACAAAATACTTGACATATTAGTGAAGCAGTCGCATACCCAAGGGAATGGAAGTATCTAAACTAGAAGGAAAATTCCTCCATTCAACCCTGTATGGCTGCTGTAAACTGAACTGCCCCGTGGGAGGAGAGCTGTTTTCTATCAGGAGATCCAGGCTGTAACCAGAGGCCAGGCTATCTTAGCTAGCAAGGACTTCTGTATTCAATTAGAAGCTAAAGCAGAGAGAATGCTAAAACAGTAGGCTGGCATGTCTGATGCAGACTAACTCTGTGCCGGTACGCACACACGCAGCATGTTTGTTTATGTGTGCGTGCACACTTAAAGACTCTGTAAACCGCAGTATTCACAAATAAGGACAAAAGAATGTTATAGAGTTTTCCTCTCTTGTATCTTTCTCTCTACCTCCTCACCTCTTTCCCACAAGTTCCCCTTAAAGCTAGCGCAGAGAGAATGAGTGTGCGTTTGTGTGTGTGTATGTACAGTATGTGTGCCAATTTGAAACAACCATAGCCAAAAGCTGAAGGCAATGTGGAAGTGTCTTAAGATAGAGCACAAGTTATGGTTGCTAAATGTTGGCTCCAAAAAAAAAAAAAAGTGCATCGCCAACTGCAAAAGAAAAATACTCAACCAACGGCTTGATTAGCATGCTAATTTGTGCCTTGGTGATTATTTATAGAGCTAGTCTTTCTCAAAGGAGATGTATGTTTAGAGGTGCACTTGCTTGATTGACAGGTGTCTCATCCTATTAGCCTCAGTTACAGACGGCAGCGAGCAGCAGATTGAAATCAAAACTTCAAAAATGTTGCACGGTGCGTATAAGTGCACGTTGGGCGCAAGGTGCTCTCTGGCTGACCTACAGCAGTTCTTCACTGGCAAGCTTTATGTCCTCATGTACCAACTAAAGCTGCCAGCTGAAGAACTGTTGTGGTCGGCTCTTTCCTGCACTGAAGACCCATTCGAGCCCGGAGGACGGACACTGGGATGATGCCGGACAATAATGAGTGTTATGACTGTCACTTAATGCAGCATGCTCATGTGTTCAGATTCAAACCATGACACCTGCTGTATCATGTAACAAAAGTATTGCATCATGGAAGACCTCTCTGTCCGTTTTTAAATTGGTGAAAGAGACACCAAAGACATAGAAGTGTAACAAGTGATATCAAATGATATAATTCTGCCGCAGTAGGACATGATGTCTGACAGCTTTTTGTGATTATAGATTCATAGTTTAACTTATTAAAAGAAGAGGGAGAACTTTGCAGTTTAGTGTGTGGTTTTAATGGTCCGTCATATAATGTTTTACAGTGTTGGCACAATCGTACGTTTCACCTGGCTTGCATCACCCCCAAAAAACACATTTTTAGTCAAGCATGAGCAGTCATATTCAAGTCTTTTTTCCCTACCTGGTAAAATCTTAAAGGAGCACAAACATCTGACATGGATTTCTCAGCATATTGAAAATTTTCCAGTGAAATTTCTCTTGAAGCTGATCTTCTCAGACTTGACACATTAACATCTGAAGGAGTTTAGGAACTGGCCACTAATGCCGGGAGCGCAGTTGTATCAGTAATCACAGCTGAAGCTAATAAAGTTGAAGGCTGGGGATCATCAAAGCACTGACAAAAGTGGCTCCACTTTGTCTTTATCGTTGTTGATGCATATCTAGAAAAATCCTAATTGCTAGTTATGACAGCAGAAAGTCATCATACCCTTTTATGGGATCTGGATTTGTGTTCTGAGTGAATAGTGAGAAAAACCCCTGAACTAATAACACTTAAGTAAGGGATTGGAAGCTGAGGTCCGCTGTCATCAACAGTTTCTGCGTATAATCCTTGTCATGAAAGACGTACGACTTTTCTCCTCTGTAACAGCCCTGAGTGTCAGGCAGAAGAAGAGCTTGCATAGAAACAGACAGACATCTTGTCTGTGACCCTCAGCACTCGCAAATCAAACTTAAAGAGAGAGGGCAATGCCCAGAGCAGGATATGAGTGCGAACGTGTCCCTTTAAAAGCTGCCAGCCAGAGTCGAACAGAGGGAAGGAATGTTCTGGGGCCTTAACAAAACCAGATGCCCCGGCTTACTCTCCCTTTGCACACATGCTCTTGGCTGCCTTCTCTCGCTCCTCGAGCTCTTACTTAACACCACAGATGGAACCAAGAACTGGGCAGACTCCCTCCTCAGCCTGTCTGAAGTACATCATCTTCTTTATCAACCACCTTTAATGTGGTCTGGCTCCCCGTTCCCTGCCTGTGCCCCAATCTCCTTATCTTCTTGTCTGCTCCTTTACCTCCTCTGTCCTTATGCTTGGCAGACCTCATGCCCTTCCACCCAACAATCCTCCATCAGATCAGTGACAGACAGACAGGCACACGCACACACAGGGGAAACACCAACATGGGATTACTCCACTCTCTTTCCTGTACATCCTCTTCAAGTAGCACTGCCAGTACCCCGCATTAATGCACCATAACCGTGCGTATAAGTTTCACGCCTTGACCTTGTGTGCTCTGTAGATTTGTTTCAGGTCAGCGATTCGCCTCCCTGATCCACTCCCAGGGAATCGGCCTGTGAGTGCATTAAGAGATTGCAGAAGGAAGGATGCACGAGACTTGGAGGAGAAGCACCCGCAGTAAGATGAATCCACCTGATCCAAAAGGATGTAACCATGGTGCTGTGCATTTCGATGCAGCAGTTTAAGTATGTGCATCCCCCCCCCCCCCCCCAACCCAACCAGATGTGCCAGACCCGTGCCACTAAACTCAGGTGGCCTGTACCTGTGCCTCTGCCAGCTGCCGCACCAGCTGTGCAAGGTGAGAAAAGCAGAGCAGCATCACAGAAAGAGACGAACAGGCAGCTGCTGCAAACAGAGAGGAGCATCATCAAAGGAGTGCTGAGACAGCCTGCACAGCCTCAATCATCATATATTTATTATTTACAGCAAAGACCTTATTATTAAGTGTCAGGCATTTGAAATTGGAATTGAGCCTTTATATACATATACACAGAGAAGAACTGTGTTATTATAACAAGAAAAGTGTTTTGTATCAGACATTTTAAGCTCCTGTATCATCTTGGAGTAAAAAATACTGAACTGAGACCTGTTGCAGTGAGAGATCTCAAATACAAGATCTTTTTACAAAGGTTAAATCAACAATAAACTATACCACTACACATTTGTCAGTCTCCTTGTGTACGCCTGCAGCGTTCAGACTCACATGTTGTGGTGCTCCAGGCTTATGGACTTACCTAACACACTTCCTGTTGGAGACATACATTATACTGCCAGGAGGAACATAAACAATAATCTTCTTAAGGTGTGAGCTGCTCCGTGAGCAATAATAGCAAGTCCTTACTCAAGCAATTTACCGTATCTGAGCATGAAGATTGTGACTAGAGCTGCTCCATAATGTGGTATTGAAATGCAGTTGTTTTCTCAGGCGCCTGCTACTGAAAAATTGACTAAAATGACAAGATTCCTGTGTGAAAACATGAAACAGGCTGTTTACATTGTGACTTGACTGAGGTGAAGATAAATATACATTTACAATGACTCACTTGGGCGTGACAGTGAGCTGCACCATGTGAGCTTTCGTTGAAATTAAAATAATTTAAAAAAAAGTTAAGGTTTGCTGTTATGCAACTATTTTTTTCTTCTTTTTTAAAGACATTTTTCACTGTTGCAGTTTTAATCAACATCAGACAGGCGGCTGCTGAGGGTTAGTTAGTGCACAAAACAGCTCAGCAGGCTATAATCTCTGTCTCGGCTATTGAGGGGCTGCTTGAACTCTGTGAGAGATAGGACTTCCAGAAAAACATCCTTCCTTTTTTTTTCACACGTTTGAAGACAAAAGCACACCAATTTAAATAAGTAGTCAACTTAAGGGCCAGGTTTTTAAGTATTGTCTACACCTTGAAGCCCTTTTCAACCAGGGGGATTGTTTTGTCTTTGTCTTCATATTTATGATTTAATTTTATTTTGTGTGTCACTTTTTATCATTCCAAAAACAAACACTGTAAGATTTCAATCTGAGTTGCTACCAAGATGCAAAAGTCAGAGATTTGCTTGGACACAAGGGACTCATTGGGACGGCTCTTCCTCCAAGGACAGGGTTGCCAGTGCCCTGTGGAATATGTCATACCAGCAGCACATCAGACATCAGGCCACTGACTCTGACCCCTGACTGTTAGTAGATTAACTTCATCTGTTCAAGTTCATCTCACCCTGGCGGAGAAGGTCACAGAAACTTCCTGCTATGCAGTCTATTCATGTAGATAAATCAGTCTGAACTGTTCTCTATCTGCTGTGGAGATGCTCTCTCAGGATGTCTATATCTGATCTAATGTTCCTTATCGCTTGTCCGTCTCATAGTGGTGCTTTCGGTGTAATGGCTAATGGAGTGATAGCTGAATAGTTAGAAATAGAAAGCTGAGGACAAAGAGCTAATGGACAAGTTGTGCGTGTTTGAGTGCAGGAATAAGAAACTGCAAATGAGCAATGTCTTTTTTTGTTGTTGTTGTTTTTGGAGACTGAACTATTCTCTGGTGTGGTGTCTGCTGTACAGCCCTTGTTCACCTCTTAAGTCAAAGCAGAAAGAAGCTCCAAGGCCAGGTCTGAAGAGGTTTACAAACCACCCCTAAATTCTTCCCTGTGGGTGAAATCATGTGAAAGCTGCTTAGGCAGATTATCCCTGCCTCGACGGCAGCTGGCAGTGAGATCCTTGGGAGTGCACCTGACTCAATACTGCTGGTGACGCAACCGCAGGCTGTGGCGCAGCGTGCTCCCACAATCCTCCACGACCTTTAGCCCCGGAGGGAAAAGTGCATCTTGTGGCCTAAATCAGGAGATCACACACACACACACACATACGCACCACGCTGATGCCCACCTCGACACACAATCACAAAACTGTTCCAAATGGAGCTTATCAGTTAAATTGATTGATCAGGGATGTGTTTAGCTCTTCGGTGTTGGAAAAAAATTCAACATTTGGTGTCTGACCTACAGTATGTTAAACCTTCAATTTTGAAGATTGAGAATTTCTTAATAATTATTAAATAACATACTTCATGGGATTATTAACCAATTAATTGATTTCATGATTGGATCTTCTTTATATTGCAAATTCAATTGAATTGAATTGACTTTGTTTCAAACAGCAAACTAAGGTGCAAGTTTGGATGTAGAATGTTATGAAATTATAAGAAAGTTGTACAAAAATGTAAAGATTCCGATTCCGATTATGATTGACAAAAATTATAATTTTATTCGTCATACTTTTTTTTTAAAGGAGTTAGAAGAAGGAATGTTTATTTAACCCCACCCCTTCTCCATTAATAATTAATAAATCATTCATTCAGCTTTCTTAAAGACAGAAAAAAACTTACATTTATGTACATTCATTAACATACTGTAACTGAAATAAATCATGGCTTATGAGAAATATATATTTACAGTATATTTGTGTGTAGATACACCTTACTATTATACTTATAATAATAATATAGTGAATTATTATATAGTATATGATAATTCTGAACTATATATATATATATTAAATAATAAAGATATATTTATAATATATATTCACTTGTTGGGTTCTGTAAAGCAGTTGTCTGGACTTTTTTCCATCCTCATTGTCCCTGGTGTTCACAAAGCCTCTCAGAGACAGAATCAGAAAAGACAAAGGCTGTGGAACAAGTTTAAAATAGAAAACTATCTCAGGAGTCAGTCTGTCCTGTCCTCTTAAATGCACTGAATACTGATTTGGGAGGAGGTAAAGTGAATAGAGACATACTGTGATTCTACACTCAGTACTTCAATAATTTTCAGCTCATATTTCATTGTGACTCACAAATCAAATATGATTAAATGAGTTTGCAAAAGTGTAATGTAATAGTCTCCAGCCCTCCTTTATCTTGTCGCCTTTGATTGAGACGTCATACAGTGAGCTGTGCACTGATGTGGTGTAAGATATGAAATGTATTGATTTATGCGGCAGGTCCTTTGGGACATTTAAAATCTGGGGGGGGAAGAAAAGCTTATCCACATGTGTTCAAATGACATGCGAAAATGCATCATTTTTTAAAATATAAAAAAAAGGTGTCAACTGAAGAAGAAGAAGAAGGATCTCTCTTCAAGTGTATTTTAATGAAGTCCCAAGTGCACCGTCACACAACGCTCCAGTACAGTCCCTGTTTTATAATTTTATCCAAGTTTTATTACATAAAATTGAAGGGACTTCTGGTTGAGTGCTTTACGCTGGACAGCTTGAGCTGAGGGGGGAAAAAATATTGGTTGCAGCTGAAGGGGGGGATGAGGAGGGGGGGCTTAAATTTCAGAGGCTGTTACACAGTCTACAAAAATGAATATAAGAGGTGCTTTGCTTGGCTAACAACTGTATGGTCTCAAAATATGATTATAGAAAAGTCCAAGTTGTAGCCTACTGTATATACTGTAGATTCTCTATTTACACACATGAACACAACAGACATAAAACTATAATGCAGCCTATTTATGTGTAAATGTATGTTGATTCTTTCTAGTCTTTTAACGTGAAGATATTATGCCCTACATCAGCATTTTCAGCTTGTCCATGTCCACTTGTATATAAAATGATATATTGTAATGCATTTAAATGAATAGACAGACCCTAAAGAGTCAACACATTGATTTATTGGGAGCGTTCACTTGCTTGATGTAGTAAAATGTGTGAATGCCCAAAAATGTCAGCAACACGCTTGTAAGGTTTGAGAAGTAATTGTAGAAATGTCAGCAGCTGAAATGTGGTGAGCTCTGGTTTTTCTCTGCTGTTTTTCTTCAGCATTGAACAGTCTTGTTTTTAACTGTGGATTGATCACCATGGTTTTCTGTTTTGCGTCATGTAGCTCTTTTATGGGGGGACTGACTCGCTTTGATAAACAGACAATAAATAAAGTCATTTATTGAAACAATCAATAACTGTATTTGAGTTGTGTTTTTTTGTGTCATTTCTCCCAGTACAGTGTTGGTGACCACAATTCATAGGTGGATGTTCAGTAGAAGGAGCTGCAGAAGCTGTTCAGTCTTCATATAAAAGCTCAAGAAAACTAATCTGTTTAATAATTCATGAATGTTCTGAGTTTGAAAACACACAGGTGTAAATCTAATCAGGCACACGGGATAGGTCGAGCAGAGACCTGACTTTTCACCCTTGTTCTAATGCTTAATCAAAGATAAAAATGCCATTCAATGTGTCTCAAAAGGTTTCATATCTGTTCTTACAAATCAATGTTAGAACGAAGGATTGAGAAGTAGCCTACACCCACTCAGCGCCGTGTGTAAGCCGGAACACATCCTGTCTCGAAGGGGCCCCTACCCGTGATGTGTTCTACACATTGCAGCCGATACTTGGCCGGCACCAGGCTCCCAAAATAGACAGCAGTTCCAGAAAGGTGGGCTGTGAGGCGAAAGAGAGAAAAAGTGGGAAAGGAAGCGAGAGTGGGACGCAGGACAGCGTAACAAAAGGAAAAGAGGACCAGTACTGTGTGTCTGCAGTCTGCTGCCTGCACCCTGCACTCCTAATGTGTATGTGTATGCGTGTGTATGCGTGTGTGCATGTGTGGTGACGTCAGGAAAGGTGCTCTTGTCAGTCGGGTGCTCTTCAATGAAGGCCTATTATGTAATTCTTTGGAAAGACTGAACAGTAGTGGCCAGACAATCTTGTTACAGTAAATGGCTGTGATGGGCAGGCACACTCACACACACACACACACACTAAAACATGCAGATACAATACTGCATCCTTTTTCAATACAGTTCGGATGAAAACAAACGCACACAAAGGCGGCCAATGCGACCTGTTCCCCTTGATGATAAAGCGGAACACGGAGGCCCATACATGTCAGTGCGCTGAAGTGGGCCGTGGAGAGTGGAGGCTTACCCAACAGAGTTATAAATAACCACACGGCCCTGCACCTTAAGATGGTTTTGTCTGGGTGGAGGGCTCTCAGAGTTCAATGTAACCTGACAACTTAATCCCTTGTAAGAGAGAGAGACAGAGAGAGGGAGGCAAAGGGAGACTGGTGAAAGTGGGGCTGTCTAGGATTTCTAAGCTACTGTTCTTATGTATTAGCACTTAGAGAGGGACAGCAAACACTGGGTCTTTTTTGGATACAGTACAGCTTGTGCAACACGCATGCAAACCGTGGACACAATCACTAACACGAGACATGCGCCGGTCGCTTTTCCTCTCACCTTCACAATGACTGTGATAGGTAGATTACTGCAATGTAGCTTGGCCACGTCATGAGCAACCGCAGGTGAAATCATATTATGAGATTAAAGAAATAGTTTCACATTTTTGTTTTCTTGCTGGGAGTTTGATAGGAAGATCAATATCACCGTGGAAGTGGAGTCTTTGCTGGTTTCTTAGCAACAATCACGTTTACGACTGTGCCCAGCCAAAGTGTGGTCCAACACATGGCCCACTTGGAATTACTACACTTTTTACAGTAAGACAGAGCTGAGATAGCCATTGCCCTTGTTTCATTATTTATGTATGCTAGCGCCAAACCAACTGGGTCATGCCTTAGCCCTACCCTTAGCTTTACCTCGTTGCACGAAGCAGGTACAGGAAGAAGAACATAGATGACCAGTGGTTTGTTTTTTTAGATAGATAGATAGATAGATAGATAGATAGATAGATAGATAGATAGATAGATAGATAGATAGATAGATAGATAGATAGATAGATAGATAGACAGACAGACAGACAGACAGACAGACAGACAGACAGACAGACAGACAGACAGACAGACAGACAGATGGATAGATATGTGTGTCTGCTCGCCACATGCAGCACCCATGTGAGAGCAGGCTGACCTTTGATTCTAGCTGCATGCGACAACTCCACTCAGATGGAAAAAGTGTGTGTGTGCGTGCGTGCGTGCACATGTGTATGTGCGAGTATCTGGGAGTGTCCCTCTCTCTGTGTGCATCTCACGCATACTTGCGGAAATTGTCAATAGTTGCTCGTGAAGACGAGGACCGGCTCAGCTCTGCCCTGCCCTCTGCAAGCACATGGTCCACATTAAAGCCCATCAGACTCTGCAGTCTCCCACAAGGGCGTGCTCGCCATCAGGTTCTCTCCAGTCTGTCGTCTGGCTATTTCACTGGTCTTCCTCGGTCAGGAAATGACATTGCATTTGAAATAGGGTTTGTGAGTGGATAATCTCTCCCTGGAGTGTAAGCAGAGATGTCCGAGTTCACTGGGTTTGTGCTCAGTCATGCAGACTGTACTAGTGGGCTGTGATACTGTAAGGCTTGGATCGATGCATTATTCACATAACTTGGTTTGGCTCCAGAACGCCAAAGCAATACAGCCTTGTCTCCTTGTACAGATAGACACTGCGTCTCAAAGTCATGACTTCAATGTGGAGTTTGTTATAATCTGAAGCTGATCTGATCTGATGTCTCTGTAACAATGGTACTACTATTATTACCTTGTTTCGGAGGGGAATGGAGCTTGGAGTTGAGCCATGTTTCTGGTGTGCTACTGAGGGTGAAATAGGTTTAATTTACATAAAAAATATAATTTGATATCCATACATTAGATAAAAATTGTACAACAATTCAGAAACTATTAATAAAGAAAAATCTGCTCCCCAGACAGGTCTTGTGTATACTGTATTGGAGAGTTCCTGCATCTTTTTGCAGCTTTAACCTTCTGCTTCCGAACAGGTAGATGATTTGTCTTAAGGACTGGGCCAGGTTAAGTGTATTGAGGTCAGACAGGATGGCTGCCGAACACCACCCATTTAATCCCTTGACCTGGTCCAACAAACAGATTAGTCCAGCTTGTTGGGGGAAAATACTCAGGTTGATCCTGTTGCTCTCTGTTGGCTGCACTTCAATCACATTCAATATCCCACTTCCACCTCTCATATCCCTACTAGCCCAGCAGAAAAGGTCACATAGCTTGATCACAGCGCAGAACTACTTTAAACAATGAGTAATGACGATAGCACAATCAGGGTTTTGTAATAGGATGACTTCATGGCATTTAGTTGTCGACGAAAAAACTGAAAAGGACAGACAATAAAACTACGAGCCAGAGCAATTCCATTAAGGTAATCAAGTTGGCTACCAACACAACATAAATACTACCGCAGCAGGCTGAATAACAACTGCAACGCACATAATGAAACAATTTCTGTTTGTTGATTTTAATTGGGCCCTGCCTGCGATACCAGCGACACACAGCATCAACGGTGAAGTCATGACAAAAGGATGAAAAGAAAAGACTGTCCAATAAGTTAATTTGACCTTATCCTCATCAAGATGTCTAATATTATCAAATTGCAAAGAAGACGGTATGTTTTATAGTGAAGAGCTGCTCTGCTGTGTAGGTGATGGCAGTAACTCGCCTGGTCACAGTTTAATCATTTGTGCAGAAGAGTTAAAGTGTAACATACAAGACTCGGAGAAATGTGTTACAAAATTCATTATTTTTTACTACAAAACTGATGGTTCAGGGGTTTTGTGTTTATCATTAACTGACCAAAAATGGGCAACAAAAGCTGAGTGGGGGAGAAAAAAAAAAATAGAAATTTGACATCATGCATCTGGTCTGCCTTTTGTTAGGGAATGTTCTTCTGCTGTGAAGAATTCATTTGGTAAATGAAGTAGATTTTATTGCCTAATGTCTCTGCCATTGCATGCTGCTAAATGAAAAACAGTCAAAGTAGCCAGGCCTTGTTAACATTTGCTACTGTGGCGACGTGTGGCGAATTTACCATGTGTCAACTCTCAGAATCGAGGCTAAATTATACTCAGATTCACTTTGGAGAATGGATTATGGGGTATGATTTTAATGTTTTGACCTGTACAGTTTGTGTTGTAGTAGCAGAAATCACCACACTGATGAATGTGTCTGTATACAGTCTCAGTTTGCATTTTGTTTGACATGCTCTGGATGTTTCAGTACATGTCTCATTACTGGCAGGAGCTCTTGTTGAAAGTAAACAGGAGGATTAGGTCTGTACAGATCTGCACAGGCTGGTGGGTCTATCAGGTCAATTAGTTCTATTAGCTCACAGCATGGGCATGGGAGGATTTGCCTTGTCTTTGTCGGTGTCTCATCAAAACTATACTGTCAATTACTACTGTCACCGCTGACAGCTCACAACCACCTGGATATGACAACAGATGCACATTCTCCAAATTAACCCTTCGAACCACAACCCAGGCCTTAAACACAAGAGGTTAATGATTTTGAAGGTATAGAAATGCCTTTATGTGATTCATAGTCCTTAAAGGGACACTTCACTGATTTCATATTTTTCAAATCAATGTGCTGGAGACAGGAAGTACCGCTCAGCCTGTGAAAACAGTTGTGTAACGTCTTCTGTGGCTGTGGAGGAGCTTTGTAAAGTCTGATCCAAGAAGAAAAACTGATCCAGTGACATAATCTTAGCCTGGCCTTGGATGCTCCGTTTATTTAACAGGAATCCTGGGTTACAAACTGGGGATATGGAGTTGAAATTATGTGGGTATTTCTCAGGCCAGTGAAAGAAATTGTCAAGATGCATCTGAGCCAGCGCAGAGTCCACAGCTCTTGACACACATTAGGAACTAAAAACCAGGATGTCCTCAAATCTTCTGCATTTATGGTTAAGATTTTTTATTATAATTTTGCCCCTAGTAAATCCCCTGATTTTATGACATTGCTTTAATAAATCACTAAAATTTCAAACTAAAAGTCTTTCTAAACAAATCTGCATCACATCTATTGAGATGTGCAGAGCCTCACTTGTTAAAAAATAAAGCGTACTTTATTAAATACAAATATTATATAAGATTTAATATAATGGTTAATGGAAGGCACTTGTCAGATTATTGGCCCCTTCTCTGTCTCAGATTCTAGCCAACTGGTCACCCTGCCTAACAGCTCATGTGATTGTGCGAACTGTAAGTCTGCGTGTGTGTGTGTGTGTGTGTGTAAAACCACTTCTTCTATCTCATTGCATATCACAGACCAAGAGCCCATAACTCCTGTGGCTCAGACGACACCTTTGTATTAGTGTGCCTGTGAAACAGGGAGCCAGTATGTACTGTATAAGCATGTTTATGTGTCATGTGCATTTACACTTTGTCCTTGCTGCTATGTGTTCTGGTATGTAGCTAAAGGTCGGGGCCAGGCGGAGAGCAGGACGGCAGGGGCCCGGTCAGGGGGGGAAGCCGTGGCTGGGAAGAGCCACAGAGCCAAAGAGCCAAAGTCCAGCATCTCCAACGAGAGCGAGGGATTAGGACGGGGCCGTGAATATCAGAGTAAAACAATACACATCCTTGTGTACTGGCTAAAAGATTACAGGCTAGAATGCGAGAGGAAATTCACTTAACTGAGCTATGTATTCTTAATTTACCTCTTATGGACGCTGCTTCAAGTTAATTGTGTGTAATTGGAGAGCAGAAACTGATGCAAGCACGTTGAGAATCTGAGCTAACGTGTCATTTCAGAAACATCTCGTCTGCTGTTACCCGCTGCATGACTTCACAAGACTTCAGTGCAGGCTGTTCCCGAGAATTTGGCAAGTCGGGACAGCTACAGTGCACACAAACACACACACGCACACACACAGATTCACACACTTAATGAGTTATCCAGCAGTCCTCCCGTTGGTCAGAAAAGGCACTGCAGGTTCAAAAGTCCCTTCTCAGAGATTTAGAGAGCAGCAACTCCGACCTCTGACCTTTCCTGCTTTGGCGAGCAGCCAATGGTCGGCTTTGTATGTCAGGGCGGCTTTTACTGAATGCCTAGAATAGATTTACTCACAGAATAGAGCGCTAAGTTATCACTTTGTGGACCTGGTCTGTGTGTGATACAGGGTTAAATTTCTCAGCCACAGAACAAAAATGATCATTGTCTCGTTGACTCGCAGCAGGGTTTTGTAAGACACGGCTGGGAGTGGGTCCTTAGTTATGCAATCTTTTTCCAATCTGTAACCTTGTTCAACAATATGTGTCCAGAATTACGAGCTAGTGGAACATTACAAGGGTCGGAAGCGATATCACAAACACCTGTATGATCTGGCGATGAACACTATAGATACGATGAGGAGGAGGAGGCATGAAAATCAGGAACAGATGACTCTCGTTCTGCCATGTATTAGTGCAGAAGATACACTCTGAGCAGCTAAATCAAGCGGGTCAAATTCCACAGACATCTGTAATCTATGAATAAGAGTTGTGTGCACAGCTTTCTCGCATTTTGGTCACTTAGATAAATAAAGCATACGCGCAGTTTAAAAAGTTAAACAGAGGATCCAAATATGAAATCGCCTGCGCCTGGAGGATTTTACTGGCTCGACTGAACCGCTGCCATCTCGCTTATCCTTTTCAAATCTTTGGAGGAAATATGAGGGATGGACTGGAAATCTTAACAATTTTGCTTCTAATCTGTGAGGCTAGAGGAGAAAATGGAGTAGCTTTTTACCGTCCCATTCATCAGTTTTATTGTCAGTTGCAATGATGCAGTGTGTTGAGACCTCTGTTGGATACCCAACGTAGTGTAGATGTTGTGTAACAATGGCTTGTTAGTTATGACAAAACAAATTGCACTGCTGTGCAATTGTTAATCCAATGTCCTCACCTGTTCAGGAAAGCCGTCATTAGCCCATGACAAATGGTGTAACACTGAATGGTATTCAATGACGTATTATACATCAGTATGAAAGAATTGCTTTGAAACTTTGAGAACTTCCCTGAAGGCAGTTTGTTGTTCATCATAACAACAGCAGCACAGAACGGGAACAGAGCAGCACAGCAGCGGGCAGCGCCAACCCCTGATCATTTGCGTGTTCAGGAAGACAAAAGTATTTTCATGCATACCTGTTCTAGACGCTGCCTGTAAAAGAACATACTTTTCAAAGTGTGACATACTGTCCCCAGGAAATAGTCTTAGCCTGCGCTCCAAATGTCTTCTTTCAGCCGGGGCTTTTGCATGTTACCAAATTAAGAGTCAGCAACATAAAAATCTTAAATACTGTTACGAACTCAGTTGAGTAATGAATGACAAAGTGTTGCTTGCTTTAAGCAGTGCAGCTGACTCAGTACCACATGTTTTAGCCTCAAGGCTTAGCGTAGCTGCGTGCACTCGCTGCTTTTTACTGTTTGTTGTTTTGTATTTTGATTGAAAAGGTTTTATTGTCTCCAGATTAAATTGTTTCTTATGTATTCATCTGTCATCATACTTCATACGATTTGGTAGAATTTATTTAATCTACTCGCAGCAAGTCAAATAGAAACAGTTCTTGATTTAATAAGTTATCCACTTTATGTCTCCTCTGGCTTAATATCTTGTTGGGAAGGAAATAAATGCTATTGTTTCATTATCACATTATCATGTGTTGCATATCCTGTTAGTGCTTCCTGTACTGTGACCTGGAAATACTCAATACATTTAGACTTGGTGAATACTGGCGGGGGAAAAAAACACTCAAACATCCCTGCACTAATGTGTTCCACACTGTGTGTCTACATCCTGTTATCTGTGGCCTGATGTAAGCGGCTGCAACACGCTAATGACAGGACACAGCATGAGTGGACTTTGGAAATAATGATCCTAATATAATAAAGACAAGTTTTCAAAGTTGTGTCACAGATTCTAGTTTCTTAATGCATATTTTATATAATATAGTACATCTTATTATTCAATTTATCAGCTATGGCTCCCTAACATTGCCTCTAATGGCTGATGTAGTTCAGATAGTTTAAGAGCAATTTGATATTTCGAGAGTAGCTTGAAACTTCCTCTTAAAATTACAGCTGTTTCCAAGTATTTCATCCATGTAGACCAAATTGTGCAAAGCGAAGAATTGCGGACAAACTTGGCAGACTCCACCAAACCAATATATCATGGAAAAAAACAGCAGAAACTGATTCAATGAGAGAAGAATAAAAGCTTCTTCAGGCAGCACATGTCATCATAATTGCAGGGAGTGTTGGAAAGCATGCGTCGGTTGGAAGTTTTCTGGTGATTTCCTTCCGAAGTCCGAGCAGACGAAACCTCTGGCAAGACGTGACGATGTTATGAGTTCTGTTATATGCATTACTGATGTGTGAGAGAGTGTGTACGAAAAGAAAAAAAACATTATGTGCATTTGTCTCCAGAGCTGAATGTAGGTGTATACAAGAAGTAGATTAACCAGAGCAGCTCTGTGTCTAAGAATATGTGTCCGTATAAGCGTCAGAGAGGCTGTGATTCACCATGTAAACCCCCCCTCCTGTCACTTCTCCTCAACCTGAGGAATATGCACACATACACACAAACACAGAGGCAGTGTGTGTGCGTGTGTGTGTGTGTGTGGGTGTGTGTGTGCATGCTGGAGGAACTAGACCAACTATGCAGAACCTACAGTTAAAATTACAAGTATTTCCTTCAAGCTATTCCAGTCATATGTTTGTATTACTGTAACAGTGGTTGAAATGGTTATGTGTCATGTGAAAAGTGTTGCCGTGTCAAACTCACAGACAGACGTACACACACACACACATATATATACCTGACTCTGGAGTTCCCCTCAGCTCAGAGTGTTTTTCTCCTTTAAAATAATTGTTTTGGGCTTTATAATCCTCAACTTTGGTTCACTCTGTTCTCATTAGCTGTGTACACACAGAGACGCAGAGGGCCGTCTTCTAATAAACCCACAATATGCTATAGCTTTAATGAATCAAATATCAGACAGGCAAAGTTTGCAATTAGCTGTTTAACACAGTGAAGTATCTCGCAGCTTAAAAATCCACATATCTCCCTCAGGAGATGGTGAAGACTAATACCAGCAGACAGGAAATTGAATGTTGGTATTGTTTATTTATATACTGTAACAATATTTCAGATGTAGGTATAAAGAAATATTAAGCATTATCAACTAAATCTGATTCAGATTTCAAAATTAAAAGTATCAATCAGGCAACAGAGGAGCTGGATACTGATTATAAATGCCTCGATACATGAGCAGCAGTTTGAGCTCACAGTGTGAAGTAGTTCAGTAACAACTCATGGTGTTTCATTGTGCTTGTATGGTTTTGACATTAGTGTCTTCGAACGGAGTAGGTGTGATTTCCCAAATGTGTGTGTGTGTCTCTGTGATGTCTCTTAGACTTGCCTAACAACCCTGACATTGCTTACTGGCTGCTTCACTCCGTTTTACATCTGCTAGGTCAGCTCTACATGTCAGTCTGAGAGGGAAAGAAAGGATTCCCTCTTTCTTTCTTCCTCTCTCTCGCTCTGTGTGTACGTGTGTACGTGTGCGTGTCCCACACTCGCTCTCCCTGTGCCTCGTTCCCACAGCAGAAGCACAAAAGGTTTACACATTCATAAACATTATGCTATGTGCGTGTATGTTGTGCGTCATGGAAGGAGCCTTGCCCTGTGTGTTATGTATATGAATACATGGGCCTGAATGAGTGGCTCCTCCCCAGGAAACCCATGACTGTACTTTCCAGAAATAGAGGATGACTTGCTTAAAGTGGAACTAATGCATCAGTGACGAGTTTCCACCAGGGCTCCGAACGATCGAGAGCATGTCGTACCTCCTGCAGGCAGGGCCGATTGTATAGCTGGACCGGCTCGCAAGGACTTGGGATGCACGCGGCTCAGCAAACTGGTACAATCGATTCCCCTGCTCTGCACGCTACTCGCAGTAAATTCAGGGGAAGCATGTACGTACACACAAACATACAAATGCACCTAGACACGCAGCAGAGAAAGGTGTAGGCGGTGTGACGCAAGCGACATGAGTCACTCTGACACAAAGCCCGAGCTGCAACGCACACCATTGTCACAGTGTTACCTCTCCAACAGGTTGGAGGGACTGCTGTTCTGCCTCTCCCACAGGTGAGGGACAAAAACACAGAGGTGAGGACGCTGATTCAAACTTTAAATCACTGTCTCAAGACCTGCTTCGGTACAAAGCGCCTCTGAGACAGGGGCCCAGCCATGAAGATTAATCACATTCTCTTTTTTTCTCTCTCTCTCTATCCTTTTTCTTTTAAAGTCTGAGATATCATGGTGATGATGTAAAAGCCTGTAACTATAGCAACGCAAACCTGTCATCCAAGAGAAGCACCCCCACCATATGCCCATGTTGCATTTTCAGTGTTTCCAAAAAACCCACAGAAACAGGACAAAGGAGCAAAAATCCAAAGAGAGGACAAACAACCTCTATATTCCTTAAACTATTATTATAATTCACATCATGATGTAATAACCATGAATTCACCACCTCACCCTTCTGCCACCTGAGTATAGCGTCACAATTTTCACAACAAGTGTATCTGACATTTTGAGATGAAATATGAATATAGCCTATGTGTCACAGCAAGTCCAGTGAAGTTTATTCATGCAACTCAGCGTCACATAAAAATCATGTTTTCTCTGTGCTCAATGTAGTACAACATACTCAGGCCGGGCTCAGTGTGATCAAGGCGATGAGAAACTCTCGCTGCTGCACCACCCTCCTCCACAAGAGGGCATACAATCTATTCCCTGCATGTTACATTGGGAAGCTGCCAAGTGCATACCAAACTGTTGCCCAATCCTGTTTGTCACATCAGTCGGGGGGGAGAAAAAAAAGGGACAAACTTGATCGTATGGTGCAGCACTTTTCAAGGATATGGAGGTGTCATTTGAATACAGATAAGACAGCAGCATTGCCTGATGATTCGTGGTGAAACACCCACAACCTTCATGTTGCTCCACAGGGGGAAACACAAAGCTGTAAAGTTATACAATTGTGAGCGTTGCCAACACGCAGTTATGGGGTTTTCTATTTGTGCAATTAGCACAGAGTAAGGCATTGACACTGGGTAATGTTTGAGAATAATTGCCCCCTCAAACTGCTTGCAGACTTTGTTAGCAAATACTACAGGAGCTTTGGATTATTCCCTCTCTCTAACTCTCTCTCTCTCTCACACACACACACACACACACACTCTCAACCCAGATGGGAGACAGATGTTTAATAGACAAGGTCAAGGAGTCCATACAGTAATTGTCTGCTCCACCATTTCTCAGTATTCTCGGCATTGTTCAGATCACCACATCCACATAAATCCAGGAAATTTCCTCTAGAATGGAAACCATGTCCTACTCTCACAGACTTGTTTGTGTTTTCTCTCTCTCACACACACACACACACACATACACACACACACTGCCGTTCTGTCCTTGTGGTACATTCAACAGATTCAGCCTCTCCTCCCCTCCTGTAAGGCGGTATAGTCCAAAAACCTTGCTCCACTCTTTCTCTGACTTGCTTGTTTCTCCTCCCTTCTGGATGTTTCTGTGTGCGCAGATAAAAGCGCTGATGACGACTGACTAATACGCGCAGCAGCAGATAAATGATGAAACATAAGGAGAGGAGGAGATGTTTCTAATCTCATTATACCTACCTAAGCTAATCCACCAGGAACGGCACCCTCCTCAGTTATATACGCCCCTGACACATGTTGTTGCATGATACGCACAGATATACGACCGTATATGCATGGTAATTAGGTGAGCCAAGACAATTACAAAAAAAAAACAACAACAACAATGTCAGACATGCAGGATACAATGCTGCTGGGATTAGAGGGAATCAAGAAAACAATTCTGTATGGAGGATCTGGAGATATCCCAAAAGTCATCACTGGAGCAAAGGTACTTGAGGCCTCTACTACTTTATCTACACTTCTACAAATCTAGAATCTAGAAAATGGTTTAATTAATCTGAACTTGCATTTGGTCTTTCAAATAACTTTCAAAATCATCCAGTACAGACCAGGCTGTGTGCGTCCACAGTGAGTTAATTTATGAGCTCGTGAGCGAATCCAACAAAACCATATTTCAGATAAAGAGCAGCTGCAATATGGTTTGCACAAATGAGACAGGATGAATTATAAAATGACTCACAAAGCTTGTTTCTATATTCTAAATCAAATTACAGGTACTAATGAAACTCAGCATATGTGCTCAATTATCATACTGTGCACAGCATCATATGACCAGGGCAGGACAGCTTTATGTGAACAGTAGTAAAACTGTTTCAGAACAGAAAATGTCATTATATTTATATAAATTGTTCTCAGAAAATACTGTAAAGGACCAGAACATCTGTTTGCACAGTGAACTTAACAGAAATAAGAGAAACTGTCATTGGTGGCATGACTATAATATATTTGTATACTGTTTTTCTGTTTGGACGGCTTCATTATTTGTGATTTATGGATTTCATTTTCCTGACTTGTGCCAATTGTAAAACTGCTGCGGTTCAACGGGATGAGTGAGCGAGGGAGGACACGTTTATGTTGTTCCAATTCCCAACGGCAGCCAGTAGAGGCTGATAGAGGACATATATCACTCAGTGGCCCTTTCATGTCATTTTAATCTAATACACTTTAAACCAGCTGCATCAGGTTTGTTAAATTCGTCTGACAAAAAGAATACAGTGTGTTATACAGTGAGTCGGAAGCCTTCATTTCCTCTTTGAGAAGAACGTCTGGCCTTTTCTTAATGTGAGAAATAGGCGACTATGTGTTGTTGCCATGTTCCTGTTCATACCTATAGCTGTGTGATGCTAACAGTCTATGTGGGTTTTTTTTTTACTTTTTATGGTATCAATACCTTATTTATTTTCTTTCCACATTTTCATGATATCAGGTCAGGTCAACATCATCCTGCATCCATAAGATCCTTATTGTCTTGTGCTGGTACCCTGCATTAGGACACCAACAAACTGAAATATGGGAGAAGATCATGAAAGCCACGGTGAACACTCAGTTCTGCTGAATGGTTCTCGCTTTCTTCGGATATTATACAACCATGCAACCTTGGCATGTCTGTCCTTCTGCACGTCTGTCTGCCCTGTTGAATAACTGAGCTGTGTGAATCTTGTGACATAACTTTTTTTTTTGTTGAGACTGATGCTCAGTTGTGTTTAGTGGAACCCCTGTTTAGACACAACACGATATCTTTGTTAGTGGGTTTTATATTTCAGTTTGATTTGATCATCTGCACTTCAGGTCCCCAATTATTCAGCGTGTTTGATGGTTATATCACATGCATTGTTGCGTTACCTGGGAGAGCCAGTGTCTATTTTTACACCTGACATCAGCCTTTTCCATGTGTTGTCCACATTGTACACGAGCGTCACATATTTTCAGTGAAATTCTTCAACTCTGTGTGTCTTTTGTCTCCAGGTGACGTTCCACTTTCGCACGCAGCTGTGTGATGACGACCGCACAGTGATAGATGACAGCAAAGTGGTGGGGACGCCCATGGAAATTGTGATCGGCAACATGTTTAAACTGGACATCTGGGAGACCCTGTTGTCGTCCATGAGGATCGGCGAGGTGGCAGAGTTCTGGTGTGACACCATTGTGAGTGACAAAGAAATATTTATATTTAGCCTCTTTTTAATATTGTTTTGATTGAAGCACAGTGGAGTGTGTAGCTACAAATCTCCTCTGAGAAGTGTGAGTCTGCACTTTGAACAGAGTGACGCCACAGATGTGAAAGTTGTCAACGCTGCTTTCAATAACAGGCAACAAATTAGCCTGATAAGACAAATTTCCCATGCTTCAATTATAAATGTAAAGCCTAGATATATACTATATCACAATTCACAGAGGCCCCTATAGAGCTCAGTGTACTGCAACTTCAGAAAACACATGCAAATACATTTGCAGATTAAAAAATAATAATAATCATACTGTAGAACTCATTTCCTTTTTCTTTTAGAGTGATGTAGTGTCTTAAAGGGTGTCGTTTCTATGAGACATCCCTATACAGATATGTGCCACATGAGCATATGCCCCTAGCTGTACCAGAGACAGGTGTTATGAGGCAAACAAACCTCCTCCGGAAGAGTTGGTCTAGGGAGTTTCTCCTGGCATCTATAATTTGTTATGCCCCGTGGTGTGTGTTTGTGTATGTGTGTATGTGTCGTGCTGTCAGACACAGATGCATCGAGGCATATTGTCATTAATCTGCAGCCGCCTCACTTTCTACTAATCGGCTCTGAATCCTGCTGAATCAGCGGGAGCCGACTCCCCTCCGCTCTGATTAGATTTGATTGGGCTTAGAACGTTTATTCACTCCTCCAATCAACATGGCAGCCCCGCACGCTGCACTGGACGGGTTCTGCAGCGGCTTTCCCATCCAGTGGAGGGCAACCTCAACCTGTTGGACAGAGGAAATACGTAGGCCAAACCATCATTGGTCTGTATGATGCAGAATGAATAAGATTTCATGTCTGTGTTTCATAACTGAGGGTGTTCTGAGGTTTCTCAATAAAAAATACATTACTACTGTAAGTGGATGATTTTCTGTTATGCTTGGTATTATAGTATTGCAACAAAAGCCTTTTTATAAATGCTAATGAAGGTTTTGTAGAAATTGATTTTACTCTAGAAGTATAATAATTTCATAATAATGCTGTGAAGAATATAATTATGCAAACAGAAACAATCCATTTCCAGGCCACATGCAAAAACTGTTCACAGAGAGAGAAAAAATAATAATTTTTGTGTGAAATGAGTACTTAATTACTAATATTTTTGGAAACAAATTCAACAGACATCACTGTCACCATCATTATCATTTATTTCAAATTAAGAAATTCTAATATCAAACACTAGTCACCATGAGCTCGTCATGTCATTATCATTATTCAGATTATTATGATTCCATGATTCATGGAAGTTTTGACTTCTCATTATCTCATCTCCTTCCCCCGTCAGCACACTGGAGTTTACCCAATCGTATCCAAGAGTATGCGACGTATCGCAGAGGGTAAAGACCCAGTCGACTGGCACATCCACACATGCGGTATGGCCAACATGTTCGCCTACCACAGCCTCGGCTATGACGACCTGGACGAGCTGATGAAAGAGCCAAAGCCTCTCTACTTTGTCCTCGAGCTGCTCAAGGTGAGAGAGAGCAGAGACAAAGACACATGGAGATGTGTGTCACAGAGTAGCTGCATTGGCGATGAGATCATAAAACAAAACAGATCTGGAGAGCATCTGCTTGTAGGAGGCAGGGAATAGCAGTATGCCTTAGGATCACTTAGTCACCATGTTGTTTTAAAGTGCTGGAACTTGTGTTTTATACTGTAGGTGCAGCAGCCCAGCGAGTACAACAGAGAGTCGTGGGCTCTGAATGATGAGGAGAGGCTGAAGATTGTCCCTGTGCTGCACGGCCAGGGGAACAAGCTCTACAAGCAAGGACGCTACGAGGAGGCCACACAGAAGTACAAGGAGGCTGTCATCTGCATAAAAAATATTCAGACTAAGGTGATAAAAAAACAAAACAAGTCTCTCAAAACAAACCAAATGTGTGTATAGTGTCCATGTATTGAGTTGGATATGAACTGGTTCTCCATCCTCCAGGAGAAGGCATGGGAAGCCCCCTGGTTGAAGCTGGAGAAGATGGGCAACACCATAACCCTCAACTACTGCCAGTGTCTGCTTCGCATGGAAGAGTACTACGAGGTCATCGAGCACACCAGCGACATCATCAATCAGCACCCAGGTTTGGCAGTGGCACAGCCACAGACTGATGATGGATATTGTAAAATGGAGAAAGGTGTTTTTTTCTGCGCTAAGTGCATAATTATAGTCCAGCTATAGAAGTTAATTTATTTGTGTGAATGACTATATGCTGTGTAAGCATTAACAGCTTCACAGTTTACTCAGCCCTTAACAAGTTGGGTATGCTTTTTACCATGTGTGCATGCATTTCTAGATTTTTATGGCAGCTGTAAATGTATGTCTAACATCCTGCCCCCGTAAAAGGTCTGGGGCCTCTGTTTCTACATTAACATGCACAGCCCATTGGTAAGTGCTCTTATTTCAGATGCAGATAAATGTAAGAGACGCTGTCACAGTTATTCATATGCATACTTCACACATGTGTCCCTCACATGAATGGCTGATGTCAAAGGGAGTGTGTGTCTTGTATTTGTTCTATAGGGGCCATGAAGGCCTTCTTCCTGCGAGCGAAAGCCCACGTGGAGGTGTGGAACGAGGCAGAGGCTCGGCAGGACTACAGCAGGGTCCTGGATCTGGATCCTGGCATGAAGAAGGCCGTCAAGAAGGATCTGGCTGTGCTTAACATGCGCATGGATGAAAAGAACCAAGAAGACAGGAGCAAATACAAGGGCATGTTTTAACTGGGCTGAAGAGAAGAGAAGAATGAAGTCGATAAATTGCAAATCTCTAAAATGAAACTGGTTTATTAAATCAGGAAGTTAAATAGACCCCACCCTTTAGGCCTGTCTTTCTTTTTCCTCCAAACCGTGATTGAGGCCATTTTTATAAATCAAATTAAGAATGTTTCAACCTCATAATCTCATATAATGTGATTTGGTTTCATGGATTTGTTTGTAGATTTGTTAGATGTGAATTCTCAAACTTCTGTGCTAAATATCTAGCTGGAGCTATAGCAGCCACTTTGTTTAGCCAAGTATAAAAAGGGGGAAGAAAAAAGGGGATACAGTGATCCTGGCTCTGCCCAAAAATAAGAAGAAACATAGCCAGCACTCATCCTCTTTAGCCTCCCAAAAATAGCATATAGCAACGCAATATATCTAATGGGAAGTTGTGAAATCCAGCTCTCACAGGAAAAAGAGAATTGGTGTGTTTCGAAAATGTCAACTTATTCCTTTAATTTCTGGCATATTTTATATCCACATGTCCGAAAAACTCATCCAACTGTTCACCTTTCTATATGAAAATTATTGTAAATAATAAACTGATGGAATGACTTTGTATAAATGTCAAAGACCGAGTGGTGGCTCTGTTGTTTCCTACTGTAGACCTAGTGTGGATCGTCCAAAAGTTTTGTAAGCACACTGCCCTTCCACAAGGTGGCGCTCTGACAACGATTATCCCTCTGTCCCACGCTGAAAACACCCTCAGCCTGTAAACACGTTCACATCTTCATGAGGAGTCTGGAGGCTTGTAAAGATAAATGATCAGTCTATTTACTATCTGCTGCCTCTTTCCCATCATCCCCCTGTGCAAGTGCTCACTGTATACCGTTTATTACACTGTGGTGAGGTGGGGGTGAGGACTGAGGAGAGTGAGAGATGGGAGGAAACAGGGGGAGTGTGGTACCGAGAGGGAGTCACAACTAATACATCTCCTCTCAGGGGTTTAATGCAAGCCCGATCCAAACAAGGACAAGTGTGCCTGGCTGGAATAACAGATACAGAGTAGCTCACCACAGTCGGGCCAGGTTTATTCAGTGTCAATTCTCCCCCTCCGTCACGACAGAGGGGTCACAGTGCAGTGTATAGGAGTTACTCTGGGAAATGAGGCTGACGCTAATGCACTGGTCTAACGATGAGGGAAATCAATAGAAGCAGATCAAAGAAAAAAAGAAAAGAAAAGAAATCGTGATAAACATTAAAGCCGGCGTTCAGCCCATTACAACCACCTATTCTAATGCAGCTTTTACAGTAGTGTTGCCCGGACTGAGGCAATTAAATAAGAGAGACGGAAAACCGTGGGCTTTCAATACAGCGCTCCTCCTCAGAAACCAGATACAATTTATCTCAGCGGAATAACGAGGCTATTTTCTGATTTTATAAATCTGCACACTTGGATTTTCCTCTGTGTCATTAGAGAAATTTGATTAAAAGAGTTGATTTGTGCCACTGGGGCTGAAAACACACTGCACACAGTAAATTCTGCATAGCAGCACAATCCGCCGCTGGCTTCCCTCCATAAACCACTGGTGCTGATGTTGAGAGGAGCAGAAGAAAGAGGGGGAGGAGGAGGAGGAGAAGGGAGGGGGGGACTCAGCGCCAGACTGCCCTGCTCCAACACGAGATGCATCAAGTTGGCAACAGAGAAAACAGTCCCGCGCCGGAAGTGGCACGAGCGTGGATTCAAGATGTAAACATGACAGATTTTTTGGAAAGTGAGGAAAATCAATAATAACAGTAAGTAAATTGATAAATGATCAAATAAAATAAAATAGATGGATAAAGTGTATTGTGTATTCGCGTGGAAAGCCAAACTAATCATAATTTGTCTTCATTCACAATCCTGACTAATGCCTGCTGTAGATGACCGACCTGTGCTTAAAAGACAATAGCCTACATTTTAGTGTAAGGAGAGAGGAAGAAGTAGAGACCACTCAAGCATTTGATAGGGCTAGCTGACTAGAGCTGCTTGATTAGGCTATAGCCTAAGCGTAATCATGATAATAATAGTCTTGATTTCAATTTCGATAGTCTCTATTAAAGTTTATTCCAAACAGGCTTAAAGCATTGGAATTTGGAATAAACTACAAGAACTGAATTTATTATTGATAGGCTATAGTTTACGTAGCTACTGTAATTAACATGTTAAATGCTAGTAAATAGGCTAATAGTATGGAGCTGAACCTCGATGGAAATATTGACCCTTGTTGGCAAACAAAGCTTTTATTTTGTACCTCGGTACCGGATGTATTTTGTTTACACATGGGCACTTTACAGTGGTCCCAAGTTGAGTAGAGTGGCTGTGCTGCTGCGGCGTGGAGACAGAGGGGGAGAGGAGGAGAGAGTGGCTCGTTGTGTTGTCTTCTCAGAGAAACACACTTCATCTCCATCCTCCTTTCTCTGGAGGAAGAGAGAAAACAAACCGCGCTACTACGTAAACAGACCAGAGAGAAGTGTCTGGACTCGGGACCGGATCGAGGCGGACACCAGGAGAGTTCCCACTCTGACAGGTTTTGGATGTTGGATGTTGAGGAGGAGAGGTTTTTTTTTCTGAGCTGGTCCTCGTTGGAAATGAGTGAAACGGTGAACGTGAAGGAGGCTGAAGGAAAAGTGATCCAAGAGGGAGAATGAGATCAAGAGGAATGCCACTGCTTACGTTTCCTCTCTGATTTTATCCCATTTGTTTTCAGGGGGTTGAGCCATCACACCCTGAGCTTCCACAGCACATCGCCTTTCAGACTATCACATTTTCATCCATCCGCCACACCTCGGCCGGTGATGACAGTCTGCTCTCTGCTCATCCAGTTGAAGTTGATCCCAGCTTTAGTTGCCCAAACTTGCATTCAGTTGAGGTCTATTATGGAATACCGGCTGCTGACTTGTAAAACATCTTAAACCAGTTTGATAACTATTTCTGTTCTGATATAAATCTGATCTGAAGTGAGATTTGGACATGGCCATCAACACGGACACCGACTTCCTCAAGTCTAACTTGGGTGAAGGTGGAGGAGGCATTCAGCATCCGGAGTTCCAGGAGACGGAGAAGCTGCTGGCGGTGACCACCGAGCCCGGGGGGAACGGGATGAAGATGTCCACCTCCTTCACGGTCAACGTGGACAGCGACAAGGGCCTGGAGGCCGAGCAGAACGGCCACAGCGTCGCCGTGAGGTCGGGCTCCGTGGGGCAGCTGGCCGCCGCGGCCCCACTCTCCCCGTCCAAGGTCAGTCTGAGCCGCTCCTCCACCGGGAACGCTACCGTGCAGGAGACCCCGAAGCCCAGGGATTACCTCATCCTAGTCATCTTTACCTGCTTCTGCCCCGTGTGGCCCATCAGCATCGTCGCACTGGTCTACTCCATCATGGTGAGTCCGTCGCTGTACTAAACTGTCTCTGAAGATTATCCAAAGTATAAGACAAGATCGTCTTGAGCAAAAAACACATCAGATAGAGGGATAAGTAAATGGAGCTGGTGAATGTGATGGACAGACATTTAATGGAGAAATTAGGAGGAGAAAATTGTCTCTATGTATTTAAGTCTGTAACTACATTTAACAGGGACATTCATTGAAAAGATCTTATTAACTCAACTAATTCTCTTATGGTTATCTAAAACCATAAGGAAGTAAGAATCATGTTTAGCCTGATGGATGATCGATGACTGTTCATCCTATATCTATATCAATTTAGAAATCTAAATAGATTTTCTGTGAATTATCAACAAAAAAAGTAGGCCTAATGAGAAGCTGTCTGTCATAAGTTCACAGAGAACAGGACGATACTATTTGATTTAAAATAGATAAAAGTAGCATAATATATATTTTAGAAGCCAGGATCAGTAAATATTTGGTTTTGTTAGTTAAATCAATAATTTAATCAGTTGTCAATATTCACCGATTCATTTTCTATATTTGAGTCATATTTAGATTCCCTTAGAAATGTACTTTCCCTTTTTAAACCATCTCTGCTAACACGATAGTGTCTGCAACAGTAGACAATGTCACAGTCCAGTCTAATTTCTTCCCCTGAAGGCTGCATATGGACTTTTTGAAGAAAAGGGCTAATGAAAGCTGTTTCCACCCCTCAGATGAAGTTGTGCAAATCTTAAACGAAAAGCTGTTTGAGTTAATTCCAGCTCAGCATCCCCGAAATCATCCAGATGTTTCTCATTTCATTGAAAAAAAAAGCAGTGCAGCTGTGTCTGTGACCTCTGATACACTCTTGAATATCAGGGTTTTGCTGGTGCGCAGACACGCTTCAGTGCATCATCAGCTTTCTCAGTGGCGAGGCTTTGAAGGGTCGAAGGATCTCAGGTCTGCTGCTGCCACTCAGCTGCCTGACGCTCTGGGTTTGAGGGGCTGACAGATGATTAATCCTCTCACAATCCTCTGACATCAGGCAGCAGCAGATGCTCGATGCGCTGCTGGTGTTCAGTGCTCTCCGTTTAGTAAAAGTCGTCTTGGGTGGAAACCTCTCTCAGGTGGTTTACAACTTTATTTCCAACACAACAATGCATCACAACGGCCTTTCACGTGAGCCAACAAAGCTCCATGTTGAGCATCGAACTGAAAACTGACACTTTGTCACTGTCGCTCTCTGCAGCGAAGAGAGGTCTGCAGTAAAAACTGTGGACTTCTTAATGAAGGCTGTTGGAGCTTTGTTCAATCCAAATAATGTCCCTGATATCAAAGTGAGATACACATGGGTGTCTGACTATTTTTATGTCACAAAGAGGGAACAAAACTAACCTAACTGCAGTTTTGATAAAGAAGGCTACACCTGATTCACTTTGGCACACACATAGACAACTTGTGTTGTCTGTGTCAAATCTTAAAATATTCTGTCCTGTTTTCCGAGGTTAAAGGGATAGTTCAACATTTTTGGCAAATTGGCCCATTAATCCAGTAGGTTCTTTCCCTTTATTTGTCGGTGCAAGCTGTTTTTAGAACAGCTGAGCAGAGCCGCAAGATGCTCAGAGCTAAACTACGGAGGCTCATGGGAATTCAAGATTCAAAAGTTTATTGCCATGTCAACAAGTAGAAACAAGTTGATAGGAATATGTCTTAGTTTTTGCTCTCACAGAGAAACAATACAGTACTCACATACTGTACACCATAATAAAATAGTACACACAATACCGTACAATACAATAGACGGGGAGGACCGTACCAGCAGCATCACATTCAGCATTACTGCCAGTGCGAGGAAAAGTGCAAAGTGATTAGTGCAGATTCAAATGTATGATGGCTTGGAGGTAGGTGCTGCCTCCAAAACGAGATGTTCTACATTTAATTAAGTTACAAGAAAGAGTTTAGAGGCAAATACAGAGACTGCTTGCTGAAAAGCTGCCCCTAATGGAAACGCGCATCAGCGGTTTTGCATGAATTTGCCTCTAAAACAACTCTGTCTCGTAACGTTCCATTATTATCTCATAGCGTGGTGAATGTGCAGGTCACAACGTGTCCACAAGAGCGTTTTGAAGTTGTTGGATTGTGTAAATACACAATCAACAACTTCAAAACGACAGGGACAACGAGGAGTTTTGGAAAAGCAAAGCGTTTTCACACTACGTTTTTGAGCCTCCGCGCACCGTGAAATTCTTTTACCGCCGCAAGACAGACTCATGTTTTCATTCATCAAGAATTGAAGTCAGAGGTTCAAAGAGGTTCAGTTACCGTCGTAGTTCCGAGCATAAACTGCGCTTCGGAAGCGTTATTCTCATTTGCGTCCACGAAACCGAAAGTAAGGAAACGCTGGTTGGCTCGCCAAAAGACAAAACGATATATTTATCCAAAACGGGCCCATTAACAATTGTGGGTAACGTAGATTCAACCACATTAATATGAGACTTTTGTCGTGTCATTTTTCATTCTGCCGATGGAGAAACTCCTCATTGTCCCTTTAATGAATTTGATGAGGGAAACCAAGAAGCCTCTGTAGTTTAGCTCTGAGCAGCTTGCGGCTCCACTCGGCTATTCTGAAAACAGCTTGCACCAAATAAATGTACAAATAAATGTAACAAACCTACTGCTGACTGTAGGGATTAAAGCAATGGGCCAAAATGTTGAATTATCTCTTGAACAGATCCACATTTTGTTGTAAAATGAAGATGCTGTAAATTGATAAAAAATGAAAAAGCTGTGATATGTGGTGCAACTGATCCAAGACTATCAGAATTGTTCTGGACATCACTGCAATTCTTTCCAAGATCATCATTTTCAAGTTTTCTAAGGGTAAAGATGAAGGAATGGAATCAGATAAGATAATATAATGTGTAGTTTGGATAGTTTGACTGAAATGAGTTAACTTAACCACTAGCACTGGCTCGTAAACTAGTGATAGCCTAGCTGCCAATATCCAAATTTAGTTGAATCGTGTTCAAGAGTTTTGTTTAAAATTTCTACATATTTGTGGTTGATTTACTCAAGGAAATTAATGACTGAACATTTTCTTGGTTTTCTAATAGTTATGATAAGTTATTGTCACTCAGACTTTTGTGGATGCTTAATGAGGCACTTGACTTTGATATAATATAAGCATTTTTACTATTTAAAGTCATGTTTCCAAAGGCTTTAAGACACAAAGCAGATAATGTTCAACTCAACTTCAGGCTTCATTGTTCTGCGTGAGGTGTGAGACAAAATATTGGAACTGCTCCAGGATGTGCCACCTTCACTGCAGAAAGGCAAGGTTAAATGTGTCAGATCTTGAATGTTGGTCATTGTGAGACCTTCTTGGATCCCCCCGTATCTAGTTCATGATTGTTTTGAAATTGAAGAGCACCACGGGCCAAGGAAAACTTCAAAACAAAACGCAAAATATCATTTTGACCTCCACTTCCACACAGCTATCAACAAACACAATAAAGGCTGAGCTGTAGATCCAGGTGAAAAATCACCTGGATCATCAACAGCCACAACAAAGCAGAACAAATAGTCTCATTATGTGCAACCTCTACACTATGTACAGCCAGGAAACAATAGCAGAGAGGGCAATCAGCTGTATCTGAGTGGTGCAGATAAATAAGACTCCTGACAGAGCTCTGCAGTAATGTCCAGCTATATTCTACAAGCAGTCCTTTAGTACCATCAGTTGTAACTCTGTTGTATCAGGATTTTAACTGCTGTTGGCTGATAGCAGCTTAGTTACTACAGTATACTGACACAGCCATTTGTGTTTTTCAGCGCACTTTACTTCTGACACTGTACCGCAGCCAAAATTCAGATCTACAGAGAAACAAAGCAAAGGCAGTGCACTAACCCATTAGCTCTGTAATATCACTCCATCACACCAAAGGGAATATCAGGCAGTGTCCAAGAGACAGCCTTCTTCACCGAGCCATCATCATGAACCCACTGACATTCACAAGTCAGCCACTCGCTAATGGTACACACACCACACGTGTGTGTGTGTGTGTGTGTGAGTGGAAGAAAGCGCAAGAGAGAAAGAGAGAGAGATGCTTTGACAGAGGGCACGAGAAAGAAGAGTGAAGGAGGAAGAAACTGGAGCCGGCCACTAACTCGATAGAAGGCGAGAGAAGTCAATTTAGTTTCTCTGCAGAGGGCAGATTGCTTCAGTTAGCCTGTTTTGTGGCAGCGATCAACATCCTCTTTCTTTCCTGGGGGTATGGAAAGGGGATACGGGCATCACGAAGAAGATCAAAATATCATTCACTACAAGGGCAGATGAGTGTGAGAGGCAGCAAATGGCCATAAAGTAGTTCCTATCACTGGATTAGAAAGGAATTGAATCAGATACCAGGACGATGCCGGATAAGTGCGAGTGAGTCAGAGCAGGAAAACAGAGGTTTACACTTGCTGCGAACAAATGAATCAAAAGTGATGTGGTTGATAACCACACAATGCAGCCCTGGAATGCGAGATCACTGCTAAGTGCTAATACTTCCCTCGCCCATGTGAAATGGATACTTCTGGAAAGTTGAATAGAAAAGAAGAAATTGCACAGCTGCTGCTGAGATGATGTTAATGTGTTGAGGTCGGAAGAAACAGCCTGGAAAGAGGAGAAATGAGGAGGAATATGTTTGTTTGTTTTTAACCTAATCCGTCATCTGATTGGAAATGCCGCACTAGTATAGAGTATGTTATCTGTGTATCTTCAAAATCAAAGATTGGGTTCAGGTCTACAGTATATACAGTGCATGCAAAATATTTTTTTAGTACTTTTATGACTATTATGTAGTGTGTGTGTGCCAGGTATTCCTATTAAAATTACTACCTCAGGCTCAAACTACAGTAGGCTATAACCTCAGCTTGAGCTCTGTAAGCATCGATGTAAATGCATAACCTTTAGACTATAATATCTGCTGACAACAGATAAAATGCTCTTACAGTCTTAAACCCTCAGAGATTTATCGTCCAAACCTTTCCCTCCACTTCTATTCACCAGTCAGCTGTAACATTCAAACAGGTTTAATGGTGTGGAGCCTTTTAGCTTTGTTTTGGACCATTGTTTTGGTTTGGTTTTTGGTTTTCGACTCCACTCTCTTAATCTGTTTTCAGGAAGCAGCAACAGCAGAAAGCTACTCTTTGGCAAAAAAAGAAAGAAAAAAAGCTTTGATAAATTGACTGTGCACCACCTCCCCTCACCAGCATCTTGAGAGCTAGATGTGTCCTTGATAAGTTGGTAAAAACTTAAGAAGATGTATGGAAGCTTTAAAAGAAAAAGGAAACAGTCTGCACAACCTCGTTATCCTTTTGGACCTTCCTATCAATCATTTTTGTGATATTATGTGATAGGCTATATGGATTGCATTTTAACCTGATGTCTGTTTGTGTGTTTTTTCGATATAATGTTTAAAGTTTCACAATAGGTAAACTGCCTTCATATAGGCTATTGTGATTTTTTTGTGAATGCTTTTTGTGAATGATACCATGTTCGATGACATCACTAAGGGGCGTCTATATACTGTATAGGTTAATAATAATGACCTGATGAAGGGCTGAGGAGCCCGAAACGTTGTCAGTAAAAATATTTAGAGCATAACGAGGTTGTGTTGTGTTCTTTTTTCTTTAAAAACATAAGAATATTGGAACTCAGGTGTACATAGGGTGACCAGGTCCCTGACATGCGTATTCATAATGTCCCGCATTTTGATTAGCTGTAGGTTTGTTTGCATTTTTTGTAAATTATCACTTGTTTCAAGACACCACTGCAAGACTGACGTTTTTATATAATCTCACTCTAATAGCTGTGAAGAGAGACCGAAGGGTTTAGTCACCGAGGTGTGTAAGCAATGCCATCATGTAAATCAATCAGCCCATACAGTTGAAGCGCAGGTTGGCATATCACGCTCTTCGTCTGTCCCTCCTTGTTGTTTTTGAAAACCCTAAAAATCTTTTATGACTGAGGCTACGACAAAGTGACATGATAGATGCTTAAGCTACATTTAAGAATGAGAAGATATAGAGCTGGGTGAAGAGAAAAGACACTCTGCCAGATTGCTTTGTTAAATGAGATTTCAACACCCCTCGACCCACATATTTATGTTTTTTATACAGTAGCTTAATCAGTGCCACAGGCATACTGTTTGGATCTGTTTAGTTTATTCTCTCTAACACAAATGTTTAAGGCAATCACTGGCTAATAACAATTGCTCATGGCTGAGCCAAAGGCCACAGAGGGACCGGGACTAGCCCCAGGCTGCACTGTCATTTAGAGCACATTTTAGGAATAAGAGCTGTAATGACTCATCAGTAGAAGTCAAGAACAATACAAAGGAAGAATAACATTAAATGCAAGCTGTCCGGATCAAAGTTAAACGATTGCAGCAGGAACAAAGATCTCTTATATCTTTCAGTTCTGTAAGTCAGGGAGATAAGCATATTGCTACGGCTACTCCTCTGACCTGAGAGGGTTTTGTGTAGAGGGTGTTGGGGGTCACCCAGGATGGTCTTCAACTTAACTTTAATGTATTAAGCAACAAGTTGCTCTTGTTGCACCAGTCAGTGAACGCCCCCACCAGGTCCCTGTATTCATCTTCCTGTCCCTTCTTCACACATGCCACTATGGCCGTGTCGTCAGAGTACTTCTGAACATGGCAAGATTCAGATGTAGATGTGAAATCTGCCGTGAAAAGTGTGAAGAGGTAAGGTGAGAGCACAGTGCCTTGTGGTACTCCTACACTGCTCACCACTGTGTCTGACATGCAATTCCCCAGCCTCACATACTGTAACCGCTCTGTAAGATAGTTATAGACCCACAAGATGCACCCATCTTCTTCAGCTTTCCTCTCAGAATACTAGGTTGGATTGTGTCAAAGGCACTGGAAAAGTCTAGAAACAGCAGTCTCACATATCTCCCAGGTTCATCCAGGAAGGAGTAAATCCGATGCAACATGTAGATGATTGCATCGTCCACCCCAATGTTCTCCCGGTATGCAAACTGCAGCGGGTCTACAGCATGCTGTACTTGAGGTCGAAGGTGGCGAAGTAGTAGTCTCTCCAGGGTCTTCATAATATGAGAAGTCAGGGCTACTGGTCTATAGTCACTGACTCCAGCTGGCCTCGCCACTTTGGGAACCGGCACCAGGCATGAGGTCTTCCAGAGAAGAGGGATCCTACATGACTGAAGGCTCAGGTTGAAGATGGTACGGACTGGGCAGCACAATCGTTGAGGAGTCTAGCTGAAACACCATCGGGGCCATGCAGCCGACTTGCCAGGACGCAGTCTCCTCAGTTTTGCCGACACTTCCTCCAGGGAGAGTAGAGTGTCAGTTTGTGCTGACATTGAGGACACAGCACAAGACATTGAGGGGCTGCTGGGTGGGGCAGGGATGATGGAGGGGCCAATGGATGGGGCAGGTTCAATTCCCATGTTAACATAGATCATGGCCTGTCGGTGTACTCCATGGAACTTTCAAAATTTCTGCAAGGATGTTGTAGTTTTTGCATTTGGAAAATGAAAGCGGTAGAATAATTGAAACCGACAGTCGGTGTGTTCACCTTTTAGAACTAAGATAGTATTTATCAACATTTTAGTATAAGTATAAGTATATATTTTGGGCCTTTGCCTTTAATTGATAGTGTAGTAGTTGAGAGAGACAGGAAATGAGGAGGCAGAGAGAGGGGGAATTCGATACGGGGTCGGCTGCGGTATAGCTTCTGCACATGGGACGCCTGCTCTACCAACCGAGCTAAACGATGCCCCAAGCCCACCTATGTTTTGTTTGTTTTTTGGGGGGGAGGAGGAGTCTGATCACCCTATACAATAGGTGTATATGTGACAAATAAAGTACCTTTACACAAAGGAGTACAAACATGTTCATAATTATGAGGTAATAACATGCCAGTCTTATTATACAAAACACTACTGTTAAGCAGATTTGTTTTAGTTGCTTTCACTGGACTTGACACCAACCTGAACAATTTATACTGTCTATACTAAGCCTGTCTGTCCATAGTGCTAAATCTGCACTCAGAATTCCAACATACACAGGATTTTAATTAACATAAAAATATAACAGTGATTACTATACATGCATGAAACAATACACATATATATTAATCGTTTTATCCTGCAAATGGCTACAATTAACTATACGCAAGTCAAATCAGCTGCTGCCTCTTAGGCCTCGTAATAGAGTTACTGTAGTATCTTTCAGTACACGGTGCACTGCTAACTACGGGACCACCGAAAGTTACATCTATCATCATCCACCACCACTTCCAGCAGCAGGACCACCTAAAAGCTAACTTCCAGTTGGCTGCAACCACAGATCTGTGACAGATGCTCTGATGGGGAAGGCTTGCGGCTGGCAAACGCAGAAGATGTGCAGTCAATTATGGGGATTGGAGAGGCAGGGGTAATAGGTTTTTACTGCCCTCACCAGCTTATCCCCGTAATGGGAAGGCCCAAACTGCAGGAGCATTATTGCACGCTCTGCAGATTTGCCTGTGAAATATGGACTTGCAATGCTGTGCTGGATAGATGACTGTGTATGTGTGTGAATGTGTGTGTGTGTGTGTAGGTAAATTACTTCTTATTAGCAATCTAATACTGCAGACATAGCGGGAGAGTACTTCATATGGTTGTTTCCAATTATATGAAACCAGTCACAGTCCTACAGCCAGAAAACCAGAAACGATGCGATGTAATGTGATGCGATGCAATGTGATGCGATGCAATGTGATGCAATGCGATGTGATGTGATATGATACAAAAAGACAAGCTATTGGCCAGCATGAAAGGACAAAGAGGCAGTAAATAACAACATGAATGCAAACAGGCAATATCGAAACCTTTATGGGGCAGCTGTTCTAGGGAAGATAACCTCTGGGAATAGCAATGCTGATCTGTTGGACTGTCAATCAACACCTTTGTCCAAGACCAGAATATCTCAAAAGCTATTGATTAAACTGTCATTAAGTTTGATTCCTATGTCCGTGTCAGGATCATCTGTCATCCAGTAGGGCTACTTCAGTTTATGACAGCAAAACTAATGACATTCCCATCAGCCTCTATAGCACCATGTGTTTAATGCCTGACAAATGTCATCTTGCTAAATGCTAAATAATGATGGTGAATATGGTAAACATTTTAACTGCTTAGAAGCACATATTAGCATTGTCACTGTGAGTATGTTAGCATGTCAATTAGCTATATATATATTTTATTATTTTTCAACATTCAATCCAAAAAACGTATGTTAGCATGTCAACTAGCTAGCTAACTAGCTCAACTGTGCCTAAATATGGCCTCATGCTGTAGCATGACTAGCAGACTAGCCTAAACATTTTATTTTCATTGTTTGCATGATTATATTTGCCCTAAGCTGCACTGGCAAGGAATATTTTTTATTGGCATTTGTGCCATAGTGCTTGGAACCACATAAATAAAATGAAATATAACTCTGGAGGATCCAAACAATCCCATGTGACAGGATTATCGCACCAGATCATATGAAAATGAAATGGGACATACCATTGCGGTCTTATGTTTTGTCGTGCTGCTAACAGTTCGCACAGCTTCCTCTGAGCTGTGTTTCCAGTTCACAAACTAACCGAGATATAAATACTGTTAAAATTTATGAGCTGCAGCAGCAGCAGCTAGAATGCATTTTAGAGCTCCAAGAATGAGAGCAGTGCCATCATGGCTCTGACAGCTCTGATCATCTGAGCGCAGTGAGTGGTTTGCAACTTTAATGGAGACTGATGTGTAACAAGACTGAGTCTAAAAGGCCTGCTATAGCTGCCCCTAGAGGCTGTGATGCCCCTTACACCCAAACAGACACAAAGAGTTTTCAACAGAATAAGACCAACATTCAGCAAATACAATTACTAACATCCTAAATAATCCTGAATCCTGAAATTTGAAAAGATTTTCAAATTAAGATTTCAAAGTTGAACAAACACGTGAAATTTATGAATACATTTGCAAGATGAGTAACAAAAAGGAGAATGTTTGATCAGGAATAACGGGTGTGAATGCAAATAAACTATTTCTATAATTATTATTTGATCAAAGTGACCAAGCAGACATAACTACACACCAGCTCCTGGTTGTACACTGTCACTCTCCACCAGGCTGCTGCTGCTGCTGCAGCTGGCTTTCCATTATTAATGATGAGAGAAAGGGTGCACTTACTGACTTACAGCCTCCACCTTGCTCTGCTGGACATACAGTATGAAATAGGGAGAGAGAGTAGTGTGTGTGTGTGTGTGTGGAAAGACAATGAACACTGAACAAGTCACGTTGAAGGTAGAATTTCCCATTGAGAAAACAAATATGACCAGGCTTACTCTCGCTAGAAATCAATATAGACATTCATCAACCAAGCAAAGCCACCCCTACCCCCATCGACATCATCACCACTACCCCCAGCCACACACACACTCACTAAATCTTTTGCAGCCCCTTAAGAAAAGATCAAACGCTGGACATACAAGAAGCCTGGCCCGTAATTCTTCTGTTTTTTATGATTGATGGAAAATGTATGTTCACATGTATTAAAATCAACCTCAATTCTTATTAATTCTTTTCTCTAAGCAGCCTAAATAAGCAGTGTTTTCTGAAAGGGGTTTACATTGATTGAGCGTGCTGATGTAACTTTTCTCTGCGATGTGAGTCCAAATCAATAAGGGCTCCAGTGGGACTGTGTTTGTAAGCTTCACATTCCAGTCCTGGAAGTGAGACACTGAAGCCTGAGAAAAAATACCTCTTATTTTACTACCAAAGGCCCAGAGTGACTGACGCATTGATTTGGCATTTGTCGTTAAAGTCACATTGAAGCCTAATAACAATTTTTTATGTTTTATCAAGGTTTTATTCTCAAAATTACCTCTCAAATTAAATTATTTTCTTAAATGAATCACTCATCATTGGCATGCTATTATTATGATTTTAGTAAGTACCATAAATTACTGGGTGACACTACACCTGACGGTTAAACCTGAAGCAGGTAATTATGGAGATACAAGCATATTTTGAAATTATTAAACCCCCCCAAAAAAAACCTTCTCGAATGAGGGAAAGGAGGAACTTTCTCAGCTGATTCTGTGCAATGTATTCTCTAATTTCTTCTTCTTAACGACAACTGCTACTTGTCTCACTCAACTGCTGCTTAAGTCATTGCCAAGAGTCTGCACACACAAGCATAAACCTGGTCTGGTTGACAGGCACGTATGTCATCCAGTCATTGCAATCAAACTCAATCTGATGACTGATGAGGCCACTTTGAGACGACTTTTGCTTTGGCACATAATATATTATCTTCCCAGGAGTTAGACCATTAGAGTATGGTAAACTGTGGCTCAGCAACAATACTCAAACTATGATTGATTGGTACTGAGCGGCCCAAAGTGTGGCAAGAAAACATTCCTCACATCATCACAGCAGTTAAGTGTGGACAAATGGCAGGCTGGACCCATGGATTCATGCTCATGCCTCAGGTGAAATCCATATGAATCAGCAAAGCTGCATTCTTCCAGTCACTTGCCTATAAACTCTGCTCTAGATTGACAGGCCTGACATGGTCGGTCCAATCCAACCAGTCTGCCCATTCTCCTCTGACCGACAAGGTCATCAACAAGACACAACTGCTGCTAAACTGGATGTGTTTTGTTTTATCAAACTACTCTGAGTAAAGACTCTCGTGCCGCACCTTGACGTGAACACATGAGTGAAGCTCACAACCTGTATCTCATCATATGGCACTGTTACAACTAACAGATATTCCTAATAATGCTCTATATGGTTTTTAAAGGGACAGTTCACCCAAAATTCAAATTTCTCATTATCTACTCACCCTCATGTCAACTAAGAGCTGTGAGAATTTTCAGAGTCCTTCGTTCCTTCTCTGAGTTACGGGGGTCCGCGCAGCAGTATTTGTCCATATAATGGTTGTGAATGGACACCAACTCTCTTCGTCCAAAAAGACACACCAAAAAACATCCAAATACCTCCATACTGCTCGTCTGTAATGTCCCACGTGTATTGAAGCCCCGACATGAGAAATTGTTTCGAAAAAAATTAGTGTATATATTAAGCTCGTTTGTAGCAGAAGCTCCCAGTGTCTCAGTTCACTGCTCTTCCTGTGTCAGTGCAAATATAGACTGATGTTTTGTTTTTTTTCGGAACAATTTCTCATGTTGGGGCTTCAATACAAGAGGGACATTACAGACGAGCAGTGTGGAGGTATTTGGATGATTTTTGGTGTGTCTTTTTGGACGAAGAAAGTTGGTGTCCATTGACAACCATTATATGGACAAATACTGCTTCGTGGACCCCCCCATAAGGAGGACTCTGGAAATTCTCACAGCTCTTAGTCGACATGAGGGTGAGTAGATAATGAGTGAAATTTGAATTTTGGGTGAACTATCCCTTTAACTTATGTACTGTTTTCACAAACATAAAGTGCCGGCTGTTTAAAATTAGTTCCCCAGGCAGCAGCAGCACCCTCAGTGAACACCCAAGGGCTGCACCGTCCCCACCTACCTGAACAGGGCCCACCAGAGACAGAGGCGCTCATGGAAGCAGGAGGATGATGAAGTAACTACTAGTAGCAGATCAGGGAGGATAGAGGGAGGGCTTTCTCTGTCTTTGTCTCTCTTTCCTCTGCAGTGTAATCTCATACTGAGGCAACCCCAGCTCTGTACCCTCACTATTGATTAACTGAGCGAGGCATGCAAGAAGACACACAACATATTGATTTAATACGCAGAGTTATGGATTATTATTTGCTTTTTAATCAGTTGTGCAGTTTACTCAGAGTTTACCCTTTCACCTCTGTGTCCTATTTTTGGACAAAAACTGTGCAAAAATAATAAATAAAGGCAAGCAGAGAGAAAGACGGAGTAGTGTATCACAAAAGTCTAGTCTGGAAAACTGGGAAAACCAGCAGACTGGAAAACTGTGTTTTTATAATGAGGAAGTCTCTGACTTTCACTGAAATAATGTTTCACCTCATCGTCTCTGGTTGTTACATCCTTTATAATTATACCTCTCTGTTTCATCCTCATCTCTTTTCACAGTCCTTTTGTCATTGAGGGTGAAAGCAAGCGGTGAATCATTAGAAAAAGAAAACTTCTTGCCACTGAGCTACTTTTACTGGACCATATTCTGTCTTTAATGTATGTTAATTTATTTCAGAATAGGTTTAGTAATAGCACGGTTTCTCTATGGAAGAAAGTGTGTAATTCAATATAAATGATGGGAGCAGGAGATCATTTTACTGCTGTACTGCGCTAACTGAAGCCTCTGGTTTGGACACGTTCAGCACCACAGACAGCTCCTACAGCTTTCATCAGGCTTAAAATATATGGGATGTTGCCATCACGAGCGCAAGGCTGTCAACCTAGAGTATATTAACCTCTTTTACATGTGATTTCTTCACCTTGTGTTTTTGCTGTAACACTGAATTCTTCTAATGCTGTTTCCCCCCTGAGTCTGACCTCACAACAGTCTGAGTTTGCAGGGCATGGACTCAAAATGTAGTTAAAACCAGCCCAGGCTGACTTCAGTGCTTCACACACATTTACCCACAAGTAGCTCTGGGTTGAAATCTACTGTAGAGAGCGGACAGCCTACTGCATAACCTGATTTCACAGTTTAGCTCCAATACCATTTTCAGCGTGGGTGGTGCATTATCTCATTAAAGAAAAAACTCAGTTCTGTGAAATTCAAATGTACATTAGGAACGGTTGGATGAGCACCATGCAATTAGGGCTGTATGATTCAGCCACAATCACATATCCGGATATACAGTAGGTCATTTAATATTCAGATAACAATAGAAACTGGTGTCTCTCGGCTTTGTAAACTGGGGTCGTGTCTTTGTGGATTTAAATTGCAATTTAAGCCATTATCTCCTCCTATGATTCTATGTTATATGGTGTACCACAGATAAAAGCTTCTCCTTTCTCTCTCTTTCATTTTGCCAAGAGTGACTGGCATCACAACAAAATAAATGATGGGTCATAATAAGAAACAATAGCAAGTAATTTCCCATATCGTCATAGCACAAACAACACCATCGCCATCAGAACAACTAGCGTGAACCAACAGGAAGTGGCATTCACAGACCAGGCAATGTTTGCTAATGTCCAGTGTTGTTTGTTGTGTGACATGTTGCTACAGCCTGTATGTTACTTAGCACTGAAAAGAAACAACAGCTCTGTTTGATCATTATCTGTCACACTCCATTTGCGTCGAGGCCAGACAGGTTGTGTCTTCCTTAAATGGGCCTTTCAGCACTAGAGACTTTCTGATGCTCTGTACATTTCCTGTTGGCCTATTTTAAACTCAACAAAAACACATTTGATCATCCATGACTTATTAAGACTGTCAAAACACTTTCCCTTGTTCCAGCTATACCACCTTCGGTTGTAGGTCTTATATTTCACTGGGGGTTTAAAGCCCTAACACTTTTACAGACTAATCTCTTAATCAGAAAATAAGTGAGAAGGTGATGATTGATTTGTTTTTAACGTTCAGCTTTACTTCTGTCAATGAGTGATGAGCTTGTCAGTGTCTTCAAACTGCTGCTGGGTGGACGTCCTCCGCATGGACAGCTTGAACTTAAACCAGGCAGCATTATAGCCTAGTTTATATCAGCACCTGTAGACAGTGCACTAATTACCTTGAGCCTAAAAAAAAAAGAAAAAAAATTGTTGTCTCTCCTGCCCTATTTTGTGTGAACCCCAGGTAGAGTAGTTACTGCCTCGGTTGTAGCTAACGGGGATCGAAATAGATCGAAATAAATACCATGTGTTTTATTGTAATATATCATAAATGTATGTAAAATGAAAGGAAATATAAAGCTATTGGGAGGACAGTGGTATGAACTGTGTGAGATTTATTTGAATCACACATGAAACCAAAGCACGAGAACTGAGGATTGTTATCCGTCATGCCTCTCACATACACATGAATCATCCTGGTATGTCTGCTGCATACAAAAAGCAATATATGTGTGTGCGTGTGCGTGTGTATATACTATATGGAGACAACATGAAGCTGATATACAATCCCTTCACACTGCTGCTCTCGTATACTCAACTCAATTGGCTCTGCAAATCACATCCTTCTATCAACCCCATTCTGAAAAAGACAATTTCACTGCTCACAGCTGGGAATAAATTATTGTTGGTATTGTTTTTTTGTTTTTTTTTCCTGACAGGACCTCACAGCACCCAGTAGACCTGTCAACATTACTGCTCTGCATTTGTGACCTGTAACTTCTAAAGTCACTTGGCTGTCGATTAATGGAGAACCACTTGATAAATATTTTAGGTGTCACTATGGTTCCTGCTGATTCGGTCTTCTGAGGTCTGTTGGAGAAATGTATTTCTGTGTCTTTCGTTGAGGTGAAGCTCTCTTTGTGCACTATGACTTAATTCCCCACCTGCGGCTGAATTTCATTTTGCTTCAAATGCCAACGATAACAACATTATCAGTGAAGTCATGAACATGAAGGTTAAGATGTCCGCCCTAATGGCTTCCTCGTTGTGGTAGGAGGAATGAAAAGGATACACGGCCTGAGGTGGTTCTGAATGCGTTTGATTCTTTCAGCTTCTACATCTCGGATCCCCTTCATTTAAAACAGTTTACAGGAAAATGCCTTCATTATGTGGCGATATGCATCGTTTTTATTTATATGCTTTGCATAATACTGCCATCAAAACGCTCCTCTTGGTAATACTCTTGTGTTTTTGTGTCTCCAGTCCAGAAACAGCCTGCAGGCGGGGGATATAGACGGGGCCAGGAGGCTGGGACGACTGGCGCGTCTGCTCAGTATCGTCTCCATCATTCTGGGCGTGATCCTGATCATAGCCTACATCTCATTTTCAGGTATTATAAAGACAAGGAGAGCATTTTAAAGATACAGTCGTGTCAAATTAGTGTTGTTAATGAGCATCTTATTATGTCTTTGATATTTGACGCAGCTTCGTCAACATCTAGCATGCTGCACATATGTATTATTACAGCACAGGTTACAGATATGAATTCTTATACATCACTTGAAAGTGATGTACGATATGTGTGTATGTTTATGCACATATGCAGGGCTTTAACAACAACTGTAGTGTCCAACAACAAAGAATACCTACTGCATTACGATTACAGGGTGATATATGACACTACGGCAGCAGCTTGAGATGTGTGTATGTCTATGTCCATACTCAGCACATTTCCAAGCCCCATTTGTGTGTGTGTGCACACAGATTGATTTAGCACTGCAGCGACTGTAGTGGGCTGACAGTGCAGCAAAAGGCACCCCACTGCTCAAAGCCATCCACACTAGAGCTTCTCCAGTCAAAATATTAAGATATAATTTGATGGTGAATTTAACCCATAGTTTTCTTCTCTTTTTTTTGCCTCTTCTCTGTTACGCAGCAACCCATTGATGTGGAGGAACCGAGGGGGAAAAACAACCCGTGAAAGCCAAACCACGGACGCAACAAGACAAAAAAAAAGCCCATTCCAAAAAGTAAAAAAAAACAAAAAAAGACAGAAAGATACACAATTCTGAACTTTATGCCATGTTGTAATTACATCATGGCCACCCTCGGAAAGCAAAAAAAAAGAAATTAAAAAATAGTCAACTCACGAGAGTAGGTATTGCAGCAAGTAAAGCAACTAAAGGGGGAAAAAATCATTCAGAGATGCATGCATTAGAATCCAATAACATTTGCTTGTCCAAAATAATCAAATACCTGACATAAAACTGTTCAGGTGAAAACAGAAGAAAAAGAAAATGCAGATTTGTGCGTGGTCAGGAGAACTCTTTGATGTTTCTTTTTTTGGAATAATGGACTTCTTACCACCAAGAGAACGATTGACACGAGAGAGTGAACGTGAAAGAGAAAGTGAACAACAGACTTTTTCTATGTCTGGGATGGGGCTCCTTTGAAAAACAGATTCTGGGTTTGGACTTTGGACAGCTGCGTATAGGCTAATCCTCATATATTCCTTACTGAACCTCTTGCATTCAAAGCATATACAGCTACAAATATATCTGAAATATAGATATAGATGTACATTTTATAAAGATGTTTGTATGCCATGTGGTGCTGGGTTTGTTAAGACTGTCACAATGGCTACTTTGTCAGCGCTCAAATTATCAATGGATATTCAAGGGTTTGTGAAAAAGGGGGCAGGGAACACTTTTTGTTATTCATTATAATTTTTTGAACTAAAAAAAAAGAATCGAGACCAACTGCATGCCTGAATGTAGATAACCAAAATTCTGCCTTCCTTTTGAATGTTATTAGTTGTCTCTTTTATTGTGAAGGAATCAGATAGGCCAACAGGTTTGCACATGGAAGAGTGATTTGTGTACATGGCGTGAGTCCAGCCACTGTAGAATGTGTGAGGACTGTGATCTTGTAAGTCTCCAAACCGTCTTTTATCCTTTGCTTTGCTCTTGGCAGAGACAGAAACGCATGCCAAACCCCCCACCACCTCAAGAACTCTCTCTTTCCCCTTCACATCATGATCTAGCCCTCAGTTTTGTCACTACCTTCATCTTGTATCTTTCTTTTTTTACATTTCACCTTGTATCACCTTTCTACTCCATATCTCCCTATTTCCATTCTGACATTGTTATGCACTGACTGTTAAATACCATCGTTTCACAGGATGTTTTTTTTCTGCTCCTTCTTGGTATGGTATGAAATGTATTTATATGGGAAAATATATATATATGCAATATGTACGCATGCTATGGGCCAAAGAGGCTCACACATATTTATTTTTTGTAAATGAGCAGGCCTATGAGTTTGACTGAGTAACAAAAAGCATTTATAGAATCTTTATTCTTATTCAAAATGCAAGCACGACAAATTGTCTGTATTCGTCACTTTATCAGAGAGGAGTCATTACTACACAGGACTGTTGTATTGACACATTACAGGCTTATGCTACAAGCACAGGCAACATCGCTGTAAAGACCATGTAGCGTCACTTAAAGCCACCGCTTTTCTTTTCTTTCTTTTTTTTTTTTTTTTTTACTTGTGCGATCTAAATCAGGAACTATTTGGACAAAGTCCCTTTTTAGTGATGAAAAATGAGTTCCAGTTGTTCTTTACTCAAGGGCTCGTATGTGAAACCAGAGAAACACCAGCTATGACTGAGAAATTACATTTATCAGACTATGCAGCTAAAGTGATTCGACCAAGTTTTAACTGAACATCATTAACACATAGTTGAGTACGGTAACTGCAATCTGTCACATATTAACACTGTAGAACACAATGTTTTGTGCAAAATGGGTTCATACCGACTCCATTCTAACTCATAAATGTACATAATAAAAATCATGTTCTTTACCCAAACATCCAAAAGCAGCAAAATCCAAAGATCCCTCATGTTTACTACAAAATTAAACAAAAGATGTTCCACACATTGCTGCCAAATGGCAACCTCACCCCTAAGGATGACGGACCACGTGTGGGTTACTGCACCAGCGTCATTCTCCAACATCTATCATAACCAAATTGTCCATCTTCTATTCAGGTGGTCAGGAATCAACTGTCCAGCCAATAAGCACTGCTCTGTCAGTAAAACAGTACAAACCTTCACGCCATTTCTATATATTACTGTTTTTTTTTTCTTTCTTTGGCAGTGTATTGTATGTGTCTGTTTTCATCTGTGGTGTACATTTTTGCATGTCTGGAATAAATGTTACCATGCATGGTCCAAGTGCTGGCCTGCTTTGATGATACAGTTAATGAGGAGTTGTGTGTGTCAACCATAGACTGTAAAAAGAACAACTGTCAACAGGCAGGAATGAGCTCATAGGCTCTGTGTCATGTTAATCTCAGTATAACACAAAAGCCGATTAACACTACATATAAAAACAGTTGAGGACTTTGGGAATTTCATTGTTTATGCAGTTATTTGGTGATTACAACAGTATGGAACAAGAAAAACTTAAAAGTGATATTCCGGCGTAAGTTTAACCCATGGTCCAACACCGAGGGAGAACCGCTAGCTTCTCCAATTGTAGCAACTTTAGCAATGACAGCACCATATCAAACAGCGCAGTATACGGATCCACTAGCCACCGACCAAACAGCCACTTACAGCCACAATGCTCAGAACAGCACCAAACGTCATCAACAGTACAAACAGGGTAAACCCAGCACATAATACGAGGCATCAAACATCTGTTAGCTTAGCCTGGTTTCTATTGAAATGAGACGAAAACAACTCACCCACTCTGCTCCAGTTATACGCTATGCAGCAACTTTCCGTGTCCAGCATGTAGTCCAGGCGCTGACAACCCAGTCCGAGGACGACTGGCAGCACACACATCTGGTTTCAGCGGCCAACGACAGTGACCACACTGCACTTGAGTCCCCCAGGTCCAGCATTTAGACTCCACCGGCTCTCTCCCTCTGTCACATTTGCCTCCATTGCCAGGACATAGCCTTCACGTTTCTCCTCCATTCATCAAAATGAAACCCTGAACCCTGTTTGTACTGTCGATGATGTTTGGTGCTGTTCTGAGCATTATTTGTGGCTATAAGTGGCTGTTTGATCGGTTGCACGTGGATCCGTATCCACCTTTTTTTCGAATGCGGAAGTGAGGTGAAAATGAAGGTCCGGATTTATGTGCGGCACTTCCGGTCAGCCGCACATTATGTTCTTTCACGACGTTCATTCACGGGGGGGAGGTGGGGGGGTCTAACTCGGTGTTACGGTGCGAATATCACTTTAAAGCAGGGATTCAGCCGCTTCTCTATTGTAAGCCTTTACAATTCATCATGATGGGAATATGAAAAGTGGAACCAAAATTCAATACACTTATTAAATAAAAAATAATAACTAATTAAATAAAAATTAAAAAAAAAAAAAAAAAAGTCAACTGCATGATGGTGTTAACTAGGAAATCGCCACAGTCGGGAGAATTTCACAGTCAGTACTTGCTGTGGTATTTCAGTGGTGGACTTATTATTAGGTAAGAAGAGATCCATGATAGTAGGCTATACATAAACAGCTACACAAGGTCAAGTTCAGCCACAATCTGACTACCGTTTGTTGTAGCTACTAGACTTCACTATTTTATAGGCTACAGCTGTTGCTTTTGTTATCTAAACCCTGTGCATTCAGCAGGTCCTGATACACCACTGCACCTCATCACACACAAACACCATTGATCACAGCTGTCACAAGTTCAGATGGGTGAAAAATAAGGTTTTATACTTTTAAAGCCAGCAATCCCACTCCTTTACAAAGAGCAGAATAACAGCCTGATGCGATCCTGAAAACACTTCATCAACCCTGACCAACAAAAAGGTCACTTCTGGGTTTCATATACATATGTTTTCTTTAAGTTCCCACTTTGACTATTCTAATTAATTTTCAACTCATCTGTAAAGATTTCTGAGGGAATTGATGTGGCACCATTATCATCAGACAAAGTGATTTATCTCTGCTGTTAGTTTAAAAACAAACGCTGCTTAAAATAGCTATCTGAGTTTCCTTACAGACAGAGGACCACACAGTTTGTGTTACATTTCAAGCTGCTATGAATAAACAGACCGTGCTTGTCAAAAGTTACTGTAGCGCATCTTGTCTTAAGTGAGAGGATCTGGTGCTTAGTTCTGCTCGGGTGCTGTGCAGTTTTGAGTGGCTGAAATATTGAAGAGCTGAATGCATCAGCGCCTCTGCAGTCGACTGACAACGTGTACATGTTGGAACCACATTTAGACTCCAGCACAGGTTTTCCTTCCTAAAGGAAGTAAGATATTCAGGGAAAGATGACAGTTGTTGGCCTGACTGCTGTAAAACAGAGGAAAGACGTTTTCTTTAAAATGGCAGATAGGTCACAATTATTACGGAATTAATTAATGCAATTATTTGAGCTGACCACAATTCTTTTGCATAATCATTAAAATCGTTTCCATTTGTATCTCTATAAAAACAGCATGAAACTAACTGAAATGTCTTTTCTATCACTATTTCCATGTGGTTTTCTGCCGCCAGTTGAGGTTTTGAGTGGTCCCTCTTTTAATGACATCATCACTTTGCGCCCACTTCTTCTGCAATGGCACGATAAGAGAATTAGCATCACAAGCTGTTTATCTTGAGGCAATAATTTCTAATATTCGATGACTGCATTTCAATGAGCATCTACAGTATTAGCATTAGCATCATGGATTTAGTTGCAAAGCCAATAAGATGTATATTATTAAACTATTTAGGCTTATACTATAATAGTGGCAGAAAACGATCAGAAAAGGATTAAATCTTCAATTGCAATTATTTGTATGGCAATTAAATGACCAAAACTTCAAATGTGACAGCCCAAATGGTGGATCAACATTTTCCAGACAAGTGTGGAGTTTTATATACTGTACTTGTAGTCTTCCTTTGTGAGCAAAGCATCAAACAAAGAGAATTAGGACAAGAAACCAGCTCATCCTCTTCAGTCAGTTGAAGTGTGACTGTTTTATTTGGATTCCAGTCAAGTAGCAGCCTGGAGCTGTGAGACAAAAACACATTGATGGTTCTCACACGGCCGCCTCGCTTTCCCATTCCTACACCCCCACCAACAAAGTAAGACTTTAATCTGACCACTTTACGCCTGTCTGCAATCATTTCCTTCGTGAGTTACACTTTACTGTAGCTTCCGGCTTCAACTGCACATGTCACTGTGCTGTTTAGGTTGAGTAAAATATAAAACACTTCCAGACTGCCAGGCTTCATCCAAGATGCTCAGTTCACCAGACTGAGATAATGAATGAATGAATAATGAATGGCATTATGTCAACTTCAACGTTCAACAGTGTGTGCTGAACTGGTCATAATAGGTCCAAACCAAGAAGAAACACAGTATTGTAGCTGCCTTCGACCTAAAACTTGAACGTCTCCTACAACCGATGACTGAAAATTCAGCTGCTCTTGTGGATCCCCTCAAGCCCCCACTAAACTCACAATTTTATTGTTAATTTCTCTGTATGTTATTGAGAATGCTGATGTGAATGGAAATAGCAAATTATGTTTCTTTTCATTACAGCTTTATCTGCTGATTATTTTTGTTGATCTGTAAGATAAAAACATCCATCACAATTTCCTGGAAGTATTTGTGACGTATCCGATTAGTTTGTTTAATTAGCAGTGCAAAACCCAAGGAAATTCAGTTAACTGTATTTTAGGAAAACTAGCAAATTTCTGCCTCAAATTTTAATTAAATTGATTAATACAGATATAAATGTAAATTCAGCGAGTGTGGAGAAAACATACTAATTTCTAGAGCACTGCTGTGGCATCTTTGTAATTAACTCAATACACATTTCCATAGAGTTGAAATCATATATTTTGAAAAACAAAATGTTTAAAATGTTGAGTATCTAATAGTGTCACACACTTTTTTTGAACATACTGATAAGAATAATTTATTAATTCACATTTTACAGCCCACAATGTACGATCCATCCCATGGCATCAAATAAAAAGGACCATTCAATTAAAAATCCTTCCACCTGTGAAAAAGAATTATGCATCACACCGTCTCTTCACACTTTCATCATCACAGAGTATTTCTTCAAGTCAGTTATCGATATAATTTTTTTTTAAATCTAGTCGTGTCTGTACTTTTGGTCTCCATTCCCTCGTTGGCAGATGAGCACCCAGCCACCCGCCCTCCATCTGTCCCACTGCTAGATACAAGGTCAGTAGTTCATGTTGGCCAAAGGTGTTCCTGTCCCAGAACTGGACCAACTGAAAGTCTTTCTGCTCCGGGGCCTCCCGGCTCCTTCCATCACCGAGCTCAGTCTCCTGGGGGGCACCAACGCTACAAACAACAGGATCAACCCTGCTCCTTCAGAGATTTCACCGGGCCTGGCTTTCAGTGAAAAGCGTAGAGGAGGAGGAGAATTGTGCAGACGCCGATGACCGTGCCCAGGATGAGAGAGTCCCGTCTCTTGCGCAGGTTGATCCGCTGGATGAGATTGTTAATAGTGGGGAAACGGTCTAGTCATGGGTTAAGGAACACTGAATTTTTAATTTTGAAGAAATGAACTAAGAAAACGGTTCAGGTGTTAAGGTGAATGGTATGGCTTGACCGAAGCAGCACTGCCGGCTGGTGCTTCCTCCCTGAATCTTGCTGTAAAGTACCACTGTCATTATAGTGTGCAACATGTGAGCATTGTTTCCATAGGGACCAGTAACATGGACACTTCACCTTTCAGTCGACTGGATTTTTTCCCATTTGACTCCAATCACACAATCACACACATCACACAGCATAAAGGATACTGGCCAGTGTGTTGACCCTGCTCTGTATGGATTTCAGCATTCCCCTTTGGGAGGTCATGTTCTCCTTGGTCGCCATGGCAATACTGAAGAGACAGAGCGAAAAGAGTTAACACATAAATGAGTGACACCGCTGCTTGTGGTCGCAGTCAATACTACAAACAATGTATGATTAGAAATTCAATTCCACCAGGGGATGTTTTTGGAGAAATAAGCAGTGGAAGGCTCAGAGGGTTAAGTTTTAGTTTCAAGCTACAGACTGTTAAAGAGGCTAAAAGAATCAATATACACTTTGGGGGAAAATGCATGAACAAATAAATAAATAAATAAATTACAACACTTTGGTTTATATCTAAATTCAATAGCTAGAGGTTCAATGTTTCCATTTCTTCACACCATGTCCCACACCTAAAAGCAAGAGTAAGCAGATTAAGCCTGGAAAACATGTACATGGACCAACAAAAGACAGTTAACCAATATAATTGTTTGTATTTTATATCTTATACAATTGTATTTTTGTCTTACAAGCTCAAACCACCATGTATAATTATAAGGTGAATGTTTCGATGTAGAGTCAACTTTGATTTGCACTAAATCACTGTCTTTAGTTGTCAAATGTCAGCTACTTGAATCCGCACATGCAAGTATTGAATCAGATACAGTATTTATCCTGCTAAAATACGTTAAATGTGCTGTTGTCACCTGTTTGATAACAATCTAATAAACATTCCTGCATACTGAGTGTTATAAGATGTGAAATAACACGCAACAGTGAGGCATAGTTTGTCACTTCCTGTAACAATGACAAATGAGTATCGAAGGACTACGTGCCTGTCAGTCCGTCAACGCTATGAGGAGGGGAATCATTTCTGGGGTGAAACATCAGTCATCCTATCACGCTCTCCTTTAGCTTTGTGTGGGTGCCTACAGTATATTGTGTGTGTGTGTGTGTGTGGTAGCCACCTGGGCTTGTGAAAGGAAGGTTTCGAATTGCTGTGATATTGTACCTCTCTTGTTCTTGAAATTGGGCCTGAGCAGGAAAGTGCAGCTGGGCAGTTGGCAAGAAAAGTTTCAGGGTCTATGTTTGCCTTCTGTGGCGTCTGTTACACACAATAATCAATAATAGCTATGCCGTCCACTTTCAAGCCCTTTATACAGGGATTAAAGCGTCTGAGTTGTGGGAAATTAGCAATTAGCAAACCATCTTCCTTTACACCTACCTCATCCATGACTGCATTTAAACTGAACTGAACATACAGTATTTACGATATCCATACACTTTACATAGATTATTATTATAGCTCTGACATATCTTGTTGCTTATTGGTCGACACAAAATATTGACATGTTATCAGGATTACACCCATTATGCCACATGCCAGCAGCTGAGGCAGGTGATGTAGTGCTGCAAGCAAACATTTTTGTTCAATATAATACACTTAAAAAACTAAATCTATTTTATTTAAGTAGCTTTTTAACACATAAACTCTATAAGCAACTTTTGTTAAGAGATTAGACAATTTACTAAATCCAAACAGTGAAATGAATGAAGATGAAAAACCTACAGTGTAAGTATGGTGTTAATGTGCTCAACTAAATAGTTGGTGCAACAGTTTTTGTTTCTTAACTGCAAACAACATTATGAAGCCTTTGGACAGCCTGGCGACAACCAGGGAGCGCCGGCCTCCGGAGACAAACACCTCCCACCCCAGAGCGACGGAGCCCCATAGGAGGCAGATGAAAACAAAGTAAATGAAATCATTATGGTTGTTTACTCTTTAAGCTGGTACACGACCATCACGCTTAGTGTGTGGGCAACTGTGCACTTGAGCAAGGGAAATCACAATTTGCAGTGTGTAAGTTTGAGTGTGTGGAGGGTGGGGTATCTGGGTGAGGTTATGGCAACTCCTGCGGGTGGAGGCTGCTGAGGGGACAGTCCGCAGTCTTGGCCTGGATCAGTGTTTTGTGGATCATGTTCTCCTCAGTCAGGAAGAAACACTTTGCTGACTCCAGCAACCTTGACGAGCTTTTATCTCAATGTTAACCAGCTCATGAGAATCAGAGCTGGAGGATAAAGATTCCCTTCACACACTGTATATGATCAGGCAGTGATTGCCGATTTGAAGTGAACTGGAGACAAGCCCTCAAGTTGTCAAGTTGCCTGTTGAATGGGAATCAGTGTAAGTCAGTGACTTCCTCATCTAGAATCATAATCATACATCTTCATCAGAGGCCTTTGCTTGAAACAAAAGTCTGTTAAAAAAAGAAAAAAATCCATAGAAATAGAGAAAAGCCTCGGGAGTAGGGATCTTACAAGACAATCAAAACAAGATCAGAGTTCAACTGTAAAATCAATTTAATTAAGTTATTCTGTGTGAAAGGATACCTCATCATTTCCTTTCATAAGATAAACACCACAGAGGAGTGAAAATTAGGGTTCGAGTTGCCACAGTGGTTATCACATGACACGGACACTCAGATATTATTGATCCGTTGGTTGCTTCTCATTTTAACATCAGATGGTAAATGCATGAAATAAGATGTTTAAGATAAGTGACCGAATAAAACAACACCTTCATAGTTTACTTTTAAAGCAACATTGCGGAGTTTCAGTTCAGTGCTTCCACCATCTGGTTGAGAAGCGCTATCGTCTGGGGGGAAAAACGAAACTTAACGAAAACGAAACTTGTCAGCCAGCGCATCTAGCGTTTATTACCATTAATATAACAACAGTATTTCCCACATCTTTGCAAGGAGACTGTGTGGCGGGGGGGTCGGCAGCGGCGGCGACAGTGATGACGACCGGAGGGGAACCGTAAGTTTCACTTTTACCCACCATGTCTCTCTCTCTCGACGCAGAGGGGAGGGGAGGGGGTGGGGGGAGTGATTCGTATCGTATTCTACAAATAAAGTTGGATTGGATTGGATAAAATATTCATAATTTGTGTGAAATTTTGCCACAATCGCAGTGTGGCTTTGAACACCAAATCTAATCAGCATATCCTTCGGTCGCAGTGGACATTTATGCCAAATGTGGATGAATTTTCTTTGAAGCGTTCCTCAGATACTCAGAAGGTCAAAACCACATTTTGTGCGGCCGCTGTGACCTTGACTTTTGATCTTTAGCCGCAAAAATCAGAGTTTGTTTGTTGTAAATTTAAAGAAGTTCGGTCAAGGTGTTAACTGAGGTGGTGTGTCATTGAAAAAGGGACAGACGGACAACCTGAAAACAATATCCAGGTCTGGCAGTCGCAGCACAAAGGCATAAAAAGGAGCGTTAACTGACACTGAGCCCATTCTTAATCAATGATATCTCTCTGCTTCTCCACACAATATGTCAGCTTGTTCCCTTGAATCTATTATAAGGACAGCAGAGAGTCACTGACTGGCCAATTTTTCATTGTGGACAGAAACTCAGAAAAGGCTGACTATGGTTGGTGAAATATGAGCAGTTCAAGGAATCAACGAGGAAATAAATGAGGAGAATCACACAGCATCGTCAACCATTTCAGTGACAACATCCACTAGTCAGACCAGTGCTCACATCTGTCCTTGTGGAGTCATTGCTTAAAAGGACTGGACATGGGAAAAGCATGAGGGAAAAGATGATGGTGACAAAAAGCGACATATTTGTGATTGATCAAGATCTGAAAGGAGAAAGAGTGGTGAGAAATAGATAATACCCACAAATTAGGGAAGCTGCGGAAATCCTGTTCATTTTCACGCACAAATTATATTACATGACCAGCAGTTGGCAAACCTCCAAGCCTTTTGTGTCCTTGAAATTATCACAGTTAAAACAACAGACATAAAGACACTGTTAAAAACAATTTTTTTTAACTTGACACAAGAGTGAGAAACTATTAAATTAACTGATTTGCTTAGACAGACAGACAGACAGACAGACAGACAGACAGACAGACAGACAGACAGACAGACAGACAGACAGACAGACAGACAGACAGACAGACAGACAGACAGACAGACAGACAGACAGACAGACAGACAGACAGACAGACAGACAGACAGACAGACAGACAGACAGACAGACAGAGATAGATAGATAGATAGATAGATAGATAGATAGATAGATAGATAGATAGATAGATAGATAGATAGATAGATAGATAGATAGATAGATAGATAGATAGATAGATAGATAGATAGATAGATAGATAGATAGATAGATAGATAGATAGATAGATAGATAGATAGATAGATAGATAGATAGATAGATAGATATGCAACTCTGCCTGACTAGCTTCTCGTTTCTACAGCTACAACAGCAGCTGCAGAGCTTTATGGAGAGATATTTATCTTTTGACACAGTTACAGTCATTGGCCATAACATAACACTACATCATGTTAAATTGCCCAGGAGTCATCTGTGGAGTTATGAACAAATGGGTGCTGAACATGTCTGTTTCTTAAATCAGGAGGATGTGTCCTACAGAGCCAACAAAAGTGCAGAACATTTCACTCTTATATAGTTTTCCTTAAACACGACAAAGGTGAGAAAACTCTGTTTCTGTTCAGTCCATTCATTTCCTCACTCAAGGTTAGCATTTCTGGCCTGTAGTAACTGCTGAGGGATGAAGCACATTAATGGATCGTTTTTCTACAGGTCCCCAGTGCTGGCTCAATAGGAGCTGCACGGCTTGACATATCCAGGCCACGTTAAGATCCATACTGGGGTTACACAGCGAGGACTTAAAGTCAGGGTCAGCAGGTAGGTAAGACAATGAATGAGGGGAGCGAGGAGCTGTCACATGCAAATGTATGTCTTCCGATATCTGCAAGGCAGAAAGAAGGTCTTACCTTATTGTGTCATCCATCAGTCGGTCCGAACTATAGACAGAAAGAGGGGAAGGGGAAGAGAGAGAAAGAGACTGGTAAGTTACTGGCATGACGCAGCGTCTCAAAGGCTTGAGAAGCCCTGACTTCAGATCAGCAGTGATCAACACAGAACTAATTAGCCAAGAATTCTCATCATTTTAACCATCCGTAGTGAAACTGAGCCGAACACAGTCAGAACTTGATTAACCTATGTGGTTTGGGGCGTAGAGTTTTTTTTTTCTCATCTTATCAACTCCTATATGCATTAACCAAGCAGTCTGCCAGAACATTGGTGTGATTACAGTACATCTCTTTGTGTAATGTGCTATATAGTCCTGTGTTGTTTGTATCCTCTGTTGGGCACTACTGTCAGTTGATGACTTTTAAAAAACAGTTTTATGGACACAGCATTGGGGGTTGAAACAGCTTCTGTTTCTTTTTTACCAGAATAATTCATATTCAAGTACAAGAGAAATTTCTGTTCTGTTTCACTTGCCACCATCACTCTGGTCTAAATAAAATAAACCCAGAGAGGATTTCACCTGAGGGAACCTGGAGTTTAATCTTCTACCCAACTATCAGAGAGGGAGTGTCAGACATCAGCTTTTGTTCAACAGAGAATACTGGAGGGGAAAGTCAAACACATGCACACGGGCCTGTTGTGTTCCAACTCCAGTTTTGTGTCTCAGGTTGCTCATGAACAACAATGCTCTCAGCGGTTTATTCCCTAATTGGAATCAATTTGGATAATGTTCCAGAGGACTAAAGTAAACCAAACAAACAAAACTGCAGGGATTGTATTTCATGGTTCACATCCATTCAATAGCTCAACATTTTCATAATCATGCTCAATATGTGGTTTGAGTTAAGCTCTTAGTGCTCTGCAGACAACAGAAGTTACAGGAAGAGCAAAGCAGACAGTGTCTAATAGATTCCTACACTAAATGTATCCACAACAAATGCCTTACCAAGCCACAACCTTTAACCTTCAACCAAACTATCTCTTTTTGAACACCATACCAAAACTCAGCCTCCTATGGTTACGTACAGCTCCTGAGTGACATATTACTACAGTATACAGGGAAGTTATTGTTCCGTTCTCACTAGACGCTCACTTTTTGTTAACTACAGGCTTTCCTCGATTGGACACAATTACCAAAGTAAAGCTGCAACGTTTCCATTAAATAAAGTAACATTTTGCATTTCTGCACACCAAATGCTGATTCTGACAGTAAAGGGCTGAAGACTCTGCACCCCTGCATCTGTTTTCTCTGTAAGCAAGAGGTACGGCATACTGAGGCCCTGCATGTGCACATGCATCGTTGGCAAGTATTTGTACCTATGCAAACTTTTTTTTTCCAAGAGACAGATGCTACAACCCGCAGGAACTTCGACAAATCAATTTATCAAAAATGGTAAATGCAAGGCAGACCCAATAATCTCAGGAGATAAGTAAGACTGTGGCCTGAAGAGCGGCTATCAATCGTAGTGAAAATGATATTTCTATCAGTGTGTTTCCATGAGATACAATATTGCCCATTGTTTTCTGCACGTCAAGGAAATAGCGTGTATTACAAAGAAATATTGCTGCTATTATTGTGTATGGGTGTCTGTGGAGCGGCTGGTGGGCCACTGGGAACAGTGCTAGTTGTATGGTCTGACAGCAGCAGGACATTACACCCGCAGCCACTCGCTGAGGGAGCTGCTCAATGCTGCCAGTCTCAGGCGTGGGGTAGGAGCAGACTACAAAACGGCAAAACCAAGAAATATCATCCTGAGGTTCTCACTTAATTTGACTGTGGATCTTGTCGAGGTTATTTATCCGGCCATTTATTGACCAAGTGATTTGTCAAGAGGTAAAAAAAAACAATTTGTGGGTGAGATATTTGTGGTCCTCCTACTAGTACAGGTCATTAACCTGTAATGTTGGGGGTTTTTTTCTCTCTGTATGTGGACCAAGCTGGACTAAAAATGATTTCATCTCAACCTCATTAGCTCACAATTTCTTGCATATTCATTTACTTAATTCCTGCATTTGAATTTGAATTTACTGTACAGTTCCTGAAGAGTTACAGAAAAGGTAGGGGAAACACTAACAAGAGAGAGAGACACTGTATGGGACACTGCATAGTCACAATGTGGGCTGGAGAGCCTTCTGTTCCTGGACACAGCTCCATACAGGAGCATCAAACTGTGATTTGGCAGTCGTTTGTAATATCTTATCTGTTGCCTTTGTCGTACTGAAACTGAATCGTTCATAAGAATCAAATCCTTCTGTGAAACAGTGAACTGGCACAAGATTCAGACTGAAGGCTGGCAGGCAAAGTTTTTCACATGGATGGATTGTGGGAATTGGTGGGTGCAGCAAAGAATATTGTAGGTATGGGTAGTTGTGATGCAAAGCATAGCAGGAGTGGGCAAAAAAGCAGGTCTGAAGCAACCTCAATTCTTCAGTCTAAAACAAATGTAACACTTTACAATAAAGTTACCTTAATTAACGTTAGTTAGTACATTACTAAGCATTTATATAAACTAATGTGTTAATTTATGCTGAGTAATGCATACATAATGATAACTAATTACATTATTCAACTTTTAATTTATTAACTAACTTTGAGTAGTAAACATCAATTAACTGCTTATTAATTGCCTACATTAATTAATGTGTTTCCTAACCCTAAGTAATACATAATAATGATTGTTAATATGTAAACAGTTAATTAATGCTTAATAATGTACTAACGTTAATTAAGGGAACCTTATTGTAAAGTGTTACCAAATGTCGTTTTAAAAATATTAAGTCCATTATTTGATTATTAGGCACATAAGATCTAACAAACGGAGTATGCCTGAAATAGAAAATAGACAACTTCAATAGAACGTGGTTAGGCCAAAGCCAGACAGTCATTCTTAAGTGATGAAAGGAAAATGGTGGACAGACAAAACACTAACTGAGCAAACTAATCCTTTAAACTGCCGACAGCGCTCACCCTATAAATCATGAGCTGAGGAGCAAAAGAGAGAGTGGCTGTGAGCCGGGGTGAGAATTGATTTATGTAGTTTTTATAAGCAGCGAGAAGATGGAGGGGGGGGTTTACGTTTCGTCCCCCCTCCATCATGAAGGCGCAGCAGCAGCGGTGAGGCTGATTGTACCATCACGTTCACATAGAGGCTACATGGCCCTCTGTGGCTTTAGCTTTGAGTGGGCTCCTTCCGTTTCCCCTGGTCACTGGGGTTTTGCTGCAGTCATTAAATTGCTCATTAGCTCCGAGCTAATTGCCTTTCCCAACGTGATGACCACGTCCATGTGCTTCTGTGCACTGTTGTCATTCGCATGTGCACATAACATTCATATGTACATGAACCTGGAGTCAGAAAGGCTGTTCATTGCTCACGTGTGTGTCCCTCTTTATAAACTCAAAACTCCTTCACTTAGAGGTAAGGAAAAAAACATTATGCATGTGTTGGCAGTATGAAGAAGGTGGCACTCAAAGTGACAAACTTATATATAATATATACATATAATAACCTTTTCTGCTGACTCATCAATTATTAGACTATTTAAGTGGTATTCTGGAGGAAAATAATATACAGCCTTCTGAGAGTAATGCTCTCTGTCAGATTGGCTCTTAGAGTCAGGTAAACTGAATTCCCAACTGATTATTTACTTTGCCAAGAAAAGTCTCAGAAATCTTGGCAGCAGCAAACTGCACAAGCAAGAGATTGAAAGTTCAAACCTTGATCAAACCATGATTCAGAATCCACTGATGCTTACTCATTACTTAACACATTGTGAGGATAGTTTATATTAAAATTAATTAAAATTAAGCCTAAAGAAAAAGCACCCTGAACCTAGAGATGTAAAACAGGCACATTGTTGTGTGGACAAGAGCAGGAAACTGTAACTCTCAATTTGGATTTAAGGACAGAGGCAAACACACCTGCCATTTTGGTCACGCTCACAGAAGAGTGTTAGCACACAACAACAGCCACAATCAGATAATCACAAAGAGTTAAGAGCAGAGTAACAGGAAAGCAACAGAAAAACCCAACATAAAGATGTATGCAGTGTTGACATTTGCTATTTCAATCAGACAGTATGTGTAGTAACAAGAGCTTTACAGCACTCCACTCCACTGCTCAGATATGAACATTGTTCAAATGGGAGGCCCTTGGGCAAAGAAAACACAGAGCACCTAAAGTGCAATCAACATAGACGAGAAAGCAGCACAACACTACAAATCCACTGGAGTCAATTAAAAATAGAACTGGGTCAAAGCCTAGTTTTATGCTGGACCACCTGTGGCCAAACCTGATTTTATAACTTCAATATCATCTGACAAAATCACCAACACCTAACTGAAAGACAGGTGATTGAACTGTCAGCCATATCTACTCATACATTTACAATTATTTACCGATATTGGAAAAGGAGGGAAAACTGGAGCAGGCGAGAATGCCGTGCAGCAAAGGGCCACAGGCTGGACTCAAATTTGGGCCACGAAGGCAAAGATGTAAAACAAATGGCAAATGCACCGTCAGGGGAACTACCAGGGGCCTGCAACAAAACAAAACCAACCAAACCTTATTTTGTCTCTCACTCAGTTCAAAGCCTCGGTCTGGGCTCCACAATAGTTCAGTTTTTATTTACTTTCAGAACGTAACGGCCGATTATTCGAGGCAGGTGTTTGCGACTGTAGCCTTACCCATCCCCCACATCTCCTTCAGTAATAATGATGAATGTAATGAAAGTAGATTTCCTCCACTGTCCCACACCTCCCAAGCAGTTGGGAAACCAGAGCTGCTTGGTAGACTGTGGTTTGGTCGACTCTGCTGAGCAGTGGTGGCAACACCATTGTTCCAGGCACTGACATTTGTGATTACAGGCCTGGCCCTGCTGGTGTGGTTCAGCCTAGAAGGCGTCGTAGAGCAATAAATAGTGTACGAATCTTAGTATAATATAATAATAATAATAATATAATAAACAGACTTCATTATATATTATTATTATTATTCGCTCATCTGTGATAGTTCATCCAATCAGTAAGAAATGTGCCATCTTAAGTCTATTTCTTTGCAAGCAGGTTTATGCAGCGAAATCAACTGACTTAAAGGACAATTCCAGGCAAATTCAACCTGGGGCTAGTTTCCTAATACTTTAGGCTCTAAAAGAATGAACCTGAAGATTTTCTTTTTAATGTCTCTGGTTGTGCAGTAGTTCTGTCTGTCCCCGCATTGCCACAGCACGGTTTACTACGTTTACAGGAAGTCTGAAGCTCCCGTTTGTTTTATCAACAAAGATATATCAACTCGGAGGCACAACGTGTCTGTTGCAGTAAGAGTAAGTCTGGCTGGCGTTTATTCTGCCTGTAAACATTCTGACAACCTGACTCTCACACAAGACTTCACAAGACTTTGTATAAAAGCTCTATTTACAAACATGTCAGCTTTCTTGAAGCAAACAAACCCCTGGGTGAATGTTTGAATAGCCATCTGATGTTGTCTGTGGGAAAAAAAAAATCAGTTTTGTGGGATGTAAACAGCCTGAGACCCATCTGCTCACACTATATGCTGCTGTGGTGTCGAGGCACAGACAGAACTACTGCCCAACAGGAGACATTAAAAAGAAAATCTTCATATTCATTCTTCCAGACATAAAATATTAGAAAACTATAGCCCCAGGTTGAATTTGCCTTAAAGGTGTTAAAGGCACAGACAGCAGTGTTGGATACATTTACAACTGAACCTCTTAAGTTTTTGCACTGATTCTGAACTGAAGTGTTTGGATTTTGACATTGGTCATCCACTGAGCACATGGCACAGCTCGTTATCCTCAGTCCTCAGAGCTCTTCTCCACGTTACCATATCAGGAAGCTGGCAGCTCAGATTAAACTTTGTCAGATGGGTAAGAACTGGCCTGGCAGAGTAAAATCAGGAGGGCAGAAGAAAAAGAGAAAAAGAAAGTGATGATCAAAAGCCTTAACTTGATATACCTTGCTTCTAGAAAAAATACACAAAAGAAAATGTTTAAAACAATGGTTATGTCAACTGCAGTGCAGTGTAATTTGTATGCTGAGGGGTCATCACACAAAGTTGACTCAGGGTCTCTTTAACACTTGTACACTTAGGCATCCTTAGACAGCGTACAATGCCATGATGTGATGCACCCTTGAAAAAAGGAAATTATAGAGACCAAAGCGTGTATACAAAGACAACATAAAAATGCCAGCTGGCGAGCATAGATTTCCTGCAGGAGGTGAGGAGGCGATGCTCATCCCACAACTGAAAACTAAATTTTCTGAATGTGCAGAGGCGAGAGGGACAATTACAGAAAAGAGTGAGTTTTGAACTGGACGTTTTCCGATAACATGGCAAATAAATGGCATCATCAAATTGTTGAAACATTTCCCCCTTTTCACTGTCCAAAAACAACAACAACTGTTTGACAGGAAGTCCTTAGTAGTGTGACCACTACCATTAGGGCTGGTCCAGCATGAACTTCTAATGGACCTGCCCTGTCCTGCTTCTATTTTATTCATGAACAGTAAGTTTTATGGCCTTGAGATATGGAAATATAGATACAGTGCATTTAGAAAGTATTTAGACCCCTTCAGATTTTCCACATTTTGGTATCTTGTTGTCACTAGGGATGCCCCAATACCACTTTTTTTCAAACCGATACGATACCGATACTTGGACCTGAGTACTTGCCGATACTGAGTACCGATGCCGATCCTTCTACCACAACGAAAAAACAAACGATTAGGCAAAATGCAATGAATTGGAAGACAAATGTTATTTTATTTTATGCTTGTTACAACAAAATTTGTTGTAACAAGCCTCTGATCTAATAAAAAAATACAACAAAGATGCAAAGCCACCCTCTGATCGCGGTCTTCATGCAGAGCAATTGCATGCACTGGTATCTTGTACTCGCTAAAGTTCACCGATACCGAGTACAAGTATATTACAACAGTTTCGGACCGATACCCGATACCCTTTGCTTTCCCATGTCAATCTAAACTCAATACCCCTTAATGATGAGTGCTAGAAATTTCTACAATTTTGTAGGAAAACTAAAAACTAAAATGCAGCTCTCGTTTTTCTTGCACATTTGAGATGTTTTTAACAACAACAATAATAAAAGTAATATAGCATTTACATTTACACCTTGATTCGAATGCACGTATAGGGTATTCAGCTGCATAGTCATGATATGGGAAGGCACACGTGCACTTCGAAAGAAAACACCAGCAACATTTATGGAAGCCCTCATAAGTAAACTGGATCAAGTCAGGTTATTAACGCTGACGCAAACCTGCTCAAGTATTCATTTTCATTCTTATTCAAACTAAAAATAATTACATAGGTTGGTCTGACTTGTGTATTATTGCACAAGTTTCTACCAACTAGAGAGGAAGCCATTTTAAAAAATGAATCTTGGCACGTCCGTTACATTAGGGTCTGTTGAGAATGAATGCAGCCTGGCAACTACTCCGCCCACGGTCATTTGTAGATTAACTGGCAGGGTCTTTGTTTGGAAGTGATTAGTCTTAGCTGATCAGTTTTGCAATGCTGGTACCATCACTTGCCAATATATTACAGAGTCAAGCACACAGCTTATGCAAACGTGTACTGATCATACATTACATTATCTACCCTAAAACCACTGTAGGGTGAGAGAAGGTCATTCTTCATCGAGGCTCAATGGCCTGAAGTAAAAACTCAAAAAGGCACAAAGCAGCTTTTTTTTTTAACACAAGCTGAGCTGCAAAAAGAGCAGCTCTGCAGCCAGCGCCCTGTAACATGGAATATTAAATAATAAAATATCTCAAAGGTCTTTCATGTCATTGACAGCTCGCTATTCAACATTTCTTGTCCTTAAAACTGCCTTTTGAAAAGAGAGCATGACATAACTGCAAAAGCAAAAAGGCATTTTCTCTCAGATATCCATCTTTATCGAGTATCCAAGCTGTGCCTTAAGTGAGACTTCAGATCATCGCTCTGCCCACTAACACATTTTAGCCTTTTTTCTCCTCAGGCCCTCTTTCCTGTTTTATGGTTCTAATAGGATCAATCAAGCGTAACACGATCCTCATCTCCAATCGACTCGTTCCCTTCCCTCCCATCTTTCTCATCAGCCTGGGGAAGCCCTATGGGTTGTTTAGCAAGATAATTTTATTATTGATACCCTGCTCAATTGTGCTGGATTGACACTTAAAGGGGAACTATGCAAGTCCACTCGCTTTTCCGCTGTTTGGTTAAGCTCCTCAACCACAACGAAGCCAGCAAAATATCAATAAATGGGAGTGTTGGATAACGTTACATACGATGTTACGGCACGTGTGTTTGTGTAGTCTTGACCGTCACGAACAAAAGATTACGGGTTACGGAGTGCGTTTGTGTCACAACTGACCAGAAAAAATGCGGAATAAATCATGTTTACATGACTCCCAATGTCCGAGTGCAACTGTTGTGTTCAAACTGTACTAAACGCACTGCACTCAGGTCCAAAGTTCAACTGGGTCAACCTAAACACTGCCTGTGCATGTGAAAACAAATTACGATTCTCTCTTCTAATTGAAGATTGCTCGATCACAAAAAAGTAAAAAGTACTGTCAAACTCACCTCTTTTTACTTTAATAAGTTTATTTGTATCAGGGACAATGTACAAAATAACATTAGTCTCCAGATGAGAAGAGATGCCTTGTACCAGATTTAGCTTACTACCTACTTTCAGTAAGCTCTGCAACAATATGTGCATGTTTTACACAGCCTATTAGGAAAGTGGATTTAGGGTGAAATGGCCTGCTCCTTGTCAAGCCACCGCCTCCTTTGTGTTGCTGTTGCTTTCTGTCTTTTTTTTAATTTTTTTACTAAATTTGATTAGAAAAACTGCTGATCCGGACAAATTACCTCAAACATTAGATGTATGCACAGCCGAAGAGATGTGTAATTTAAATACAAATTAGTTTCTGGAAATATACTCTGCAACCTTATTCTATTGGACTGCATTGTATTAGACACTCATCTTATTGAGTTCACCCCCGTATTTATGAATCACTCTACAAGGCCCTTTTCATTTGACAAATTGAGAGGTAAACATTAGCCATGGCATGTTAGAGCAAGTCTGCTTTTAAAGGTCTACGATGGGGAATAACTGGGGGATTATTCATTTGAGCGACTGAAAATAGGAAAATGAAATTTTTCCTCAGAGAGAATAAATGAGACCGGCTATGTCCAAATTATTAGATACAATTCTCTTGTTTGGTCAAAGTTAAATGCTCTTCTATGGTTTGTTATGTCTGCTTTGTGTGTGTGTGTAAGAGAGCGAGAGAGTGTGTGCCATGCTGACATCCAATTTTACTTCCCACATAGGGTGCCTCTAACACACGGTTACACACATACAGATTTCACTGACTTCACTACTTCATGCTGCTCTGCAGTGCTTGAGTGTCAGCCAAACGATAGAAGGACGCTAATTAGGTTGCTGGCAGATCATAGTTTGACCTACTGTGTCACTATAGAACACCTAACTTTTTGCAGTTTTAAGATGCAAAGTTAGGTAAGACAATAGAAAAAAAATGTTTTTGTAAGACATGAAAGTAAAAATGAATGAAGAATGAAGACATACTCCTGGTGTCAATGACCTTAACTGCATTATTACAATGGATTGTTGGTAATGAAAGTAAACTTACTTCCTCAGGTGCTCATGCTCCTTTAAAAACAGCTCTGTTCTTCTGTTGTTGACCCCAGAGCCACTCTTGTATGTCCTGAAAGAAAAGGCACACAGATTCATTAGTAAATGCAACAGTGTCACTAATTAAAGACAGTGATGTAACAACATGTACGTGTATATATGGACAATAAGGCAAAAGACACTGGTCTAACTGTTTCTATCATAAAGCACTCGGCGCCAATACCACTGTAATTCGTGTACTTGCTTTACAGTAAAAGCCATCTTGTGGTTCACCAGTGGAAAGCTTTTAATGTGAAGCAACAACAGCAGCAGCAGGAGCAGGAAATATTCAGTTTGCATTAGCACTAACTTAACAAAGCAAACACTGCACCAGCCTGGTTATCGAGTACATCACAGAACAACACCAGCATTATGGTTTAGTTGAGCAGGAGAGGGATGACATGAGTGGAAAAATCACAGTGTCCTCGGCACGACCGCTAGTACTTGGAAGGGCAGAACCGACCATCCTGCTGCCAGGCAATGCCTGATATTGCGAGCCAGCCTGGTTCTCCCCTGCTATGAGGCAGCGACGGAAATACCTAAAATCACAGCTCGGCATGTAACTAACCCAGCTGAAAATGCCACACTGGGCTGAGCCTGATGGGCTCCCCTCCTTCAGTTGTCAACAAGCTGGGTTTGGCTCTGTCTCTAACTCTTTCCCTCTCCTGTCTCTTTATTCCTCCATCCAACCGTCTACCCACCAAATCACTCTCCATCTACCTACAGTACTTCAAGTGAAGAATTTTAACAGCCATGAATAATAAATATGGAAAAAAGTGCGGAAGAACCATTGCATCATAGAAGAGCCACTGGATTCTACATGTCACAGTAAAAAAAAATTAAAATAAAAAAGTCAAATTTCAGTCTATTAAAATAGAAATTTTGTGAATGGGAGCCTCAGGTTCAGAGTCGGTGGGTGGGAGTTGAATTTGTAAATCCTATCTCTATGTGTGTGACCAATGATGCAGAACCACACAATCCCAGGTTAATAGAAGAGCAGAAATGAAGCTGTGTGGTCGCTCGCTGAGCTATTTGGTAGAAAAGCAGTCAAAGCTAATGGATGGCTTGTTCTACCACTCACAGAGCAAATACATCACACCACTCTCTGTTTTGCTTCATGCAGCTCTATAGCCATCAACATCCAATGAACAGCTGACTCCCAGTTTCTCTCCTGGGTTTCTGGTCATTCAACAGCCCCACCCTACTGTTGGGCAAGAGCGAGGGAAAGAGCGGGAGGGGGTGGGGGTGGGGAGGGGGGGACCGTGTAACATAAGAGTCTGCTCAACACACATATACCATAAACATCCCACCCCGCCCCGGCTAACTGTAAGCAGTCCAGGAGCAAATGTGCCGACTTCATCCCCAGTGCACCATCAGAAGCCATTGAATGGAAATACTATATTCCATGCACACACAGCACACTCCACAGTGGCCGCCTTGAACGTGGGCTGCCTGTCCCACCGACAGAGCTGATGCCTTTGCGGGGATAGAATTGCCTGTACCGACAGCCAGCTTCATCACTCCTGCAAGGCTTTTTAAAAGGGCACCAATGTAAATCATGGGCTAGCTGTCATTTTTGTTGCTGACATTTAAAATGAAAGCAGGAGCGGAGGGAGCGTTAGGTCTGAGCTCAGCTCTGCTCCATGCTGCGGTTATGAATGGCACAGCTGCACACAAGAAATTTGTGTGTATGTGTATGTGTGTGTGTGAGTGTGTGTGCGTGTGCTGCAAGGTATTGGTACAGTGTTTGATAAAATCTCACACTGCCCATTTACTTGTTTGCATAGATATAACAGTGTGAACCGTTTCTTTTAATTAGTATGGATTTTTTTGTGTTTGGATTGTAAACAACCCTGATACACATAAAAATCTACAGTGAGCAGCGTTCTGGCCAGGCCTACTCCATGCCCAAGATTTCTACTGCCCTCTACCTGACGAAAGGAACAAAGACTCAGATGCAGCAGATCCACCATTATCAATGACTCTGGAAAAGAAAGGCATTCTTTGCTATTTTGCTTTCCAAACACAGTTTAATAAGTAGAATATTATATTATAACTGTTCTTGTCATGCTGCTGTTACAACAAAGGTGCTGACTGACCCACACTGCTATAATCAAAACTATGTCAGCATTAAAATATCAGCGCCTTGATTCTGTGATTACAAAAAAATGATCTTATAGTCTCACAACTTTTTAATGTTGTGAGTAAACAGTCTTGTACATAGAGAGACACTCTGTATGTTAGTGTTCCCATGTAATCTCATGGTTATGTTATTCCTCAAATAAATATAATAAATTAGTCTTCCAGCTCTCTGCGATGAAGCTGCTCTCAAATCTTGTCAGTTCCTTCTCCATCTATCCCATGATGTCCCCACCAGTGAGGGTCAGCGGTGGGTGCATGTCGCTCCTTGCATATAAAGAAGTTCTCTCAGGTGAAGTATGACTTGACATCTCGCCGCACTACGCCGCAGCAGCAGGAGTTGCTATTCCCCTGCCTGGGAACTCAGATGGTTCCCTCATTAGTGGCCCCGGGGCACATTAGTCATCGTTAGGCTGAGCACCAGGTCAACAACACCTGCATTAGATTCATCAGCACTGAGCCTATTAGGAGGGTCGCCGGCCCTCCTAATAGGCTCAGCAATAGTAGCAATGCCTTTTAATGAGAAGACTGAGTGAACACTTACATACAGCGCTGACCTCATGGGATGTTACTAACCACCCAAGTGGATGCACAGGTAAAATCTGATTGCCAATGTGAGGCGTGACTTGTTATCATTAGATAGTAATGGCTTATTGATACAAGTAGGTTTAAAAGTCATTAAAATAAGAATACAATCACTTGTGGTTCTATGTATAATAAAAAATTACACTGTTTTTTATGGTTGTTTGTTTATTTATAAAACCTCAGTCCTCTGCAGATAAATTCCAAAGCATCAATATCCCTTAAACTAGGCATTAGTAGGACATTAATTACTGTAAAAATGATAATGTTAGTCTACAATCACATATTTATATTGCATTTTCCACGTAAAAACCAATAAGAGAAATTTTAAGAAATCAAATAATTAGGTAATAGGAATGAAAATCACCATGAAACAAAGACGCTAGAGGCCTCATTGTATTTTTTATTGCATTACGAGAGTTTAATTAAGCAGAGTTATCATTTAAAGTAACTGTGGAACCTATGGAGCATATACGTACACCTGAGTGAGGTTGCCCAGCCAGAGACTATCACCATATTAGATGGATGGAGGAGGGGATCAATAGAAATCCTGCAGTGCTCACCGTATGCTCACTGCTGCATCTTATAGATCAATAAGCCATTACAAAAAAAAAAAGACAAGAGTCATGGTCTGGGGCCGGGGGAGCCTCCATCTCATTTCAATACACTGACTCACAACTGAGCCAATCTATGGAGAGGACACACTTTCTCAATACAAGGCCAAAGTGGCCATGAATCGTCTAAGGTTTTAATGGCAAACATTTTTCAAGAGCGTGCCAAGTAGAAGTCAAGGTTCAACTATCCCTCTGAGGAATAAGCTCTACAACCAACAAGGGAGAACCATGAATAATGCCTGGCAGTTTTTATTTCTCTCTGCTGCCAAGACAAATAGTGCATCATGTGACAATGTTATTATTAGTGTGGAACTATGTACAGTTTTCATGTGAGATGATGAGACACCAAGAAACTACTGTATTCACTCTAGTTTCATCAGTAAATACAAATAATGAGTTACCGATGGTCATTTGCATTAGCACTGCATTTACAGTGTGATGCATAGACTCGATTGTAATGCAAAACAATAACTGGGTACTCACTCGATGTCTTTTCTGACAGACCCTAGCAGGTCCTCCCTCTCCCGGATGGCCAAGAAGTTGCCTTTGGTTTTGTGAAATTCATGTGTGTAATCCTGAGAGGAAACCAAATGTAAGGAACGAGGGGTGGACAGGAAGAACAGACTGTCAACAGGCGGTGCACTCAATTAACACAGATACTTGTATTGTCAATTAATTTTAGCTGTGTACATTTGTAAAGTGCTTTTTACAGAAAACCAAAGTTGAAGTGCATTACCTGAAGAGTACTGAAAATTATTGTTTAAGGAAAATGTAAAGAGAAACTGAGAGAAATATGGTCCAAACCTGTAAGATGTCTCGGTGTCTCTGAAGTGTGTGCATGAGGGCAGCATTAAGAGAAGCTGTACCCGGGGCATTGGTGTACTCCGCCATCTTGTCGTTCACTGCAGTCAACTGAAAGAGGGATGAAAAATGAATAAATAGGTACACAGATCGAAAAAACAACAACATGGAAGATCAGCAAATTAACACACACATGCACATGCATACACACAAACACACACAGTGCATGTGTAAAATGAGATAACCGTGTTGATTATCATGTTTTGCAGTATGCTCCATGTTTGCATGTTCCACTATTCAAGGATGTACACGTTACATTGCTTTAATCGCACAATGGCAAGGCACTGTCTTTGTGTTGTATTTGTGTCACTGACTTTACAAAAGATACTGGTACAATAATTATTCTACTCTATTCGGATTGGTTGTTGTTTGGGGGAATCTGCCTTTCAGCTGTTCAAGAGAAATGAAATAAATCGAGCTAATACATTGAAGCATTCAAGGGTTCACTGCAAACAACATGAAGAAGTAAAAACTGTAGTGTGCTTTTCCCCCTGGTGCAACGCGAGAGCCTCAGCATAAATCCAGTGCTTTTCTTATTACTGATTTTTTGCTGGCCTTTCACGGGGCAGTGGCCCATGAGAATTTACTTACTTTGGCCAACAGCTGTTCAATCTCCACTGACATGGTGTCAAACATCCTGTCCTGGGTAGAGTTGTTGAGCAGTGGGGTAGTGTCTGACCTTCAGGAGTAAAAAACAAAGAAAGGAGAACAATTCGTTCACTTAAAGCTGCTGTACACTCATTTTCAGAAATGAGGCAAAAGAAAATCTTTCACACGATTCTCATGTCCGGTTGTCCACAATTGAAAAAATGAAAACATAGTACATACATTATCTGATTTGAGTTGCTTCACTGAATAAACGAGCAAGCAACCAAAGTGAGCATGAACAATGACATTCCTCTAGGAAATAAACACTACTCCCTTCATATGGAATAAATCATAGTAGGACATATAGTTTTATATTGACTGAGAATTTCCTGTGTGAGGATGCATCAGTAGAAAAGTACTTTCTACTTAAGTTTGTGTGAGGTATCAGATCAACACTACATGGATTAATATTGCTGGTCAAATCTCAAGTGTGGTAGGGCTCAAAGTTTTATCCACATGTGTACTGTACAGGCAATGTTACAATATGGGACAGTTACCTTTCCTCCCTTCTATGATATTATAGCTTCTGAAAAACATCCTTACAGCTGGTATGATTCAATGTATTGTACACAGCCACTTCCTTCCTGCAGACAACTCCTTCCTGACCTGTTCTAGAGCTTTTGCCCACATGTCCAGGCCCTCTGGCCTCACATTTAAAATACATTTCTGCATGGAATATTTTTTTATTGTTAGACTGTAATTCAAAAATCTTTGCCTTTTTAAGGACTTCAGATCTCATGGCGTGAATGTGTGGAGAACCTGTTGCCATAGACAGTTGTTTATTCTGTAGGTAAACAGGGGATTCAAGACTTGATCTTACGTTTCTCCTCGACATCCATCCCTGGAGCTGCTGTAGCTTGTGCACAGTTTACTGAAGGAGACCAATTTCAGGTCAAGTTCATTCTCCAGCTGTCTGGCCTGCTTCCGCAGATCTGCATCACAGACACACACATCCAGACAAAACATCACAGTTAGTGGTGTAACGTAGCTAGTGACAGTGTTTTAATTTGGTAACTGTACTCTTCCTCTGTATCTTTATACTGTACTTCTACTCCACTACTGTAACTAGCCTACATATTATTAGAAAATACTGAGCATTCTACTCATTAGGTACTAATACTTACTTTACAGATGATGGATAACAATAATAACAATGCATGGTCAACTGAATGAAAATGTTGCCTTCATGGACCTGTTGAATAACAAAAGTCCCATATACTGGGTCTTTCACTGTAATCATCAATAATTACCATGAAAGGTTTCATTACATTTGATGTCATGTTAATGTGTAGAACGAATGGCAGGATTTCTTTGTTTTTATCCCATTTTGTTGTATTTATGGAGCATGACCAACTTTTTTTTACTAGGAGTAAAGTGGCCCCTTACACAAAATTTTAGGAGCGCAGACAGAAAATTTAGTGGCACAAATCGACTTGCAAAGCAAATATTCACATTTCCTTTTCATGCTTGATCCTCAAACACCTTGGCATGCCACCTGTAATGTCAGATTCCAGACACACAGCAAATTTAGTGGTTGAACACGTGCAAGAAGATGAAAGCTTTACTTGCAGTGTCTCAAAATCTTAGGAGCCCTGATGTTACACTTTTACCCAACTGCCCCACAGCAAAGCGTATTAACTTCCAACACTGGAGGGAGCTGAACGCCTTCACTTGTTTAACCGCACGTCACCTAAGAGAAAACATACGCTGCTTATTAAAGTCTAGGTCTAACCCTGGCAGAAGCAGATCGGGTCGACAGCCGGTTCACAGTGGCGGCACTGACGTGACAGTTTAAAGACCAGCGGTTACATCTACAGGGCGACGTGTTAGCCGACATTAGCTGGTAGCAAACCGTTGTAGCTACAGGCGTATGTGTCCAAAAACATTTCTGTATGAGTCGAAAATGCCAACACACGCACTTTTATACTGGTTGTTGACATTGTGAGTGTCGTCCTAGGTGTTGTGGTTGAGGCTGAGCCGTGTTAAAGGGGGTGAAATTGCTGCTCCCTTACCTTCCCAGTAGTTGCTGCTTCCTATTCCGGCCATCTTTGTTGTTCTGCGACGTCACCGGGTTCCGCCGCCCTGCGTCACGTGTCAGCTGTTGAAGACGCTGCACTTGCAAAAAACAGAAAAAGAAAGTAATATAATGAGTTTTATCGCCCTCCACAGATCCTCTCAGGTAGCACACCTACACAGCCAAAGGAGATTGTAGAGTTGAGCATTTCCCACATAATAAAATTGCCGCGCCTAAAAAATCTCCTACTAAAGCCTATTAAAAGATGTAAACATTCAATATCATAAACTAATGTTGTTTAATTTGAACTTAAACTTAAAGATTTAAGTTAACTTGGTGAAATCTCATGGACGTTTCATTTATTTATTAATATTATTATCTGATATGATTAAATTATTCATAATAGAATCATCAGCAGGATAAGCACATAAACAGTGAAACATCATAAATAGAAAAATAAAAGAATTTGGTCCTGTCGTTATCATTATTGTTTGGTGCAATCAATAGGTAGCTAATCATTAGTGATCCTCATCATGTCTTTGATGCAGTATTAACTCGCTGTTAGTAAAGACTGTGAATTTTTATTGAACACAAACTCAAAAGAAAAGACAAGAAAAGGAAGTTCTATCTTCTGATTAGTGATTAAATATTTTGTAATAGCACACTATAAAGGGGTGAAATCTGCTCTGCTGCTTTTTTCCCCCCTTTTTCACTGCTTAATGGTCTAGTACAATGACAAACAAGTCAAACAAAAAAAGCAAGAGCCTGTTGTGAGAGTCTTTATTTCATTGTGTTTTATGAGTTTTTGTGCATGTTAGCATGTCATGATCACACAGAGGTTCTTATGAAACATTTTGTTGTGTAGATTCACGGTTATCATGAATTGCACTTATTTTTCCCCATTAACAATTGGCAAACATTATTTACAGCTGATTCCAGTTTATATAAAATCTTTACACTTGCGTGACCCTGACGCACACTCAACTTTCATAATCCATACACACACATTCACAGACAGCATAGGAAAGAAAAAAATAATATACAAAAACTGTCTCTCCACACAGATATCAGGTTTCATTTTACTGACAGCTGCATTTGTTAAAAGGAGAAAGTATACTTTCTCAAACTGGAAATCAAGGCAGATTCTTTAGTGAACTATTGTGTATTCATTCAGACTACTGGATGTGATGGAAAACATGCATAGCATTCCCAGTTCAAGAGCCTCCTGATAGTTAAACGCTCCTGTGAGATGATTTCAGTTTAGTTAGGAATAGTTACACATGGATTTCTACTGTAGGGAAAATCATATTCTTTTGGTTATTGGCAGTTCTCCTGATTTTCTAGAAGATGCTTTAAGTGACATTTAAGCAGAGGATTAACCACACAGAGGTCTCACTTTTTTTCCTTCTACGGTAATTATAACCTTCCAGTTTAGTTGCATTGGTGCTCCCTTTTTATCTAATGAGCTTATTTGATGTATGTGAGAAATCAGAGTTATGGATGACCATTTCAGACCAGACTACACTGTTGGTTAACACTACTAAGGCATTCTGTCAATAGCCTGATGGATATCACCTGTGATATTTGTTTTACAATCAATTTAGAAAATATGAAGTGATCTACACCAATAATCATATAATGTGTGACTCTGACATAGGCCATTAATGGACGGACAAAGCTGGTATGACTTTAAAGTATTGTTTAGTGGGGAAAACACACTAAAACACTAAAATGAAAATATAACTTGTGAACTTATTAACAGTAAAAATACACATTCTTGATCAAACAAAAAGAGCAAAGACCCAAACATGACATGCATCAAACTCAGCAAAATGTACACAGTCTGAAAGGATACTACAACAAAGCTATTAAAGAAAATAATACATTCTTCTTCTCAAAGTTACCCACTTAGAGATCCATCTTTTTCTTTTTTAAGTCTTGGCCAATGATATGGGGCAATCCTCCAGGTGCAAGTGACCTCTGTGCATACATCAGAGCAGCCTGCACTCACTATAGGTTTCATTCATGCTGGGTAACTGATTCTCCCTGATGCATTAAAGCTTTTGAGAAGCCCGCATTATGATTTTGGCCACAACATCAGCTCTCTGGAAAAAAGAAATACACTACTACTGAACCCAGGTCAGCCTACATAGTCATTTGTGCAGAAACAGTGCGACACTTGAATTCAGCAGCCCTTTAAATCAGTTCTCTCTTTCTACCACCTGAGTATAGGATGGATCAAACTCCAACATGGACCAAGTGTTATCTATCACTATGTTGCTGCTGTCTGTCACATACTGCAACCAGACCGGACTGTAAACTTTACAGAAGCCAAGGCACAGTGTTGGATTCAGTCTCCTAAAGGCTCGGACACTTCAATGTGGCAATGCTGTCTTAAGAAAAACAAATTAAAAAAAACATACTGTAACTTCTGATTTCCTATCTCGCAGTAGTACTGAAAAGAAACACGTGGTGATGACAGATATCGGTGGGGAGGAGATTGTATGAGACTAAGCACTTTGATCCAGAGTTCATTAAACATCCACTAAACAAGAGTTGATTTGGACTTAAAGGTTCGGCTCCTCAGGACAGGTAGTGGTCTTCAAGAGCACTCTTGAATGGCTCGGAAACAAAACAAAAAAAAAGCTGCTCGAGTCAGAAAACCTGCAAAAAGGACGGATAAGAGCCTCAGTGGACCAAACCTCTCTCTTTATCACCTTCTCCATCTGTCTTTGTTGAACCAGTCAGCAGATATGCAGCTCAACAAGGCAAGTCCTGCAGTCCAGACACCAGCATGATGTTCTTTTAAGGATTAATTTAGTTGCACTAATAACCGAGTGACCAGAGGTGAGTGCTCAGAGCTTGTTGGTATAACAGAACAAAGTGTCATTATCGTTCTTGTCTCACTCAAAAAGAGAGACGCTGCCCAAAGTTCAACCTGTTCCTTGTTGGTCAGGAGTTTAATTTCAGGGGGAGACCAAAATAAATAAAAAAATACTGAGCCCAAAAAGCCAAATTAGTTCAACTGTTCTCAGATTTTGTTGGCATACAGTGTCTCCTCGTCGCTTTCGCTCTCATCCTGGAACTCGTGAGCGAGCAGGGACTTCTTAGAGCCCATGGAAGTGAGCCGGATCTCGTCGTCATAATCGTCGCGGTGCTGTCGCAAGCGGTGGAAGCCGTCCTTTTGACGGTTCGACTTGGCTGCGCACACGCACCAGATGATGCAGGCTGTCACCACCAATGCCGTCATGGAGGCCGCTGCAGGGATGAAGAGAGAGGCACAGATCAGCATGTCTGCATGCACACAGTCTTACATAGCAGGGGGTGACCACGACTTGAAAAAATATTTAAATCACGTTGGATTAAGCAACAGAGCAATCAGATTTATTTTTGGATTGATTATCAAGATTAAAGTAACACACTGTGACGTCAAAAAAAAAGAATCAATTTCATTAGCCTTCTTGTAAAAAAAAAGAAAAGAAAAAGGGGGACTTCAACACGACAAACATACAATGGAAAACTGTTTGATTCGCTATGAGAGAAATACACAGTAAGGTAACTGTTGGCAGGTTTTTAGCAACACTGGCTCAAACTAAAGTCAAACAAAAATTTACCAGAGTTAACACAGTCAAAACTGATAAGACTGAGGCTCGGTCTCTAAATAAGACAGGTCAGTTTATGTGTAGAGTCTGGTTAGAAAAGTAGAGTTAGCTGTTTCAAAGAACATGATTACCTGCACTGGCGACCACAAACTCTCTGGGCAGGCCAAAGACACTGTTGTCCATGTCAAATTCAATGACGATGGAAGTAGCAGCTTCATAGGAGGATACCACCACCTGGAACACAGCAAAAACACGTCAGTTAACCATGAGCACATGGTCGTAGTGGAGACGTGTGATCAAATCAAAACGCTCTTGATGAGATTTTTCTTTTTTGTTTGAGAAGTTTTTCTACAAGAGTTCTTTTAGCAACTTTTCACCAACAACACTCAAAAGCAAAGACCAAAAAACGAAACGCGTCAAGCTCCACCACATCTCCTCCATCCTGGTCGTGTCTTCAAATGGAAGAAAAAGGCTGCTGATTACTCAATTAGCGAGTCTCATCTGCAGGTGTGACTGCTTGGTATAATCTGTTGCAGGTTGCCTTGTGTGTCTAAACAGGATTAGAGCACTGGCTCATAAAAATCCCACATTACTCAGATATCATCTTAGAACTAATTTACAAGAATCTCTCACTTGCTTGGTGCCATTTGAGTGCAGTTTAAAATATGGGAAAAGTTGATTCTAAACTCAGGAAAGCAGGATTTCCAAGCTTGTGTTTTCAGACCTGATTCAGTAATGTGGTCTGAACACATACCCAAAGAGTAAGTGCACTTCTTGATTTGAGTTACTTTCCGTTTTTATTACGATTTTGATTTGTTGCTTTGTTTGATGACAAGACATAAAACCACTGAAGCTGATGTCCCTTTGATTTACAGAGGTATGAGATGCGTCCCTATGGCCTAAGACGGACTATTCGATGTCCTAAGAAATATGGGGACGCTGTTAAGGAGAGGACACCCACGTTGGCGAGTCATGATCTGGACTTAGAGTGTGAGCAGAGTGAAAAACTCGCCGAGAGATCGCTGGACGACAGGTATACAAGGAACGCAGCCATTCTTCCAGATTTCACACTGCCCTGTGGCGACAGAGCCCTGTCTCCTAAACAGAGGACCTCCACTAGCGCGTCAGTTAGTCAACCAGGGCCTCTGATGATCCACGGCTTCACTGTACCAGAGTACCAGCAGACATTTCATTCAGTGGTGGATCCCCTGCTCTACAGTCCCTGTGGGAAGCTCACGGCCTACAGTCTGGAGCTGGGGCGTAACATTAAGGAACATCTCTTTGAGGAGCTGGCCTACCCTACACTTCAGATTTCAGAGCAGCCGGATGGAAAGGTGGAGGTGATGGAGAGATTTTGCGTACTCCGCCCTGCACCCTTCATAGATGTGGACAGTAAAGGGGAAACAAAGTAATATTCTCCCATCGACTTGATTGTCTTTTCTTTTATTTCCCTGTTAATTGTGTCTTTGTGTTCCCCTCCACACATTCATATTTCATGTTTTTTCAAACAAAAATGTCTACGAAGAGTCAAATGTAATGTTTTGAAATGAATTGGTTAAGTGAAGTTTGTACAGTATCTGTTCAAACAGAGTCTTTTGTGCTCTGTCAATTTATTTATCCTTCTTGTTTTTTCAAGAATTCTGAACCGTTGCATAAGGTCATCATCGCCTGTACAGCGAGTGTGCATGTGGTTACAACAGGATCACAGCTGCTGATTGCCACTTTTCATCAGTTCCTGTCATAAAATGATATACACAGTCAAAGCACGACATTGTAAGTCTCTTGTTTTACTCAACACAATGACTTGTGCTTCAACCAGAACCACATCGTCATATAAACCAATTTTCTACCCCAGCCAATGTTCTTGAACATAAATCTCAATGACATGTACATTGAAATGTCACTACCTCTTGCACAGGTTTGTGATGTGAGACATATTCCATTAAATTAAATCATGTTTTTCTCTATATCAGTGAAAGACTTAATTAAGATCAACACTGATAATAATAATGATGCCTGTTTCAAAAGGATAAATACATTCCATCTTTGAATTCCACTCCATGGCTACTTGGAATAACGGTTACTATGTCTTTGTCCTCTTGTTTGTTCCCTGTATGTGCGTCTACCTGAAGGACAGTGCATTCCTGTCCCACATGATGCGTAGTCTGTGTACTCTCTAACAGCGTACCTCTTGACGTTGTTGTTGGTAACCATCAGCAACAGCTTCGATGTTGTGGTTGCCTGGAGCCAGCAGTGCATGGAAGTACCCGCCCTCCGTAGTAAAGACTCTCACACCCCCATTCAGTACAATGATGGCGCCAACAATCGGCTTTCCACTCTTGTCCCTCACCACACCGCGAACCCCTTTATGGACCTGGATGAGACAGAAATGGAGGAAAAAAATCCAGTATTCAGTGTTTATTTATTATAGTTTAGTTATTATTTATAGTTATATCTTAAAATACTGGTTGGTCACAGTGGTGTAAGAAAATCACACATTTTTGGTTAAAAATATATTTCAATGTTAAACCTGATCCCAAATAAGGTGTGCTAAACTGCCTGCTCCTGGTAAAATTTTGTGTATTTTGCACGCAAAACGGCTGGTCTACTAACAGTAACTCGCTAAATGACAATGCGCAAAAACCGCAGTATTTAAATGAGGGTTTTACGCATGGTTATTGTTTCCACCATGGATAGTGTGGACAAAGAGCTAGTAGGCCGCAAAGACAGAATGAAATTTGATCTGATAAATTAATACAGAGCTGAGGTGAGACACTCAGGCCACATCTGGATCTAACTGCTCTAACCAGAGGGATCAAAGATGGAGTGAAAGCAGCGTTGCCGTCTCTCAGTCCCGGTCCCAGAGCTGAGCAGCCAGGTGCTGGAGAGGGAGGAGAGGAGAGGAGCGTACTGGAGGAGAGACATGCAGCGTGCGTAACAGCGCTGAAAGGACTTTTAACACATCTGAAAAACTGCTACAGTTCATTGGAATGACCCAGACGTGAGGTAATAAATCAATTACCGCAGCCATTTGTGCGTAAAGCTGTGCCAGTTAAGACTTTCCTTTCTAACGTGCTAAATAAAGACACGAAAGCTGCCTCCGCAATCTGTTTCAGGTTTGGTAAATCACATTGCGTGCAGTAAATCTATTTGCATCTACTCCTCCCAATATTTGACAGAAACGCCCCTATTTGCATATTCTTTAAGGCAAACACGCTAAACGAATTGTGCACGCTATTTTGCCCATTTGAGAGGTGCAATCCTCGGTGTACGCGGTCAGTAGATCAGCTGCAACATGTGTTTGTGGGTGCAATCAAGTTTATCCACATTTTTACACATGCAAACCTTTAGTAAATCAGGCCCATAAACTTGTCCATGTTATTCTGGTTAAAATGCTGCTGCTTACCTCCACCAACATGCTGAGGAGAGCCTTCTTGTTCTCAGCCCACAGTGTGGCCAGCTGCTCAGCAGGAGGGAACAAACAGCAGCCAGTGTACACTGTGATTTCTGGACAGTGGCCAAAGTCCATACTGAAGTCCTGCAAGGACACGTAGACACAAGATGATGCATGAGACAGTACTGGGGCAGAGGCCTATTCCTCACTATGCTTTATTTCTTATTTGATTTGACAGATATCTCTCGACTAACATTCAGGGACTTAGTGCGATTTATGGTTTGAGATGACACTTTCTAGTGGCTTCACGGAGACCAACTGTCACACACATTGGAGTGGAGAGACTTACTTTCATGCTGCCCATGTGACTCTGTCTCTCTGCTGCCCTCATAACTCCGTCAGGGATGTTGCCCGCTGAGTGACAGAAAGAAGTTCCATTAGCCGCCAGGTATTAGCTATTCAGTAACAAAATGACAACAGGGTTTATTTATAGCAGTTGAACTACATACTTTGTCCATTATTTGAGCATCCGGTGTCCCCAAGGTGCATCTTGGGGTGGTTGTTGGCATAAACACTCGCCAAGTATTTCAGAGTGCCCTCATTTTCAACTGGAAAGACATGAAAATAATAAAATAAAAGCCTAGAGATACATTTTTGTTTCATTAAGTGATGTTTAACAGCAATGATCAGAATGAATATCATTTGTCCTACTCTTGGCAAACTATCACTATATGATCTATGTAAAACTGAAAATGAAAAGTATGCGAGTCAGACTCTGAAATATAATATTTGTCCTGAGGGTGGTGCTAAAGAGGAGGACTACGGTTAACCTTCTGGGGAACAAAACTTTTCCCAGCAAATTCCACAGTAACAACCAGTTCTAGGTCAAATACTGTATGAATGATCTGTGAAAAGTTAAGGAACAACAAGCTGTCTTCCAAAATACCAGGATTTATCCATCCTGAGGACAATCAATTCCCCATACTTAATATTTAGGTCATGTGACCACAGTAGGGATGCACCATAACTTTTTTTTTTTAACCGATACCGATAACTTTCTGCTTCCAAAGGCCGATACTGATAACCGATATCATACCTGGAGATAAGAAAGACTAGTGAGTACCTAAGATATATCATGACATCAATACTATAAACAAAACCAAAAACAGTTTTGACTCTTTAAATGAAGATATTCTATTCGCAAACCTTTCAAACATTATCCTGCACCCCTAGGACCACAGTCAAGAAAATCTGATTCCTAAGTGTGAACAACTATTCTATACGTTACATAACCTAACAAGGCCAACTCCCAACAAATTCAAAAACCTTAAATAAGTAGTGGAGCTGTATATTGTTGTGTTTACCTGACTGGACAGGCTTGTCATATGGGTAGGTAGCAACAAGGGCGCCTCCATCAAGGGCTACAGAGAGAGTGTAGGTCTTGTCGAGGATCAAGTCCATCATTGCTCTGGTCTCTGGTTGGGCCTCCATCACACGTTGTGATGCGTTGCCTGCAAACAGACAGTCAGAGGACGAGAAACAGAGTTGTTAGAGCATGCTGTGCTTCTCATGGGAAGTGTAACCTACAGGCAATGACAGTGATTTATTATATTCACCAAAAATCTTTGACGAGTGAACTGAGTATGTACACATAATGTTCTTCTGTCTCATTTGCACACACACAAACACACACACACACATGCGTGAAACTGACCAAGGAAATCTGTGTCCAGATCCTTGCCCTGGGCGTTGGTAAAGCCCTGCTTGGAAGTGCACTGCCTCTCAACAGCCTGTTCCCGTCCATCTGGGTTGATGGAGGGCACAATGACAATCCGGGTCTCGTTGATCAACTGGGGAAGGGAAATGAACAGGAACACTTACAGTCAAGGCTGAATTATATATTTACCAGGATTTGTTTTACACTTTTAAAACACAACTGCAGTAAATTGACCTAATCCAAGCTACTTCTATAAAAAAAAACCTTGTTTGAACAAAGAATTTAGCACATTCCTATTAACAAAATGTATAGTTTCTAAGAGGGTAGAATTTACTATATGTAGTGTCATTTGATGGCCCAGGTTCCAACGCTCACCCTGGTGATGGCTGGGTTTTTTCCATAGTTGATACACAAGAAGGCAGCAAACTCCAGCAGCAGCTCTGTGCCCACGGGGGCATTGCCATGGATCCCTGCCACAAAGCGGATCTTGGGTTTAGATGGTTCAGCCTCCCCTGGTTTATTGGAGATTTCCAGAGCCCGGATGGTCCTAAACTCTACACTTTGGCCCAAACTGGACACAGAAGTGAAGAAACAACAATGTAGGTCAATCTTAGAAGAAGCAATAACAGTCACTTGAGTTGTAAAAAAACAGCACGGAGAGCTTGGGGGAAGATAAATCCTGCATACTTCTGTAGAGATGTGATTTGGCGAAAGTTAAGAGTGAGGCCCCTCAAGAACTCCGACAGTTCTTTGTAGCGCTGGTAGCGGAAGCTGCTCTCGGTGGCTGTGCTCCTGACCAGCTGCTCCAACCCCTGGCCTAGAGACAGCTCCTTGATTAGGCTCTGAAACTCCTTCTCAGATGGGTTCTGTGTTGGCGGGGGCCCATTTTGAGACTGGCCCTTCGAGTCGGAGTGTAAACGCGTTAGTCTGAAGTCCACCACCTCCACTCTGTCCTTCGACACTGTGGCGTAGGTTCTCACAGGCATATATCTGGACACGAGAGAAAGTTCTTTAGAAAATTGTCAGCACTCGAAATCAGCACCAGAAACAGCACAGAGGTCTAGTCTTTGGTCGGTAACGGTACTTCACAAGTTGCTCTCCACTTCTTTTGCCTGATATTCAAATCTTACCCATGGGCAGACGCTGTGATGGAGTAAGTGTTGGGGACCAGCAGTCTCCAGTAGTCTCCAGTATGAGCTGTGGTGATATTGTGGTCAATCTCTGCGACAGTAATGGTGGCATTAGGAATTCCTGTACCATCACTGATGTCAGAGACGGTGCCCTTGACTCCAGTGTGGACCTGAAGAGACACATTGCCACGCACACATGAGCAGCTGATGAGCAACTGGGGAACAGTGAGGAGGAAGCTCAGGGTGATTTTAAGATTTGTGTTTTATTACCTGGTGAATGAACTGAAGCAAGGCTCTTCGGTTTTGTTCCCAGTACTTAGGCAGGTCCCTTGCCAACGGGAACTTTACACAACCCAACTCAATGGTGACCTCAAAACAGTTGGTGTTTAAGTAGTTCCAGTCCTGCATCCCACCTGAAAAACAGAGCTCCGGTTAAAGTCCTTCTCAAATTTCAAAAGGTTTCACTGAAGGCCATTAGGTGTATGAAGGTTATGTGATTATAGTGCAATGATGGAAACACACTGGGATTGTCTCAACTTTCTACAAAAATGGCTGAAATTTAATTTCATTGATAACTGCACAGAGATTTTTTTTTTTTTTAATTTTGAAGCAATAAAGCCCATAACTACTCTTGCTAAACCAAATATAAATATGTTAAAACATAAATAACAGTTAGGTAGATATTAAAAAAAGGCCACAGAGGATTATTTTCGACATCTAAGGAACTTTTCCAGATGTAATGTGTAATATCTGGAAGATGTGAGCTAAAATTACTTTAACATTCAAGGCTTCTTTGTCCGACCTCCTGTGGGAAAAATTAATGTAGCAAGTGAGAAAGGAGGAGGGGGGATGTGGGCATACCGGGAACATTGTACCAGTTTGCACCATTGGTGATGCCATCCTCAAAATATTCATCAGGGTACAGGTCCTCACAAGGGTGTCCATTGTGCATGAGAGGATTCTCCTGCACACACAAAAACAGTCAACAATGACAACTGTTGTAGTCAAGTTTTCAAACCTTGTCTGTCCAGTGAGTTCACAAAAATCCCATGGCTTCTATCAGCGCGCAGCTCCACATTTTGTTTTCACTGACAAAGTGGAACCACAGGCAGCATTTACTCCGCCAGGCTGAAACAGAACCTGCAGTGTCCAGTTACCTGCGAGTACGCTTTAGAGACCTGCTGAAAGATCTTGTCGTCAGGTGACGGGCTGTACTGAGTCATCTGTTCTTTGTCATCGTCATAGGGGTAGTTAACCACCAAGGAACCTGCAGTAAGATAAGAGAGAAGAAAACAACACCATGACTAGTTGACATTAGAAATATTTAGATTTAAAATGTGATAGCAGGAATCCTTTAAGTAACTTTGAAATATAATTATATTGTTTCAATAAAAAGCACACAAAAAAGCGATAAGAAAAAGCGAGTACCGTATATAAAATTTTCAGTTGGTGATAAGATTACGAGATTATTACTATCAAAAGGTGACTAAGAGACTTTAAGAGTACAATCTTTGGCACTAAAAGCTCAAAATAACACCGTGCCTCCATGGAGGTTGGCTGACAGAACGAAGGGGACGCTCTTCAGCCAGTTCATCACAGCTATGGTCTCTGGTTGCCTGGGATCCGTGATGGTGGCAAACTGGTCTGGGAAGTTGCGATTGAGGTCGAAATTGTTGCTGTTGTTGCGTCCTTTGTAGCCCTTCACATCACCTGTGAGGAAATAAATATAAAAGAAGAGTCACCTGGCAGCTGTGTTTATGTGACCACAACTTGGTTCCTGCCTCGAAGATGTACACGACGTCATCATCTACATCCTCTGCACTTCCTGTCACACATCAGCTACAGCTAAAGGCTTAAAGAGATGGAGGAAGTGCTCTGTGAAATCCTCCCCAAGAAGGATTGTACAGATATGTCACGGTCATAACACAAAGATTTGCTAGCGGGCTGTAACATAAACTGAAGGAATCTTAGTCAAATGATCGAGTTGCTGTTTAAGGCCTATAGTGTTACACCTTTACTGTAAAGCAATACATCCAACACCAAACTAGTTTGTTTGTCTTCATTTCATACGGTGCAGACAGTGTTTCTTAATTGTTGCCTTATCAGTCGATTCTCTCACCTTCCACAGCTCGCTCATAGCCGTCAGGGTTCATTGAAGGCATGATGTGAATGCGGGTGTTGTTGACCAACTTAGTGACCTCTGGGTCGGTACCATAGTTACGGCACAGGTACTCAATGAGGTTGAGCAGCAGCTCCCGGCCCACCACCTCATTACCATGCATGTTGCCCACATACTTAAACTCTGGCTCGCCTGGCATGGAAACAGTGAAAACAAACAAATCCATATTAATAGATAATACAAAGGAATTTATACATGATCATTTACCGGCTCTTTGAAAAGAAACTGACTATATGGCTTTATAATTCTGTGGCTGGAGACATACCATGCTCATGTACTGTGGCGTTGCCTGAGATGACCATGACATAGAGCTCGCGGTTCTCCACCGAGCGCCCGATAGTGTAGAGGTGGGCGATAGACGGAAACTCGCTGCTGTACTTGCGCAGGAACAGCTCCATATCCGCGTAACTGTGGTGTCGAAATTCTTGTGGCTGGATAGGCTGGTGTGCAGGTGGGGGCAAAGACGGACTGCTTTTGTTTCCCTCTGAGGGAGCGACCCACGTCTGAGTGGAGGCAGTGGGGGTGGTGGCGGCGGCGGAGGTGTCCGGCTGACTGCTGGATGGCGTGGAGGACACGGGCACGGTGCTGCTGTTTGCAGCCTCGCTGACCACAGGTGCCAAGGTAAAGTTTAGTTCTGTGGCCTTGTCCTCCACGACCTGGACACCATATATTGTCTTTGATGTGTACCTGTGCACAAAGAAAGAAAAGTCCACCTTAAAGATTCCAGTCAGGAACAAAATTAGATTCACAAGAAAAACGACAGAATTCAGACCCACGTCTCTTTCAGTTAGTCATTTACCAGTGAACGCCACTTCTTTCACCACAACAGACGTCTCTAAGCAGGAAACAACAGTTGCTATGCATTCCTTCGAGGCAGCACATGCGCGCTGATAATGGCTGAAACATATTGACTGACTGACTCCATTGTTTGTTCATCCAGAAGAACCAGATTGCACTTTTAGCTTGATTGATTGTGAATTTTCAACAATCTGAGGTTGTGCTGCCAGCTGGCACGTGGCATGATTTTCAAAATCACGCTGTTTCAAAAACAGTTCAGTGGTGTCACTCACCCTGGAGCTACAGCTGTGATGTTGTATGTTCCCGGGATCAGGAGGCGGTAGTAGTCCCCGTACTTGGCAGTGGTCAGGTTGTGGCTAATGCCTGCCACCATAATGTTGACCTCAGCGAGGGCAGCACCACTGACGGCGTCTTTCACATATCCACGGACACCGATATGAACCTGGAAGACAGTGTTGATGTTAACGTGACAATGATTCTTGTAGAAAAGTCAGCTTGAAATGCTGTTTTTTTGTTTTTTATTATGCTTGTTTTGTTTACATTATGGTAAGACTACAGTATCGCTCAGTGACTGACAGATGTTTTGTTTTGTTTTGTTTTGTTTTGTATGTCTTATGGCAAGAATGTTGACAGATTACTAGAATAATTAGATATTATTAGAGTGTTAGTTAGTTAATTAGAGTGTGGGGCAGGCAATATAAGAAGTATCTTCTCCCTCCTCCCTTCCAACCAATGAAAGAAATGTTGTGATCATGATGTGCTATGATATTGTCAAATTGTGTAATTGCCTTGGTTGGAATAAATACAAAGAAAGAAAGGGAAACAAAGGGTACTTTATAATGAATGCTGATGTGTTATAACTTATTTTTAGTCTCAAGCTCTACCTTTTCCATGTAGGCTATGAGGGATTCCCTGTTCAGATCCCATTCCTTACGGAGCTCAGTTGCAAAGGGATATTTACAGCAGCTCAGCTCCATGGTGATCTCCAGACAGTTTCCATAGAGGTAGTTGTAGTCCTGCATCCCTCCTGGAAAGCAAGCCAAGAAATATCATCAAAAAAACCACAAACTTGGGAAGGGAAAAGCACATTCAATCACTTATTGTATAAAGAACAAGGGTACGTCTGTATCAGGGAACCAAACGGGTGCGTAGAACACATTTTAAAGATCAAGTGTAACGTGGCGAGGAGCCATGACATCTGCACTTTGCCAGCCAGCTAGCCACCCACAAGGCAAGCAGAGGGAAACACAGGAGGAGGAGGGGACGAGCTGTTCAGCTGGCCGTCCCTCTGGAAAGACATCCAGCCAGCCAGCGGCTCCCTGGCTGGAGGGTTGCCATGACTGCCTGCTGTGTGGCCACAGGAACCCAATTAAAACAGCGCTGTTTGTCACTTTGCAACAGTCAAAGTGAAAGGGCTCACACACCAAGCACTGACAAATAACTTACACAAATCAACCAGCCTCCCTGCCGTCTCAATGAGAGAGACGTTGACCACACCGGGGAAAAGGATACTACATAGCAATAGTGCTTTATGCAACCTATCGTATCACATTTCTGTCTGCTGTACTGCACTATCACTTCTTAGTGGGATCATACTACTGCGTACAAACCGTTTGGTGAAATCATCAGGCAGTTACACTTCAGCTTGCCTTCCATTCTCCTGAAAATCATATTACTGGCTGACTTTGAAGTGTAGTTAAAAAAAAAACTAATTACAATTCACCCATACAAGCACAGAGACTAAGATCCACAAGCTTGTAATGAGGTCCATGACTTGGCTCTGAGGGCGGATGAAAATAAACACCACAGACTGAGACTACAGTTGTGAGTCATCAGCCGAACAGCAGCTGCTCTGCTGTCTGAGACTTGGCGAGGGTCACCGGGTCATTCACTGAAAACTATAAAAGGGCCAATTCACAAGATGTAATAAACGCTTCAAAGCTCATGTTTCAGATGTTTTTCAGTCGTCTGTCTCTCACTGGACTAACAAACCCTCTGAATACTGGTGGATAGAGGTCTTTTGGGGCGGGTGATTCAGCAGAGGATTGTGTACCCCCTGTGGGGGCTGCAGAGACAGCAGGGTGCTATGCCAACCCTTATGAGTAAATAACATTAGCTTTACATTTAACAGTTGCCTGTAACAACATAACAAACAGCTAAAAGCCCTTGTCGTCAGCCACAGGATATTAGGTGTCGTCTTGTGCTAAGTGATTTTAAATAGTTTAAAACTTAATCAAACACCATTGTCTTTGGGGAAAATCAGTTAAAGTAAACATCCTACAGACGCTGACAGGGTATAGCAAACACACAGACGGGCCAGGGCAGCTCTAACCTTAAGTATCCTGTCTAAGTGCCGGATCCAGCGACACACCCTAAACTTCGAAGGAGACCGCAGGCCAGACAATAGAGCCAAAGTCAGCTAGGGGCTGTGCTCTCTGTGTAAGGTACTGTGGTGTTTATAATGTAAGACATAATGAAATAAAAAAAATCTATCCTACAGTTAAAATGATAATCCAGGAAGAAAAACAATTTCAGTTAGTGCTGCCGTCACATGACTGTCAGCAGTTCACAGTGATGCAGCATAAAAGTGTGAGGTTGCACCATGATTAAGCACATCTGCCGCCCTGAGATTATCACGGCAATGGAAGGGCATTTTCATACAGTAAAATTATATTCTGCTCTCCTCAGATCTAGTTTCCTTGTATGATACAATGGAAGCAGAGCTGTATGTCCATGTCCATTTCAACTCACAAGCTTTTACAACAATCTAGGCTATGCAGCTTTGAACCAATGACCCATAAACACTATGAGCTGTGTGGGGAAAAAAACCCCACACACAACGAACTTAGTGAGTTCAAAAATAAAGGACGCCCTTTCAGACTATAAAGTGTTGAAATATTGTAAATTGTGTTTTAGGATTAATCATTATTTCAAGCCCTTGTATAATCAATCTCCTGTGACTGACCTCCAGCCCTGGCGATGCGCCTGGACCTCTCATTACATCACACTATGTCCTGACCATCATCTGACATTAGCCCAGTTTTAGCTGTGACATTTCCTCCACCGAGATGTGTCAGACAGGCACGAACATTGTCTTTTCAACTGTTCTGCACTCCTTGCTGTCTATCTTTAACATAAGATAAGCTGCTGCTGTAGCTGCTGAGAGCTTCAATTGCTGCCTCACGTAACAGTCTGGACCTTGTCTGTCAGCACACGGGTTTTACTACGGCTTCAGTTTAAGCTGAGAAACAGTAAAAACAGGTTGATCTCTAGCCATTCCTTGAAACAGGTCTGTCTTGAGAATTAACACCAGAAATAGCAGAGGCTATAAGGAAAGGAAACTCTTGTTTCAATAAAAGAGTGTCTGTTTAAGGCTTTGGTCATGACTTTGCTCCATTTATTTGTGGTGGTTACACACAGTATGACATCATATCAATCTTAAAGTGACCTGCAAAAGGGGTAAATGCAATTTTGGAGGGAATTTTCTGTCAGAAGTCAGTGAGCAGTATCGGAGGAAATAACAGCTTGTATAAAATCTTAATAGTTGTGTGGCATCAAAGACACAGGCAAGTTAATGCTGAACCTTTGCATTGCCTTTGTACTCTTTTGTTGTGATGCTGTGATACAATATAGCTACTGTATGTGAGATGTCAGAATTAACAAAATTACGGTATGTTTTTCTTTTGTTAATATCACTGCTTGTGTAGCACAGACACTCAAATTAATCAACCTGATTACTTAAAGGAGGTCTACTTAAATGATTAGAATACCTTTCCAATTTGGCCAGATTAAAGTCTTGAAAACATGTTGTGTCAAGTGTGTTTACATAGCTCAGGGAAATGTTCAGACATTGACCCTAAATGTGGCCTTATGATCAACAAACAAACTTAATTAAACTTTGAACTGAACTGAAACACAAAACACCTAGTAATTTGGCAGCCAAGAAAGACAGTGAAGTAGGACGGACGTACAATATACGAGGAAAACAGGCACTACTTCTGAGGAGCTACATGGTCTTCAAGAAAATTTATCTGGCAGGCGCAAATGCCTGTTAATCCAGTGGACAGCACAGACAAGGGAGTGCATTACTGGCACCATAAATTCACAACAACAAAGCACATTTTTACCAAGAAAAAGGAGAGTAGTAACCTGAGGCTACGGACACTTGCATCAGCACCTCCCAACCCCACAGACAAACTAACAAATACAAAAGCTGATCAAGTTTCTGCCAAAGCCGTGCTCTGTTTCTGAACTTGTATGAGCTGTAGAAGTGAAGGAAATAACATGAGCTGCATTAAGCAATAGGAACGGCATTGCTTCATAAGACATGGACAAGCATTGTGACAAATGGGATGATTCACAGTGGAACTACTGCAGGATTTGTAGCTAAGCTATGCTGCATTTTAACCTCAATTAAACAGTTTAGGAATAATTGTGATGGTTTAATAAATGGCTTAACTTGTTACGAGGGAGAATGGAGGCTCTCTGCCTTCCATGTGCATGTCACCGTGTCATCTCCAATGAAAACCAACCTTGCAGCACCACCCCGATGTCCCAGCTCTCGTTTCTGCGCACCACGGCACAAACGCGCCCCGTACCCCGTAATCTCTTGTTTATGACGGATGAAACTACACAAATATACATCATTTATGATATATAATGTTATGTAGCACTCTACTGATTGATTTCTCGCCGACTTCGTCGTAAACAAATGCACATGGCCAGGAGGGGGGTTAGCGAAATAGTGGAAAAGCAACCGGACTTGAGTTCCTCTTTAAACCAACAGCCCGTAGGCATTCATTTACCCAGCGTAAACTGTTACTGTATGTGAGCACAGTGCAAGTGTAATCCTGTGTACTGGTCGAACACTTTCAGGAATTACAGGCTGTGGCAGAAAAACTGGATGAGTAAAACAAAACTGAGAGGCCAGTTCCGTGTCCAGCAAGTTACCATATTAAGTGAAAATGTACCCACAGTAAAAAATAAAAAATAAAAAATAAAACTTTTATTCATTTGCTAACTGTAGGCATGAAATGATGGAATAAAGATACTAGATAGTTTCTGCCTCTGAGCAGCTTGGACTGGACTGAAGCTTTTCTGCCCCAGAAATGTAAAATGTGATCTCTGTTGGGGGAAAACCGAGACATGGCAAATAGGTCAAGTTGTGCTAAACTAAGTGTAGAAAGCTTGGTAACAAATCGCTCCTGAGCTTCCTCATACAGGTTGTAGCTTGTACTTAGCCAAACTCATATGCTCCAAAACATCCAGCCACAACAGCACATTCTTGGCTTTTTACGTGGGATGATCAAGCACAGGCTCGATTGTTGTAACAAGTACTCTTAGGGTGGTGAAGCTATAAAAACGGTATCATCTTACCAGGCACATCATACCACTCTGCACCATTGGTGATGCCATCTTCAAAGGTCTCGTCCATGGCTTCGGGACAGTTAGGCTCGCCAGTCTTCATCACTGGGTGGTTCTTCGAATACACCAGAGCCAGGTAGCGAAAGAGAGCGTCGTCCTCTGACTGGCTGTAGTGTCCCTGGTTCGGGTGGAGGGCTGAGTCATCGAAAGGATAACTGGCAACCACCGTGCCACCATGAAGGTTCCCTGACAGCACAAATCTGCAGAGACAGCAGCAGATTTTAGCTGCAAGTCTCAAAGGATGGACTCACATCATGTCAGAAAAACATTTTCACACAGTTTTTAACCCTCAGCTCTGAGCTAGAGTGGCATCAACAACAACTGTCCTGTCAAAAGTAATAATAGGGGGAAATGTGCTGAAGTTGACCGTGGAAATTAGGGTTGTAATGTCGTACGAAGCCTCTCAGAGGGAAATTCCCTTTTCTGCAGGGGAGCCTTGGAGCCGACGGGGCCAGTTTAAGTGGATGAATGTTTGTGGACATGCAGAGCTCTGCAGTCCAGTCCCTCCAAATAAATTCTTGAATGTCATGCCAACATGGTGTCCCAGGACAGCAGCCCCAGCTGACATTGTTATGACTCACACCACTGACCCCTCAGGCTCTGATAGAGAAGGAAATTAGTGGGGAACTACAGTAAGTTATTCATTGACTTAAATGTTTTCCCTTCCCCAGGTTAAAGCTGCAGGTGACTGCTATTTTGGTTATCAATTAATCACCTGTTAGTTCTTAAGAGGATTGTTGTGCCTTTAAAAAACATTGAAGGTTGTGTTTATATAATAAGGATGACTAATCTAGGGACTGTCTCTCATGATGCCCACTAATGTTTATTATTGATTTTTCAATTAATTTCATGGTCTATAAAATGTATAAGTACATGACTGAGGAAGTCGTCTACCACAACTTCCGGTAGCCCGAGCTGACTTCTTGACGTTATCAGTGTGTAATCAAAGGATAGGTCAGAGAATGGATTAGCAAAATAACAGGCCAATTATTTACTGTTACCAGAGCTGTCTAATCAATCACTGAGTCATGGGCCTGGACGAAAACAATGCGGAGACAAAGCAGTGAGCAGCTCATCGACAGGAAAGTTGGTCACTTACACCGTCCACTTCAGGAATAAACATTGACCCTACAAGTGTCTGTGTGAAATTTGACACAACGGGGACTCTATTGGCTTTGTTTGTGTCATCGTGGATTAAAAAACATAAAACAAAACAAAACTCACTTTTTCTCCTGGATCCATCTCATTATAGCCAAGACCTCGGGTACTTCATCTGGAGCCGCTTTGACGGTGTCCCCGTCAAACTGGTCAGGGAAACTTCTGTTGAGGTCTTTCTTTTTGCCGTTACTCCGTCCGGCGTCGTTGCCATTGCAGTTCCCCTCCACGGACCTCTCGAAGCCGTCAGGGTTCATGCTGGGCATGATGTAAATATCCGTGGTGTTTATCAGTCGGGTTATGCGCGGTTCCTCCCCGTATTTCGTCAGTAGCTCCTCCACCAGGTACACCAACACCTGCCGGGACACGGTCTCGTCGCCGTGCATGTTCCCCACGTATTTAAATTTCGGTTTCCCCGGTGAGTCTCTGTTGGGGTCCGCGCTGATCCGCATCACCCACAGCTCCCTGCCCTCCACCGACCGACCTATGCTCGACAGGTTGACTACGTGAGGGTATTTCTGGGCTAAAGACTGTAAACGACTGGTTAGGTCGACATAATTGTAGTATTTGTCATAAGTTTCTACCGTTTCCTCCGTGTTGGGGCTGAGGCGTCGTGGCCGGTGCAGCCTGGCGTCACCGAGGGAGACAACAAGACAGAGAAGAAAGAAAAGTGACACCCGTAGTTTCAGCATCGTCGAGAGATGCTCCCAAGTGTGCGCCATGTCGACGGATCTTCTGCTTCTACACCATCCGGACCCTCGGATGTGAGAACAACAAACGCTATGGTCGTTTATTTATGAGTTGTTTAGCTCCCCAGCGACAGACGTATTTCTGCTGTCACAGTGGCTCTGGCCTGTCTGCTCTGTTTCCATCTACTTCCTCAACTCGCCGGGGCGGGGCTAAAACGATGACGTCGCATTTAAGGTGGTCCGTGGAGTTCGAAGACTAAAATGGGAAATTCACTAACAGGACAAGAAAGTAAGGGATAAAAATAGAAAGACATTCACTATGTGCAAAATATATGTAAAACAAAACGATGTACTTGTTTGTACAAAATTATTTGAATAGAGAAAAAAAAACGTGAGCTATTGATTGGTTGATTAGAAATATTGCGTGGGCAATAGTGGGTGGGCAACTGGGCATGAATACAATTAAATGTACAGTTTGTGTGAAACTGAGCATGTTAAAAAATATACAAGAATAAACCATGCAGAAGGAAAAAAAACTATAAATACAACCAGGTGATGTAGGCTAATGGGATGAAATGTTAAAAAAAAGGTGGACTAACACAAAGAGTCCAGAGTGCAGGTTATTTTTTAAATAATCCAACAGAGTTTAGTTAAACCAAAAATGAGATAATCCAGGTTTAGAATTAAGACTATTTTAACAGCACCATTTCAAATTTAGCTCAGTTTAGTTCATCCAAGTTTAGCTTTTTAAAATGAATTTAAAATGAGTTTAATTAACAGGTGTAAGTGCGCATATCAAAATATAAACTAAATAAACATATAAGTAAAAATCTTCCGACATAATCATAAATAAAACAGCAGGTTATGCTTCCAGGACATTTATCTATCCTAGTAGTTTTTATCAATAAAAACAGTGCAGGGCTGTGTGTGCAGCCAAGGAACGGAATGTGGCGACGTAGGGACGAGGACTGTTATGGTGCGTTCAAGGAAACTCGGACCGTGAAGTGGTAGGTTCGATCTACCAGCTGTTCTTTCACCGGAAAACAGGTCGGAAAAACTTTCCCTGGAAAAAAGTAAAACTGTCGATTTCAAAAGCCTGCCTGCATTTTTTCTTTAAATAAACATGTAAAAATATACATAAATACAGCAGGTTATGCTTCCAGGACCTACAGTAGTAAAAACAGTGGTGGGAGGGGTCGGGGAGGTTACCAGCTGTTCACGGATGCTTTCCCAAAATAAAATGTCTTTGCGTTTCTCTAAGTAGCTAAAAAAAAAGAAATCCTTTGAGAACCAGTATCTTGTTTCAAATTCTGAATTTTTTGTGAGAAACTTTTTGGTCAGTGCATCTTAAAACCCCCTTAACTACCCATTTAAAGTTAACCTTAAAGTCACAGTTCAAATTTGAGTTTTACATTTTGATGCAATTAAATTTCAGTTTAAACTGAGATTAAACAGAGGTTTACATTTAATCTTTCTTAATTTTGCACTTAAACCCTGGATTAATGTGGTTCAGAAGTTAAATCTTGTTGGTGCAACACAGTCCAAGATCCAGATTCACTCCTTATTGTTTGGATTCATATTTCACTGTCACTGTTAAATTCCTAGAGCTCACTTTTTGTGTTTTATTGAACTGGATGTATTTTTTATGTCACACACACAGACACACTGTGAAACCTCAGGAAAAAATGACACCATGAAAGGACTGTTAGGACCGCAACCATTGGTTAGTTTAAATTTCAATATACTGGACAATTATTTTTTTCAATAAATAATTGTCTAAATGAAGCAGAAAAAGTATGATTAAAATTCTTAATCCCAAGTAAACATACTCAAACCATCTCACATTAGGCTGTTGAGTACATAATAATGGACATTAAGTGTTTGGTTTCCTCCGTGTTGCTGTTAAATTATGCAACTATGTCAACCTTTATCAGGAAACCACAGTCCTTTGTATTAAATGTCTTTTATTTTGGAAAGAGGTGGAGTCAACCACAATACATTTAATTATTTTGCAATTTTAAAATTACACTTTACTAATTTATTCATTATTTAAGTGGTTATCCTGTGTCACATCAACATCAAAGGATGGTATTTTCACCTAAGAACTATTCATGACATAACTAATAATTGCTTATGTATGCATTTTTTTTATATTTCAAATTAATATTTAATATTTTATTACATAAGACCTAATGTTGACTTGTGAGGTGTTTGTTGTGTTTATCGTATGAAGCATGAGGTAACATTTATATAAACCAAAATGTCGTATGAAAGCATTGCTTGTCTGGTTGGAGAAGCTTTAGTGTAAATGTACAGTAATATCATCTTTCCCAAAAGCAAAGAGAAATAAATCACAACTGGGCACCATGGAGGTTAGCAGCATACTCTTGTATTTCTGTTTATTTTAAGTTGCCCATTCTTTCTTTGTTGATCACCGGTAGCACCATGTTTACCCACAAATATGAGGAGCAATGACTCTGAGTTTTTTTTTCCTCCCCTTCTCTCCTCAGTGGGGCGTCAGTCAGGAGCTTCTCTTCAGTGGCTCTTTTTTCTTTCCTTAATTCTTTCCATCTTTTTTCTTTACTTTCATTTGGCAACGGAGCTAAACAAAAGTGCTGTAAACATCTTGATGGTAAAGCACCGGAAGGCGCTGGAATGACTGGGTGAAGGGAGGAAGAGGAGGAGGAGGTGGAGGAGGTAAAGAGCGAGAGGTTGGGAGAGGAGGCCGCGGGTCTCATTGCTGGATTCGACGCAGCGACTGCACCTGGAAGGACTGAGCATGGGAGCCCCACTCTCTGTAATGTTTGTACTCGCCGCCGTGACGATCACACTCCAAGATGTACTGGTAACCACGGTAACCTGGAAACTGGTAGCACACCCAGCTGGAGGAGGAGAGAAGGAGGTGTGGAGGACAGCAAAGCAGTGATTTATTATAATTATGTGATTTACACAGCATACATGATATGAATGGCAAGTGACTGGGATGCCCTAATGTTTTTAATGGATGCTATAAAATATGATAAACTCTAATGATCCCATAAGGGGAGACAAAGTTTAGAACAGGATGCAAAAAGTTGCTAATTAACCTGAAATAGGTTTCTCCTATGTAGTATGTAAAAACTACAACAACAAAAAACTCGGCAATGTGCATCAAGAATTAATACCAACCAGAAAAATATATTACATCTATACAAATCATCATAGAAAAAGCACAGGGGTAATAATTAAGCTGCAGTAAATAATAAAAAGCCAAATTTTAAGTTGAGAAATAAGATTTGGTGGTGGAAAAGGTGAGTTATCTGAGAGCAGTGACAGTGATTCCTGAACCACTGAGGTTGACACTTACGCGCCGCTCTGAACTTGCATGGATCCAATCTCATTGTTGCCCCATCCCATGGCCTGCAGAGAGGGGTAGTCATCATTTATCTCCCACTGGCGTCCCATGAAGTTCTCCTTCTCAAACAACACCATCTTGGACTCCTTGTGGCTCTGTGTGCACATGTAAAGATAACGGACAGTCAAGAGTTATCAAGATGAAACAAAGCAGCAGAAACTCTGTGTTGTGAAATCACTTTGTTATGAGATGCATTCACTGACAGATATGAACCTGCCTTTCTCCACAATTATGTGTAAATTCTCAATAATCTTTCAAAAATCAAAGTAAGATCTTAAAGAAAGCTTTCCGCAAGGGAAAAGCCTGAATTTCTTTAAAAGATATATAATTATGACTGTGGTGGTTATGTCCAAATGTTAATAGTGCATAAGAGCATTACAGAGTATTTATGGCTATAAAACGAAGGTTTGCCGCACAAGAAGCCTTAAACCCAGATCAGTCAGTTTGAGGAACCAAATTCAGAGCCTCTTCACACTGAATCTTTTCTGGAGACAAGTGAGAGGTCAGATTGATGGAGACAGAAGCTGCTGAAATGAGATGCACACTCACAGCAGAGCAGATGGGGCGGAAGGACATCATCCTCTCAATGTGGTAGGCGTTGCTGCCGCTCCACGACTCCCAGTGAGGATACTCGCCCCTCTCCAACACAAACTGCTGTCCACAGAAACTGGAGTGCTCATATCCTGCCCAGCTGTCCCCAGCATGCACACAAGACAGACACGTATAACATCGTTGGATAATTAGGACACTGATTAACAGATATTATGTAGATGTTTTCTGCCGTATGTCTTGTCTTGAAATGTTTAAAACTCATTGTCGGCCAACACATAGGTAAGTCGTGAATGTGTATATGTAACTGCTGAGACTTGTTTGACTTACGCTCCACACTCCACCTTCAGGGAGCGGATGTTGTCGACACCGCACTCCATGATGTTCTGGCAGTCTGCAGTAAACTCCAGACGCTTCCCCTGGAAGTTCTCCTGGTCATAAACTGTGATCTGCAGGGGGCACAAACACAATAATTCACGCGTCACACTCACATAGTAGTATCATGTCAGGTGTGAAATGAATAAAATGTAATCCATGATGAGACTTACCTTCCATGGTCCCTGTGGGGTTGGATTATTCAGAGCCATGCTACTGTGTATCTCAATGCCGATTTACCTGCAGAGTAAAGAGCAGGGAGAGTCATATTTATAGCTATTACAATACACAGTTCAAATACAACCTATCACCTCCTCCACACTTTGATTCACTTTTTTTCTTTCTGTCTTTTTTACAACATTAGTACACAAATTCATTGAATCGAAAGAATCATGGCATATTCAACAGACATGACCCATATTTCATGTCTTTTCTTTAAGGTGATGGGAGCCAGCTATTGATTCAGGCACGATGTTTGTCCCGGAGTTTGCATGAGTGAACTCTGAATGTTTATGTTGCTCAGCAGAAAAGAACAAGGCTCAAGACACAAGAATGTAAAGTGACAATGGTCTGTAGGAGGCTGAATGGATTGAGATGGAGGGCTTACCTGACTGGCCCCAGAGAATGGCTGTTCAGTGCTCGCAAGGGGCTCCACAAAAACGATGTCCTGACCCAGTAGTAAACGGACCTATTTATACATGCTGGTACTGAGAAGCAGCTGGGCCTGTGGGTCAGGGCAGGAGTCAGCACATTGCTGGTCCAGTCATTGTTCGGCTCTGAGCTGCTGGGCTTTAGTTCGCTGCGGCGGGACTGGACGCAGGGCACCGTGCCCAGTGCAGATAAGCACAAGTTCCAAATGGTCCATGACCAGTGGGCCGGACCAAGTCCTGGCACTTCCTGGTCCAGGAAACAGGTCATCACCGATGTGAATATTCTTGGAAGCGAGTCTGGTGATAAAGTGAAAAAAAAAACCATTTTTGTTTTGAGGTGTGAAGCAAAGGACAGGAAAGAAAGGCATCATCAGACTGAAAATTGTGGTCCTTTGGATCTAAAAACACCCAAATGGAAAGGACTTGACTCAAACGTGTCTTATAAACAAGCTAGATTTGTATTTTAAACATGTACTCACTAAATTCTCTCCACGTCGTGCTGCGCTCTGTCTCCGATTCCGTGTGCGTCTCGACTGACCCCTCGTCTCTGGTCGTTTCACCTTTTCACTCACTCCATATGGACACACATGTTCAGTCATGCACACACACAGTCATGGGCAGAGACGGACACAAAGGCATGCATACATTCAGCACGCACAAAGAAACCCACACACCCACACACGAGCATTTAGATGCTGACACATAACCTTGTAATTCAGAAGGTGGGATAAAATATGCTGCCCATTTATATAAGTAGTGATGAATAAATTAACAACAACAACAAAAAGTTCATAAAAACAAAAGATATAATTTTTTCCTATTTGATTTCACAAAATGTTTGAACCTCGCCTTTTTAAACTGGGCTTTTCCCTATTAAGTGTGTGAAAATAATGCAAATTAAAATCAATTTGCATTAGTATTTACACACAACATTTTACAAACATGTTAAAGGTTTTAAACAACTAAAAAAATTTAAAGGAAACATTTGATACAAACTGACTGACTCTCCTTAAGTTCAAACAAAGTTGGTTTTATTTGTAGTTTTTTTTTCTTCATAAAGTACATACTATATACTTTCTGTTTTTATGGTAACTTGATAGTTTCAAACTTACATGTAATATCTGTGGCTCAGGTGTGTAACTATGTCTAAGCAAAGTAACGATTTAGTCACACCCAGAAATATGACAGGCTACACTAGAAATGCTAAAATAGAGACCGATCAATGTAAATATAGTGTGGTTTTCTGCTGAAGAAAGAACTCTGACACCGTGACAAAAACAGTTCACAAGCATGTCCGAATCAAGTGACAAAACATAAATCACAAGTCAGATGTTCTGCTGTGCTGTTGCTTTTCAACACAAATGCTCCTGGGCCTGCATGTGCCACAAAAATATTTGGAAATGCCCCTTGTAAATGTTGCTGTGTTCTTAACTCAACCAAACAAAGATGTCCCTAGATAACAGCCTACATTTTAAAAAAAAACAATTACAGAATCTGGTCTGATTGCCCCAGAGGTGTTGTATTGCTCTCACAGATATTCAGTCTGCAAAAACAAAAGATGACATTTCCCACGGCTTCTTTTTCATGCTCTAATAATTCATCTTTGAGGTTCATACTGGAAATATTTGTCCACAGACCTCTCAACACTTTCTAAGAGGTGAATTAAACTCATCACAATTGTGCCTGATGAAAACCATAGTATCCTGATAATATCCTGAGTATTCATATACTCTCTGTGTAAATTAAATTATTATAGCACAAATTATAACAAAATTGAAAAATGTTGTTTTGCTTGTCTTTTGCTTGTTATTTTTATTAGATACTTTTTCAAAAATGAGTATTACATGTTCTTTTAAGTAGATTCTGTTGGTGAAAATGAATGGCACTGTGCATGCACATATACACACATGAATATAATAGGATAAGTGTGGCTCTGTGAGATGTGCATGTATGGAGCCTATAATACGCAAAAGAGCGACAAGCACTCGCTTGCCACACCTAAACAATAGAGAGATGGATGCCATTCCTGCAGTCAGCACATTACACACACAGGGCTCAAAGGCTTGGACCGGCTACACCAAGGATCAAGAGAAAGACAGAGAATATGGAGGTGAAATACAAAACAGATCGAACAGAAATCAGATGACAGAACAGAAGGTTAGCCTGAAAGAAATAAGAAAGGAAACTAGACAGAAAGTGAAGAACAGATCATGAGAATGGTGGCTAGAAAAGTGACTGTGTGTGTGTGTGCATGTGCGTGTGTGTGTGTGTGTGTCTGTGTGCCTGTGTGGCGGGAGGGTGGGGTGTAAAGGCAAGCAAAAGCAAACTTTCTGCTGATGGCAGTGACTGTCCCCGGTCTCCCCCACAATGGTGCTGGACAACAAAACAGGCAGCAGAGTCAGCATGACTTGTGCACCGATAAGCAGCGTGACCTTTGACCCCGCACCATGCCCCAAACGCCCGCACAGCCAATGAGAAGTCAGAACGCAGGCTCTATAGACTCAGTCAGATGTGAATGTATATATATATCCCCACTCAAAACGCCGGCGTCCATCAATCTCTTCAAAGGTCGGTCCATTTCAACCTGCAATTGTAACTGTAAGTTTACACTCTACGGTCTTCTAACTGTTTTCATAGAGTCATTGGATATTAAGGAGAATATTGTGGTTTTGCCGCTCATACTTTGGACAGAAATAACCAAGCAAGGATTGATTCCTCTTAAAACTTGACGGAATATTGACATAAAATACAGCAGATTATGATTTTCAGATTTGAAACCGCTCTCATGTTCATTTGCTCACCTTAAGGTAAAAGACGAACAACTGCGTCTAACCCCTCATCCTTTACAAACCTGAACAAAAAAATATTATGTGTTTTTCTGTCGGTTAGCAAGACTTCTTGGTTTCGCAAAGAGGGTTAGGTACAAAACGTGTGGGGATGTGCTGAAAATTTTAAGGAGAAAATACAAATTTTACTGGAAATGCCTGGATAACTCTGAACACTTAAGTTCATTTCAAAATTTAACTCGTGAGCGAGGTTGTATATTCTTTATAGATTTTTTTTTCTTGTTTCTGCTGATTTTCTTCCTCTCACTTGGCTCCATTAACGTAGAAGTCAGGGTGTGTCAGTACATGGTGACATCATTGCTGGGTGAGGTTGCAGGTGCAGCTGAACACCATCAGTGATGCTGGGTGTTGGTCAGAGGTGAAACTGACCTGAAACTTGACTTTGTGCTATAGTTGGCTATTGAAAGGATTCATTTAAACTACCTTCAGGGTATAATTTAAGACCAGCTCTTAAATTGTCTATCACAAAATAACAGTACATCTAAATATATTTGTTGTTGTTTGTATTAAACTTGAACATGTGAAAAACTGCTGCTCAAGAACAAAAAATTCTCTTTTAACTCTGAGACAAAATTTGATTTTGGCACCTTCAAAGATGTGATAATAATGACATTCATTCCTTTTAAACATCAAGTTGTACTTTGGTTTATGACTTTTGCTGAGGCCTTTGGTTTGGGCAAATGAGGCATCCCTCCAATAACTCTCATCAGCAAGAGGAATCATTTCAGACACCACCCCTGGTGTAATACAACACATGCTGCATAAAAGCACCAGAGAAAGTCGAGATGTCTGACTGTCTTTGTGTTTCTTCTCTCTCTAGATCTGATCATGTCTCACTCAGGTGCTCAAGGCAGTATTGGCAGCCACTCTGCCATGGGTGTGCGCAATCACAAGGTGAACTAAACTAATCCTATGAACTACGGAAAATAATTGAATTGAAGACGCTCCGCTCCAGAAATAAATTAATTCCCTTGCTTATCTTTTCAGATATACCTCTATGAATATGAGAACTTCCAGGGTCGTAGGATGGACCTGTTCGGAGAGTCCCGTAACCTGTGTGAGAAGGGTTTCGACAGAATTGGCTCCATCAGGGTTGAGTGTGGACCGTAAGTCACAGACCTTGCTTCCAGATACAGTATTATAATAAAGCATGTATTTTCCTAAATGACAAGTAAACTGTCTGTGTGTGCAGCTGGGTGGGTTATGAGCAGCAGAACATGACTGGTGAGATGTTCATGCTGGAGAAGGGCGAGTACCCCCGCTGGGACACCTGGTCCAACAGCTACAGGTGTGACCGCATGATGTCCGTCAGGCCTGTCCGCATGGTGAGTTGGGATCAGCCCCTTTTTTTTTCTTCTCGTTTCTGTTTTCTTTCCTTTTCTCCTTTCTTTGTTCACTTCCATTTGCACCTCTCATCCATCTTTTATTGGTGCGGAGGAAAGTGCTTTTTACGGTTGTAGTGATACAGGTATTTATAGACCTGTTCTGTGCATCTGTATTTTTATCAGCATCTTCTGTGTCACTATATGTTTCTATGTGACAATTTCTTTTACCCCATAGGTTTTGGTCTTCTCTCTCTCAAAAAAACAAAACAAAACAAAAAAACGTTTCTATTCTATTTTATTCTATTCTATTCAACCCAAAGTTATTATCAGTATTACATTACAATGATTGTGACTTTACGGCCTAAAATCTGGGACTGAGCTACACCAACAACAACAACAACACCTACAGTGTTTGTGCAGAACGTGGTGAGAGTTAACAACTAAACACCGATGTATTTTTCTCACAGGACCCCCAGGACCACAAGATTTGCCTGTATGAGTGTCCAAACTTTGAGGGTCGCAAGATGGAGGTGTGCGACGAGGATATTCCCAGCCTGTGGTCTTATGGTTTCCAGGACCGCGTTGCCAGCCTTCAGGTCACCGGTGGAACGTAAGTCACACCAAGCTGTTGATTTTAATTCACTGTAGTGACCTAAAGATGGAGGAAACCGACCGAACATGAGCAGTAACTGTTGTTTCATCAAGGACAGATTGCCTGAAAGTCTATAGCCTAATAATATCAAAGTTGGCAATTAAATAATTTTTAAAAAATGAGATAATTCACATCAAACGTCACTTTATTTATTACTGCTAGAGTATATTTACATAAATTTGTACATAAAAACTAAAAAAAAAAAAAAAGAGCACATAGCTTTGTTATTCACAGCTCTCTTCTCTCTACTTCCCCACATAGCTGGGTGGGCTACCAGTACCCTGGCTACCGTGGCTACCAGTACGTGTTTGAGATGGGCCCCTACAAGCACTGGAACGAGTGGGGAGCTCACCACCCCCAGATCCAGTCCATCCGCAGGGTGAGGGACATGCAGACACACCGCAGGGGCTGCTTCGAGATGACCGCATAGAGAGGAGTCCGGCAGACTGTGGGCTAACAGGAGGGAATAGCCAGGGGTCTGGCTTGCCATGCTGCTGACCATCCCTTGGAAATTCTTCAATAGCCACTTGGCCACACAAGCTGACGGCTTTTGAATATTGTTATAGGTTTTACTGGTTGGCTTCGGGAGTATGAGAAGTTCTGAGTGTCACATACTTCTAGAGTTACTGTAACACTGGTAAAAACTTTAGCAATGCTCTCTGTCTACAGACCTCATAGCAACAATATATGATTTATCATATTCATGAAAGGGGAACATAGGGGATTAGTAGATTTAGGTTAATAGTTTGTGTTCATTAGTTTGTTTCAACGCTACTTGCAACTATACCTACAAACCTTTGATTTTATTTTTATCTACTGGCCTATGTGTTTCAAGCTGAAATGATGCCAATAAGCCTGTTCATCGAAGCGCTCTGCCTCTCCTGTGATCCACAGATTTTTAGAGAGTTTAGGGTTAAACCATCATATCACACCTCACAATGTACCACCATGGACAGCTCTCAGCTCTGCACATGCCCTGCAGTAAGCTTGCCAGGCAGAGGGAGGCGCTGTCACCTCATCACTAAGCAAAAGCTGACCTCAGTGACTGGAGGAGGGTTACTGCCCAGTCTGTGATTTAACAAAAGAGAGTCTGCGGGGTTGTGTTTTGCAGATGTGAATATCTTTTGGCTTGCCTGTCTCAGCTTACTGATGGGGCTGTCTACAAGATTTGCATTTTACACTTTCTCAGGGATGCTGGCATCTGGAAAGCAACTTTCCAATGGAAAAAATGAAATAAAAAATATCACACCTGAAAGAAAATGTCATCTCCGTCCTTGTGTCTTTGTGTTTGAATTTTGATTTTTGATTTGAGCATAATTCAACAGGTTTTCTGGACTCGAACTGCTGTCATCAACCGTTTGTAGACACAGCTCTGATAAATCCACTGCAAGCGGCTTGCCCAGCACCAAGCAGCAGAGAGACAAAGTCAGCAACAAGCTGATGAGCACAGTGAGGCTGCAGGGAAGAGCCAAAAATAATAACCAGGGGGCCAGGAGCAGCCCATTGCCCAATGGACAACTAACTAGCCAGGTGTTTGTCAAAAGGTTCACAGATTGATTTAAGTGATAATATGCTCAAAAAGCTTTTACAGGTTGCTCTGCTGACCCAAAGTTAAAAATGAAATATTATTATAAAGAAAAAGAACAAAAGAAAGTGCATGATGAAACCTCCATTGTTACCTATGAGGTATATGCAATGCTACAGAGCCAATTGAACAGCTTTTGGGGAGGCTGAGATGACTGCGCTGCGTGGGGCTGCGTGTTGTTAGGCAGTGACATAAGTAGCTCCCTATACTGATTTAGCTGCTTTCTGTCTTCGCACAGCAGCTTAAATAAACAACTTATCATTTCAAGTGGTTATTTGTGACACCAGTGAACTTCTGCTACAGGGCGGCAGCTCATGACTGAGGAGTGGGGGACCTTTTACTGTTGCTGAGTGAAGCTCAGCCATGCAGGCGCTGGTGTCTGAGCAGACGACGAGGCAGCGCAGAGCAGACCGTCAGCCACGCAACACTGGTCGGTTTAAAGCCATAGGATTTGGATTAAATAGCTTGTGAGAGAGCCGATGAGCCTTCGGGGAGGGGGGAGGGAGGGAGCCGAGGGCTGATTTTTATCTTTTACCGGATCGAGAAAGGGAGGAGGCGCGGAGAATGAGTTATTCTTGTAGCAGCGCAGAGCCTGTTTGCTGTACGCTGTATTAGGCAGCGCGTCACTCAAGGCTCCGACGCCAGTAAATCGGCTCCTGCGGCGACGACGCCGAGAGCATCAGAAAAGCCTCAGTTCCTGCAAGGGTGCGCACCCGATCAGCCCTCTTCTGTCGGACATGAAAGTGCAGCAAGGCTGCAACTCATCAGACATGGGGATCCCGGTTCGAACCGAAGAAGAATTGCGCAGAAATACCGTAATAACACCCGAGGATGTGCTTGGGCTACAGAAGATCACCAAGAGTAAGTAACCTGCTCGTGTAATTGGCACGATCGGAAGAGTAGTTAAAGCCTCACAGTTCCAGGAGATTAGTGCAACCCATCTGCTGTTGCTTCCTATTATAGTGTGTCTTTACACTGTAGCATGACATTATTCTCTGTGCATTCACTGTTTCTATAGAGGAACCAGACACAGATACCATGGACAGCGACACAGTCTGAAAGGTCCTCAAAGGGTCTCTGCAGATTAAAATAAGACGAAGTGATTTGAATCAGGGAGCAGTTACAGGTTTGATGTCACTTACCCAAGGACAGTTATTTGTGGGTACTGGACCTTGGATAGCTGGACTCCCCCGTGAATTATGGAAACAGGTTGTTGTCATTCACCAGTGTTACTGATGCCTCAGTTTGTTTTTGTTTTTTTTGTACGTGTTTATGATTGGAGGTGTTTTTAGAGTGTAGGCACTGACAGCCATTGAAGATGACTATGTGTGTAGGCTACTTCTTGGTTTGCTTCTCAAGTCCTGCCAAATAAAAATAAAAAAAAACAGAAAGGAGAAAGAAAAATCCTGGCTCTTACTAACTCCTTACCTCGAGGCACCTGTGGCTCTGAGGTAACAGGTGGCCAGAGATGTGATCCGCTGATTATAGCTCTTCTCAGACAGTAGTCAGCTGGAACAAACACAAGGAAGGAGAGAATACTATCAGCCAGTTGTTTAACACACTATGGATGCTGTTTCCCTATTATGTCATAACAACAGGACAGGGTAGGCTGTTAAAGGCTGTAAGTCAACTCAACTCCAAGGCCCTCTATTATTACATAATATCACGCACTGTCACGTGGATGAGTTTTTGCTGATAACATTAGGCTTCTGCTGACCAAGATGTTTGTGACGGTGGTTCAGGGCATCCAGATGGTGACTTGCTACTGAAACACTGTCTAGTCAGGACAGTGTCGGCTGTTATTTTGTCTGGGTGGCGTTTAGCATGTATGGATTAATAAGTATCCTTGTTTAAAGAGAGACACATATAGAAATTTAGTTTGCATAGGCTACTCTAAGCATGGCAGTTCACACTTATATTTAGAAATAGTAGATTGACAGCAACAGAAATCATCTACTGTATCTGGAGCTTTCAAGCTCTCCTCAAGGGCTTCATCATCAAATGTGATTATCAGTGACTCTGAGAGGGGATTTGAAGGTTTGACTATATCTAGCGTAGGAATCGTTTGTGTGTGTAAGTGTGTGTAATCATTTTTTGTCAAAGCCTAATGACATTCAGACTCCTTCCTCTGTGTCTTAAATGAAGCACAATTAGTACAAATAAATAAATGTGTTATTTATTTTATTTATTTAATTTTTTATATTTCAGATGTAAACAGTGGGATCAAACCATCATCATCATTTCTCATACTATAAAATGCTTATTTACATTGATTTTCATTAACTCCCGTTTATAGTTGCCAGTGAAATCGGGCGTCAAAACTGACCCCACTGACCTCCCCCCAAAATTTCAACACCAACTCTCTGCTCTCATCCTCTCTCACACCATCACATCTGTTTTTTCATTTGGTATCCTCCACAGCATAAAAGCAATGCCGTGGCTGCGTCAGTGCGATAATGCCGAAATCACTCATGATGGTTCAGTAATCTCTGCTCTCCGCTGACATGTAATCTGGATTATGTCAGAAGGACTGTAACATAGCATTCTGCAATGTCGTGAACACCTCAGGTAATTAATGACCCTGCAGTTGAAGAGTGAGGGAGTTTGTTTACATCGTCGGCATCAAGGTGCTGTGATCCCCAGCCATTCATTTACTGGCTCCCCTACAGAAGCCCAATGGTCAAATATGGCTTCTGTAACCCTGTCTTCATCTGAAGCATATGATATTTGACTTCATGTGAATGAGCTGATGTCAAAACTGTTTCCTTGTTTCCTGTTAAAATTTCTCCCCGAGGCCCTGACTGTTTTAAATGGCAGAGCAGACAAAAGGCTGACACACACACACACATACACACAAAGATACTGTAAGCATGGAGTGCTACACAATTCAGGCTATCATCTTCAGCTGCCGAAGAAAGAAAATCACAGTTGGGGAAGGGGGAAGCAGAAAATGCCTCACCCTGCAGTGTAAATTACTTTTCCAGTTGTGCTTTTGGGAGGTAAATGCCACCATTTTGGGGCAGCCCAGCTCCAGTCTGTCACGGTGGTTCAGAGCTGATAAGCGAGGCACAGCGCCTCATTGTAACACAGGCTGAGAGGAGAAGAAATATAATCCAGGCAGATGAGAAGCGCCACTGTGATATGAAAAATGGCACATTATCGTTTTACTGTTTACATGATGGATGGTTTATGATACACAGGCAGACACATAAACAGAAAACACAGCTGCTGCCAAATAAATCTCACATTTATAAACATCAATTTGTCACTGTATTTTTAAAAGAATGACGATAATTACTGATTGACAACATTACTGTGAGATAAAGGGGATCATTATCAGCATGTGTAATATTTGTTTTCTATATTATCATTTTTAATGTTAGATGTGTTGTGGTGAACATGTTGTTTACTTAGCTGTTGTCCTCTCATCCACCATGCCTTGTTGTGCTTCCATGTAAGTGCAACAGAGAGAGAAAAGTGTGCCTCTTACTGAAAATGCTCTTTGGTCTCTCACATTTGACTACAAGAGTATTCAAATGGAAAGATAAAGACACATTCCTCTGGTGGATTGTCGCGCACCCTAATTCAACTTTAATTCAATAATGTGCATGGGGAAGGTTACAGCGGCAGATGGAGAGGGAAAGACGGTAACAAGGTTGACCTAACAGGAGCCTCGTGATGGGAAAACATTTTTTTCTAATGCATCAAATCCATCTTTTCCTCAGAAAGGCTTAACAAAGTAAATAGTAAAAAAAAGTAATAGGTAATTACTTTCATGAAAGGTCAGGAAGGCATTTCCTGAATCTTCAAGTCCTCATCTTGCTGGGGACTCATTTCTCTCCAAAACATTCCTTTCATTTTTATCAACACTACGTCTTGCTCATCTGCATAGTACATCACATACACATTTTAGAAAAAATGAAGATGGAAGAGGCGGTGCCTGGCGCAGTGTTTAAGGTGTCCGCCCCATGTAGAGGCTACAGTCCTCAACGCAGGTGTCCCCGGTTCGAACCCCGCATCGGGCAGACCTTTAGTGCATGTCATTTCCCCTCTCTCTGCCTCCCCTTTCCTGTCTCACTGTGCTATCAAATAAAGCCAAATAAAGGCAAAAAATGAATTAAAAAAAACAACAGAAAGAAATTTCATTAATCAAATGTCCAGTAGTTTATAGAAACAACCCTTTCCAGAAATAGTAGTTTTTTGTTTTTTAATATTACAATAAATTCTAAAACAAGGTGGTAATATTCAAGTGGCATTTTCAATGGGATTGACAGATTGTTTGGTCCAGATAGTTTGACCAGCATTAGGTTTATAGAGAAGGTTGGTAAAGTTACACTGTTATCACTTCGTACTTTGACTGTAAAATGTAACAGTATTGGGAGTGGATTTATGTCTGGATATATCTGACATTCCTGAAAGGAATACTGTTTGATAAAGAAAGATGCTATTTGTAGGTTTTTGTGCTTACACAGAATTTGTGTTGGAATGTGTGTTATGAGTTGGTTTCACAAACTGAGAGCATAAGAGATGAATTTCCCATTGAAATTATTCCATGTTTATAATGAACCATAGGGAATCAAGAAAGTTGAGCAAGATATTGCATATACAGTACCTGTCTTTACTAGTAATCGAGTAGATTAAGCTGCCAGGCCGGCTGGCTGGCCTTGTTATTCTGGTCCCTAAAGTGTGTAAACAAAGATGTTCAGATCAGCCACATGTGAAGATTGGGACAAGTTTGTTCTCCACACATGAACATGCTTGTCAGATTGCGTTCGTTGGAAAAAAAAAAGTTGTCTAATGTCGGCTGAAAGTGCTGAGAGAAGTGTTCAACAATCTAACAAGCATTTTGTTTAAAGGCAAACTGGTGCCCATAAAATACTACAATGTCCAAACACAAGTCAACAACCATTTTTGTCAACGAATTTTCAAGTTTACATTATCTGATACATTTTTTTTTTTATCCCCAAATAAGTCTTCTAAATGTCTTAATGGCAGTCTTGAAGATTAAATCTTCTGATTTCAATGGCTGGGTTACAATCAGTGATATTATTTGAACAGTTTCTCTAATTTTACACCCTCTTCTGGTCTCGGTAGATCTATGATTTCTTCACAACATGAGAGTCAATTTCCTCTTTATGCTACAGTGGCATCAAAATGCTTTCCAAGTGCAGATAAAGACAAATAGAAGACCTTCTTGGTGTAAAAACAAAATCCGAATTGTTATGTGCTTGGTAAGGGAGAAGCTCTACCACAGAGCCGCTGTTGGACCCTTGATACATTGGGGTGTAATTTTACCTCATCCAGATGATTTACTCAGGACAGTCTGGTTCCTTCTCCACTAATAGGTGATCAATTATTTGGCCTTTAATAAGTGTGGGACAAAGAGCAGTGCTTCTTTCTGCATCAGGCGGGATACGGCTTTAATTAAAATTGATTGGTGCAGCCAGTTCTTAATCTCCCATGCACAGCTGTCACAAGGTTACTCTTTCAGTGTGATTTGACATGGAGAGAGAGACGGCTTGTTGCAGCTACACAAACAATCAACACAATCTCACCAACTGTCTTTTACTTGTGTAAAACCAGGCAGCAGTTCTTAAAGTCTGAAACTATACCACAAGTGTTGTTATTGTAAAGGTGCATCGTTTGACAGGGTTATTAATCAATACCACTGACTCTGTGATAACTAGCTGGTGTTGATATTTATGGCTCATCATCTTGACTGTGTGTGTTGTCTCAAAGATCCTCTTAGTACCAGTGCAGGGAAATAATCCTAAAGACCTTAGAAATGTTAGAAGATCATTAGTGAAACATTTGGCTCGTGATCTTTCTTTGAAACACCCTTGAAACTCCTCTTAATAAATTTCACAGAGGCCAAAATACAGACATGAGAAAAGAAAATATCAGCAGAGTCAAATGTCCCCGTCATTCTCTGCTACAACCTGCCAGATAACTGTCTGCCAATGCATAGTTTTTTACCAAGGCTGGACAGGTCAAAGACAGTGTCTACATTAAGCAACTTATTTCTCTGCTCTTTTTCTACAGTCCTCTGTGGCATTTAATTCTCATGCATTTTTATGGCTTTATCTGTACTATTGATAAAAAAAAATATGCACGTGAACTTACACAAGGAACCTCTTTACATGAATGAAATTCAGAGACCTTGGTTTAAAAACTGTAGAACAAGTATCTGTTCAGGCTTCTGGTTGAAGGAGGAATTAGAGCAACTGAAATGCTGTAGCTGCTTTCAGTAACATGCTGTAAGAAGGGGTTGTAAGTATGTATGTTAATGTGTATATAAATATCCGGTTCTCTTAAAAACTGCACTTTTTCCTTAAAACTGTGAAGAGAGTGAGACAGACACATCATGAGCGTCCCTCCAGGTTCCTCTCACAGCCTGACCCTACAGTAACTAACTGTGACACAGTGGTCAGAGAGCCTGTGTTGAGTTGAAGAAAACACACTCCTCAGTGTGCTAAACATGCATGTCGTGCTGCACAGCACATAAATGTACCAAACTCTAATAATTACAAAAGCCTTTGATCTCCTGAGGGCATTTATATTTATGTTTCGGGTTATCTTTACTTTTGTAGTTTGTCTAGTAAAATGACTAATAGGATTTTCCAATGTGTTGAATATAATCCTTTGAAGAAAGAAATACAAAGTATTTAAACAGTCTGAGAAGCCCCTAAAGGGACTTGGGGAGAAAACAAAAAACAAAAAGTTTCTTGTGCGCACAAGAAGGTGATATTTCCATTATTTCCACAACTGGGAGGATCCTCTCATTTGCTCCAATGGCAGAAATATCACTTGGTATCGCTAGCGCATGAGAAACTTTTTTTCCTTTCCCCATGTCCCATTAGTGGCTCTGTAGTGAAACACACTTTCTTGCATCGAGTCACAGCAAGTGGTTACCTTAGCTTAACCAGTAACTCTCAAGTACCAAAACAAATACGTTGATTAGTAAGACTTGCAGGTGCAAGGTGGATTTTACGTCTTCATAAAATCCTCCCACTGAGGTGCATTAATTTTTCCCAGAATCTCATCTGCATTCAGATGCTCAGAGTTCAACCTCTCCATGAACCTCACTGTTTGCCAGTTTGCCTTCAGGTGTTATTAACTGACAGACATGAAACAGCCTGCTACCCAGGTGCACTGTATCATGACATGTCGTCAACATAAGGATCTTAAAGATATAATGTCACTAGTTGCCTTCGGCTATGGATTATTTTAAATTAAAGACATGTAAATGAGCGCACATTGTTCTTCCTCATGTTTGGATTAATGCTACACAGAGTCTCAGCACGAACTGCAGGCCGCGGAGAGTCAAATGGAAAGAATAAGGCATGTGAAGTCAATCCCTGTGGCTGAAAGACTGTAACTCCAGGCTAATCTTGGGGATTAAGGCGCTATAAGTGGTAACTCACTAGCTCTTCATGAATGCCATTTTAGTGTCAGACAGGTTCTGCGTATGTGAATACAGGAACACAGCATGACTCAAGACTTGCTGCTAATTTTACTCAATTTACAGAAAGTGGCAAATCTAGACAGGATATTCCAGTCGAGTAAAAATCATAATTACACTGAACAATGTTCATGTGTAACAAGAAACTTGAGTCTATGATAAATGTGTATAGTTATCATTTGGAAGAACTCAACAAAATCATTTTGCAACACTAAAAACACGAAATCGGACACATGGACGTCTTGTCAATACATGAAAAGTAAATCCAGAATTTGACATTCCTCCTCATCATGTGTAATTATGACAGATGGACTGTGCCAGGAGCTGCTCACTTGCCAGTAATCTATCATGTCACACTGTGATTGAAGTCACTGTTGATACATATCTCCTTAATATTCTGCATCAAGTCTGCACAGTTTCATTCTTCCTTTTCTTCACGGTTGCTGAAGCGGGCAGGCCCTCTATAGAAGGAGGCCTCGGGTACACCCTCATCAGATCCCAGATGAGCAACATTTCATTAGCATACCACTGATGCCAAACCCCAGATACACTCTTTTGATTCACTGCTGCACCTTGTTGTTGCAGAGCAGCCAGGTGGATGAGGGGAAGGAGAAAGACAGACTAATCGAGCTGGCACACTATCAGAAGGAGTGTTGCTAGGTGACAGTGTTGAAGGAAGTGAAGTGGAGCGTGTGTGTGTGTGTGTGTGTGTGTGTCTAGGTTAAAGATAGAAAAGAGGAAGACAGAAGGGAGGTATTTTCTGTCTGGAATCATTCAACCTTCATAATGTGAAGATAATGTGATTTTTTTCAACTAGATTTTAATAGTTTGTCTTTGCATAGACGTAGCGTTAAAGATGTAGGGTGTATTTCTCCCGTTACTATCTTCTTCACTGATTTAGGCAGCATGGTGTTTCGTTTTACAACACAGTCAGGGTAGGGTATGTGAGAGCTTGTTCTCAAAGGAATAGTTTGACATTATGGGAGATGTGCTTCCTTCCTTGCAGACTGAGATCAACACCGTCCACCTGTCTGTATATTGATAATAAAGCTGGTAGGCAGTTATCTTAAAGGGATAGTTTGAGGGATAATTGCCCCATTGTCATAATCCCAATAGTTTTAGCAGTAGGTTTGTTACCTTTAATTGTCGGTGCAAGCTATTTTTAGAACAGCAGAGCAGAGCCGTGAGCTGCTCAGAGCTGCGCTACGGAGGCTAATGGGATTTCTTGGTTTCCCTCATCAAACTCATCAAATACACAATCCAACAACTCCGAAACGCTCTGGTGGACAAGTTGTGACCTGCAAATTCACCATGCTGTGAGATAAGAGAACGTTATGAGACAGAGTTGTTTTCAAGGTAAATTCATGCAAAACCACGGATGTGCATTCCCGTCGGGGGCAGTTGTTCTGCAAGCAGTCTCTGCATTTTCCTGAAAAACTTGGTTAATGTGCAGGTCACAACTTGTCCACTGGAGCGTTTTGGAGTTGTTGGATTGTGTATTTGATGAGGAAAACCAAGAAATAGTGACTATGGATTATGGCAATGGGCCTATTTGCCAAAATGTTGAACTATCCCTTTAATTTAAGCATTAAAGGACAGTTCCGGGCAAATTCAACTCTGGGCTGTATTTTCCTAACATTTTAGGTCTAAAAGAAGGAATCTGAAGATTTTCAGTTTAATTGTTCCTGTTTTGCGGTAGTTGTGTCTGTCCCCGGATCGCCACGGCAGTGATGAATGGAGCGGATGCAAGTTCCGCTGGTTCGGCTGTTTACATCCCTCATCCTTTTTTTTCCACAGACAGCGTCAGATGGCTAACATGCACTGAGAAGTTTATTTACTTCAAGCAATCCAGCATGTTTGTAAAACTAGATCAAATTCAAAGTCTCACAGAGTCTCGCGCGAGACCCAAGTTGACGCGCTCAGTGTGTGTTTACGTGCAGTCGGAAGCTCCCATTTGTGTCATAAACACAATATCAACTCTTGACTTGCTTGAAGTAAACAATTTTTTCCACAGACAGCATGATGGCTACTCAAACATGCACCAATAAGTTTGTTTACTTCAAGCAAGTCTTGTCGTGTTTGTGTGTGTGTGTGTGTGTTTCTTTGTATAAGGCTGAACTACAACATGACAATGCTATCTTCTAATCTTCTAATTATCTAATGTCCAAATGTCTTCGTCCTGCCTCTGGATTACCTTATTTTCTTCACCCAAACCTTCCTGGATGCCATTATGGAGTTTTTTGCCCCTAGTTCCTAGTGAAAAGTCTCCATATTGAAATCTGTTGATCATTTTGATCGATCACAAGATTGCTCCTAAATCCATTTTGTAGTGAGGCTGTGTTCATATTTTACTTTTAGAAATAATAATTGTGATGTTAAGTGCTTGAGAAATCACTGTCAAAACTATGTGTAAATGGACAATGATCACTAATCAAATTCACCAACTCTACTATAAGATCCTGCCCTGGTTCATGACAGGGAGCGAGCTGATTGGTTAGATCAAATAAAACATGAGGTGTGTAGAAAAGACATTTATTTCAAATATAATATGCAGTTTGGGAAAATTGCAATTTAACGGTCACTCGTAACTTCCAACCCGTGAACTCGTACCAGATCAAACTGGTACGACTTCACAGGTCGGAAAAACACAAGTTACGGGTTTCTTTTTGTTAATATACTGTAAGTCCTAAATAGTCCTGTTTTCCGTCAGCAATCACTTACACAGAGTGTTTCGGCCAAAACACGGGGTCTCTCCTTCACTCTGCTCTGCTGTAAACTGAGGAGAAAACTTTCCTTGTGGGATACAAGCGTTATCCAATGAGGAGAGAGAACGGCATCCCTACGTCACCACATTCACGCGTACCCCTTGGCTGCACACACAGCCCTTCATGCCGTTCTCTCTCCTCATTGGATAACGCTTGTATCCCACAAGGAAAGTTTTCTCCTGGTTTACAGCAGAGCAGAGTGACTAGAGAGACCCGTGTTTCCGTCGAAACACTCCATGTAAGTGATTGCTGATGGAAAATAGGACTATTTAGGACTTATATTAACAAAACATTCTGCTGACTTCTGCTTTAAGGATTATCAATCATTTTAAGTATGGTAGGTGTAATTCATTTCTTATCTGTGAGATGTAGATTTGATAAATAAACTGAAGTGTAGATGTTGCAAGCAAAGTAGTGCAAAAAAAAAAAGAAGTTACTTTATTCATGCAGCACTTTGTAACTTTGTAAAAAAAAAAATCTTACTCCATGGAGGTGTCACAGTATTCATCTTTTTGAAAATGGCATGTTGCCTTTTTCCAATGCCATAGTGACAGTTAGGGGGGAAAAAGCTGGGAGAGAGGATGGAGGATGACATACAGGAAATTGCACAAGATGGATTTGAGTTCAGGCCGCTGCAGTATGGACTGATCTTATGCTCCAACATGACAGCAGCATTGGAAAAAAAAAGTAGGTCAAAACGGCGGTAATACTGACGGTATTGTATTTTATTGATCTGTCCATCCCCTCTTTATACTGAGGAAGGGGGAGCTTTTAGATATGACTTTGAATTCATTTAACTATGCATTTCATCCTCTTCTGTAAATAGTATAATGTAAAACTACAGAAGTACCTTCATAACTTCAGTGACGTCACCACATGACAAGTTGCTGGTTCCAGTATTAATTTCCATTGTGGCATGATAACAAGGCTCAGCTCACAGCGAGACAGCATTATGCAGAGGCAAACATCAACATAACATATTAAATCCCCCACTGTGAAGATTTTGAGGCTGCAATGGTATCACCTACTTTGTGTTATTTTGAGAACACTTTATATCACTGTATTGTCATGTAAAATAGGAGCATTTAAGTGCAATTCATGTTATAGATGCATTCATTCATACATTCATCCAAATATTATTGTTATATTATCATTATTATTATTATTATTATTAGTGGTAGTGGTACTGCCGTAGAAGTGGCAGTAGTTAGAGTGTTTGAGGTGAACAGACATGCAGTGTCCATATGAACTATGAACTAAATAGAACAGTTCTGCACAGTATTATATAATAGTATTTGCTTAAGTTTATGACTGCTATCTTCCAGTCAAGAGGATTTGAATGTGTGTGTTAATTTCTCTACTCTCTTCAGCTCTACAGTGATTACATTCTGTCTGCGGCGTGCAGCATTCAGGTACTCTATAAATACTGCCTGAGTGTTTTTTTTCTTGCTGTTGCTTTAGAAGAAACACAGTCCCAGTCTAACAGGAAGCTTATAATATTCTCAAAGCAGATAAGCGCCTCACATCAAATGAACTGGCACTAGAGGGCACTGCATCAAACAGCAGCTCTCTAACCCTCTTACTGGAGTTTGGAAGGAAACATAAAGGGACTTTGCGTTTAGTTGTTGTTGTTTTTTTTTTGTACCAGAGCAGCTTTACATGGAAATCTCTTGACCAGTCTTGTGATGTTTACCCTGGAAACAAAACTCTCTCATGTACAGTATGTGAACCCGTCGTCATGAAGTCCTGTGGATTCTGCAACACAAGTGCATGTATATTAATCCGCTGCATCCATTCAGTAAAATACAACCCCCCACCCCCAATCAGATGTTATTCTACTGTTTTTGTTTTTGTTCTTGTTGTTTTAAAGGCATATTAGGTCATGAGACATGGTTTTACAAGCATAACCTGCCAAGACATGTGGTCTTGCAGTTACACAATATTTCACAAACCATCAAGACATGAAAGCTGTGATTATACAAGTCAAAAGATTGCATAATATTCTTCACTTATACATATAATGGGTTATATGGACATCAAAGTGTTTTTAAATGGTTTCAGTTTTACATGATTTGATTTAGATTTTTAAGACCCTTTTTTCTTTCTTTTTTTTTAGTCCTGTGCTTAATCTGGTCGTGAAAGCAGAGTATTTTTGAACACTGTAATGCAGAGTGCATAAAAAAACATGAAGATCTGCAGAGATGATGTGATGAATGATGATGTGAAAAGGAGCATAATAGTAGTCTTACATACAGACAGTGTGATTAGGGGCTTAAAGCTCAAGTTATCTGTTATTTTATTTTTTACTGTGCAGTGCTTTGTGACGTTCTGTTCTCCATATTAATGACCAAAGTAAGATCCTTGTCTTGTATGGTGAAGCACTGAGAGATTATAGTCTTGACATGATGCAGTCTGACTTCATCACTTGTAAACAATTGCATTTAAATTATCTAATTAGCCTAACTGAGCACCACAGCATGAGAACAAGACACTCGTCATCTTTGTCATTCTTTTATAGTCAGAGGGTTTTAAATTTTTCTTTTGATTCGTCAGTGATTTTTTTTTTTTCCCTTACGCCAGTGTTCACTCACTGTGTTAAATAGCGGACTAAATAATAATGTTTCACTAGAGGGACATTTTTAGACAAGGTGTCAGGTATAGTGCCCTGTACTTTATGAAAACATCTATAAATATCTTCAAGCAGGTGGCTAAAGCCTGTGTGGTCCATCTGCTCCCTAACCCTCAGAATAATAACGGATGCAATTGTGTGAATGTGAGTGCAAGTGTGCGTGTGCATGTGTAACCATAAGCATGTGTACAAATATACAGACATTTCCCTGTGTGTATTAAAACTCAAAGTCAGAGTCAGAAAGACAGAGAGAAAGTTAAAAAGTAAGAGAGACCCTTCAAGGCTTATGCAACATAGACAGCCAATAATAACCGCACTGACCATAACCCTAATGAGATAGTAGGTGCATGTGCGTGTGTGTCTGTCTGTGTGTGTGTCTGTGTGTGCGTGCATGCATGTTTTGTGTGTGGGTACCCAACCAGTTGGTCCATGTGATGGTAAAACACAATAAGCCTCTTAGGTCTAATCCTGCCCTGTTGGGAGGGGAGTGTCTCACACATGCTTACACATGCACACATAAATGGTCACACACACACACACACACACACACACAGAGACACACACACATGCACAGTGCCAGCGTGGCCAAATCTGTCACCCTGCTCAGGATACTTGGGTTTCTGTCTTCCTCTGGACTCGTGCTCGCTGGACTTGACAACCCTGCTGTTCACTGTAGGCTATGTTATAGAAAACTAATAACAATAATAAGTGCAAAAAAATGTTTTTTTTTAATTCAGTATCATGGATTATCAAAGTGTCCAGTGCCTGTGTGCAAATTGTTTCTGTTGACATAAGATGTTATTTTTTTCCCATAATTTGTAGATATCACTATGTCATCACTGTTAAAGACGTAACCAGCATTAAGTACAGTATGCATTCACCAGCGTAACATACATTATAGAGCACACTGTGCTCGGTGAGCTGTAAATACTAATCAGCTTAATATTGTTTCTGCTTTAAAAGAAGAAACTAAAGTATTTGAAAGAATAAAATATAGTAAGTAGATGAGAGAGAAAATCAGGTCATGGTCAGGCAGTGTATTTCTTAATAAGCAATGAATGAATAAATGAATGTTTTCATCTTGTATATTGAGATGACACTAATTTACAGTGAATGCACAGTAGAATAATATGAACAGTGGTATTTCCTGGCAGTGAGTCTTTCCTTATCGTGTTCCAGGGCCTAAGAATAAAAAGTGTTGTATAATAAAAACATTTCAAAAGTCTTCTTACACTAAATTTGGAAGATTGGCTTTTAAAAATGAAAGTGACTTGTCTTGACTATTTTGGTGTGTATAAACTGACAACAGGAATTACTTAAGCACTGTTGGACTGATTCTTTCTTCTTTGGATATATTTAACTCTCAGTTAGTACAGTACAGACGCAGAAGATGAATGACCTGGCTGCTCAACGCAAAGCTGGAGTAGCTCAAATGTATTTCTCCTGCTTTATGTATCCATCCCCTTGAATGAGCCTGATGGTTCACAATGTGTCTGACCCGGCCCGCTCTCTGAGCTTTTATTAGTGTAGTCGAGCCGCTCAAGAGACTCTTATTGTCGGTGTAATTTCTCAGTGTAGAGAGAGAAAAATAGCTTTCTTGGAATTATTGTGGGGTTGCATTGAAGGCTAGTGGATTGTACTGATTATACTACGTATGTACTGACACATACTAAAGCTTAATTTCTCTTCTTTTTTCCAGATTATCTTTGTTCTCCAGAAGAAAATGTCCACATGATCGATTTCACCAGGTTTAAGATCCGCGACATGGAAACAGGGACAGTCCTGTTTGAGATCACTAAACCTCCAATGCCAGGTCAGCTCTAAATAACGCAACATATCGTCCAGACCGAGTTTAAGTTTCCTCAGTTGCCACTATTTTTATCTCACTCCTTATGTCAGTATTTCAGACGTTATTATATATTCCTCTTGTCTCCATGACGCTGCAGAGGATATTGATGATAATAATAGAAAATGTAATAATGGGTTTTTATCTCGACAGGCCCATAGCACTGTGAAAGGAAAAGACTGTCTGTACAGTGAGAGAAAAAAAAGATCTCACTCTGTGAAATATTGAGCTGAAGTAAAGTTTGACTTCAAAGCTCTTTCATTTATTTTCTTTCAAAATTTAGCGGGAGACAAAAAGCAGTGTGACCCCAATGCTGGCCGTTTCGTCCGATACCAGTTCACCCCAGCGTTCCTGCAGCTGCGGCAGGTCGGAGCCACGTAAGTGAAAGTCCTCAATGTATAAGCTCATTGATGCAATGATATCCTGTTCAACCCTGCTGCTCTGACACCAGACACCCATTTCATGTAGGAGGTGTGTGGGCTTCAGTGTGAGACAACAGGGGCCAATGATGATGATGATGATGATGATGATGATGATGATGATGATGATGATGATGATGATGAGTGTGAACGTACAGAGCAGCCCGGCCCACATGCTGAGTCAAGCACCAGACTGTCAGTGCTCCTGAGTAGTGTTCATCATCCCACTCCTACTCTGTGACTGCAATCCAACCCAACCACTGACTCATCTACATAATCCAGGCCTAATGAAAGAACTCAGTGTGTATTAGATATCATGTGTTTTGTATAGAGACTATGAGGGGGGGCGGAGGAGGGGGGGTTCACACAGAATGTAAGAAATAAGATGATTGTTGTTCTTGGCAACTAAATTAAGGGATATTTTTACATAATTTGATCCATTAGTGCCATTATCCCAAAGTAAAAAGAACATAATTTCATCCAAAGCATAATTAGCAGGTACAGTTGTTTAAAAACAAAAACAACGAGTAGTGCACGCAACAGCTATGGCCTCCATGCATGCTCACCACGCAAGTCTTTTGTAGTTCAATACTTATTTTCCCCTCTGTATGTGTAAATGCGTGATTGTCACCACTGGGGTTAGATAACTTTTTAAAGGGAGAATGGAGTTCAATTTTTGGGCAAATTGTCCCATCGCCATAATCCTATAGTTTTAGCAGTAGGTTTGTTACGTTTAATTGTTGGTGCAAGCTGTTTTGAGATCGGCAGAGCAGAGCTGCAAGCTGCTCAGAGCTACAGTACACTACGGGCGCTCATGGGATTTTTTGGTTTCCCTCATCAAACTCATCAAATACACACAGTCCAACAACTCCAAAATGCTCTGGTGGACAAGTTGTGACCTGCACATTCACCACGTTATGAGATGAAAACAGAACGTTACGAGACAGAGTTTTTCGAGGTAAATTCATGCAAAACCGCTGATGCGCGTTCCCGTCTGGGGCAGATTTTCGGCAAGCAGTCTCTGCATTTGCCTCAAAAACAACTCCGTCTCACAGCGTGGTTAAATAAAGAGATCAAGATAAAATGGATCAACAGTTGGCTTGTTTGCACCATGTGTGATCGTCAAATGACCAAACTACATTGAAATCAATTAGAATGAACAACCACAAAGATACTGGTTTCTAAAATGACTTGCCGTATCGTTGCAGGGTTGAGTTTACAGTGGGCGACACCCCCATCAACAACTTCCGCATGATTGAGAGACACTACTTCCGCGATCAGCTGCTCAAGAGCTTTGACTTTGAGTTTGGCTTCTGCATGCCGAGTAGCAAGAACACGTGCGAGCACATCTACGAGTTCCCGGCACTGTCTGAGGACATCAGTGAGTGTCGCGCACACACACACAGGCAACAAGAGACAAATACACCCACACACAGATGTTTTATCCGATCTAACAGGAAGTGATGTTACAAAATCCTGATTGTTTCTGTGCTCCTCCTTTTCCCAGTGCGTGAGATGATCCTCAATCCTTATGAGACGCAGTCTGACAGCTTCTACTTTGTGGACAACAAGCTGGTGATGCACAACAAGGCAGATTATTCCTACAGTGGGGGGCCATAGGAAGACGTCCACCCTCTGGCCCTTTCGCTCTCCCCTGTTCTAGACATTCTCCATGATCCAGGTACCACTTCAGGACCAGAAGCAGAAGGACTGACGGGCAAATCACTGGCAGTAAATACAACTTGTCTCACTCCTGTTAGACTTCATGTATTTCCATTCAGGTATTCAGCCACCTGACCAGTCCAGTCAGATTTCTCCCTCTGCCTCTTTGCAGGAACATTGAATTCTGCCAGTTTTACCATCAATCTGCATCAGTGTGTGTTGTGTGCGTGTGTGCGTGTGTGTGTGTTTGTGTGTGTGTGTGTGAACGAGCGAGTGTGTGGGCAGTAAACACATGCAGTGTCTGTACATACTGTTGGTTTCAGTCTGTGTACGTGGTTTCCACTTTGATCATCAGGAACACATGGGTTCATTTACATTTTGTGTGTTTTGATAGCCATTAATGTGTAGAAGAAGAAAAGGAGACAGTGGGTCTTGTTTGTCCTGAAACACACTGGGAGACAAAGAGAGAAATGAAGTTACCCGAATAATTTAATAATAACCATCCAGATGTATATTTATATAGTTTGTATAGGAATCTCATTACATTTTTACTCCTGCAGGTTCTTGCATTTGTAGAAGCACACAGTCAGAACGTTTCAGTCCTCCTCCCATGATCTGTGGCCGTTCAGTTGAATGACAAACAGAGATGTGTACTTTGTCTATGTGAATGTGTCATTTGTTTTATGTTTTCATGTTCATAGTACTACGACGTCAGGAGTATTTTTTAAAGAAATAGCCATTTTGAAGTTTCAGAAAACATACATTAGCCAAAAGTCAAACATCAGATACCAATTTTGATATCCAGTATGTTCTCTGTAGTACTGAACACTGTGTATACTTTATGATAAATGTTTTAAGTATGAAATTAAAGAGTATGTAAAGTTTTGACAGCTGAATTCCATCACTGCAATAAATATGGGATTTTTCTTGATATACATAGTTTCTTTCTTTGTTACATTTTTTTTTTCCAGGAAAGATGGAAAACAATAAGGTAAAGTCATGCGGATCAGACAATAGATTATCAAAACAACGGAGATTATTAACACTCAATTCACTGCAAAGGTTAACTGTGTGAAACAGCTTATAATGAACTGAAGGAAATAAAAGCCACAGTTTAAGTTTATTGATGACATTGTGTGAATGTCTGTTATCAATTTAATGTTATTACACTTACTGGTGAGAGACTAACTAGTAACCAATGTTAATTGACAGATTTCGTTTTACATGTTTAAAGATTTATTCTTAAAGACAAGATATCTGCCAGTTGTCAAAAAACAAGCTGTTTAGTCCTAATTAGTAAAAGAAACTAGAAAAAGTTGACTATATTTCTCATTCCTCATTAAAATATTGAGATTACACTTCATGAGATGTTGGCAGATCTCAAGAGCTCATTAGTATGTAATATCACATTTAATTCACATGTACATATTGGTTTTGATCTTTTCTGTGGAGCAGGTGGACCAGTTATGTTGTGTGTATTTAAAGTCTGAGAAAATTACATCAGAGGAACAAGCTGAAAAGAAGACCCTCCTACATCAGAGGAACAAGCTGCACGACGTAAAGTGTTTGCTGCCATCTTCTGTGACAACAGTCTTACTGCACAGTTGCCATGAGCGTTGTTACTGGACTTCTTCAGTGTAAACGACCTGAGTTTTCCTATAGTCAGAGTCAGTGGCTGTGACATAAACAAAACACAAATGATTTGATATTATGAACATACTTAACAATGTGTTTTAAGCATCCAGACTTTGTTATTGTATTAGTACCATGCATTTCTGTGTTTTGTTTTAACTCAACCTTTAGAAATAGCTAACAAATAAAGCAACTGCACATCTGATAAGTGACTAAAGTAGCCTATTTAAAATACATCAATAAACCAATACAGCAATGAATTGAACGAATTACGATTTATTTAGATAGGCAAACTGAATAACAAATAATCAAATGAAATAATAGGTTGTTGTTGTTTTAAATTGAAACTCCATGAAATAATTACTACAACAGTAGGGTGAAACTTGTAGATCACTGTGACAACACAGTTTATAAAAGGTAAATAAATAAGTAAATTCACAAAAAACTTAAACAATTATGAGGACATTTAACAACTTAAAAGTAGATTATTTACTACCTCACCATAAGATAGATCAAAAGCTCTTACAAACAAAACAAAAACAGGGTGAGAAATGTGTATTGTAACAGAAAACAAAGATATAACGAGAACAACATCATTTGGTGACAGTGGATCCAAACCTTGAACATATTTATAAGTAGCTCCTCCACAAAGTATGTAACACAATGGCAAACTGGGGATCTGGTGGGACAACTAACCACTGACCGAATATGCTGGGATCAGCCATCAAGTCGTTACAGTAAGGAGATGGTTGTGGTGCAGGAGGTCAGATACCCGCCCAAGCTCTCCACCCCTGAATAAACCAGAGGGTGCAGTCCGTTCAAACAGCCGTGTTGATCCAAGTGTGGTTCGGTGTCGCTGTCCCCCATCTCGTACCCGTCTTTATACTGACCGCTAGAGGTCATATCTGACGTCTGACTGACAGGAGGCGTGACCTGCGGGCCGCTGGTCGGGACATGGTGGTACTGCAGGGCAGGGGTGGTGGTGGACGGTGCTGCTGTGGAAACATGTGGATCTGACACCAGACTGTCCTTCCCCAACATCTCCCACATGTTACCTGGAACCACAGGGGGAAACTTCAGAAGACAAATTCACCTTAAAATGTATCCCTTTTTTGAAAATTAGTGTAACAATTTAAACAAAATGTCCAGCTCAGGGATGAAACACTACACATCATGTTCTGAGAAACTAAAGATACAACAAAGTCAAAAACGACAGGTGAAGAGTTTTCCCAGGAATGTGCTTAACAAGGAAAACAGTCCAGACAGGCAATGGTACAAAGGAGGGGGGGCAGAATCACAGTCAAGCAGGCAGCAACAGGAATGAGGCAGGTATGCAATATTAAGTCTCAAGTGTTTGGAAAGGAGCAAGAAGTCTAAAACGTGGTGAGTGCACACAGACAGAAGTTTACACAGAGAAGGTGATTAGGCGAATGGGAACAGGTGTGTGGTGGGAAAAACACATCAGAAAAGACTGATATGTTTTTGTGCAGCTAACAGATTTGTCTCCGACACAGATTGAGACTAAAGGAGAAGAATGACGCCAGCTTTTATCAGTAATCAGATGACTTATTTTTCTAAGAGGGAAAAAAAATGGCTGAAGGACATGAGTGTAAACATCAAGGGAAACTGAGTTTAAACTGGCAGTGAGTGCCAGATAAAGAGGCTGCTAGACAGTCACTGCATGCATTATTAATGAGGAAACTATAAAGGAGTGGCAGGTAAAAGTGCACGAATATGTCAAATAAAATGAATAATGGCTGAATGGCTGGCATTAACCCCAAAACACCATGATTAAATCAATAAACATGACCTGGACTTGCATTGCTGCAACCCCATTCCATCTACACCCTCTCCCCTTTCCTTTTTTTTTTCTTTCTCCCCTTTTTTGACCATTATTCACTGCTCATTTGTCCTATAGAGACCTGGCATTTTAAATCTCAACTCCAGCATTTTAATTATTAACACTAGCACTTTAAACTCCGGCTCCAGCACTTCACTGCCTAACTCTAGCACTTTAATGTGAACTATCATTGTAATGTATTGTAAAATGTGTTATTATGTGACAGTGATTGTACTATTTTCTCTGTTCTTTTCTTTTCCTTAAAAAGAAACAAAATAAGAAGAACAGAACCTTTTAAATATTGTACTTTAAAAAAAACAAAAACCTGTTTGTTTTTATATTTTAGCTGGGGGGACTACCAATGGAAATGAGCTTGGTAGCTAGATTTGGGTACATTTACATTTTATTTTTAAATGTGTATTAATGTACATTGTCCCTCGTTATAAAATAAACTGAATTGAATTGAATCCCATTTAGCTGCTCCACTTTCAGAGCAGAAACAAAACATTCTGACTGAAAGCCTGGTCTAAGAGAAACTCTATTTCCATTGTTCTTTTTATAATACAAGAGTCAGACAACATGAACACACATGATTACACCTGCCCTACCTATGAATTATATCAGACATGGTAATACATCAGTGGATCAGTGAAGTGCAGCCTGATTTCTCATTCGACTGCCAGGGTCTCACCTTGCAGCTGCAGGTCAGTGAGACTCGGGTTGAGTGTGTCAATGTCATAACTGGCATCTCCCTCCAAAATAAAGTCCTGCATGCTCCTGGGGCCGGTGCCGTACTCCGCCACCTGCATCATGCAATTATAAGCCGGTGGCATCTTTCCGGCCATCGGGGAGTTCAGGCCCCCTGACGAGAAGCCGGCGGCAGGCTGCTGCCCGCAGGCTGAGGAAGGGGTGAATGTGTTGCTGGGGTGAGCTGCAGCAGGAGGGAGGTAGCAGGGTGCCTGAGGCTGAATGTGGGCGTAGTGCGGGCGCCGAACAGGCTGGCAGGATGGTTTGAGCGCGGCTGGGCTGCAAGACGACGAGGCTGTGCTGTAGACTGAGGGCAATCTGGACGGGAGGGTGGAGCCGCTGTAAGGTGGCAGACACCTGAGCTTGTCCGGCCTCTCTCCCAACAAACGATCAAGGTCTTCTGTGGAAAGAGTCAAAGAATCAAACAGTAAAATAACCATCCATCTTTGAATAATTTAAAGTACATGTCATGCCAGCAGATTAATTAAATTCCTGCTCTTCAGTAAGAGTGTCTCGTGATGCGTTTAGGGAACCCACCTGGCCTCGCCATGCTCCTGCGAACAGTGACGGGATCTTTGCGACGCCACTTGTGCAGCTCCTCCTGCATCTTCTCCACCTTGGCTGGATTGAGGGCCCAGAGGCAGCCTTTACGGGACGACGTCCCATTCTTGTTCTCCACCTTCTCAAAGCACTTGTTCAGGGAGAGGTTGTGACGCACCGAGTTCTTCCACCCATCAGGTGCTGTCTGAAAATAAAAGCCAAGACATTTAATACAAAAGAGGAGGAAGAAGAGGGTCACTTCGTAATGTCAAGATGATTCTTTGCTGCCAAACTGTGGATCTTTGGTATGTTTCCTGTAAATCATAACCTAAGCAGGCAAACAAGTGTATGATTACATTTTTGCATGTTACAAGCTTCTTAATGCAGTTTGTTTAGACGATCAAGTGTTTTGTATTTCTGATTAGAAATGACAAATAGGATTATAGATGATCAGAAATGGTTTCATATCTATTCTACAATAATCAGGACACTATGTGCTGTCTGGAGGGAACATTTCAAACATGCATTTTTTTGTCCACTGATTCATATGAATTCAAAGATGCTTGACAACACTCAGAAAAAATATCTTTTGATGTATCTCAAAAATCACAAGTTTTGCAAAAGTATGTCTGACTTTTCTCAGAACGTCACTTTATCTTCTCATGATTTCTCTGAGCCTGCAGCCTGTGCCTACGTGAAAGGCCTATGTTTGGAAGGCAGCCATCTATAAAGTGCATTCTTGAATATAAATGTAAAGTCTTTGAGCGCTTTCCACCGGTGAACTTATTTGATGTGTATCTAATCCTTTATAAATTCCAGTATTTATGATGAGCAGGGGTTCAAACAGAGATCAAACCCTGCAGCAACATGCTGCACCATATAAAATCACACGGGCGTGACTGTAAGATTGAGCAACGTAAAATGCTTATATCTATGGTTTTAATTAACAGATGTGATTTTCTGAATGTTCAACAGTCCCTGCAGGAGCTCCATAATCTGCCCACACATGCGTGCACGCACACACACACACACACACACACAGAAACAGATAGAGGAGAGGCAGACAGGCTGCTGTCCAGCTGGTCCAGAGCCACCTAGCTTCAGGTGTATAACTCTGCTGTTCGAAAAGTAACATTAATCACTGAGTAATGAATGTCAGCTACAACACAGATGTGGTCCAAGGAAATCTTCAATTTACAAGAGAACACTGGGCAAATATGAACATGAGCCCCTCAGCTACAGAGGAGAGATGACTGAGAAACTTCACACAGGTGTACACACACACACACACACGGGCAGGAAAACCACAAAATGTTTGTGTCATAATTATGAATCATTATCTCTCATACTGCCACATGATATACTTGTAGCAGTGAATTGAAAAGAGGAAGTCTTTTTCAGTGGGAAATTGAAAAAGACTTGTGTCTTTTCCTCCCCTTTTCAGTTTGCTGCTGTAGCCATGCACTTCCTTAAGTTTTATCCTTTTTTATTGGTGAGTGCTCGCTTCTCACTCTTTTTTCATACTTGTAGCAGTGTACCGATTTTGACCCAACAGTTTTTACTGCTTCTGATCAACCTGAGTTTGTTTCATTTTGTGAAACTCAGTGTGTGATGATTTTCTGGACTCTCTCCCTGCTGTCCTGTCTTTCTTCACTGTCCTGTCAAATAAAAGCATTAAATGCCCCCCAAAGAAAGCATGTATTGTGATACCTTGAAATATGGGAAATGTTCAGTCATGAAGCTGTAGATCTCACTGACTGGAAGACTTCCCGTTTTGCTGCTCTTCAAAGCCATGAAGATCAGGATGCTACAGTGACAAAGGGGAGATTTGATTTGATTTGACATTTGATTAATTTTTGATGAATTTGAGATGACCAAATAAGAATTTGTCATAATTATTGTTGCTTTAAGGGCGTCTACATGATACAAGTATTACCTGTATGAATAAATGGGCTTGGGGAAGAGAGGCTGTGTGCTGCTCTCCTGGTGTGATTGAGCTGAGAGACTTTGAAGAGAATATTTCGAGCCGCTGGATTGGCTATTGTTAGAGTACGGTCCAGATGAGACCTGTAGGGAACACACACACACACATCATGATAAAGCTTTTACTGAGCGTATGATCACCCTGTAATTTATGACAATCGACCACCCTCTCCCAGCAGGCCCATAATGACACCTTAAAATCATTAATGGAAAGGTTTCAGTGTGTCACTCACTCACCTGTTGTGCAGGGCTGGACGAGCAGTAGGACGGGTATCTCTGAGCCAGGAAGCAGGAGGACTCCCCTGGCACGGCCGGTAGCTCTTGGTACGGACTCTGCAAATGTCAGAAAATCAAAAGGAAATTGCTCTGTAAGAATGTTTTTGTGTTTGAAGCAGTCCCACTAAATCTTAACTGAAATTGCAAGTGGGGATAAAAGAGTGTAGTGTGGGAGAAACCTGAATGCTGCTGTTGTTTTGTTCCCAGGTTGGTGGTGCCTTGCTGCTGCTGGAGACGTATGAATGAGCGACTGGGTTGAACCCATCCTGTAGACAGCTGAGGGAGGAGGGGCACATCTGGAGGCACTCCCCAGCTGTTACCGCTCGGTCGCTGAGCTGTCGGCGGTACAGGTGGAAATGGTCTGAGTCAGCGGATCCTCGCCCCAGTGCTGATCCTGAGCCTGAGCCGTTCCTGTTCGCAGCTGCGCTCCTGAAGGTGCTGGTCTCCGGCTGCACAGTGAAGCAGACCTCCATGGCCTCTGGAGCCTGAGGTGTGTGATCATTATCACAGTGAATGAACAGAATCAGGTTTAGATTATGCTAAGCAAACATAAGCATCTGCTGGTTGTATCTTCATATTACAGTGTAGTAGTACAGATACAAGATTATTCTCTGACTCACTGCAAGAAGGAGAATAATTCCCTATAATAAGTATTGCTTTTACATTTAAATACTGTCTGCTGTCCAGGTGTGAGGCCATGGATTGTCTGTGTGCATTCAATCAATTCTCACCCTCAATGTAAAACTTGCCTGTCTATGCATAGTCAAGTGAAGTCAGCAAGACTAGTGTCTTGGACTTGGTGGCATCCAGGTAACACAAAAAGCTAGACTGATGCAGCCTTATGTAGGTATGAAAGCCTCACTGCTTATCTGCCAACTCAAACCCACTAATAAAAATAAAAAAATGTCATAGCCTATTTCATTTCTGCCAATAAATCCACCTAAATGAAATACTGCGGCCTATCAAACAGAGAAGCCCGAGGCAGCTCAGTACCTGAGATTCTGCCATCTGCTGACAGGAGGCCTCACAGGGCTCACAGGTGTGTGGGTTGGCCTGCAGGGGTGATGTCTGAGACCTGCTGCTGCTCCTGCTGCTGCTACTGCTGCTGCTGCTGCGCGGGGAAAATTTCGGGGAGTCTGGCATTCTGCACGAGGCTCTGCTCCTATGAGGAGATGAAAAACATGCTCAGTCTGATTTATTTTTGTGTGGCATTTGCACAGTTTATAACACAGAGTGTGATGAGGGCAGCTTCTGGGAGGGCAGGCCAGCATAATGGGAGGACTGGATGACAGACTGGTTCATGAAGGGAGCGCATGTGCAGGTGGAACAGTTTGCAGATGAAGATGTTTAAATCCACCTGCCAGCATATCTAATGCTCTCTAATTAACAAAGTATTTAGTGTTGAAATAAAACAACAAATATGTTTTCATGTTTCTGGTATGCACATATGCACACGTTTAAAAAAAATTTCCACTGCTATGTGCAGGGGACAATAAAGGTTTTCTGAATCTGAATCTGAAAAACTGGAGAGAAAAAAAGTTTTCTATTACTGTGCTAAAATACCTGCTGCTAGCCTACTGGTGAATTCATATTTTCTCTCTCCACCATAAAGAGTAAACGCCCTTTATCATGAATTTGCTTCAAAATACCTATTCTTTTAATTTGTTGAAAATTCACGCTACAACTGGTTTTGCTTTTCACCTTTGTTATCAATGCATTCCTCTGCATTCCACCTTTAATCGTTGTCCTGATGGTCACCCAGTGTTGGGGGGAGCTAACCCATGGGGGTAATTCTTTCAACCACAACAAACACAAGGAATGCAAAGACCTCTACATTGGGGAAACAAAACAACCACTGCATAAACGCATGGCACAACACAGGAGAGCTAACTCCTCAGGCTTGGACTCTGCTGTCCATTTACATCTCAAGGAGAAAGCCCACTCCTTCGAAGACAGCAATGTTCACATCTTAGAGGACAGATGGTTTGAAAGAGGAGTAAAATAGGCCATCTATGTCAAAGTTGAGAAACCATCCCTCAACAGGGGAGGAGGTCTCAGACACCACCTATCTCCAATTTGCAATGCTGCCCTTTCATCCCTTCCCAGGAGATTCAACAATAGCCTCAAAGAACAACAACTGTTCACAAGTGACAAGTGTCTCCAACGACTGTCGTTACAACCCAATAGAGCACTAATGAAGTCCAAACCAACTTTCCACCAAAGACAGATGGTACATGACTCGAATCCTTATGAGACACCACTGAACTCATATAGGTGTAGGCTACAGTATAAACAGTGTTAGTTGGGAATTCCGACCTCTGGGTTGTTTTGAAGGCAGTTCATTTCTGTGACGAGGAGAGCAGCCGCTCTGCGATCGGATAGTAATGTCTTTCCAGGACGTTTCAGAGTTTGGCTATCTGAGGTGACTGGTGTGTGCTAAAACACAAAGTTTATACTGTTTATACTGTACACTACCGCTAGTTGGAAAAAGATTTAGGGCAGAAATCTCCTTTAAAACAAAGAACTTGCTGTCACAGTTTCTCAGAGGTCACATCCCACTGAGTCATTATGAATCTGCTGAGACAGTATCACGCAGGCATGGCAACAGGTAAATTCAGTACTCGTGTATTAAAACTCACTGACATTAGTGAACATTCAGGAAAAGAAGTGTCATCTGATCCCAGCGGAGGTGAGAGACACGTGGCCCATATTCCAGTAATGGTAACCTCAACCCGGTCATAAACCAAGCTCATTAAAACTGCCAACAAACCATGGCTGTTAGGTCACATAAAGCCAAATAATGCTGACAGAGTGGGATCGACCTCTCCCGTAATGTGTTTTAGTGAGTGTGAGAGAGAGGGAAGTAGCAATCGTGGCTCTTTCTGTTCCGATCAAAGGAGGCTTAAGTGTCAAGGTGAAAGTTGAGAGATTGGCTTTTTTACCATTGTGGCAACAAACCTCTCATCTGCTTGACAGACATGCTGCCACCAGCCAGAACAGAGGCACTTACAGTAACAAAAGTAGAAATTTCAGCAGGGGAGAGTGGAGTCCGTGTGTTTGCGTGGGAGTGCAGGTGCGTCACACCATTAAAACTGATCTTTTTTACTTGTTGTCTCTGTAGCACTGGATGCCCGTGCAGATGCAACTCCAGGTTCATTTGAGTTAAAATTCTCATTACAGTCTTGGGGGTATTTTCAACATCTTAAATTGTATTTTTTTTTTTTTTAACCTTTATTTAACCAGGCAAAAATCATTAAGAACAAGTTCTTATTTGCAATGTTGGTCTGACAAAAAGCAAAGGCTTCTTGAAGGGAGGGGGAGAGAGGGCTGTGAAAAAACTAGGCTATTGGTTAAAGACAGTGTCACAAAGCACAGCTACAGCCATGTAGGAGAACAATAACGGTGACAACACACAAGCATGGCTATGCAAACAAACAGCAAGAGAGTGACAGGGCAAAAGGTTTAAACAAACAGCTATTCAGTAATGCAGGCGTAGGCCTACAGGCAAAGCAGCAAGACAGGTAGTGGCGGGCAAGGCAGAGACAACACACTAGTATAACAAAGGATTAAGAAGGCTAAGTGGACAGAACATGAAAGAAAAAGAAAATAAAAAAAATTAATAGCAATTGCGAGGATTAGTTACAACATCACAACACAAATACATAAAGACAGAGTTAATGACAAGATTATATGCAACAACATATCACAACAAAGGAGCCTGGGCCGACAGCAGCAGGTACAGTATGGGTGCTCAACACAGAATACAGCCAGATTGAGGAAAAGGTGTTGTCTTTGTTCAATTGGAAAAACATTCACGATAAAATGTGTTAAATTTAATTACATTACTGTTTCTATCCTGTTACTAAAAAAAAAATATATATCAAAAATATCAAAAAATTATTTTATTCACATATCAATTTTAAAAAGTCTCACAGGACCAAGCCACAGATCAGGCACAAGAGGAGACCTTCAGATCACCCACAGAAGAACCACTTTTGGCCAAAATGTTTTATCTATAAAAAGGTGGACAATGCTGGAACAAACTCCCAGTCACAGTTAGAGAGAGCAGCACTTTTACCATGTTCAAGGGAAAACTGACAGGCAAACCAGACATGTAACTTATATAGAACAACACTTGAGTTTTATTTTTCGGTTAACTGTACACAATGTTTTTTCTGTGTATTTTTTGGTCCTAGTAGTAGGCTACTTACATACTTACTATTATGTGTCACATCTCTTGCAATATCTACACACTCTTGCTTGTGCAACTGTGTGTACGGACAAAGTGCAATACAATCTGGCACTATAATCTGATGCACACTTTAGGGCACTGTGCGAAACAACTTGGTACCCATGTGTGGCAAGGTGAAGAGGGACCCGGGCGGGCTTCGAACCCCAGACTCCCGGGTCGGAGTCATGCGCGCTAACCAGTCGGCCAAAGGGACATCCCCTTGGCCAAGTAGCCAGGGCACATGATCAACTGGAGGCACACAGTGACAGGACCACCACTGTCACACATGCACTCCTGCACTTTGGCCCAGCACTTTTGCACTTTATCTCTCAGAAACTCTTTGGTCCCCCTACTCATGGAAGTGTTGTAAAAATGTCGTTATAGTCGTTTTGTTATGTCCTTTGTTATGTCCTGTCCTGCATTATTATGTTGTTTATAATACTATGTTTTTCTGTTTTTCTGGATGGAAATTAGCATTGCTGTCCCACCCAAATAAACAAATAAATATAGTAAAGTAATTTTGGATGACATCTTTGTGATTTTTGAGACTTTTTGTGTGAACTGAATTTTGTATTGAAAATATTATAAATGACACTGCAACACTGACAGCAGGTGAGGTTCACCAAAGTTCATTTTGTTGTTGGCACTATTTTATGAATGAAGTTGGTGAAACATTACATAACAGTTGCCTGCACATTAGGAATAAGATTTATGTGTTTTGATCTGATTGACACTGACAGGAGTCTATATTATAAACTGGATGTGCCATTGTGCAAAGCACCCCTCCCTTAAAATTTCACATGGTCCTATTATTATCTTACTCTCTTACTCTTATGTAATAACACGATAAGACTTCTAATATGCAAATCAGGCAAGACCGAACACAGTGTCAGACAAGCCTTGAGAAAAAAGAGACAAATTGGTAAACAGCGCAGGTGAAAGTCAACAGGGTATAGACAGGTACACTTTGATCACTGGCATGTGGAATTTGAAACACTGAGAGCAAGTTATTCTGATGTAACAAATTGATCTGTGTGTTTGGCACATTTGGATGTTCGGAGCAATTTTAAAGGTACGATGACAACCCCACCCATCAGTGATACAATCTTTCATTCATTCAAGACACATTGTGACTCATACTTCCACAGTTTTTGGTCCCAAGATTTGTGTAGAACTTATATCTATTGGAGATCTGAAAGTAAACATTTTCTATATTTTTTTTAATTGCACATACCACAGTTTTTACCGTGAACAATTAAACGCTCTGTTCAAGGACAGATGCTCACATTTTAAACTTTCTCAACTCAGTCCTAAGCAGTTGTGGTTGCATAATATCATATTCTTCCCCCCCCCCCCTTTTCTTCCCTTTTTCATCAAATTCGAGCTGTGGTAATTTAACAAAACACACGACTTCATATCAAGTCATCATCAAGTGCATTTCAGCTCAACATGCACAGGAAAATTAAACAAAGACAGTGCATACTGTAGATTCAGAAAACCTTTTCTAACATACTGAAGGAAGGGTAATTTCATTTCTCAAAGAATATGCTTAGAGATTTTATTAATTATTGAATATCAGTAATTGAACAGTAATGTCCTTGTTTTTTAGCAGTTAAATCTGATATATAACAGATAAATAACAATGTGTTTAGGAAACATTATTTTGTGAAATTACAAAAATTATGCACATTTAAGAGAATAGCTTGTGTGAGATATCTCTGACACGATGTACAATGTATGATTCATCACCTTGACCTCTTGACACTGTTGATAAGTTGTGAAACAGTAAGAATTTATTCGGAGGATCTTTTCTCTGTAAGATAAAGGTAAATACAGTTTAATTAACTAGCTGAGTTTCTGTTCTGTCATACTTTTTCTGCTGAACTGAAAGTCAAGTTTCTAGAAACATCAGCATTTTAGAAGACTTCCCACCACTTTCAGAGACCATGTCATAGTCAGTTGCTATCTGTTAAATCATCGTTATCTGCACTCACAATAATGAATACAATAACGAGAACCATGATGGAGTCTCGCATCAAATTCAGAAATGATTCTTCAAACTGTATTTGTAAGCTCAAAGTGGTTTACGGTTATATTTTTTTCACTAAGCACTAATTTTTCATGTATTATCAATTTTAAATGCTGATAGAAAGTGCAGAGCTGTTCACATGTCATCAGACAACTGTTGCAGGATCACAGCGCACCTATCAGCACACTATATTCATTTCTCACCATGACCTTATGAAGTTGCTGTTTATCTTTGCTCCATACGAATAACAGAAGAGAAGAACAGGTGTATGTGTTGTTCCCGCCTTCGGAGGAACTGTCAAGATAATGTACTGTACTGAATGATGTGACTGGGCTGCCGTTCAAAGTTCAAAGAGGGTTACCGACAGTCAACACCTACTACAGCAATGTCACCAGTCCCTGCAGTGTGTCTCCTAGCGACTCTATAAACACCAGGTAGAAACAGATGAATTGTTTTAAATGGACTCACCTGACCTTTGACTCCAAACTGCCCTGTCTCTCTCCTGTGTTGGATGTGCAGTTTCAGTCAGATATTCTCCCTCAGATCTTTGACTTCGCACCACATCCTTTTCCTGTCCCTTATAGATGCATACACCTCAACCCTCTTCACCCTGACAGTGAGGCACTTCGATTAGATTGACTGTCTAAATAAGTACGGAAGTGGTTGATGGGCTGGTTTCAGATTTTGGCAGCTCATCCTCATTTGGGCTCACTCTCTCTCTCTCTCTCTCTTTGAGTATGTGTGTGTGTGTGTGTGTGTGTGTGCGCGCGCGTGTGTGTCTGGCACTTGCCCAGGCTAGCCCAGCAATAAGATATACAGAAAGAAAAACCTGCTGCAACAGGTTCCATAGGGTCTACTGGTGCAGTCATTGGCAGTTGGCAGCACTCTCTTCCTCCCTCCATCAGTCTTTCTTTGCCTGACTGAATGGTTACTTGTGTGAATGGGACACAAGATACACTACTGATCACAGCCAGTGGCAAAGTGCGAGCGGGCGCCGTGCCTCGGTTTCTTAGCTTGCCCGTGGCAAAGACTGTCTTACATGTGATCTCATTCCACTGAACTGTTTGTGTGTAATATTCAAACAAGGTGCACGCGTAAACAGATAAGATCAATATTTATGCACATTTGCAGTTGCAGGATACACAAAGCAAAGGCAAACGGCAAATGCTAGTTAATGTCACCAAATGGTACCAATAAATGGTACCAAACAGGTTGCTGTTGACTGCAGCCTGTCAAGTTAAACTAATTTAAGAACCATCTGTCAGTTCCTACATGTGTATTAGGATGCTCAATCGTTATGCCTCTCAAAAAAATCTGTCTTTTTTTAAAATTCACACGAAATTCTTCTCAGAGCTGTGTATAATTAAAGTATTAAGTAAGTAAGGAGGGTAAAAAAAATAGAGTGAGTGAGAGTGGGAGAGGGAGCAGAGAGGTATGTCAATACAGGTAGATTCCTATCCTATCCTCCCAATGAACCAGAAAAACATCAGCACCCATAGCTCTTAGCTATACCTTGAACAAACCCTGTCCTCAGAGAGGGCGAGGCAGAATGACAGAGAAGCAGAGGATTAATTACAGATTGAATAAACTCTTGAGTTACAATCCAGTGCCTCTGCTGAGCAAGGCTCCTGCCCAAGGCTCTTTCTGCCAAAGAGTTTTTGAGGAGGGTGAAATGACGGGAGAGATTCCAGGAGGCTCTTAAGTGAAAGTCTCATTGTCTTTTGAGAAGTAATTGCTCCAGTGCTCTGGTGTTCTCGGTGGCCATATCATGTTTTGCAGAGCTTTGACACATTATTGACCCATTGTTATCTGGAAGTACTGAAGCTGTGTGTTTTCTCTACATCACTCGGATTGTTAGCAGTCAGTACCACTACATGTTTTAATAGTCCTGACTTCAAGCCAAGAACATTATAAACTGTGGAGTTTAAAATGTCAATTTTAATTTGAGACAGTGGCCTTCCATCAGTCACACCCATTTTTGGTGAATTCAAGATTGAATCACAACCTAGAAGTCTGGTCAAAACAAGACATAAATAATGACAGCTAACTGCCAATGCAAGGCGTAATCATGCTGATGGCTCACAGGTATCAGAGTTATTACGATATTCCTCAATATGCAAATCAGCATGTTGTCATTTGAGAGTTATGTCAGCACTCATCCACTCTGTCAGGTATGTTGTTTGCCTGACCTCACATGACCCAGCCGGTACTGCAGTGGACAGAGAACGCCTGCTACAACCTGTGGCTGCATCCAGTACAAATAACTTTTACATTACAATTACAATTACAATTACAATTAAATTATAATTACAATTAAAAACACTGAGGAAATGTTATCTTATAGCCTACAACAATTTGCAATTTGCAGTGGGGAAAACACAAGAGAGTGGATAAAGAGAGGATTATGTAAGGAAATGGCATGAAGAGAGATGAAATGGCAATACTGTCTTAACGTAAAATTAAGTAAAGATATTATATATATATACTATATGAACAGTCCTAATAATCTAAGAATGATAAGATAAAGAGAATTCAGTTAAATGCCAGACTAAAAAGTTGGGTCTAGAGTTTGAAAGGTCCACATTCTCTGGCGATAGCAGAAATATTCTTAAAATGATTTTTTTTTAAAACACTCTGTGTTACATTTTTTGATGTAAGCACTAAAAATTGGGTTTGAATCTAAAACCAAAGTCTTTACCTCCAAAAAAAAAAGTGTTAAAAGATAGGGCTTTGAGATTTAAATTGAGATTTTCTCTTTGTGTTTCAGAGAGCGGGTGTGTGAATGTACTTGAGGGTGGTGGTGGGAGTATGTTGCCACAGCGTCTTCTTCATATTGCATTGATGTCTGCAGTCCATGGCTTTTTAAAAATATATAAACTTAACAAATATGTATTAGCAATTCTCATTTTAAAAGGGCATCCATTGGCTCAGTGGCATCAGGAGACTTGGATAAAGCTGCATGCATCAGCATAATATGGAAATGAAGGCTGTGTTTCCTGATGATGTTCCCCAGTGGTAACATGTAAAGATCAAAAGGTGCTGCAACTAAAATTGAGCCTTGAGGGGACATCACATTTCATCGATGCTTATGAAACAATATCTGCCAGGAGGAGCAAACTTAAACAAGTTAAAAACAACACCAATAATGTGGGAATTGTATTTAGCCCGGAAATTCAAACATAGACTATTATTATATTATTAGATTGGAAAATCATTTTAACAATCATTTCTAAATTCTTTCTATAAAAAAAAAAGAAAGAAAGAAAGAAAAAGGCAAATTTGATGATGGTCTGTAATTAATGAGAATTGCTGGATCTTAATCATTTCTCTTCAGAAGGGGTTTGACTGTAGTTTTAAGAGGTTGGGAAAACACCCATCTGAAGAGAAAATCTTCATCATGTTGGTTTATGGGTGTTCAAATTCAAGGTTTGACAGTGGGGTACATTTGACCTTATGCTATCGACTTTTATTTTAAAATGAGACCTGCCTGAGTTATTAAAACAGGGTCAATTAAATGGTCTCTTTTTCAGTTTTGAAAAGCATGCTTACCCTGGTTGTTTTATTGCCTTATAAATGGTGAGCTGGTCACAGTAAACTTGATAATTCATTTTCCCCCTTCCTGTTGTTGGCTGTTCTTCTTCAGTTTTTTTTAATTTGATTTTTTATTTGCCAAATGTTTCAGCATTGTCGAAAAGCAGCCATACAGCGTAAAACCATCAATCGTTGTCATCATTGTTAAATTAAAGTGTATCAACATAACAGAAAAACAAACTGGACTCTGGAAAATGAACTTTTGTGACCTCTTCTGCTGTCTAACCAGTTCTATTTCATGAAGACTAATTTAAGACTAATTTTAAATTATTCGGTGATTCAGAAGCCTGAACGCAATGAAGCCTGACTTGATTCGGTGTGTCTTCCTGTGACCTTTCTCTTAAATGTGAAGCAACATTTTAAGGATATTTACTCATGAAAATATACAGCAGAAAATGAGTGTTTAATTCCACATTTCATGTAACTGGAAAGAGTGATTTACGAGTGTCTTTTGAAAATTCTGTGGAAAAACATTCAGAGTCCCTGAGGCAGTGAGATTAATCACTGGATACCTCACGGCTCAGGTTAAGGAATATATAAATTCCGCAATTACTTTGCCTGTCCCAAGGATATTTGATAATAAAATGTGCAGCTGTCTCTCCAAATGACTGTTGTCAGTATGTTCTATTCACAATTACCATTTAATTACAGATTCAGTCACCTCATTAAAAACCGTGTTTAGAAATAAATGCTAGTACAGTCAAGTGGTAAAGTTTTCCAGGTGATTACGCAGGCTATCATATTTATTCACAGTCTTGCTACTTCTTGCAGTGTCAGTAACCTGAGACTTCGACCAAATACTTGTAATTCAAGGGAGCTTTAACACTAAAAAAGTACTGCAGCGCTATAACATTTCAAGTGGTGCTCAACTGACACAAAACCCACTCACACCATATTTACAAAGAACTACTGTAATCAGAAGTAAGACAGACGATATGATGGCAGAAAGATGTTTCCTTACCTCTGATAATAGACATCCATCACATATTCAATGATTTCCATTACTGAGAGAACCAGTTGTGATAGTGTCTCCTTTGCATGATGCTGTATTTCAGTCTTAAACAGAAGAATGGTCGCTAGATTAAACAAAAATGTTTTGATTTTCTAACTGCTTCCTCTTTTGACCTCTGTCAGCCGTAGATACATGATTTTAAAATCCCTTTTGCTCAAGGCCTTCACATACAGCAGATATACGGACCCCTGCCAAGGAGTTCAATCAAATGTTTTCAGTCAGTTTCCTATAATTGATTTCCCTTACCTCTAATCATTTTTGCATTCCTCCCACATTGACCCTTTGAACGGATTTTCTGTGCTCTTGGATCTCTTTAAATCAGTCGGGGACCCAGTGTTCATAATCCTATGGATGGCAATGAGATTTGAGCCTATCATTAAATTTCAAAAAGTGCCCTTGAACCTACAGCATCTCTATTCCAAATATTTATTTTCTTGGAAACTGAATATTGAAAACACAAGTCAAGTTATTTTAAATAATCAATTGTGTCAATTTTGTATTTCAAGCCCCAATATATGAAGACAGCAGTTTCTCCTCTCAGTATCAATAATCGGTTCACTCAATTCCTAAAATGATCCAGTGTTTCCAGTCAGCATGACCAGTTGGTAAATGTGAGGCAGGATATAAGACAGAAATGTCTACAGAAGAATCTGTTTCAGCAGCTGAGGCCTGAGTTCGTAACCAGGCAGGAATAATATAACATGAACAAAACGATATTGGGACCTTTGACCAGTGTTTTGTCAGTACCATCAGAGGTCTTACACTAATCTAATAATATTAATACCAATTTCTCGAGCTATTGAGCCATGTATATGTTGCATTTCCTGCTCAGTCTGCCTGAGCTCTGTTTCCATGGTAAATTTCATAATATTGTGTGTTTGCAAATAGCCTACATAAAAATGATCAGATACAAGGATTAAGATAAGCGGCTTTTCTAAAAAATTGGATATGAGCCTTTTCCAAAACACTGCGTACGTCAACCATTTCCGCACAGTTTCCGGCTCTCTGTCATTTCACAAATGTCTTACCATGTCTAGACCTTTAAGGTTGCCAATGGCGTTAGGTGGAGTGACCACAGGCAGCATGGAAGCCAGCGAGGCAGCGAAGAAAGACAGTCACATATAGGCTACAGTATGATAACTGGGAGGGTACGATATTAAAGGTCCTCAAGAGTTTTAATACTGCTCACAATTTCTCAAATTCTCTTCATGAACTTACACTAAATATTTACACTGAGACAAGTCAAAGTAATTTTTATATTATAAAAATGTAGCCTACCTTTTATAATCAGAAGAGAATTATAAATAATAGAAAATAAATGACATAACACAATTTTAAAGTCAGGATTTGAATTAATGTGTGTGATGTGGTTCTGTTTTCAATCTTGCTTTTGTTCATGTGTGGATTTCATCAAACTGTACTGTCAACATGGTGCTATTGTAGCCGATGATCGTATCTGGCCCTCTGCGTTGTGTTCTTTCACGGCCTGCCCTATAGGTGAGATTCCCTAACCCTAACCCTCCTGCACAGCAGGTGACGATGCTAACCGGTTCACCAAGAGGTTGACAACTGCTTGGCAAGTTGGTTAGCACGTCCTTTATGGGTGAGTGAGTGCCCTCCGTTACATTATGTCACTGTGGTTTATGCACTGAATGTGTGTGAGAGTAACAGAGATAGTCCCTCAGTGTCACACCATGGGTCAGTATTGGCAAAGTGGGGGTGGTGCTAGAACATTCGGTGAAAATGGAAAAGGAGAGATGGTCTGCAGGGGCCACACAGAAAGTCCAGCATATGTCTTTCTCCAAGGCAGAGAAACACATCAGCATCCAAACATAAGGAGTACCCTCAGAAAAATGTGGAGCTACATCACTGCCTAGAAGTCAAAGGATGTTCCAAGGCATCTTTTCATGGACGATGCCCCAAGCAGAGGTGAAGGGGCTTCAGACAGTGCCCCTATCTGAATAAGGAGACAAAAGGGAGAACAAATCTCCTCACAAACAAATCAGTTTGTTGTTGCTGTGTAAGTTCAGCTTTTACATGTACTAATAAGATGCTGTTTATTGGTTTATCCCTATTACTAACTGACTCACCAGCCACTATTCTTCCTGGGGTCCACAGGTAGAATATTAAAATTTTAAAAGGTTTATATAGCCTACTCAATGACAAAAAAGAAAGAAATAATATGTTGTGTTATTGCTGGATTTATATATATATATATATTTTTTTTAAGGGAGCAGATGAAATGAAGGAAAGGGGGAGGCAGAGAGAGGGGAATGATAAAATAGCAATAGGTTAAACTAATATAACAGAGGTCTGAGGGTATAGCCACAGTCACAAGGTACCAGTGAGGAGACGTGACGTCACTCACCCATAAAGACGTGCAAACCGACTTGCCAAGTGGTCATTTACCTCTTGGCGAAACAGTTTGCATCATCACCCACGGTGGGGCAGACCCGGGTTCGAAACCCACTCAGGGCAGGTCAGACAACATCAGTCACACTAAAATAACTCTTCTTCAGGCTGAAAAATTGACTTTGGCACCTCCGAGTCTGCGTCACACAGCTCTCATACACAGTGTGTTAATCATTGTGTCATCTCTCTGTGTACAAAACACTCTGCTTTTCCGCTTTTTGAGGGGTAGCAATGACCTTGTTGTCACAGGCAGGAGCAGGACACGCTCAGCTTAAGTTACCAACGGGGAAAGAAATAATCGTAGTGTAATTTGTCTAAGGATCTGTACAGCATGTGATGTTGTACAGGCTTGACCTTGGGGCTATCAGGCTACAGCTCAGGAAAAAGTTTGGATGACATTTATCACAAAGCACTGAATCAGCGAGATGAGCTGTCAGATGAGCAGTTAAAGTTATTGACTGTATCTTCTAGGCTCTCTGTAGTGCAGATAGAAAGGACAGCACAGCAGTGTTAAAAAAACGCACTATTGGGGTGATGCGTGGCACAGTGGTTAAGGCGGCCGTCCCATGTAGAGGCTACAGTCCACAACGCAGGCGTCCCCAGTTCGAGTCCTGCGTCGGGCAGACCTTTCCTGCATGTCATTCCCCCCTCTCTCTGCCTCCCCCTTTCCCATCTATCTCACTGTCACACTATTAAATAAAGGCTAAAAGGGCAAAAAAAAAAAACTTAAAAAAAAATAACCTGCGGGGCGGTGTTTAGCTCAGGTGGTAGAGCACCCGCCCCATATGTAGAGGCTATAGTCCTCGCTGCAGGCGGCCCCGGTTCGAGTCCCGCGTCGGACGGCCCTATTCTGCGTGTCATTCCCCCCATCTCTGCCTCCCATTTCCTGTCACATCTCTACTGTCCTATCAAATAAAGGCATAAAAAGCCAAAAAATATACTTAAAAAAAAAAAAAGTATTTATAACAAAATAAAATAAATAATAACCTGCATGGTCATGTAACATACCGTGTCATTCAACAGTGAATGGACACTGCTCATTGTATTGTCCAGATGTAAAGAAAGGTTTAATCTGTTTACATGTCTAAAGGTGGATAAATAATTTCCCAACCTGAGGCCTTGTAAGGAAACAACATTGACAACAGCTGTTTAACATTCCAACATTAATGTTGATTTCATTTTAACTTCTGATCATCCTGTCAGACACTGGTGTAACAGAATAGACCTGTATCAGTAGGCTAATCTTGGTGCATTTTGTGACACTATGGATTTTGTGGTGCATGTGTGGGTGTGGCCTTACAGAGTTTAATATTAGGCTAGTTTATTTCATAGGGCAAGTGCACCACTAATCAACAGAGTTAAAAGAAAAACTGTAGGTAGACCAGAGATAGCTAACAAGGCTAGTTTTCGTCCGTTGTCCCTGGCCAGATGTTAAAGGCAACCTAAAGTAAGGTAAGAAGTCTGACATACAGCATAACAAAAGCTCATGGCATGCAGGGAGAAGAAGAGCGACAAAAAGCGAGGAAAATACAGCTAGAAACACATGCAAGTAGCACACAGAGCTAAGACCACATCCATGGCTAAGACATTAACGTTAGCAAATTAGCTAACAAACAAGCAAACAAACAGGAAAAAAACAAAACAGGACAGTGAGTTTGTAGTGCAGTGATTTCATGGTGATGGGCTAACCTCCTGAAACAGGTGTGCTGGGCAGAACCATAGGGCAGAACTTTATCCAGCTTTATGCCTTAGGACGGTGGGTCGGACTGGAAGCAACTGCAACGGAGGGTCGTTTCGGCTAATGCTGCATTCCAGGCAGGCTTTTGAAACCGTAAGTTCCGGCTTCAAGTCACAACTACGACTTTGTAGTAGGGATGCACCCCTAATTCAAATTTTGGCCGTCCTGTTGCCTGTCCGAAAGGTGAATTTTTCTGTTATTCCGACCCGTGAACTCGTATTTAGATCGAACCGATATGACTTCATGGTGTTGGGTTTTTGAACGCACCATTTCTGAGATGATACATTTTTGTACAGACTGAAAATCATGCAAGCTGAATTTTCCGTTCTCTCTCCTCATTGGATAACACTTGTATCCCAGAAGGAAAATTTTCTCCTGGGTTTACAGCAGAGCAGAGTGACGCAGAGACTCGTGTTTCAGCTGAAACACTCCATGTAAGTGATTGCTGTCGGAAAATAGGACTATTTTGGACTTATATTAACAAAAACATTCCGCTGATATCTGCTTTAATTTTATTTATTTATTTATTTAATTAAGGCCTCCTTCACAAAAGATTTCTGGCTGTGGACATTTGTAGTGTAAAGTTTATTTAGAAAGGCCACAGTTAGACAGGCTTGGTCTGGTTTCTGTGTTTACTTAAGGCCTGAAAGTATTTAGAGTAGAGTAGAGTAGAGAAATACTTTATTCATCCCTTACAGGGAAATTCAAATCAGACCAGCAGCTCAAAGACAGATTTAGTCTTTGGCTTCAACAGCACTGAGAAACTTACCTACTCTTGTTGATGTTATGACTTGTCAGACATGACTGGCATTTTGTAGGGAAAAAATCTTTATAGTGCTATTATTAGGTCAATTCTTTTATTTATTTATTTTTCTGTGTTTTTGCAGTTTATTGAGGGGTTTGGATGGCGAACCATAGAGGATGCTGTTGCAATAGTCCAGTCTGGATGTGATAAATGCATGGATGAGGGTTTCTGCAGCAGAGAAGGTGAGTGAGGGGCGGGGATGGGCTATGTTTATTGCTATAATTAATAATAGCACTAGTTTTCAAATAAACAAAAAATGGACAACAAACATTCATGTTCTTACTTGTGTTGGGATGACTAACGACAGAGGTGGGGCAGAACAGGTGTCATTCCTTTACAACAACCCAAAAAATTGACCCAAACATGACCCACAAATTGTGATGGGAAATATTGAAGGGAGAGAGAAAAAAACACTATTATACCTGTTCTTTCTAAAAGACTGTGTCATGAGGTCACAGTTTATATACTAAAAAAAAACCGATTACAAATTCACTTTTGAATGGGGGAGTCTACAGGGAAGTGGGTAAACTAGGCAGCCAGGAGCAATAAAACTAATCTTTTTGATTTTGACGATGTGATGTGAAAGCTGCCTTGACTGCACGATGTGTAAAGTAAATAAAGGTGATCCCAAGAAGGCCTATCCAAAGACAAGCACTTGATGTAGCAGTGCGCACAGGGAGCATGAAAGGACAGTCTGCCGTCTTGTGCATAACTCATGTGGGTGTAGCAAACCCATAAAAACAGTGTGATTCCAAAGAAAGGAAAGTGGCTGAAATGTGGACAAACCAGATAATCCACCTACTGTGGGAAGTGTATCATAAGAGGGAAAGTGTGGTAATGAGTTTGTTTTCTGAAAGAACCTGAGCTGAGGTGAAACTCCCTGACAGTCATTGAACATACTGAAGATGTGAAAAAAAAAGTCTAGAACCATTTTTTTTTTTTAAATTTGACTTTATTTGTAAATAATCCTTTTAGATATAAAAAAAATATATATTTAATTTATATATTTACAAAATACTTTCAAAATCATGCCATAACTAATCTTGTATATACAATACAAACATGATGATGATGATTTTATGATGACATGAAATTATAAAAAGCACTGAATTAATTAGTAGTAGGCTAAGTAAAGTGTGGGCCAAAGCATCAGAGAGAGAAATCTCAGTGAGGTTATGCAAAAATTTACAGGTCAAACATTTTTGCCAGCTTAGGTTTTTCTGATGGACCACCATCAAAAAATTGAGAAATTTAAATGAATATGCTATTTGCCTTTTAGGGTGGTTTTAGGTTTAGCTTATAAGTATTTTTCCTTTTTCTTCAAAACCACTGTGAGACTTACATCCTAAAGTCTGTAAATATAGAGACCCCAAAAGTGCAACACAATTTGAAAGCTAATCTCATACGTGACAGAAATTCTTCTTTGGCTCATATAAAAACACTAAAAAACAAACATTAGAAATGAAAAAGGTTGTGCAATCATGCTAAAAAGGAGGAGGTGGGCTGTTATAAACAGCAAAGTGTTCAAATTATTCATATTTCAAATGTATCACGAAAGCTTTCAGTAAGATTCACACATAACTTCATGAATGATGGTGAATAGGATTAATAAGCTGTCACAAGAAGTCAGACATGAAAGCAAATGTGACAACATTCAAAGCATTCGAGACAAAACAAAACTTTTGCCAATCTCTCGTGGTGACTGATCTTTGTTTTCATTTCCAGCATTTCTGTTATTGTTTCCGTCCAAGTCGACCAGAACAGTATTAACTAATTGAGTGCCATTGACGTATATACATCAATCAAAATCCAACTGTAGCAGGAGAAATAGGAGAGCAGGCAGGTATCACTCTGCAGAATAGGACTCCTACTTGTTGTGGCCTTTTTTGTACAATGAAAAAACATGTGAAATAAAATTTTCAGATTTTCAGTTTTTGAAGCCAAAATTAAAACAGATAAATCACTGTTTTTCTTGAGAGACTCTGTTTCACAAAAATGCATTTTTCTCAGCTTTCTAGAAAAAAGTGGTCTTTTTGGTGCAACCAGGCTCTATTCAACTTAAGATAAATAGAGTCTCCTCTTTCCTTTGAGCTATTTGGTGTTTTCAGAGTCATAGTACAAAATATTCTGTGGGTCTTTAAATATTACCCAAAACGCTGGCACATGGCACTGACTATTTTATAAAAGGGCTGGCACTCAATGAGTTCAGGTGTGCTCACATTAGCAGTTACAGTCACGAGGACTTCTCTCATGAATAAGACAGACAGTTACACTACACAATTGAAGGCATCTGTGAAAAAACAGTTGAAATGTGATTACAATCCACTCATTTACAACAACTTTTGTACAATAAACAAGACTTGAATGCTGTCCCCTATTTCTTCTTTGTTTAAACGCTATGTGTGCATGTGTGTTACATAACAAATTAAATTCCAACGCCTTCAATAAGATAAGGGTTGATACATGCATCAACTTAATTTGCGTCCTAAAGGGCAATTTAATTTTGCAACTAGACAAGGAGACAGATGGCTACACATTGTAGGCTAACACATACTGCTATCAACAAGGATGATACATAACAGTGAATGTAATTTAATAAGAGGATAACACCACGTTACAAGGGCCGACTTTCTCCTCCCCTCCTCCCCAGGATTTAAAATACTGGTAGATATGACTGTCAAGAATAAAGGTCAAGGTACAGTCACAAAACCTGTAGTTCACCTCTCTGTCCACGTGGCGTTGCTGACTCCACACTTTTGCTGCGTTCGAGACAACTCGGACCTCGGATCTTTCTGACCTCTCATACTTAAAATTGCTCATGTCGGAGCCAGAGTCTATGGTCGGAGCTCCCACTCGGAGTCGGAGAGAAAAACAACAACCCGGCTTTACCCGAGAATCAGTTGTCTGACGTCACAAAACAATCTGCACCCACGCACACCGTCAATGGTAAAACTTCAATTGAATTCATTAAAACGTTTACTTACGGTTGCAGATTACGTACTGATGTTGTGGAACACAGTAATGTTGTCATTTCTCTTCGATTTTAAATCGTCTGTTTCATTATTTTTTAAAATACTTTTTCTTTTTAAATTGTTTTGTAATATTTTAATTCTTTGTGTGAAGCACTTTGAATGCAAAGTCGAACGCTTTGATTCGGATATCGGAAGTTCCGAGTTGTCTCGAACGCAGCATTCATTTGTTTGGAGTATCGCTTCCTTTACTTCACTGGGCTGACAGACAAGTTACCGTCAAGCTCCTCTTGCTTTAACCCTAACAGTCTAACAAACAACACCAGCGGCGTAAACACGTAACAGAAAGCAGCAGAGGGCCGGTTTGTGAACACAAACAGTTAACGTTTAAACGCTGTGCATGTTTACAGTTGGCCCAGTTCGACATGGACGAGTCGGACACCGCAGCCATCCTCCCCGGTGATGTGCTCGGTGCCGCATCAACGGCCGAACAACCGTCGGACCCACGCGGCCACAAAGAAGATGAGGCCGACGTCACGGCCACGCGCTCCGTGCGACCGCGGCTCCCACCGGTGTCCGTGGAGCCGGTGTTGTTTCTCTCCATGTTTTCTCTGGCCCTGCAGGCGCCCCTGTCCACCCAGTATCTGTGGGACCGTATCAGCGAGGACCTCGGCTACAACGGCACCAAGCCGTCGGAGTGCGGCAACGGCTCCGTCACACCGGACCCCGTTCAGAAGGTAACGGCGGTCAACGGCTGTAAACGGCTGTGTAAATACCGTGCACAATGCAACTGTTGATGGCCACACCTGTTGGGTGAATGGGAGGAAAATCAGTGACATTGTTACACTTTTGTAGTTTCCACATGTGGATGAAAAGTTTTGAATAACAAATATTGATTTATTTTAACGCTCCCCTCCTCAGCCAGTCTAAATTTAACATATTGTGTTGTGGGTTTTTCATTGTGTTGGGTTGGGAAATCAGTGTCATCGCCTTTTTGTTTTGTTTTCTTGATTAAAATAAAGATTAAATAAATTTTCAAACTCCCTGATCAGAATGATGTACACTAGCCTACCAGTCAAAAGTTTGGACACACCTTCTCATTCAATGGTCTTTATTTTTTTTATAACTTTATAATCTATATTGTAAATTCATATGTTTGACATTAAAGCTATGAAGGGGCACACATTGAATTATTCAGTAAACACAAACGTTTCCATTAAAACAAAAGCGTTATCTGTCACCTAACCTAAACCTGATTGAGATGGATTGGGATGAGTTTGACCGCAGAGTGAAGGTAACGCATCCAAACAACAAGTGCCAAGCATCTCTGGGAACTCTCTCAAGACTGTTGGAATACCGCTCCAGGTGACGACCTCATGAAGCTTAATGACAGGAATAAAAGTGTGCATAAAGCTGTCATCAAAGCAAAAGTTGACATATGTGTTCCTTCATGGTTTTGATGTCTTCAGTTTGAATCTACAATGTAGGTGGTAAGGAAGGTAATAAAAATAAAGATAAGATCATGAGAAGCTGCTTGTGTCCAGACTTTTGACTGGTGGTGTATGTGTTTTTCTCAGGAGGTGGAAACCTTGACAGCCCACTGGAACCTGTACATCAGCCTCGCAGGCTTCTCTGTCGGCCTGCTGGTGGTGCCTTTCCTGGGCTCCTGGAGCGACCTCGCAGGACGCAGGCCCGTCCTCATCCTCCCCAACCTCGGCCTGGCTCTGCAAGCAGTGGTTTACCTTGTGGTGATGTACCTGAAGCTGCCCGTGGTCTACTTTCTAGTGGGCAGGTTGCTGAGTGGCCTTTCAGGTGACTTCAATGCCATCCTTGCTGGCTGCTTCGCCTACGTGGCCGATGTCAGCGACAGAAAGTCCCGCACCTTCAGGGTGGCCGTGCTGGAGGCCTGTCTGGGTCTGTCAGGGATGCTGGCCAGCATTATCGGAGGGCAGTGGCGGCGTGCACAAGGGTAAAGATAGAAGAGAGAAGCATCTTTTTTTTTCACAACTGGTCTTTGCTCAAACTCAAAATCTTTTCTTCTCTTTTTCTAACTTTTACATCCATGTTTATCTCTGTGAATAGATACATCAACCCATTCTGGCTGGTCTTTGCCACCAACTTGGCCGCGGCTCTGTACGCCTACCTCTTTGTTCGAGAGTCCGTCCTGCCAGACCCGAGTGCAAAGCTCCTTACCATTCGCCACCACAAGGCCGTCTGGCACCTCTACTCTACAGGAGGCAGCAGCAGTGAGGCTGGTGGAAGACTTCACAGATGCAAGCTGTGGCTTTACACACTGTGTTTCTTTCTGGTGGTAAGCGTACACTCGGGCAGCAGGGAGCTGTATGTGTTGTATGAGCTGAGCTCGCCGCTGTGCTGGGGGCCGGCCCTCATTGGCTACGGATCAGCAGCTCAGCACCTGGCCTACCTGAGCAGTCTGCTCGGGTTGAAGATCATGCAGTGCTGCCTGGAGGACTCCTGGGTGGCTCTGGTGGGCCTGGCCTCCAATATAACTGGACTGGTGGTCTTCTCCGTCGCTAACACCACCCAACTCATGTTCACAGGTGAGAAACTCCGGAGTGAGATGATAACCTCAAGTTTTGCATACACCTTGTGAAAAAAACAAACATCCTTTGTGAGACATCGTGTTGCGTATAAAATAGTTTGCTCTGTCACGCCTCGCAGTAAAATTACAATTTGCACTGAGCATTAATTTTTATGACCTTGCAGTATTGGTGTGCCTCTAGTTTAATTATCCTTCATTAGTGCATTCCTAACCCCACCATAAGGTTTTAAAACATGCACACCATTTAGCCTTAGGTGAAAATGATCTCAAGCTGTCAGACAGATGCTGTCATGAGAACAGCACAGCAAGTGACAGACTGAACAAGGCGTCAGTTCTGGTCTGTTGCCACTCCACCTGCCCTCTGAGCTATAGGCTCTGTGAAGAAATGTCTCCGCTCTTTGTCCATGGGACTAATTAACCTTGTGCACAAAGTTTACATTTGCAATGAATTGAGGGTTTCAGTTGTATAGCAATACACAAACCACTTCAGTACAGAACAAATACAAGTCAAGTCAAGTCAATTTTATTTCTAGAGCACATTTAAAAACAACAGATGTTGACCAAAGTGCTTTACATTCAAGATTAATTAATTAAATACATACAAACATAACAATGTGTTGTGTTGCTTCTGGAAGTGTTGCTCTTGATTGTTTGACAGAAACATTTTTAACAACTGAACTGACCTGTTGTTGTCAGTAAAGGTGTGTTACCTTGTCTATCACCAGGTTATGGTCTGTGTTTTCTCTTCATGGCTACAACGCCTGTGCTGAGGTCAAAGCTTTCAAAGTTGGTCGACCCATCAGAGCAAGGTCAGTGACAGATCATGTGCAAATACTATGTTCAAAACATGAAACATTGTTTGAAGTGGTGATTTGAAGATGTTAAAATGCAGCAATAGTGTTTTAATTGAAGCACGTGTCCTTTTTTTGAGGAGAGACGGCTTTGTGTCCTGCAGGTTGAATACATAATTGTGCATGTGTGTTTTCCTGCAGGTGCCCTGTTCGCCTCTGTCGCCTGTGTGGAGAGCTTGTGTTTTCTGGCAGGAAGTGGTGTCTTTAACTCGCTCTACCCAGCCACGCTGCACTTCATGAAGGGCTTTCCATTCCTTTTTGCTGCCATTATCCTCTTCATCCCTGCTGGAATAATTGGGTAAATCTGCTCTTGTCTTATTGACTTTTTATTGTCCTGGTTTTTAATGGTGCATTCTGTGAGGAAAAAGCGTGTAGAAAAGTGTAAAATAAGAGTAAAATATTCACTTTTTTTTTTTAATGTTTGTTGTTCTAGGACTCTGCAATGTATAGACCAGAGGAGAGATCACAGAGATGCCACAGCATCCTGACCTGAAGAAATCCAAAAGGGCAGAAACATTTCACAGTGTTGAAGTTCATCTTGGTGTCAGTGTGTGAGGTGAGCAGCTCTGATGCAGAGACAAACATGGTGTGTGTCTGTTAGCGGGAACAATCATGACGTTCATCTAACAGGTCACACCGAAGTGATTAAGACCAAAGAATGAAGAATCAGCCTTCTGACTGACATTAGTGGAAAAAACAACCTTCCTTTATTGTGACATTCATGCCAATGATGTTATGAACAAGATTCTAGACATACTTTCATTATGTGATTTACATTTTCAGCACCACTGAATGTTTCCTACATTTCACTTTTAATGTCTCTACTTTCAACTATTGAATATCACACTGCTTTTTTTAGATGTTTTTTTTGTTATGATCAACTTTTTATATTGAAAAATGTACTATATATATGTTTACATCATATACTGTTCCCCCCCACACAGTAAGTGCAAATAGATACAAAGTCACTTTTAGATGTTAACTAAAAGAGGACATCCTCAGTTATGTACAAACATGTCAGGCATGCCTGCAGCCACATGTGTCACTGGAGGTTGATGTTCATGCAACATTTCAGAACACCTGACACAGGTGTGGTACTTAATGACAGTAGGGATCGTTAGGTGACATATCCTCCTGACATGCGTGTCTTCTTGTAGCTGCATGTTTATTCATTATATTTTTAGACCATGATCCCATCATTCTGGTGACTAATCTAGAAATAAATTATTATTATTATTATTATTATAGGTTAAGATAAGATTTTATTGAGCCCTGGGTGAGAAATTCACAAGCTACTTGACAGTATATCAAGTAATTTAACTGAACTCTACATTTTAATAATATAACATTATTCTGAAACCATTTGTTTTGCATAATGAGCAGTTTTATGTTTGGTAGTGCTGTAATTTTTTAATATTTTTGTAATTTTATTTGTGTAAAATTCTGATTAATATTTTTATACTGTGGCATTAGTAACTTTACTTGCAGATCTTTTTTTTTGCTAATTTGAGCCGAGTGTTAGCCACACCTGACGTGTTAGAAATGGTCCATAAAACCATCAACCTCTCAAACAAAGTCATTATCCCAAGATCCATGAGTAGGCAGAGAGTTCACGTTTAAACCTTCCCTCCCTCCTTTTCCTATAAAACAGATAGCACAGTCCAAACTCCTTGAAGAGTCCCCCTCCCCACCACTACCACAAACAACACTGGATAGTCCCTGAGCACAGGCCCACAGCATACATGCACGCAGGGGTCACGTCCTAGTTGCACATTGAGGAAACAAGAGCTGCCAATTCAGCTTTAAAACTCACAAAGGGAAGTTACAAGGTTAAGTGAAGCATTAACCAGACTGCTGTGAATTGATCTGCCTGAAGATTATTTTTGACACTGGACAGCAGTTCAGTTGGATCATGTGATCAAAGGCCGTCCTATGTGATCAAACTGATCTGTGGCGTTTTCAAAACCAGTGCAATATTATAAGTTACAATAATTTTATTTATTGGAATAAAGACAGATTATTTTGCATCATATTTTTTTAAAGATCATGAATTTGTGTATTATTACATGGTACATGTAATTAATTCAACTTCAAATAAAGAATTTCACTGTGAAATTTCGGCAAAGCATTTTATTTTGTATCATGTTTTAAACAAACAAAATCATGTTTGTTTCACAAGGATATTAGAAACACACAATGATAATTAAAAAAAAAAAAGAAATCCTGGACTGGCAGTTTAACAAAGTCGATAAACATAGATTGAATAAATTCTGTGAAGTGAATATTGGAGGAAAATAATAATAAGGCAAACTCAGATAAAATCCCTACACAACAGCTTTTGCATTTAGGCTATAGTAATGCAATTAAAATCCAGATGAGTGTTTTGGTTAATTTGACATATTTGATTTTGATTAATTTGAGATTTATGTCAGTATCATCAAAGCAGGATGTCTTTTTTCTTGCAGCTTTACGTACATAGCTGGAAGACATTATTTGCAACTGCCTTTTATTTTCACAAGCCTCAGTGTATCACATTGCTGAAAGATGTTTTTTCTCTCTACTTGTCCTATTCAGATGTTTCTACTGACACATCAGTTACAAGACGGATAAATAATTACTCAAAAGACTCAACACTTGTAAATAAAACCTCAAGTCAACATTATTAAATCATAGTTTAATGTTTGCACTATGTTGCAAGAGCAGCCAACAAGACACGCATTTAATATTTTACAAGAGGTACTAGTGAATTTTTGAGCGTCGTAAGTTAATGTACGGTACGTTCAAAGATCATTTTTTACCCACTTTGCAGAAGGAAGGAAATCTTTAATACTATATGCATGTTTTCCATTGTCGGCACAATCATTTAATCTATACTTGGTTAAATTAGGTGCTCAGTTATACAGTATGTAGTTCATGTTTTTTTCATACAGCATGTCTCCAGGAATCAAGAAACCAATTCAGTGCTGGGAAAGGTTTCTAGTCTATCGCAACCCAAACAAAAAGACAGCACAAATATAATTAAAAAAGAGAGAGGCCTGCTTTGGTTCTGTGATTGTTCTGAATATAAATAAAAGATGAATGCATATGTAATTCATGATGACTGAAGTGTTAGTAGAGGCCTTTGCTATTGATGTTTTTGCTGGATGCCAGTGGCGGCTGATCTACATAGTTCTTTTCCTGAGAGTAAAAAGGCGTATATTGTACCTGATTACACATAAACACAGCAGTGTGAGGATAACATTAAAGGCTTAGAGTTCAATACATATAATTCAACTCCCTTTTTTCCTTTTCCAATATATAGCATTAGGTCTAGTTTATACTATTTTTTTAATGTGAGCATGTCATCCAAACATAATCAAATTCCCTTCACGTGCATTGGGGCGGAGCAGGGGAAGCTGCCGGCCAGTTCACCGTAGGCCATGTGGAATTTGGCATCATTAAAAGTTAATAATATAGCTGAGTTTAAACTTTGCTTGTGTCACATTTCTTTTTCTCCTCTTTGGAGGCATTTGGACCATCAAGTAGGTCTTGGTGCCCTTTTAGGAAGCGAAGGATCTTCTCGATGGTGGCCTCCTGATATTCATGGGACCATCTGTGTAGGAAGAAGGATATTTTACAAATCTGCTTGTTACTTGTCACAGTCAGACAATAAATGGCTACCCCATGTATTGATAAAATATTAATGGAATGAAATGTTAGGCTCTGAAAAATTAATAATGTTTGTGTAAAGACGCTGGAGTCACCACACAACCACCCTGGAGCGATAGAGATTCCCCCCATGGAGCCATGTGGCAAACACTGTTACTCACTTGATGCCATTGAAGTTGAGTATTGCTCTCATGTCCTCTGGCAGAGACATGGGGTCTGGCCACATAAAATTATCTGTGACAGGAACTATGTTCTTCTTACAGGCCAGGGCCGTGACTATCTCCTGCAAGATAAATAATAATTTATTTGAGCCTGTGAGCTGCAAAAATGTGTAAATGATAATAATGAATTTAATTCATAGAGAAAGATACAATTACCCCAAATTGTTGAATCAAGACAATCATCATTTTAAATCTTAGCCAAAGTGAGACCTGACATTCCAGCATGAAGTCCCTCCCAATTTTTAGAGAATGGAAAACCTCTCACCTTATGCACCCAGTCTTTCATGGCAGTGTCACCCATGCACTTGTCCAGCGCGTTTGCGGACAGAACCAGGATGAAGTTACGCGCCCGCTGCACGCTCTGAATTAGTTTGTCCTCAAATTTACCGGCCTCCAATTTCTCCACATCGATGAAGACGCTGTATCCTCGAACCTGCAGGTGCACCTTCAGAAGGCTTCAAGAACAAAAGAGAAAACAAAAGAATAAAGACACAAACTTAATTTTTTTTCCTCTCTGCCTGGGACTTCTGCTTCATCTTGCAGTAATTGTGTCCCAGTTCTTACCTTGCCAGTTGAGAACCAGTGGTTCGACGGTAGCTTATGAAGACGTCGGGTCCTGAAGGCTGGGCGTCTGTGTGGCAGGGTCTCAGAGGCCTGCGGCTGGCAGACAGGATCTTAGCCCTGTGGACGCCATTGTCTACGTTGCAGTCCTGCAGAAGCTGCACATCGGTGAGGTTCTGCACACAGTTGCGATCCACTCCTGACTGGACCAGACCATAGGTGTACTGACGGAAACGAGGGTCGACCTCAGCCAGCCAGTCAGCCATGTTGTTCGGGTCACACGTGGAGTAGTTGGCGAATGTTTTCAACACACGCAGATCTCTCAGAAACCTGGAGAGTCCAATTGAAATGAAGTATGAGAGCTTTTTTTTTTGCTTTTGCTGAAACCCTTGCGTTGAAGGGATTTTGTATCCACTTGCCTTTTTCGGGTGAGAGCTGTAGTCATGCCCAGATCATTGATCAGATCCTCGTCAGTGATGTTCAGCAGGAGGTCTCCATCCACCTGCAGCTCCTATACAATAAGGAAAATAAAAAATATCAGACAATCTATTGAAGTCAAGTTGTAGAGGAATGGCTGCTCATGATTCATCATGACTGAGGTATTTTACCCACCTGGAAACGGTCGCAGTAGCTGCTGAAACCAACCTGCTGCAGCCACCTCTGCACCTCAAAGGTTTTCCAGTGGGGAACGCATGACAGGATACGTTTTGGTACTTCCTCTCCCATCATGCTCAGCGCCCGCTTTGCAAGGCCACAGGCCGTGCCATTACTGGAGTACATGGCGATTTTTTTAAGGCTCTGCACCGCTCCAATCTCTTGAAATATCTTGAGACAGAGAACAAAGGAGAACTCAGTGAAAATAAAGCCACCATACAGCACTGCTTATGCTCCTGATCTCTATACAATTTGGACAGTGATTGTACCTTGGTGTTGCGCTGACGAGACTTGATGCTGGCCTCGACGCAAAGGTAAAAGGCTGCGATGCACTTTCCCTCCACTCTTGTGCCATCCAGTAATGGCAAGAGGTGCTGCAGATCAGATGCTGTCCTTCCCTGCATGCTGTCTGCACTGTCCAATAAACTGCGGGCAAAGTCATCTGGGTCCAAAGATGCAATGAACGGCTCCACCAGCTCCAAGGTCCCAGATTTCACCACCTCCTTCTCAATTTCTCTGTTCGCAGCCAACACAGTCACGGCCAAGCACGCGTGGAACCGAATGAGTTCGTCCTCTTTGGAAAAAGCCAGAGGGAAAAGCCACTCGGCTGCCTGTTTCTCAATCATCCACCTCTGGCAATGATGGCCTCCATACATGGCACAGTTGGCCAGGGCCACAGCGCAGTGTCGCAGCACAGTGGGATCTGTGCCCCGGCACCAGAAGAGGAGGGCGTCCAGGGCGCCGTTAGTGATGAGGTGGACAGATGTCTCCTCGGTGTGTTTGAACATGTGCTCCAGGATCCCAGAGACACTGCGAGCCAGCTGGGCATCTTCCTGCTGTCGGGTCAGGTTGAGGACGACCCCTAGACCCATACGTGCTACATAATCTCTGCCAATGGAAATGTAGACATGATGAAGACAAAAATGGACTTTTATAATCTTGTAGGAAGAGTGACAGACATTTTCTATGTCTCCTCATAAATATACAGATTTGTATCCTTAATATTATTGCTAGCCTAAGTGATTTTATTCTCCAAATTATCGTATCTGTACTTTTATTCTATTCTAATGGAGCTGCTGTGACACAATGATTTCCTGCAAAGGATTGATGAAGTTCTATTCTATGCTAAAGATTATCAATAAATAAGGGGATAGATAGATAGATAGATAGATAGATAGATAGATAGATAGATAGATAGATAGATAGATAGATAGATAGATAGATAGATAGATAGATAGATAGATAGATAGATAGAAGTCTGTGAATATTCTCATTTGTCCAGTTATCTCAAGGAAATTTAAATCAAAAGCAACTGGACTTGGTTATTTGTCTAGGAATTTAACCTATGCATCTGACCAGGCTGGGACTGGTCCAACTAACTGGTGTGGAGATACAGGTATTTAACCTATATGTGGGCGTTCACAAGGCCGATGATGACTGGAACCCACATTGGTGTTATAATGACAGTCGTTCTAACACAACAGGGCACAAACGAAGTCAAAACCAACTTTACACCAACTGTCTCTCAAACAAACAGGTCTATTCACAAATGGCCTTCTGTGACTCCAAGGACTGTCTTTATAATACAACAGGGCACTAACCAAGTCAAAACCTACCAACAACTGTCACTCAAACGACTGTCGTTGGCACATGGAGCACAAAGGGTTCCAGTGACATCATCGGCCTTGTGAAGGCCCACACACAGGTTAAATACCAGTATCTCCACACAGGTTAGTTGGACCAGTCCCAGCCTGGTCAGATGCAAACAAGGACTGATGAAGCCTCTTGGATGAAAGGTGAAACATCTTCCTAGACAAATAACCAAGTCCAGTTACTTTTGATTTAAATTTCCTAGATAGAAGTCAGCATACAGAAACAATTAGACAATTCAAAATCATTTGTATATTCATGTGTACAACAAAATAACTCTAGACTAATCTGATATCACCAAGTAACTAACCCTAACCAGTTGGTTATAACAGCGCTCCTGGGCTGTTAATTACTTGGTGATATCAGATCATCCACTGTCTAACATAATATCAACTGATCATTAAAATATCCAGCAATTAATTTTCATTGCAGTGTTGTTACTGTTGTAGTGTTTAAGTTTCCATGTCATTTTGCCCACCCTTGTGCACTCTGCAGCCTACCTGTTCTCTGAGATCAGGATCTGCTCCAGCAGTTTTGCAGACTCGTATGTGATTTCCACAGCAGGTGTCTCCTGGAGCTGAAGCAGCAGCTCCAGGCCTCCATCCAGCCGGATCCTGTTGCAGATCTCCTCGGCCACTTGACGACCAACAGTGGGCAAAACCCAGGCCTCCTCCACCAGCTGAAAGATCTCCGCGATGGCCTTGCGGGTCTCCTCTGACTCACTGGTTTCTTTGGCTGACTTCAGCCTCCTAATGGCGGAGCGCAGCGGGGGGAGCGAGGTGTCCAACACCGCCTTAACGTCGGCATTGATTCCCGGAGAGACTGCTCTGGGGTCTGATCCGGATCCGGATCCAGATCCAGATCCAGATCCGCTCCTCCCTCTCTGTCGCCAGCTGGCATAATCCGGGACTGTTAGCCTCTCAGAGCTGAACATGATGGAGAAATGTCGATAAAGCCTCCACAGGAAGAGCGTCAGAAAAAAGATCATCTACCGGCACAGACAAGCGTGGATGTCCGCTGGCCTTCAGGGCTGCGGTGTGTTTGTTTACAAAGGCCTGACAGTGACAGCAATCCTGTCACTTAACATCCGGTCTTGTAAACACAGGCGACTCCCACAGATGCGTCAAGTCAAAAGGCCTGAGCTGTAAATCAAAAGTGACAGTTTTCACCACATTGCATCATCTCCCATTGGATGTCATCCTTGGCTCGGGCCCCACGAAGACTCATAAGCAGATCTGCAGGTTAGGTGGTGTTTACGCACAGTCCTCCTCCCCTCACGGCTGCTGTTTTGCCTCCTTCATCCCAACGACCGGTACCTATTATAGCATCACTGTGAGTGAGTGTAGCCTACTTAAAGGGGCGAGATGTCCGCGCGCACACAGAAAATCCCACTCGTCCTATGGAGAAGAATGACAACTTTTGTCTCCTTCTCCTCTTGCATTCATAAAGGTTTCGCAGACAAAGAAGGCCTGTTCATCCCAAGCAGTTTCTATTTTCCTTCCACTGCACCTACGCTCTTTTTCTCGGCAAAGATAATAAATGTGTCACCGCCGCTCCCCTGCTCAGCACTTCATCTACCGCATCTATGGGTCGTTGTCCGCAGACTGGTTCTTCAAGGGGTTGGAGGTCTGCACCGCCCACCGGCTACGAAAACTGCCGGTGATGTAGAAGAAAAGAAGCACCCCTCCTCTCTCCTCTCCTCCCTACATCACCGCCGGATGAGAGGATGGATCATAGGCTGTAAAAAGGGATGGATGTGAGTCAACACCACCGCCCCCTGCTGGAGGAACTGGAGATTAAACACTGATTGCACCTCCTTTGTTTCTCGAGATGTGCTGTAGGCTATATACAGTGGGGGAAAACAAGTAATTAGTCCCCTGATTTCTGTCTTTATTTCACTTGATCAAAATTTAAATTAATTCATAATGTCTATGTGATGATATTATTTCTGGATGTTTTGTTGAGATTATGTTTCTCTCTATTCAAATACATTTACCATAAAAAGGACTGTTCATTTCTTTGTGGGGGAGCAAACTCACAAAATCAGCAGGGGATCAAATACTTATTTTCACCACTGTACATGTAAAGAATAGGCTATAGATCAGTATTTTTATATATATATTTATTTATTCATTTATTGTTAAAATCGTTTAAATACATGTCACAATAATATGGCTGCTAGAAACCTATTAATTCACAGGCAGGGGAAATTCACAGCATTAGGAAAACAGCAAAGGTATGGATGGATCTGAATTTAAATATACATTGATAAGCACAAAACTAAAAGACAAATGGAAAGAACAATATAAAAACAGATGTAAATTTAGTAAGAGGGTAGTATAGGCCTGCACTTTTCAGTAAAAGTTCAAAGGTTAAATGGTCAGAGGTCAACGGACGATCACATGGTTTAAACTTTTGTTTCCTATCGATCTCTTTCCTGCTGTGTGTCTCTGTTTATGCCATTGAGTAGAAAGATTTGCAAATAAGGTTAAAGTAAACAAGCGAGTGGGGTGACTGACTCATGTTTCCAATGATTGGGAGCACACAGTCCATCATTACGTTTTCATTCTGTCCCGTCACAGAGCAGAGGCAACATGAGGCTGCGGGCTGTCCTGCTGCTCGCTCTGCTCGCTGTGGCTTTTGCTGCAGAGGGTAAGTAAAACATTTAAAAATATATTTTAAAATAAATAGTATATGCTGTTAGGGTGTGGCCGACTGTTCAATAGTATTATACTGTTAGACTTGATGAGCTGTGTCTGTGTCTGTGTCTCTGTCTCTGTGTCCTGATTTGGCGCAGGGAAACAGTGTGTGTTTTGGACCTTTTTTTGTATTAACTACAGATGCATTACTGTTAGTTAGTTAGATAAAGTATTTACAGTATTTTAGTCGCATTATTCATTTGTCCAACCTTGAGATGTCAGTGTGATCCAATCTGTGGTACTAACTTTGTTTTCTTTACACAAATGCATACACATTCATTTTGAGTAAATCTACCAGTAATAGTCAGTTTTAACCAGTTAATTCTTTAGCATATGAAATGTCTGAAAATAGTGAAAATGCCCAACACACAAGACAAGATAATACAATCATCAAATGTCTGGTTTAATCTAAACAGTTGTCAATTAAGAAAATCTGATTATTATTAATTTGTTATTTGTTGATTGATTAGCTTTTTGCTATGAAAACCCATTACACAAACAGGATAAGATAATCAGGAATTAAATAAGAAAGAGTGTTTAGCAACTGATACTGTCAGCTCTAATCAATTAAATCCAACTTTAATTTTACTATCAAAATGAGGAGGATCAGTCGGTCAGTTAGAGAAAATCCACTCTCTTAACTCTGTCATCTAAAGAGTCCTGTATGGATCGCTGTCAGAATGGCTTTGACTCTCAGAGGAGCTGCCAGTGTGACTCCATGTGCAAGTATTACAAGAGCTGCTGCTCTGACTTTGAGGTGACCTGTGGCATGATCAGTAAGGAACCCCCTGCGCTCACCTATTGAAAATTACAGTCATCAGTCCAAATGGTGCAGCGATGGATGGTCACTACTATCACATTTCTCCCCTCCCAGCTCGTGGAGACACGTTTGAGTTCGCAGAGGATGAGGATTATGATGAGGTGTTTACAGGTGCCACTCAGCCTCCCCGCCGCTCAGCACAGTCTCTCACCCCTGTGGATCGGCAGCAGAGGGCCACGCCGGAGCCCGTCCCAGACTTCGATCAGAGACCACCGCAACGTCCAGACTCCACTCTGGAAATGGCCAAACCCCCACGACTGTCTGACACCATATTTCAGAGAGTCCCTTTCAGACGGGAGCCACCCACGGTTCCCCCGACACAGAGCGAGCCCACCACGGCTGAACCACCTGAGATGGATACAGCAGCTGAGACGACCACTGTTGCCGCCACAACAACAGCCACCACTGAAGCTCCCGACCCTGACGCTGAGGTCTGCAGTGGGAGGCCTTTCGACTCTTTCATGCAGCTGAAGAATGGCTCTATATATGCCTTCAGAGGTGAGTGACTGGCATTGCAGCCCCTCTAACCTCTCAGTTTTGGAGAACATGGTCATGAGCTTGTGTTTTCCAGGGGACTACTTCTTTGAATTGGGCCAGAAGTCGGTACTTCCTGGGTATCCAAAGCTCATTAAGGACGTGTGGGGGATCCATGGGCCAATTGATGCTGCGTTTACCCGTGTCAACTGTCAGGGGAAGACCTACATGTTCAAGGTGGGAAACGCAGAAAACGATTTTGTACTAGTATTATCTGTCAACTGGGTTGTGATGGGGAAAAAAATCTAACATTCTTTAACAGGGGAACAGGTACTGGAGGTTTGATAACGGCGAACTGGACGAAGACTATCCTCGTGACATCAGCGTGGGCTTTGACAAAATCCCTGATCATGTGGACGCAGCGTTTGCTCTTCCTTCCCCTGGTCACCATGGAAGAGAGAGAGTCTATTTTTTCAAAGGTGTGGCCAGACACAATAAATTCAGTTACTATAAAATAATACACATTGTATTGAATGATTTTTAATGTTGCATCTTGTGTTTTTTTCCAGGGGATCAGTACTACATGTATGAGTTTTTGCACCAGCCGTCTCATGAGGAGTGTATCACCATGTCCGAGACGTCTCCACCCACGATGTTCAGGCAGTACACAGACGTATACTACAACAACTACGAAAGGTTTTTCAGAGACCTCCTCCCTGACTGTGAGTTGTGTTGTCATCAGCTGAGTCTTTATTGTTGGATGTGGGAGCAGGTTTTATGTTATACTCACACATTATGTTTTTTCTCCCACCTTGTTCAGTGCCTCAGCATCACGACAAACACCACTTCATTAACAAAGACTGGAAGGGCCTCAAATCTCCACTGGATGCTGCCATGGCAGGCAGAATCTACGTCACTCCCCCGAGGTCGCCTCCACGTCGCAATGACTACGAGCCCGGTCAGCCGTGGGGTCAACAGTGGTACCAGCAGTACGGACAGCAGTGGGGTCGCAGGAGGCAAAGCCGCTCACCCTTCTGGGGCTCCATGGCGGAGCAAGGCATGAACATGGGTCAGGGCTTTGCAGAGAGGGGGATGGAGATGGGTCTGAGGTTGGCAGAGAAGAGGATGGAGATGGAGGAGAGGCTTGGACGAGACTGGGACAGGGGGTGGGATCAAGACTGGGACCAGGACAGAAGGAGAGATCGCTACAACGGCAACAACAGAGGCAACAATAGGGGCAACAACCGGGGCAACAACAGAGGCAACTACGACTCCAGAGGCGACAGGCCACTCTCGGAGAGGCGGCCCGGTCTGCCCATTCAGACCGTCTACTTCTTTAAAGGAGGTAACATCTTTTATTTGATGAATCATAGAATAGGAACAGGACGTGATAAGCTGGCAACAACATATCCCATGAGCAGTTGCAACTGGCCTATCAAAGCCTCATGGGACCTGTAATCAAATCAAACCCAATTACACTTTATTAGCCATTGGAATATATTCATTTAGTGAGAGGTGCAGAGATAATCTATGAAATGGAGCAGTGCTGTAAGTAAAATAAATACACACTGTAGAGGCCTCACAGTGATCCCTGCTACGTCTGCCAGGTGATCGGACTGGTAGAACGGACCCATTCAACCACAAGAATGCGTTTCAGTTTTCTCAGACAGGCTAATGAAAGAAAACCTTTGAATTGAGCTCTTGGTGTAGACAACAGCTGGCAGAGGTGGAAGGAGCTCAGTAATCTTATCAAACTTTCCCCCATCTCTGTCTCGCCACACATGGTTAATTATAACTATGTGCACATGCTGCATATTAGTCCACATGACAAAGAAACAGATGCTTTCAATAACCATGGCTCCTTCTTACACTCTCTCTTTGAGTACTTCTACTTCTCTTTGAGTACTTCTACTTGTACACTGCTACTTAACACACAATACTGGTCTTACTAATAACCCAACATAAAACAGATAGATAGATAGATAGATAGATAGATAGATAGATAGATAGATAGATAGATAGATAGATAGATAGATAGATAGATAGATAGATAGATAGATAGATAGATAGATAGATAGATAGATAGATAGATAGGGGAAATTCCAGTTTGTTAGTTGCATCACCATATGTTGAAAGAGAAAAGGATAAGAAGAATGTATACACAAACAAATATCAATATCAATATGGTCAAGCAAAAAAAGAAGCCAGTTCAATGAGACAAGGTTTTCACGATGAAGACATGATCATCAGTACAAAACATATGCCTATTACTTTATTATATTAACAAAATTAATATTCTAACTCTGCTTATTTAATGTGTCCTCTAGATAAATACTACAGAGTGGACCTCAGCACCAAGAGAGTAGACCCTGCCGTACCTCCGTACCCCAGGTCCATCGCCAGGTACTGGCTCGGCTGTTCAGACCCGACCGGAGCAGAGAAGAAGTAGCCTTGAATGTTTTAGGTATTTTAATATCAAGTGATATGACTAAATTTGTGTATAGCATGATTCACTTTCACTCTAACAGGCCATGTTGGCTTTGAGTGTCAGAAATGTTCAGTGTAACACATAACTAGCTGCTCATCAACGACAGCAAATATTGGAGATCAGTGAAAGTCAACACGCGGCTCACAGCAGTCAAAGTTCAGCCGGTCAGTCTTCTGAACTCTGCAGTATCTAATCTGTTCTTAACATCAGTTGGCCTACTTCATTAAACACAACAGTAGGTCATGTTTTGGTTTTTAAAAATGTTTATTTACAGCAGTTATAAGGTTTTCTGTTTTCTGAATTCACAATGTGTCATTTCTGTTTCCACTGTCATAACAATTGAGAAGTTTATTACATTGTATCTATTCAAAAGCAGGAATAAAAAAGTTTAAAAATCACATATCTACAGAAACCAAAGTGTTAATTGTCTCATTATTAAATGTTCACATATGTACAGTGATGTGGAAATATAAAACAAAAAACTATGATGAGATGAACTATGAATCACAGGAGGCACTGTGTAGCTACTGGCTCAGAGTGAGTCATAGTTTCACTGTGTACCACTGTCTGTTCTCGCATGTGTTTTCATCCACGACTAATGAAACACTGTCGCAGCAGCAAATCTTATTTTTGTGCTCAAAACAAACTTGTGCTCAGTAGCCTAGAATTAACAACAAGGTTGTTTCAGGAGGACAAGAAAAATCGTTACAGTTGTTAAGAACACATCTGGTCACAGTATGGTGACCCAGAGGCTCATACAGTAACGCACAACACATACAGAGCTTGACTTTGCATCGAGAAGTTTCTCTACTCACTTGCTCGGTTTGTTCCTTCTGAGTCAAGAGGAAGACAAAGATCCAGTTATTACAGTACTTGTATACACTTAAAGGAGCATTATCGCAAATACAGCAGTAATAGCAATAAAAAAAACAGAATTATGCAATAAATAGGTCGAGGGGAGCCATAACTATATACAAAATATAGCCAACAGTGTAGTGTCTGTGGAGCAAATGCAGAATTTCTTTTTTGTTATGAAACAAGCCGGCACAGCTGCTCCTGAACAGCATGCTATGTAGGATGTTTACTTCAGTTACGCTGCACCACCGGCCCCATCTAGTGGCCGAACAAAGATAATTATAATTCGCGATAATGCTCCTTTAACATAACATGTGTCACTGGAAAAAATAAAGACAATCATCACTTTGTAAGACAAATTTGCCATATACCATAAATGATATTCTTTAATTTTCCTTTCATTATATGGTTTTGAGAGGCTTCAGGCTAAAGCACCATGTTGTTTTGTGATCACATGTGTTGCATGCATGAATATCAATAATGTAAGCTGCACTTTTACATAGCTGTTATTCAAGCAGTAATTCACAAGTCTGTTAACTCAAATTTCACTATTTTTGTGTCTGTAACAGTGATGAACTCGTAGCAATAAATATGAACTGTACTGAGATCTGACCTCCTGACTCGGAGGTTACGAGTGCATAATCATGACATTTTCGTAGCAGGGTTCATCTCTCACGCCGACCATCGCTCCTTCATTGGCAATGACTTCTGTGAGACTCGTGGCGTCTCCCGCTGGTCCCACAGTCAGGTAGTTGCACTCAGTTTGTCCTTGACTGGATCCAGGCCCTGAGTTGCCCTGAGCCTTTTGATCTGACCCCGAGTCAGCCGAAGCCAACTCTGGCACGCTCTGCAAAATGGACGACAGCGGCCGTTGCGGAGTGCCACCACCTTCTGACGGTGGAGTGTCATTGGACCCCACTGTGTCAGAAGCGGTGTGGGAAGCAAGTTTCCTCCTGATGGGCTTGCAGATGCCAACCTCCCCTCCGGCCGGCCCCCCCTGCTCCCACACGGTCGCCCGAGCGCCGAGCTTCCTCCTGGGGGGTTTGGAGATTCCTTCGCCTCCTTTGGGTTTAGACTTCGCCGGATCCTGCTCTCGCCTCTGCAGGCTGCCGAGCCGTCGCAGCATGGCCTGAACGGGGCCTTCGGAGCTGGTCTCTGATACCGGTCGACCCGCCTTGCCTACCGTCACATACACTGTGGTCACTTTATTCAAGCCCCCCGCCTGAGATTCAGAGCCAGATGTTGGCAGCTGGGTAACTTTATGAGCAGCTGTGTTGGACATAGTCCGTCTTCTTCCTGCTGCTGCTCCGGGGACTTGCAGCGTGGCTCGGGATGAGGTTCTGTCTGTCCCCTGGCCCCCCGGCTGGCAGCTTGACTCCTGGTTGTCCGTTTCTTGCGCATCCACTCCCTCTTCTTTCTCCTCACCCTCAGCAGCATCCTCGTCCCCGGGCCTTGCTGCACCTCCTTGGCTTTGGAGGGAGGAGAGCATCAAGCCCCCCCAGCTGGATTTGGGTTTGTTGCGAGGGAGAGCACCGGGGTCTTGGGCTGAGCCACGCCGCTCCTTGGGGCTGAAGCGGGTTCCCTCTGCGAAAGACACGGACGGCCGCTTGGACTTGGCGATGCTGGAGGTGCGAGGGATGTTGAAGGGTGAGGTGATGTCCTCGCTGCTGAAGCCCGATGGGTCCAAGAACATGTTACACTTTGAGCTCATCTCCTGGAACTCGCCGCCCGCCACAGCTGGGATGTCTGACAAATAGACAACAGGGGGCAAAAGTTAAAGGGATAGTTAAACATTTTTGGCAAATTGGCCCATTGCCATAATCCCTATAGTTTTAGGAGTAGGTTTGTTACCTTTCATTGTTGGTACAAGCTATTTTTAGAACCGCAGAGCCGAGCCGCGAGCTGCTCAGAGCTACGCTACAAAGGCTAATAAGTTCTTGTTTTCCCTCATCAACTCATCAAATACACAATCCACCAACTCAAAAACGTTCTTGTGGAAAAGTTGTAAGCTGCACATTCACACTATGAGATAAAAACAAAACGTTATGAAACTGAGTTTTTTTCGAGGCAAATGCAAAGAGAGAGTTGTTGGATTGTGTGTTTGATAAGTTTGATGAGGAAAACCAAGAAATCCCATTAGCTTCCGTAGGTAGCGTAGCTCTGAGCAGCTCACGGCTCTGCTACACTGTTTTTAATAGCTTGCACCGAAAATTAAAGGCAACAAACCTACTCCTAAAACTATAGGGATTATGGCAATGGGCCAATTTTCCAAAATGTTGAACTATCCCTTTAAAGCAAGAAGTAAAAGTCCAGTTTTGCAGCGGCAGTTCTGTTTACAGCCAGAAGAGGGCGATGCAAAGTTTGGCAACAAGTATCTCTGCTCCTACCTTCTCTTGGAGGGACACAATAGAGAGCCTCTCCCTCCTCCTCGTCACTGTCGAAGGACGAGCCCTCAGTCACCCAGCCAGAGGACGGAGGCTCAATGAAGCTGTGGTTGAAGGTCAGCTCCGGGTCATGGTGAGATACTGTGTGATTGGAATAAAAAAAACAGATGAATTAGTATAAAAGATAGAGTGGATCAAATCCAAAAAAGGGATTTCTACAACTATCTCTGACATTCAATTTCCCTGGAGCTTAGACAGAAAAGTTAAGAGACAGAGATAAAGGAAATGTTTTCTGCTGTATGAATAATGAAACAATTCCTCCTTTATTTATTTTACTTATATAACAGACAGGTGGGGATGATTTGGGAATTAACATGGGGACATTTCATAATAAAAGATCTAATAGATTAGAGTTAAGGCTGCATTAACAGCAACATAAAGTTGTGTGTTGGTTGAGCAAAGAGACTAAATATTGACATTTCACGTCACTGTGCCCTTCAGCAAGTTATGTTATTATTACCGGTACAGTATCAGTTCTGTGTTCACCCAACCTGCGACAAAAGCTATTTCAAAGTGATTGACAACATAGTTTGTCGTTGTGTGGTGCTGCCCTCACCGGTGACACGAGGTAGACCAGAGGACCAGTTAGAGATACAGGGGAGAGCAGCGCTGATGTTTGCCAGGACGCTGTAGACGTGATATTTCATCCGAATGGCCAAACCTCCTTCAGCCACAGCCGCCCTAGGAGAAAGGAGGTCTACGTTTATATGGAAAGAGAGTTTCACACCATCGTACAGAGCCACAGTTGATTTTTTGAACCAAATGAATTAAAATGAATAGAAACTGGATTTGTTTTGTGCCTGTTTACATACAATAATACAAAAATACAAATATTTGACACTTTAAATGACAGAGAACCATACAGATGAATAACATAATATTGACTCAGAGCAAAATGTATATCTAGTCTAATAATTATAATGATCAGGGATTCTCCCTTTTTTCCTCTTATAGGACAGGACAGAGCGAGAGACGGGGATGAGTAAGGGCCATGAGTGAGTCGGGTTCAAACCAGGGACAATGCTGTGATTAGGACACTGCCTACGTGGGCTGCGCTCTACAGAGTGAGCCACTGGTGAGCCCAGATAGGATTCATTCTTAAAAATAGCATCAGACAGAAACCATTCACAATAACAAGATAAAAAGCTTTATTAATGGTATTAATCCTCTCAGCTACTGAATGTGTCATCTAATCGTAAGCCACAGATCTGTATAATTGATCCTGTGTGTGTGTGTGTGTAGGAGGGCGGGGGGCGGTCATTATTGATCAAACATGTCCCACTGGGCTCCGATACATTTCCACCAGTTGTGGTCTCACTGAGGGGGGTGGGTTTACATCACATCACATCACATCACATCACACTAGTTCACATCACATCACATCACATCACATCACATCACATCACATCACATCACATCACATCACATCACATCACATCACATCACATCACATCACATCACATCACATCACATCACACTAGTAGGGATTTGGCTGCTGGTCATATAAGCAGTGTGTGGTTGTGTGGGTAAGTGCGGTACAGACCGGTCTTTGCCATCAGCAGGCGCTCCTCCACAACACAAACAGCAGCAGAGCACAGCTAACAGAAGCAGGAGCAGAGGGACCAGCACACCAGCTAGAAGAGCACTCCTGCCACCTGATAGAAACACACAGAGACATGATGGATGGATGGATGGATGGATGGATGGATGGATGGATGGATGGATGGATGGATGGATGGATGGATGGATGGATGGATGGATGGATGGATGGATGGATGGATGGATGGATGGATGGATGGATGGATGGATGGATGGACAGACATACTGTTGGGGCAGACTCCGGTGACTGGATGGCAGCTGACCTCATCGCCACAGTCGCAGACAGAGGAACAGTTGAAGCCGAACTGCAGGGCGGGGCAGCTGCTGTTACAGCTGGAAGAGAAAATGAAGAATCACGTAATTAAACCACCACAGCAAAAGAAAAAAAAAAGGCCCGGTGTATGAACTATGAGTCATCAACTCTTTTTAGAGCTCAGTGAAAATACAGCAGACTGTAATGACTTATAAACACTGCAGGGTCATGGAGAGGAAAATTAAAGGGACCAGAGGGAGGCTCTGCCTGTTTTATCCTGCTAACCTTACATTTCACCACCAATGATGCTGTGTTTTATTTACTTAAATGATATGATTGGTTGGTACTCTTGGTTTGTCCAGGTTTAAGAAACCAAATTAAACATTACATCACATTTAACATGTCCTGTTTGCAAACTCTCTGTCCCCTGAGTTTGACTTGAACCGATCCATCATTGCAAATGCATCACAATGAGACAGTTACCTAAAATAAAGTAGCCATGTAAATTAAATTGTGTACGTGTGTGTGTTGATAACTGTATTCCTATATACATATATGTAATACTGTATATAAATTATTCTACTGAGGAATTTGCAGGTCAAACGTCCACAAAGTTTAGAGGTAGCTCCACATGAGGTTAGCTGGTTTCATTGTATGTTTTTCTTTATCAAGTTTTAGATTGTTTTGTTTTCAAAAATGACACATTTCTATGATATAATCTTATTTCATGAGGATACATATTTTGTCTCTGTGAGTTGTTCGTTCTAGATTAATCTGTTTGCTGCGTGTGTGTGTGTGGGGTAACTGTACCACCCAAACTCACCTCTCTCCCTGAAAGCCTGGCTCACAGTCACATCTTCCTGTCACATGTTGGCAGTTACCATGGAAACAAGGGCTACAGAGGAAGCTGCAAGCATCTCCGAACGTCCTGTCTGTGCAGACCTCCTCACACCTGGGTGACAGGGAGCAGTTGAGCAAAGAGAGAAATGAGGACGTGTTTTACTCCTGCTAAGTAATTCTGAGAAGACAGAAAACTTTTGAATTCAAGAAATTTCTTACATCTACATCATTTCCTCTCACTTCTGATTAAATTGCAGTAAAATGCACTGCGGCAGCCAGTATGTAGAACAAAATAATCAACAGTCTATTTTCACAATGTGTTGAAAATCTCTGATCTAAACTTGTGAACCCTCTTACCAACTATAATATAATGAGTGGTTACTAACAGTAGTAAATAACACCTTCTCGAATTTCCATATTATTTGTACCAAGCTGTATTTACATAATTCGGGGGAAATTATGTTGAAAGTTTCTGGGACATTATTTGGAAAATACAAAGCTAGAAAATTAGTTACTGCTGTTATTAGTGATCAACTGGTCTGAAATGAAAAATCTGCCATGTATTCTGTAGGTCTGTGTAACCTTTGTACAATGTGGTCAAACATCCTCACACATCCAACATGTTACACACCTGGGTCCAGTCCATCCAGGGTCACACCTCCAACATCTCCCAGTTTTTGGGTCACAGGGTTCATTGTCCCTGCAATGTGGACACTTCTCCTGGCAACCGTCACCATAATAACCGGCCGGACACGGGCGGTCGCACTGTGTGCCGTACCAGCCGGGTTCACAGGCAGCACAGGCGCCATCAGTGGCAGAGCAAACCTGCTTGTCTTTACAGTAACCACACCTACAGACAGGAGAGAAAAATACATAAAACATGGAAACACACAGGTGTGAAACTACTTTTACCCCGTCCTGACTCCACGCACACTTACCTCATTGTGCACCCATTGCCGTACCTCCCTAGTTCACAGGGTTGGTTACAGAACGCACCGTGGTACCCCGGCTGGCACAGGCACTGCCCGTTGGTTTGGTTACAGGTGCTGTGTTGTTTGTCACAGTTACATCGGCGGTCGCAGCCGGACCCCCACCAACCCTCCATGCACTCACACTCACCAGTCCGCTGACTACACGTCGACATGTAGCAGCTGCAAGGGGCGTTACATTTGGGTCCCCAGTGCCCTGTTCGACAGCGGCACCGGCCCGTTTGCTGGTCACAGTCGGGGCCCAGAGAGCCCCCACTGCCACACTGGCAAAGTTTGGAGCAGGTTGGCGTCCACCAGCCGACGTTGCAGGTGCAGTTCCCGTGGACGGGGTGGCACTGGCCACCCCGCCCGCACTTGCAGGTGTACTGGCACAGCGGACCCCAGCGGTCCTTGTTGCAGGTGCACTCACCAGTGACGGGGTCACACTGGCCGTGTGGGTAGCACTGACACACTTTACGACAGTCTGAGTCCCAGTACTCAGGAGGACAGCCTGAAACCAGTCACACACAGAATCAGATGGATGGATGGATAGTTGAGTGCAATACATCATTTACAAATGATATAATACTAATGCAAATGGGCCAAAACACAATTTAAAATTTTAAAAATGAGGTGTGTTGTTGTGCACAAGGAACTTGACGTTGTTTCAGGTGCAGACACAAACATTACAAAAACAGTAAAAACATTTTTTTTTTTAAAGTAGCGATAAAATAAAAATATAAAGATTGCAGTGCAAAAAATATGCTTATGCTATATACAAATTTGGATTTATATACAATAGAATAAAGATAGATATATACAGAACACTTGAATCAAACAAAGAGTATACACACAAAATCAAACTGCCTACATTTACACAAGTTCTGCACAGGTTGATTTTCGAGGTACTTTTACTTGAGTATTGCTTAAGATTAATAACACTGGATACAAAAACTACTGCAGTTGCATATTATTTTCATTTCAGATAGTTGAATTGTTAATGAATAATTTCAAATCCAAAGTTAACAATGGGTTTGTCTTTCAAAGCTTTGTGCCAAAAGATGTATAATTAAGCTATTTAAAAAACAGAACTGATAACTCTCAGCAGAGTTGTTTTTTCTTCTTTCCTCTCCCATTAATCACGTCACAAACCTTCAAATTTATCTTGAAAGTGCACGACCCTTTGGCTGGAAACCACTAGACTTAAATTCCTGATGGTATGCATAGTGTTGAAAAACATTTCCTTCTTTACGTAAAGTAAGCTGATAATACAAACCATTAATTCATTGACACAGGACATGAGTATTTATATTGTAGTTTTGGTTATTTGACGTCAATTTAAGGTCTGAATACTTCTTTGCTCCTCTTGCTTCATAGAGGAAATGACCCGTATAGCAATTTGTCAGCAGTGACTCATGTCATTGTGGTTTGCATATTTAAAGAAAAGTAATCAGTGTCTCTGAGTGCTCTGGCTTCCTCCCACAGACCAAAGACATGCAGGTTAAGTAAACTGACAACTCTAACTTGCCCGTAGGTGTGAATTGTTGTGTGTCTGTATATGTTAGCCCTGTGACTGACCGGGTCCGGGTGTACCCCACCTCCTGCCCCTAAGTGAGCTGAGATAAGCTCCAGCTTCAGCTAATCAATAAGTCACATTAAGCAGCATGTAACTAACAGGCTCGGGGTAAAAATGTAACACTGGCTTCAACTTACTAGATCATTCTCATTTACACAACACAACTGGTGGATTCAGGGCAGCCTGTTGTCTATTGCTACTCACGTGTTGTGCAGTGAGCTCCATAGTAGCCAGGTTGACAGCGACACACTCCAGGATACACACAGATCTCATCCTTCTGGCAGGCCTGCTCGCCCTCACACACAGCTGCACACACATAGGGCAGACAAGTGGATGTGACACAGTGAAAGCGAAGCCGGGATGGGGGCAGTGAATGCAACAGTTGTACCACTAAAATAGTTAAACTTACGTATGGTGCACTCTTTTCCCTCCTGACGCCATCCTGTGCAACAGACAAGCGTGGACGGGTCCCTGGATATACAGAAAACAATTCAATCAGTTCGGCAAATATGGATAACAATTGTGGTGTATAATTAAGACAAATCATCTACAAACACTCTCAATGGCCAGAGAAAACAATGAAAAGCACATTAAGATGTAGAAGATGAGCTTCTATTTAGACAAAGGAGCTGTGGGAGGTGTAACTCATCCCAACACAGGGATAGTATTAATATCCTGGCTGTTTTCAACAGGTGTGAGTAAAGGTGAGGTTGAAGTGTACCTGAGGCTGCGGCAGACGTTCTTCCCGGCAAGATCCAGTGTGTGTGAGGAAGACAACAAGCAGCACAGCAGAGCACTTAGAGCTCTGAAGAGAAGCTTCATCTCCGCACCGGTCCAACACCAAAGCCTGGGGTCAAATATATTTCTGTCTTTACGTCCAGTCTATTCCCGATTTCTTTCCCCCTTCAACCTCTTCCAGTCAGAAATCAGCACAATGAGAGGCAGTATCTCTCCTTCTGCTCTCCACCCTTCCCTACTTCTCCCCCTCTCTCTCTCTCCTGTGAGTCGTCTTGTGGCTTCAGCGCAGCCAGAGAGGTCGAAGCCCCCGGCTTTCCTCTTCTCATTTCCTGGGGAAGTCAGAGCCACTTCCTTCTATTCAGCCAAATGCAGGGCTTTTTAAAGATGGTCGAACACTAACATACAAAACTCGCCGCACACACTGACAGGGCGCACAAACACACAAACGCACACCCCTGATGTTCACCTTTTTCCCAGAATCTATTGTTGAGTCTTCCAGAAAGTTGTCGCTCCACCTTATAAGTCATGAACGTTGGTACAAGAAGATCACGTTATCGCTAAAGAACTCCTGTAAGAAAAAAGAAATTCACCAACAATATGTGGTGGACATGGACAATATCATTTCTGAATCTACTAGCATTGTCCTATTTTTTTCCCAACTCATGGAGAAAAAATGCACTGAGACTAGTTTTCTGTGTCTGTGTTCAATGGATTTTATTGACTTTTGATATTTCAGTATCACAGAAAATCCACATTTTGAATTGTTTTAACACATTTTCACAAAAGTTCACTCACATGGCAACTGATGTCTTCAATGTCTTTTTGTCAGCATAAAATTTCCCAATAAAAACATTCTTAGAAAAATAGATTGCGAAGACAGGAATTCAGGAAAACATGGTTTGATTTGAAGTTCATTAATGATTGTCTAACAATGAATACAACACTGTTCTGTCAGAGCAGTGCTACGGTCAGACTTTTAGAGGGAACATGGTCAGATACTTTATATTCACTGGTCAGCTAACACTGAACAGAGAAAACAAATGCCCACACACACACCGCTTCTCGTTTCCACGAGGAAGCAAACAGCTTCCTTTAAAAGTCAAGTAACCAATCCGCGGAGGCTACTACAGCAGCCGCAACACGTGTCAGTATATACACACTTATGGCACCAACATCAGATACACACCAGCCAAATGCTTTGGCACTGTGCAACAGCTGATGACTTAAAAAATGAAGAGAATATATTTTTAACTAGTTAAGGCTCATTAAAATGCTGGAAGAGTCTGATACTGTGACTGCAACTTTTCTTTATCCTTGAGCATGAAAGTGCTTAAAATCACAAAATACACAAGAGGAGACATGGCTATGTCCAAACTGAGGTAAAAAGTGATCATTTTGGTGGTAAAATGTTAATTGGAACCAATGCCCTCTTGTGGAGCAGAGGTGAACTCTATATACCATACGCCATATTATTTGACTGTATACTGGTAGTTTGATTTCAAAATATGTACCTTTGTTAAGTCTTTGGTTTATGTTAAAAACATTTTTAGATTGTTTATATAAATATCTAGGCATAATAATCCCCATTTTCATAAGACAACAATAAAACCTTCTCTACACTGAAGAAAAATATAACATTTGTATTCATACAAAAGGAAGCATCTGAGGTGAGGTGAGTTAAGAGGTGTCTCTTAATACTGCGGTACACTGTGCTGTTAGACAGTGTTCCTCTTATATATAGGCCTAAGTTCTATGGAAAATGAGGGGGTTTAACAAGGGGAAATGAAAGTAATTGTGGTCAAAATGAAATAGTTCAGAAACATTCCCACATTCTTTCTCCTCACTTCATGTGATGCCTTCTTTTAAAATTCAAATGACCTCCTAACCTTTTAACTGACTGCCACAAGGTCAGGGAGAAGTTGTGACAAGAAAAAAAAAAAGATGTTTGCCTCAGAACAAACAATGAAGACAAACTCTGAGTATTATAGGTCAGTACCGGTCTCAAGAGGCCGGCCGCTGCTGTGCCTCATCAGTGGCCTCTGAGTCTCCGATGATCTCCCAGCTGGAGGCGGAGCTGCTCATGTGGGTGGGGCTCCGGCCGCTGCCTGACCGCGTCAGGAAGCCAAAGCTGTTGGAGTAGAAAAAAACAGGCATGAGGTCAGATCTGCACTCTGGGATTACAGCTAAATATAGAGCAGGATTGCAGACGATCCCAGGATGGGGATAGTGTCAGCAGACAGAGATGAAGCCGATGCTTTGATTCACAGATGATGACACAGACAACAGCATTTAGTGTGTCATCCTGCGGTAGCTATAACTCATCTCTCGTCTCTACTTGTGTCCCTGAAATTTGGGGCTAAAATATTCTGTAACATAAGTGACAGTGCAGTAATTAATTCCTTTACCTAAATGCCAGGTATATTAGATTGTAAAGCCCAGAAGACTCATGATGCATCTTACTCTTTGCAATGACACACATTCCTCATTTAATCGAATTCTCCGTCAACAGACTTCCCTTCTGTCTTTACAAAAGATACTGGGTAGACTGGAGTAGGTCTTCCAGTAACTCCAGCTCCTCATCTTTCTTTCCTGAAAGTGGTTAACCTCGTCATTCTGAACATAAACACATTTCTAAGAACACTATTCATTTAAGGGTAAACACATAAACATGAGCGTCCTCTTTAATTTGATGTTGAAACCTGAATGCATTTATTTACTTTTCTACACAATTAGCTCTGAAGGGAAACACACTGTAACCTGTGTGTAAACTTCTGTGCATAACATTTGCGTGTTCTGTTGCTTGTTGTCTCCTAACCTTATGTCTAATGACACACGCACTGGCGTTCCCAATAGCCAGTGCAACTATGAAGGACTTTGTTCTCTGGGTTTTTCACATGAGCAGATCATCCGTGGTTGCAGTATGAGCTAGAATTTCAAATTAAAAGTCCTCTGTAGAGTTGTGCAACTTTGCGACCAATCAGCTGTGGCAATATTTTACACATAAATTGTATATATAAAATGTACGGAGCAAACAGCGTCATCAGTGGCCTGTTGTGTAGTGTAGTGTAGAGTAGTGAGGCTACAGGTTGTGCTCACAGGTTTCGAATACGTGACTCAGCTGCTTTGTCAGTGCCATCTACTTGTGCGCCGTCTACTTCTGTCTGGTCAAACAGAGAACTCCTGTCCTCCTCGTCACTGGAGAAAAAAAACAACAACAGCAAAAACAGTCAATAAACCGTCCCGTTACTTCTGGATGAGATGAACGTGTGTTTTGTGTGTGTGAAAGTCAAACCTGCTGCTGCAGTCGTTCACAGAAATTCCAAGCATCTTGGCCTTAATGAGCTTTCTCCTTTTCTTGATGGCTGAGCGGACAGCTTCTAAGAGGAAGCCTGGACACCGCTCCTCGTTCAGGATCTCCCTGCAGACATTGACATTTTCATCATAAGACTTGGAGCCTGTGAGAACTTTATTTATCAATGAAAAGCAACTACCCACAGAAAGACAACAATTGGTGTCTCTGCATCTGGCTTCACTAAAATGTCTTCAGCCAAACTGGTAGCAAACCAACACAGACACACACACTGCCAACCAACCTCTGATAGTAGTTGAGCTCCTCCTGCACCAGGAACAGGTTGGTTTTGAGCTCATTCCTCTCGAAGATGATGTCACGCACCTCCTTCTTGGTGAAGCACGGCTGATCAGGATCCTTCTGGTCACCTGTCGACTTCTTTACCGACTCGCTGGGTTTTTGACTTGGACTGGACTGAATGGGAGAAAAGAGGGTCGTCAGACTCATCCAAATCACCAGACATATATAAGTATGATACATAATGGTCGACTTTTGAGCTGACCGCATCCTATAGAGTTAGTTAATACAAAATGCTCTTTAATTACCGTTTTACAGTGCAGTTACATACTGTGCATGTGTCTACATTATGAGGCGTTTCACTGCACATAAAAATGAGAGAAACTTAACAAGCGTACAGGGCCGTTGCTGTTGGCGCTGTCCAGCTGTGCCTGCAGGTTTTCTATCTCTTTGCCTTTCTCTTTCAGATCGGCCTCCATGTCGGCCTTCCTCTCCACAGTGCTCTTGAGTTGAGCCTGCAGCACATTCTGCTTGTGTCGCAGCTCCGCGTTCATCTTCATGAAGCGGTCCAGCTGCTCCTGGAGCTGAACAAATACACACATATATACAGTATATATGAAGTCCAAAAATTTACCTACTTAATTCAAAGTCAAACAAACAAGCAAGAACCAGTAGTAACAGCCACAGAACAGTGGGGTGCAAATGTGTCCGTGCATCAGATTTGGACCAAAAGTTAAGGGGGAGGAAGAGGAACAGGAATGTGGCCATGAAATATCAAGACAAGTGCAGCATTCATTTTCAAGGATGAAACTATTCTAGGCATCCATTAGAGTAAACCATGAGTTGTTTTCTGAGCAAATAGAAACGCAGTTATAGCTGCTAGTAAAATCATGTGTTATGTGTGCCTTGACATACATACAGACAGACAGGCACGTGCAAACCCACATACAAGAATAGTGTGGTAGCTGTGTAACTCTGGCCAGACTTATCTGAAGTGCAGCTTAATCCTCACTTTGCAACTATGTGGATAATCTCTGCACTTGTTCCCTGATAGCTGACACTCTTCCCGTCTTCCAGTGAAGTCACTAGTGTGGTGTAACCTCTCCTTTGATGATACATGTGATGCATGACTGTGTGAATTTAAATGGACACTCAGAGGAATTACACATGCAAATATTACAAAACCTAATATAAAGTAATACAAAACACACTATTGTTTCTGTGGGAGGGGTCAACATGCCTTAGAGGAGGGAGACCTTTGTACCCACAGTAATTAGCCTCATAATAGTGTTTGTGTGTCCACGTGCTATAGGTGTCATGCACACCAGCAGAGATGACAGTTCTCTAACTCTGCTTCTCTGTCCGGTCTGTAAAGGAAGTGTCCACCAACTACAGAGTGTCTCATAAGTTCAGTGACAAATATTTATCTGAGAAAAAATTGTTGCAACCTGTCTATCAATGTTGGTTCTTTAATGAGTCTTGACAGTGTCTGTGTGCACGGACTAGAGGATCATCATAGATGTGTCTCTCTGTGTCTCCTTACCGCCTCCACCTCTTTGGAGATGGTGGTTATCTCCTGGACTTTGGCCCTCAGTTCATCTCTCTGCTTGTCGACCACCTGCTTCAGCTTCAGCATTACCTCTCGCTCCTGACGCTGGACACGATCTGCCACACACAAACAGGGAAACAATTTTCTTTTTGCAATGATTATCACACTGGTTATTGTTATAAATATAGAATGTAGATCCTCAATTCAGGTATCGAGTACTGTTATATTGTTGTATCATAGTGAATTTATGGTTTACAGAGTCACTTTACTGATCTGTGGTGCTGTATAACCTATCATGTGATAAACCAACTATGGGAAAACACAGAGTTGAGCGATGACTTGAGTAGGGATTTTAGAAAAGAAAGGAGGATGTTATCGCTTCCATCTTTCTACCATTTCTACGCTGAAAAACGTGCACATTATTTTGCTTCTGAGTGGATTTAACCACAACAAAGCCAGTTAATTTATGAACCTGGACATGAACTTCATATTAAATCAAGACCTCGGGTTCATTAAAGGTTAATTTCACCCAAACTACAAAAGAGATAGTATCTCTAACAGCTTTTGCAAGGAACATTTTGCTGTTGTTTCACTTGAGGTTTTTGTATGCAGATTTTGAGAGTAGAGTAAACAAAGATAAATTACGAATAAAGACAGAATTTTGTTTGCAGAGCTAACATCCTTGAAAACATCTGGAAAATTCAACAACTTCTTCAACCAGTTCAGGTGACTAGTTTTACACTTTTGAAGCACAATCTACTGTAGTGTTTTACATTTTTAACATAGCAGAGATTACTTCCATTCAGCCTCATTGTGCTGAAGTTTAAGTAGAGGTCTCTGACGTAGATATCTTAAAACCTGGGCAAATAAAACTAAAGTTATCACACAACTAGATACTATTCATGGCAACATGTTTTGTTATGGTCTGGATAAACTGAGCCTACAGGGAAAAATTGGGTGTGTCTTTTAAATTATATTCTGTAGTTACTTAAGACTAAATTCCTCAACATAAACGGAAGTAATCATCTTGTCTGAACTTTGCCTCATGTGAGTGAAGCACGGGAGCAAGACATCCGTCACATTCATCACATATAAACGATCACATCCATCTGCCAAATGACCTCTTGTCAAACAAATCATAAAAGTATCAAGAGAGTATGTTTTTGCCTGTCAGGACAAGAAAACAAGAGTCAAGCAAAGCGACTCCAACTTCTGGCTCACATTACAAAATGCTGAAATTTATTAGACCTCTGTGTTGGGCGTGTTCCTGATATTTGCAGGGTAAGCACAGACAGGCCTCCAGTGAGTCTGCTAAAACCTGTGTCACTGCGGAAAATAACTGTACTACAAACACTGCGGGGACCAGTATGACTGCTTTCAGCGACAGTGCGTCAGTGACTGTTAACCCGCTGCTTTGAATTTGTACTGTAATTGGATGAAATGATTTTTCACGGCAGATGCTTTTACATAAATTTGCATTCCTGGACTGAAGAAAGAAAACTACATAACCAAATGGCCCTGAGGGTAATTTGCGTACTTATAGGACATCTACAGTAATGACAGTCCTGGGACGGGGCAGGGCCCTCGGATCAGATCTGGCTCTGTTTGGAACAATTACATTGTGTTTCGCTGCTCTTTCCAGTGTATAATTCCACTACAGTATTTGATATATCCATACTCATATATCATTAACATCTTACTACATTTGAGAGACTGAAAATCATTTCCGGTTTTTATTCAGTCCACTTAGCTCAAACAGATGGAAACCAATCATCACGCTTTAAGAAAAGTTTGTGTTGTAAAATCTGCACCTTTGGAGCGGAGTTTAAAAGACATGTGAGGATTATAAACAGGATGCAGTAGAGTGTTTTGGAACTCCTTTGTGTAGTAATTTTATAGACACAAATTTCGACTCTTGGCTCATTTTTACTGCAGTGATATACCTTCCTGGGCATGGCTGCCCTTCAGTTGGCTATGCAGCTCCTCCCTGTCCTCCTGCAGCTGTTGCACCTGGGTCTGCAGCTCCTCACACCTCCTCCTCCACTGCTGCTCCTTCTGCTGCAGCTCCTGCTCGGGAGGATTGAAGAGAGAGTGTAAAACCAAAGCATCAGAGATAGGACAATACAGTTTCAGTAAAACTGAATTTAAGTGTGTTGTAAAAAAAATCCCATAAGCATCTTGTAACTTGGCCTCAGAAAAATAGGGTTGTGTTCAAGTGGATGAGTCATTCCAAGACTCAACAGCAAGCTCTAACTTCTGTGAACCACACCTCTTCTTTCTCAGCCATGATTATAACAGCTGTCTTGTCTACAATACAATGGCAAAAGTGTAACAGGCTAAACATGTCCACTGATAAGTACTGTAGAGATTTTGTAAAGTTAGAAAAAGTTAGAAAACTGCCAACAATACAGGTTAAGTAGCTCTGAACAAATAATAATCTTAATATTGTGGTCAACTTGTGTGTTGTGTGCAACTCAAAACAAACAATTGTCTTTACAAAACAATTTTGTAGGTTGTCCTACAGGAATGAAGTTCTTCTCTGTGTTAATAATTAATGGTACTGAAAATTCCTGCTGTGGCGGCACAGTATCCATGGAATAAAAATGTCATGAATCACTGTTGACCCCATCAATGTGACATAAAGAGTGCTTTTGTTTCTCTGTTTTTGCATCTTCTTTCAGGGTCATTTTCTATCTCTGCATTTGTTTTGTATCTTTTTGCAGACTCCTAAGTCTCCTGAATTATTTTTGTGTCTCTTTTTTGTTGTTGTTGGATTCCAACAAAAAGAAAAAAACAGAAACGTTTACAGTCACTTCAGACTGAGGGATCAGACCCAGGGAACCACTGACCAAGTTGAGCCTTTGTAATCCAGTTATCCCCTCCATGTGTTTACTTGTTGTTCAGTTATTGGTGCATTTGCGAAAACTGATGGATAAAGAGGTAAACAGTGGACACATCTCCTGGTTACTCTTCTTCCATTAATGTCCTTATCTTTGCACCAAATTAATGTATTTCTGCTTATACAGTCCATTTCTATACTATGTTGTGTGATTTCTCTGGGGCTAGCCAGTTAGCTTCCTCTACCAAAACATTAGCTCACATTTGTTGAGCTGTGCCTAATCCCACCGAAAACTATAAAACTTTCTTAGAAGATGGTATCGCACACATTGTTATTTATTTACTTTACATATTAGTAACCTTAAATAACATTATACGGTAAATCTTACAGACAACTGAAGCTCACAAGTGGACAATTTTATAATGGCAGATTTATCAACAACAACAACAACAACAACAAACCACTGGAGCCCAACGGCCAAGCTGTGGTTACCTTGACGACGCAGATAAGAACGGATTATTTTGGGGGGCTAATTAACAATTAATACCAGAATAATCAACATTAAACACAAAAAAAACAGTGCACGAATTATGGATATTCCTAGTTCTTCTCTGATTTCAAATGCCTTCGATATATTCACAGTTTTAGTGGCCTGTCAATCAACTCATGTTAGACAAGGCCCTGTTGTTACACCGTTGTAATGACAGTATCACACTCAGAGAGACAGTGCACAAAAGGAAGTGGGCACCGTTGGTAAATTGTAGTTTATAAAAAGGTCGGAGAGGATTGACAGCTCACCCGTATTTCATTTTTATCGGTGCCCTCCTCGCCGTCTCGCCCGCAGCTCCGCTGTTTCTTCTGCTGCTGCAGCTGTAAGGTCTCGAAGGTTTTCAGCAGCTCCTCTTCCTTCAGCTTGTGAACATGGCTCCTCGACGCGAAGCTCTCCAGCAGCTCCAACACTTTCACTATCTTCGGCACCAAACCCACCACGCTCTCTTTCCCGTACCCGTCGATCAGCTTCTCCACCTCGGCGCCGATCAGTTTGGCTATTTCGTACACATCGTCCACGGTGAGCGCGGAGCACGACTTCCCGAAGCAGCTCTCCGTGTTTGTAGTGTTGCTGTCGGGCTGTGCGTCAGGTCCCTCCATGTCTGAGCCCGAAGACGGAGCTTCCCTTCACATGCTCTTTATCGCCTGTTATCGAAACCGAGACTGGCTCGTCAGTCAGTCAGCGCGACATGTCAAGTCAAACGAGACGACCGTGAACAAGAAATAGCACTTTCGCAAAAAAAAAAAAAAAAAACTTGGTGTGTGCAGCTTCACCGCGCCACACGCGGCTGAGCTAACGACGTACAAGTCTGAACTTGACCTGCTCCTCTTCCGACAACACGTCACGCATCTCACCGCTGTGTTCACATTGATAACACAGCAGCCTACATGCAAAATAACAGGACATCGAGTACTCTGCTGCTGCTGCGGTGCATTGTTTTTGTTTTTTGCAAAGCTGGACAGTCCAGTCCAGCACTCCTCCTGCAGACAGCCAAGGCGCTGCAGGACCCTCCTCCCTCTCTGACCAATGTAATGTGAGCACACACGCAGAAACTCGTTTGCCAAACCGAGCATGAAGATGCACCAGAGCGTGAACATTGAATTTCCTCCGAAGCGTTGCTGACCTATACTAGTCCAATAAATATCGACCATAAACCGAAAATAAAAGCAGTTCTCAGACAGGAAACTACAACGTAACGTGACTTTACGTGACCAGGTTTATAGGAAGTCGAGTCCTATAATAGTAAGTCTCTGGTATCGGAAGAGAAGTGCGCTAGAGAAAGACACTGAAGCCAAACTATGCAGAGTGTCACTGGAGGCTGTATTGACCTCTGGCCTGACCGAGAATTGAAGCACGCAAAAAAAAAAAAATCCGTGTACTTCCCACATCCATGGTACTTCCTTACATACCACGATTGCTTTTACAACATGTGCACGCTTGGAACAAATATAAATAGAGCTGATTACGATATAACTTGAGCAATATTTATAAAAAATGTGATCTTTATTTAAACCCAAGCTACAATGCCACAGGATGTACAGTACAACATAGTAACAGGGCATTAACAGGCATCAAAATACATATTTCATTTCTCAAAAAGCAAAGGGGAAGGACATTTTTACCCTTTTTTTGAAACAATGTCAATTATCAAATATTACACTGAAGTATTGTGTACTGAAACTACACACAAATGCACATATGTTTGAATGTACTAGAAGTCAAAGGCTTTACTTAAAGCAGCCTGAGTGTGAAACAAGGGAGGAGACGAAGTGGGGACAAAGAAAACAAAACATGTTAGTAGAAAATATAATAATAAAAAAAAAAATCAACAGATTTCTAAAACGTCCTAAAGCCTTTACAGAAAAATCTCAAACATCACAGTTACACGTGTTCAATCGAAATATTACAAGGGCTGTTCTGGACCGGCTCCACATGATTCTGGTAGAGCTATCTACAAAAACGCGCCGAGAGCAGTCTTGACTCTCAAGCGTACATGTCCTCTCGGTCGGCGTTGTAGATCTCCCCCTCCTGCAGGGAGGCAAAGTTTAGGAAGTGTGAGGGACGATGGACTTCATGGTAAAACTCTTTGGGGTTGGCCAGCTGCAGGTCGTACTTCATGTTGGGATCGTGGCGCACACCTGTCGCAAAACAAGCGAAAATGGTTATTTACAGTCACCTATTCTGCCAATCCTGCATGTGCTCTATGACATAGTTAAGTACACAAAGTGATTTTTAATAACATTTAAATAAAAAGATATTGTACATTTCATTTTTATTTCTGACTAACAAAAACAAAAAGCAGCCCTGGAGACATAACCAGTAAGCCAAACAATTAAGAAACTTAATCTGACGAAAACAAATGGCTACTGACCCATGAAGTTGTAGTTCCAGGAGACTTGTCCAGGCACCATGAAGAAGCCCAGGAAACGATCAGAGAGAAGCATCTGCACCCTCTCATAGTGGGAAGGCAGGTAACCTTTAGGGTTGTTGCCCTTGTCTGTGTTCTGACGACCCCACTCGTAGCCGCTGGGCGTCAGCTTGTAGGCTGTGAGCGTGCACGAGCCTGGGGTGAAGCTGAAATTAAGAAGTGAAATGCATTTTAGTATATGGTAAGTTCATTTCATACTGCAGCACTGAAAAGTAAGAAACCAATTAATGTGATTTTGATTGTGATTATTCAGGAAAGTCAGTTCCATATTCCTCTAAGTCTCTATGCCTGTCATACTATTCCTTGTATTGTGTTACTTATTTGTTATAACTGTACAACACTTTGGTCAACGGAGGTTGTTTTAAAATGTGCTTTTATAAATAAACTGATTTGTTTTACTGTTGTTGGCAAATCTCAAACAACTTCCTACATCGTGGCTGTTGATATACAGTTGGACAGCAGCTGTGTTGTAATGAAACACACCTGCAGGTGATGATGATGGTCTTTTCTCCGTCCCAAGACGGGTTGTCAGCCATGATCTTGGCGTGGGTGGTGACATCCTGCGGAGACAGCTGTGGGGATTCGTTGGGCTGGGTGTGGATCCAGCCGAGGGGCTCCATCTCCTGTTGAAGCAGAGGAAAGGCGTTTAAAGTGGCTGGGATAGAAAAGGTACTTTGCTCGTACGACTAATAAAATCAGCCATGATGAATGAATTATGAGCTGGATACATGAATCTTACTTTAAGGTATTCATGTCCGGGCAGCTGGTTGGGCAGGTGGACCGTCTGATGTGTCCCCCACTGTGGCACCATGACGATACAGCGGATCTCCTTCACCTGGGGGTTGTCTGGTGGGCTGGTGCCGTACAGGTAACCTGCGATCTGAAATACCAGCGTACAGTCAGAACACGGCCAACAGAAACACTTTGTTTCTGCATTAACATGAAAGAGGTTTGTTGTTCTTTCTTGCCAGAGCCAAAGAAAATTGTCCATCTCATGTAAAATGAATGGGCAATTAAGTTTTTCAGAGATTCAGAAGTACGCAACAATTTACAAATGTTGAGAAACACATTCATTTAGAGTCTGCTGACAGAGATAATGATGATTAACACTGTACCTGTGCTCTCAGATCCGAGATGCAGATGAACTTCTTCAGGACGTTCTTGGGCAGGATGTAGGTGTAACCCGTCTCCTTGATGTCATCAGATGACACGTAGATGTGGTTGGTTCGGAGATGCAGGTTGGCAGCAGAAATGGCCCTGACAAGAGAAGGACGAAGTTCATTAAGACCAACCGCAAACATCCTCCCAACAAATGCTGAGGTTTCGCTCGGCCTGCACACCTCACTCTCCATTCGGTCTTGGATGAAAAGGTCTGGGTCTCGTAGTTGGAGGTGGTGGAGGTGATGATCTCGTCACCGTGCTTGTTGACGGTGCGGGTCTGCGTGGCGGTGAGCTGCGACTGCTCTTTCGTCTGTTTCTCAATCTCAGCAATCTGCTGACGCTGCTGCGATGGAGCGGAGATCTCCATACCCAGGATGATGTCACGGATCTCAGACTGCGTCAGGGAGGCCACATTCACACTGGAGGGAAAGAAAGGAAACACTGTAGGTTAAATGCCTCGTCTTTTTAAATGATGCTTTAATAACTGCCGTCCCAACAGACAGGCCGTATATCCCTGCGCTGCATATTTGCTTTTACTCAAGAATATGAATTCCAAACACTTACTTGTTCTTTTTGCCGTAATCGGCCAGAATGAGATCCTTGAGCTGCACTTCCACCTTGATCCACTCTTCATCGGTGAGTGTGGGCCAGATGTGATGGGGCTCAGTGATGGTCGTCTTGTCGGGTTTCAGGATCACCTTTGCGCGGTCGTTGTTGACGTGGAGCGCTCTGAGGATCAGGATGAGTCGGGAGAAGGCCTAGAAACGGAGCAGAGCACCAGAAACAAACTGTTCACCGAGAGGAAGTGGATGCAATGAGTTCTGTTGGGAAACCGGCTTGAATCAGCACAGGTACCCTTGACAACCACATCTGTTTTATAATTGTTGCTTTTGATTGTAAATATAAAAGCTTATCAATGATAATGTTATTATTCACCTGTGGTATCTCAAATATTACAGACTTAATACAATGAAATAAAATTGATATATTCTATTTAATCCTGGTGGGCCGTAGAGAAACTCACTGTGTACGACGAGATGGTCTTGAGCCAATCATCGTAGAGGTTGAAAAGAACCATCTGAGGCTCCGTCGCCTTCAGGATCAGGTCTCCAAACTTCTCCACCTTCAGACAGGCCTGGAAGGGCAGCTGCAACTCAGAGCCCTTGATCACGATGTTGGGGAAGTCGAGCAAGTGGACCTGGACAGAGACGACAAGGGCATTTGGCATTTGATGATTTGCACTCATCGTGGTTTGCAATTGTTACAGCAGTCCTTGACAAGATAGGATTCTGACCTCCAGAGGGTCCAGCATGCCCTTCCTGGTTACGATGATCTGTTTCGGCTGTTCTTCCACAGGGAGGGAGCGAATCAGAGCAGCCACTTCTTCAGCTGTCTTCCACTTGGCCAGCTACAGAGACAAAACAAGACTGAAGTTAGGAAGGCAGAGATATTCTTCAATGAAGTTCCTTCTGACTTTCTTACATCAAAACAATAATTACGATTCAGTCAAAACTTAAAGGCGCCGCACATACTAAACAAACATGGAACAAAACACAGATCAAATATAATCCTGCAATGAGAGTAAAAGGTCTTCCTCCAAAATACGATCCACAGCACAAAAAGCAGAACCAGTGATGAAAGAGAGCATTGTTGTACCTGTCCCAGACGTTTCTGTCCAGCCCACACAGACGTGTGAATGATCTTGAGGAAGAGCTGACCTGTCCTGGGGTTGAAGATGAAAATGGCTCCATTGATGGGCTTTGTGGTCAAGTTACCCTCAAAGGTCTGTTGTGATGGACAGAAAAAAAACATTAAATTCAGTTAAAATTTTTTGATTGCCCTATGAAAGCAATATATTCAGATACGACCACGTTAAGATGCAGCCATTCCACAACACATTGTCCCTCACCTTGTGGATGGTGACTCGGTAGACGTTGGTGTCGTCCACAAACCAGATGATCTGGTTGGAGAAGAGTTCGCCGTAGTTCTGTGAGGACAGGTAGGGCTCAGTGGGCTCTGACGAGTACAGCTGCAGACCTTTGCGGATGCGCTCCCTCAGCACGTACAGCGCAGGGTTGGCCTTCATGATCTTGGCCATGGCCTGCTGGATCAGAGGCTTGCTGCCAGGGAACCAGTTACCATACGCACTGCAGAGGTAGAACGAAGAGTAGAAAGTTGACAGTGTTATTCCTTTACAACGACTTAGGAAGCTCGTGTGAAAGCTTTCTAGGCTGCTGCACACGTTAACAAACATAAACAAGTGGATGCCAAAATCCCAGAAATGCTGTCTAGCATTTGTCTGACTATGATCACTTTAAATATCAGACTAAAATCTCTTTCTTCAATAGCCTAACAAAGCCATTCATTTGTTTATCTGCTACAGACGTGTGGATAAAGGCTAATCTATACTGATAAGTGTGTTTTAATAACTAATCTAATATTTGCCATCGTCCCTGGTCACACGCTTGAAACAGTCTTCACCTGTGGAGGTTGTAGGCCAGGTCGATAGCAATGAGCACGCCGGTGGGAGAGGGGTAGATACTCATGTTGTCTGTGGTGTAGTCCAGGAACTTGGCTCTGGCGTAACGCTCGATGTCATGAGAGTCGTAGTCTCCCCAGCGGAGCTGAATGTCAATCCAGTACTTCTGTGTGGTGGTGCTGTCCATCACGTCCCTGTCAGGAGGAGAACACTTTATTCATTAGGCAAGACGTATGTGAATACTTTCAATATCAGTGATTACAACACACGGAACATCCTCTAGGTGTTAGTCCTTAGACTTCATAAAAAATTAAACGTGTTTTTTCTGCAAGTGAACATTACTCAACAATCATACTTGGAGTCAGCGAGCAGAGACGGACGAGAGACGTTCCACTTGTAGGATGCAAAGAGGAGGATGTCTGCACAGGACGAGTTCATCTTGTACGACTTCCTGGGGTGGATGGTCTCCTTCTGCACAGTCTCGATCTCAAGAGCATCTAGCTCCTGGTCAAACACCTGAAAATACAAATAAACAATAGTTGTTCACAATGTTGGAAGAGGAAGCCTTTAATTGGTCACATTTCAAAATATAAGTTTGCTTATCCACAGATCCTAAGACCTTTGGACTGCAGAAGAGCAGAACCTACCTGACACAGATCCATGACAATGCTCTCATGAATCTTCTGCCACAAGTGAGCCCTGAAGATCTGGATGAGGGAGATCTTCAGCGTGGGGATCTTTCCGTGCATGAAGATTCCTGTCAGGTCAAGCTGCACCTGGAAACCCACATACACCTAGAGAGAACAATAAACCAGAATTAGTCCAGTGCAGAAGTTTTAATTTAATTTTACACCTCACATCAGTGATTTTAAATCTCATGAGGGATATTTCTGAACTGCTGGTTGTACTAACGTTGGCTCTGTTGATGGTAGGTGACCACCAAAGTGTGAAGCGACGGTTGGGGATTTGGTTGAGACCAGACCTCTGGGCATTCGTCAGCTTCTTCCATTTCATTGACTCCTCAAAGCCACTGGCCTTCTCCCTGAAACCCAAAAACACAGTAGATGATTAAATTAACTTTGAGTAAATCAAATCAGCTGGCACACATTCATCCACGTGTTTTGGTTGTGATTAAGATTTTTTGCTGTTCTGTAATTTCCCAAAAAGCTTCTCATAGTGTCAAAGTGCTCTCACCAGAAGAGACCCTCCCAGGTGGGGAAATAAGTGCCTTTGAAGAGTGTGTGCTCCAGGATGCCCTCCACTCCGCCCAGAGCCTGGATCATGTCTGTGCGGTAGTTGTTCAGGTTCCACAGTTTGCCGTCGTGCCTCTGGTGGGTCCACCAGAATGGATTCTGCTTCAGCACCTGTGCTCAAGCAAAACATGTAACGTCAAGACATGTTGGTGTTCATAGTCCAATATTAAATACAACTTAGCCTTTTATCACATGACAACTATTGTATTCATTCTGGTGTGGTAAAGTTAGCATCAAAAATCTCAATCAGCAATGCAAAGTACATCTTGGGATGACAAAGTTCATTTGACTCAAACCACATCTTGTCAAACTTTACCTTCACAAACAAGGCTTAAACCCATTGTATTTTTGGGTTAAATATTTAGAGACATTATGTGATTATACAGGACACGTACTTTAACCTCTGAACAGATCAGAAGTGTCTAGATCATACCTGGTACTGCTTAAAATCTGTCCTGACTCTCCAGCCTTTGTCATAAGCCAGCGTGTGTCTGTCCTTCTGGAAGAGTGTGTTGATACGTGGGATTCCTCTGTCCCACGAGTCCTCCAGATCCTCCAAGGTCAGACGCCTAAGACACGGAGAACACCTTGAGTTGCCTCACCTTGTTTCTTTAAAACAATTACTTAAAAGTCAGAGGACAGCGGTGGTGCAATAAACCCCCGGTTCTGTGAAGACGTCTCACCTGTTCTGTGCGATGGCCTCCTGTCTCTTGAGAGCGTACTCGGCCCAGACTCTCTGAGAGTCGATGAACTCGCTCTCCCACGGCTGAATGTACCGATACAAGTTGGGAATCAGTTGATCCTCTTCGTGGCTCATTCCAGACCTGAAGTGGGTGATGCCCACGTCTGTCTGCTTGGACCACCTGGTGGAGAAAAACTGGACGGTTAGACACGGCGCCGCAGCTTAATGACAGTTAGTGAAGGTTAGGGGTCAAACGCAGATGGGTAGGCAAGTCGACTTACCGCAAATCTGACTGTGGGATGAGCACGTGGCCCATGGACAACATGCCGAGGCCACCCAGCTCTTTGGGGGTGTAGAAGACGACAGGAGGGAAGCGACTGGGCATTTTGGAGTTGAGGCCGATCTTGATACGGGTCTGGATCTTGTTCTCACATTTCACCAGCAGGTCCAGGAGCTCCTGTGTGTTCACCACGGCCTCGCGGAAGTACGTCATCAGGCCGATCAGAGCCGTGTTCCACTTGTTCACGATCTGGGGGCAAAGACTCAATATGTTGAAACGTTCTGACACAGTAATTATCCCCAGCGTTACTTGTTGATCGAACCATCTCAGTTCTAGATGCTAGTTTTTTGAGACGAAGGCGTCCGCTGACCTTTGTGAACGTGGTGGATCCTGAGGCCATCAGGATTTGACGCACTCTGTTGTGGAAGCGCTGCATCGATTCATCATCCACACGCAGGAAACACTGAGCTGTCCTCTCCTTGGTTACCTACACAACATGAAAAACAAAACAGTTAGGATTTCTTAAAGACACAAGTTGGTATATTTAAGTTTCCATGAACAACACAGCTCTGCAATCAGTTTTTCTTCCTCACCTCATTCTGAAGGTTCCAGACGCCGTCTTTGTGAGTAAACTCTTCATAGCTGGTGCGGCACTTGGGGAGGATTCGGCACTCGAAGCCACACATGTTGAAGAGGAGGTTGGGGTTGTCTTTGCTGTAGACTGACACAAAGCTGTTCTCCCACTGGACAGTGGTCACAGACCTGGGCAGGCGGTTTTTGATGTCCCAGAACACAGCACGTCCCCTGCAAAGAGGCAAAGCATTTTAAAAACCTGCAACTGAGTGCCCCAAATAATAATAATATTAAACAGAATGAGTCTTGATATTTTAGTAAACCACAACTAGTTTACACCGTGTTGAGGTGGAACTCACAGGTTGACGTCGTGCTTCATCAGTCTCATGCGAGCATCACGGGGCCAGCACTTCTTGTTGTTGTAACCCACGATGTTCTCGTTGTTGGGGTCTGGGTGCTCAGTCAAATACCTCTGAATCAGATCCCTGGCCTCGTCAGCAGAGAACCTGGAGGAGAACGATTTTTTTTTTACTTCCTCTTGCTCTTCTTCATCGTTTTGACAGACAAAACATGACAAGTTTGAAAGTGTTGCATTAAATTTTGGTCAGTCTCACCTGAAGAAGATGTGGATGCGGTCGATGTAGCGGCAGTACAGACGAATTGGGTGAGCACTTTCTGTGGCCGTGTCCTGGAAACTGAGGAAGTCATTGGGCATCTGTGGCGGGCCGGCCATCTCACTGGCACGGTGCAGACCCAGCACCAGGAGGTCCATCACCAGGCCGTAGTACTGAACAATGAAGGAGGCAAACTGGAGCCCCCTGATGATACCATACGAGTTGGTGTGGTTCATGTCCTAGATAGACAGCAGAATGAAAACATCATTACATCACATCCTAAAAATGAATCACAACAGGAACAGATCTGATCTAAAACGGGCGAGTGTCTTTACTTTGTAGTTGATGACCACGTTGTTCTTGGCGGTCATGTAATCAGCGATGTTGTGGTCGACAATAAGACGCAGCAGCCTGTTGAGCAGGGTCAGATCGATCTTCTCATACATCTTCTCATAGCGGGACTCCAGCATCACATTGCATTCTCCTTCAGCAGTCTCCCACACATCCTGCAAGTTGTTGATGCCTGAGGGTAACAAACCAAAAATCTCATAAGTAAAGCAGTAATGTGGTTAGTAGATTTGGAGACTATATTATTAACAAATGTGTCAATTCAGTTCCACTAAAAGGTATAATCAAACGTCACAGAGTAAGTCTCCCTCTGTTATTAGTCATTATCGAACTTAAGTCTGACCTTGGCACCACTTGTAGACGAGCAGCGGTGGAGGTTCTGTGTCGGCAGGTTTGATCCAGGGCGGGAAAAGACGTCTTTTGTCTGCCTCGTACCACAGGTACTGGTCCAGGTAGGCGTCAGTGATCTTCTCCAGGGGCTCCACATCGTACACCGGCACCAGATGGCTGTACAAGTCCATGAACTCAATACCCACCTGCAAAAGAAGAAATAATTTAAGACTGAGAGAGAGAAATTTGAATTATGTGCAAGAAGAAGCACGATAAGAGCAAAACCATCTACAATGGTCAAGTTATTATAATAATATAAAAATCACTTGTAAATGAGGCCTAATGAGAAATGAGAAACTAATTTGCGGTTTCAGGTCATGTTTTTCTTGCCAACAATCTAATGACACAGGCTTTGCTGGATAAACAGTTCTGTTTCTCAAAATTGTTTGCAAACTGACCTCAATAAAAGAAAATAAATGTATTTTCAATCAGTGTTCTCTGTTACCAACTCCATATGGGTTTGAAATCAGAAACTTGACTTTAACTCTGCAAACTCTAATTTAAAAGAAGTATATGTATCTGCATGTGCTTACCTCTTTGAAGGCTCGCTGTGTCAGCAGGTGACGTTTGATCCTGGACAGGGCCTCGTGAGGGTTGTCGTAAGCCTGCTCGATCAGCCCCAGCTCCTCCCTCTGACTCTGGTTCAGACGAGACTTGACACTAGGAGACACAGAGACAAACTGAATGAAGCAGAAAAACACATATCCACACAGCTGCGTTGCCTGGCCTGAATGAACACCCACTAACCAAGTGGTTCAAGTCGTCATTATGTTTACCTGTATGCTTCCTTGAGCCTCTCCAAGGCCAGGATGAGCAGCTTGGTGTCGTGTTTGTAGGACAGAGGAGGGAAGGGGATGGGGGAGAACCGCCGACTCTCCAGCCAGTGCACCGTGGTGGTGTAAATGGCCACCGCCTCTTCAGCTGTGATGTATGGGCCGTCCTGTTGGTGGGAGATGGACACACAATGAAAATATGGCAAAATGAGAGAAAAACTCAAAACTCTTAAGCAGCATGAAGCTACTCCAGTTATTTTAGTTATTAGCAAATCTAGATGTGAAGAAGCCAATGATGTGAATGAAGGAAAAGGTATGCGTTGAGAAAAGTATAATTACAGTAAAATAAATAAAAAACTATGTCTGAATGGTGAAGAGGAGAAACTGCAGCTGCAGCCACTGATGAATAAAAAACACCATTCATTTTAATATTCCTCCAGTTCTTACGCACGGGCAAGCAGACCAATGCAAGTGCGCCTTTGTAAGAGGAGTTCACTCAAGGAAAAGAGAAGCTCAGAAATTATTCAAGCTCAGTTTTAGAAAGTAGATTCTGTTGGTGTTACCTTCAGGTAGTTGTGCTGTCTCTCCTGCTCAGCTTTCAGGTACAGACGTGTCAGTCTGCCCAGGTTCTTCTTGCACACCGTCTTGTCTACGGTGGCGCCACGACGGATTCGCTCACGGTTGTAGTGGGCTGTGTTGGTCCACCAGTCAGCTTTGGCCTTCACGTAGCGCAGGATCATGTTCTCAATGGGAGTGGGCAGGCCTGGCACCTGGGATCAGAGAGGGAAATATATATATATAAATATTCTTTTAAATAAAAAAAGATTTATCTTTCCATTCTGAACCTGATGTATTAAAAATGAAAGGGTTTTGATGTGTTAAAGGAAAATTTTTATTCTAGCTACAACTGATTCTGGATCACCAGGTGTAATGTGAAGCAAAAGGAATAAGAAAAAATACAAAAACAAACTAACTACAAACATTTTCAAGTAGTGAATGCTAAAGCAGAGTCTGAGTGACACTATTCTTGAAGCACTTCATAAGACTTGAACAATTGAAGCATTTTTCAACATATTTCCTTGATACAGGAATCAAATAAATCCTAAACTCCACAACGTGGTCACAATGTGCTGATCTGTGATGCACTGACCTTCCAGGGGATGTTGGCCTTCCAGCACCTCCACGACTCACTGAGGTGCTGCAGGATGGTCCTGGCCTTGTTCTGTTTGATCCCCTCGGGCATCATGTCCAGGATGTCGTGCATCACCGCGGCACGCAGCTCCAGGTCAAAGTGAGACTCCACACGCTGTTTGGTCACAGTCTTGGCTACGCCCTTGGAATGACGTCCTGTTGAAGTGAAACACATCTGCTTAGTCCAGTGAGGTTTCATCAGGCAACCAATGTCTCAGGACGCTCATGTCCCACCATTTGTTTCTCAAATAATAAACATAACAAAAATGCACATGCATACCTTCAAACTGCCTGGCCAGCAGATTTCCGAGCCACCTCTCCAGCAGTGGAGTGATGCCCCTCATGAAGAACAGCCACACTCTCCAGCCTGGAGCCCAGAAGCCACAACCTGGACCCTTGCCAACAGGACCCTAACCAAAGCAGCATATACACACAGAAAGGTCAGAGCATGAAGTAAACCTTTAGACACAAGGAGTATTAACAGTTTGCAGACAGACTACACAGTGCGAGTACTTACGGTGTTGAACCGGTAGTAGATGAGATGCTTCAGATCCTTGCACATTCGGATTTGTCTCATCAGCTTGTACTTGTAGCGGTACATGCCTGTCAGCTGACCCACGTGAGCAAAGATGTACTGCAGTCCATCGGCCAACTACAATACAGAGACATGGTTCAGAGATTAACCAAAGTGAGAAATTTACATTCAAAATAACCTCAAAATCCACATCTTTACTAGTTACAACAGGACAAAAATAACAGCACTTAAGAGGACAAAGGCTGCAAAAGTGAAAAAATCCTGAAAAATCATTAGTATCTCAACATTGCTCTCCGTGGTTCCATTTGTCCAATCGGTTATGGAAAAATTTGGACTTTCTGAAGGAAATGTGAGTCATGAGCAAGTGTACAAATCTGAACTAACCTGGAAAGCGTCGACATTTCCCAGTCTGTACTGCACGTGGCTGTCCACCACCAGCTTGCTGAGACGCAGCACCTCCCTGCACAGATGGAAGGCGTTGCCAAATCTTGACTTCTTTCGCTCCTGTGGGACACGAACAAGAACGGATTATTGAAAAGGTAATTCTGATTATCTTGCAACAGAAAACAACCAAACCACGAGATGGGTCTCCTCTGGAGCTCGTACCTTTGTGGTCAACGTCTTCACAGGCTTCAGGTTGAAGTTGTAGTCCAGATGCAGGTAGTTGAGGTTCTTACGGTGGATGAGCAGATTGAGCATGTTGTAGCCCTGCCTGCACACCTGCAGGCCCACCTCCACCCAGTCCAGCTTGGTGGACTGGAAGAACTTGGTGGCCTTGAAAGAGCGGAACAGATACCTGAAAGACAAAAGTGGATGATGATTTAGGAAAGTGGCTTGAATCAAAACGTAGATCAGCAGGAAATCAATATAAAAGGTAATTTACCTCTTCTTCTGGGCCTTGGGTGGTCTGTGTTTCAGAGCATTGAGCACATAGTACTTCAGCAGCTTCTGGTACGACACACGCACTTTCACAGGCTGTCCTGCAGGGCAGTGCTCACGATACCTGTAAAATAATCCAACATCCCATCTTTAGCGTGTCTCATTCAGTTGCTGAGGTACGTGCATCATGTAGTACACTCACCAGTTCTTGATCAGGGGGATATCAATAGCACGCCTTGTGCGGCCAGATCGCAGGTTGAAGGGTCTTGGTGCCCACAGCAGGGCGATGCCGTTGGCTGTGTTGTCTGTGTAGAGTGGGGTCTCTTTGAGGAAGGGCTCCACATACTCAGCGAGCTCAAACTCCTCATCGTCATCAGGCAGCGGCTCCTGGCTCTAAAAGGGCAGCGAGAAAAATTGAAGGAAGATAATTATGAGTGGAGATGAAAACAGCAACAGGTACGGCAAACTATGCGTTATAAATTGTGAGAAATCAAATATCTGAGTGGTGAACGACCAACTGCAGCTGCAGCCGGTGATAGAGAAGCCACCATTCATTTTAATATTCCTCTAGTTCTTACGCACGGGCAAGCAGACCAATGCGAGTGCGCCTTTGTAAGAGGACATCTTTCAACGCTTTGAAAGTGTTCACAGGTTTTTATCTCTGTTCTCAGGTGTCAAAGGTGTGAGGTGGATCATCTGCCAGCGTTACCTTGACAGAATGCCTGTGTGAAATGGGGTTGATCAGCGGGTCGAAGTAGAAAGCAGGAAGATCTGGATCTTCTGTCTTGATGAACACCACATTCGGTGTGTGGTACCTGTAGAGATAAAAACCATATTGGTCCATTTCTCGAAGTCAATGTGACAAATGTTATCTTAGATTTATTAAAGAGAAGAGCAAGTAGAGACATTTTACATGAGTAACATCTGACCTATTTTTTTTGTCTAATTTGAAAAACTATTAATTGAACTACCTCTATAAGACGAACAAATGTATTTTCCTCTTACCAAGTGAGGTGGACATGGTGCGGCAGGTTGTTGTACAGGTACGGGAAAGCAATTTTGTACTCTGTCCTGATTGGCTGTCGGATGATGATTTTGTTTATGTCATTGAACTCATTCCAGTCTTCATCCCTGTGGAAGAAAAAGAAACAATCAGCTCAGGAACAAATCATCCAGCATCTGTTCTAACTCAATGTTTTCTTTGGGATAAAAAAAAGAATATATATGGCTCTATGATTTCTTAAATTGGCTCTTACTGGAGGTTGATGTCCCGGACCAGCGGCTCAAACTTTGGACCCCCAGGGATGGCCATGTTTAAGGCCTTGGATGTGAAGAAGGCCTTCAGGTCAAACAGGTAAAAGTAGTTGAAATCCACCAAGTCAGTCAACAGCTGATTTGCCAGACGGTACAATGTGGACATCATGGGCAGCGTGAACTGCCAGCGACGGTAAGTGGTGCCGTTCACAAACCTAAGGAGAGAACAAATAAATTATTTTTTGGTGGATTCTGCTTAGATTCCGCTAAAACTTCAAATTGGATTATGAGTGTGGTATGAATTACTTTGCAGTATCTTTGAGGGGTTGATGCTCATAGAACCACTCAGCGACTGAGGAATCCTCCTCGGGGTCCAGCTCCATCTGAATGGCCTCCAGTGGCTCGACATCGAGGATGTTGTCTGCATAGTCCAGCGGCGGCTCCTCATCATCGAAAGGTGGGAATCGCATCCGCTTGAAGTGCCGTCGATCACGCTTCTCACGACGCATCATGATCCACATGGTACTAAAGAAAAGATATGAGATACAGATTATAAATTCAAGTGCGCTCAATGCACTACACAACTGCAAACATGTCAATATCCTTCAACAACACTCAACAATACACTGTCACTTACCCCCACTGGGCGATGTAGACCGGCTCGATGACCCAGGGGATTTCATTCACAAAGGAAATGGCTCCAGTGATGTGGTAGAGGACCGGCACATCTCTGATCTGTTCCCAGGGCATGGGCATGTTCTCCAGCAGCTTCAGCACTGCATGGGGCATGTACTTGAGGGCACTGTCAATCACAAGGTAAGATACATGATGAGCTTCAGCAGTGGTGACATCAACCAATAAGAAAAAGGGTAAAACATCTTTTCAATGAAACATCCAGTGAATTATATTTACAGCTATTATTGTACAATTCATTTTTTTACCCAAGGTAGACCCTCTTGTCATGGCGAAATTTCCTGTTGGTCATGTCTCCATGGTCCCTGATGATCTTACGGACGTGCTCAGGCGGCATGTCCTCCTTCTGAGCATCCACAAAACCAAACTTTCTCTTCTCTGAGTATCGCTTGGCCTGCAATTGCTGCCATTTCCTTGCTGCAGAGTAGGAGAAATTAAACAAAGGGATGTTTCTTGTTTCCATTTACGATACAATACAGTAGTTTTTTTGTTGATGTTTCTTTATCCAACTTACCTTTTTCTTGCAGCTTTTCCTCAGACATGTAGTCTGGAACTGGTACAGGAGGGGGTACACCTGGGGGCATCCCTGCTGGGACCCCTCTGTAGGGAAAGGTGGCTGCCATGGTGTCTCACCACTGAGGAGGACATTAACAGCACACATTAATATGTTTGAAACGTTTATGCTTTGTGTCTGTAAACCTATAAATAAAACATGTAGCACCTTTACCCACTAGTCAATCTCTGTATTACATTGGCACAACGAGTCCTCTGGCTGGATAACACCTCGCACTTGTTATTAGAGTACAAAATAAAACAAAATATATACAATCTGAATTTAAAAACTGTTAGAACAAAGTAATCGTGTTTGAGTGCCACAAGTTGGCACTCGGCTTTGAGTACAACAGAAAACGTTAATTGATCCAGGTAAGTTAAATGCAAAAACCCATTGATACTTTTACGATCAACCATGTTAACAACATGGCTTCCGCTCGGCGCATTTCCAACAACTGAACTAGACTATAAAAACACCAGATTATATGTACTACTCATTCGGTCAATTCTTTTGAGTAAGGTAAAATTGGCGGATACTTTCAAGTGAGTCAGGCACCAAGTTTGAGAAACATTAGCCGATGTTTTTAGTCTAGTTTCTGACTAGGCCAAACACGACTGGAGCGGTAAGTTAGCTCCAGTTAGCACACCGGCTAACGACTAACAAAGAGAAAGACACCACAAACCTCGCTGCCTCCGATCCCACGGCAAATTCCTGACGTTAACGATGACCTTATTTCTCACACAGCCGACTACCACGGCATTTCTCGTTCAATGGTTTAAAGTAGTTTCCCGGTGCAGAGTTGTGTTGATCTGCTCTCGTGAAGCTGCACGACGAACGACGGCGGCCACACGATGAGCGCACATCGGTGGGAATTCACAGACGACGGTTACGCTGCGTTTACGTATTTACTTTCTCTAAGCACCATGCTAAGGACAAGGGAACCTACGTCTAAAAGATACGCAAGCGTTGTACAAGCGCAATTTGAAGAAGTACCCGTATGTTCCCCACGCATGCGCGCGCACACCATATATGTCTGTGTGCTGTGCTACTGCCCCCTGCAGTTGGGAGGACTAGAGGAACAAACCCTCACCTAAAAGTTATGAGTGACTCAATCAAACTAATTTTAAGTGGGCCGGACCGGTAAAATAGGAGCATAATAAAGCATAAATAACAAGACCTCTCAACTTTTCTCTTTGTTTTAGTGCAAAGACGTACATTATTAAGATGTTTATATTTATATTTATTAATGAATTATCCTTTAACAAAACATATTATGAACAACCTGAAATTTCTTGAGAAAAACATAAGAAATTTCAACAATATTATGCCTCCTCTGTCTTAACTGTAATTTTCACAATTGGCAAATTCATACCGTGGGTCGGATTGGACCTTCTGGCGGGCCGATTCTGGCCCACGGGCTGCATGTTTGGCACCCCTGCTCTATGCAGTCTTTAACTTTGGAGAGGCTTTTCTTTCATAGCCCAGATGGATGGAGGGTTACAGCAGTGGTTCTAAAACTTAATCTTTGGGTTCTTGGTTAGCTCTCTGAACAAGGCTCCCCTCCCCCAGCTGTTTGGCTCTAAGAGTCCTGGTTGACTCAAACCTTCTCCATTTAAGAATGATGGAGACCACTGTGCACTTACAAACTTTCTATGCAGTGTGAAATGAAGCAGTGGTGTTTTTATTCTCACTGGCATGTGTTTGTTCTATAAAAAAAAAAGAAGTGGAGTTTGCACAGTGGAGACATCAACTTTATTTCATACAGATGTTTGAATGTTTTTTTGTTTTTTTTGTACAAGACAGAATGTATTTACACTGACGACCCTGCAGGGGGGTGTATGTACAAACAGAGGTATGACAGCATACAGTATCATCGTTAATGTATAAATTATCTAATAAATACACAGGATGGATCAGAGACAACAGTTCATGGGATGTGTGTCATATGAGACAAACAGCAGAGGACGAAACCCCGGTCCTCAAACAAGGCACTGATGTGTTTCACCGACACATCTGTTATTGGTCAGAATAAGAAACTATGGTCTGACTGCAGCAGAGTGCTGAGGGGAGTTAAAGGTGTCAGCACACTAAGAGTTAAAATCACTACACAAACTAAACTCTGTTACACTTATCAAACACCTGCATGATCCAGGTGGATCAGTCACGTTCTGCTGCAGCGACACATCTGTTCGCAGAGTGAAGGTCATACAGCTGTTTCTAAAACTAAAATATATCAGTTTTTCTCTGAGCGTCTGTGCTCCTCAAGACATTTTACATAAAAACTTTTACAGGATGTGAATCCTGGTGAACGAGATACAAACATGTAAGAACAAGATGGATGTATATATATCTTAATACATGAACTTAGACTATTATCCTGTTTACACATGGAGATAAACACACACACACACACGACATGATCAAGAGAACTTGTTCAACAAGTTTTGATCTTTTCCACAGTATAAACAAAACTGAAATCCGACCACTTGAATTAAATGTGAACTAAAATCATTATGATGTCAATCTCAATTAAACACACTGAGTTCTGTTGTGAGGCAGCGCGACTGAAGGCAGTGACTGTTTACTCAGTAATAAAATATATTTCCTGTTTGACACTGAGCAGAGTGGAGCTGAGGTCTGAACTGGCAGATATGTGATCAAGGGTACGTTTAAGGCATAGTCTGATATATTTTGGTTTGTAAGTTTCATGTTTATCAGGATCAGCTGTTCCTCCATCATGAGCCATTGTGGTGCTGCACCCGAGCTGTGGAGCCGCTCCTCTGGTCCTAATTCTGGTACAGTATCGTCCATGTGTCCGTGTGAAACTGATTGATTACAGCTGTTTGTTTCACCTCACTTCAAACTGACCTGGAACCAGCTGCTGATAAAAGGCCACACTCTTCCTGTGAGCGTCACAGGGTTTCACAGCAGAGGAGTCAAATTCAAGGAAAACCATTAGATGACTATGTTGTTATGATGTTAACATGACACGGGAACGGGATCCAACACCAGGAACCGGCAGCGGATCGGTGTTCGCGGAGCTCCATGGGATGAAACCGCTCGTGAGCTGTTGCTGCCGAATCTTCAGTCAACTCTTTGTCAACTTCGTCATCATCGGAGTTCAGGTGCAGAGTTCAGTCTAGTTCATCTCAACACATCAAAGATAAATCTAAAAATAAAAAAAGCTTCAGTCCAACTGAAATTTACAACACTAACAACATCTGGTCCCTGAAACATCTGGACTCTAGCCCCCTTAGGGCTGACAGAACAAGAGTGGGACACAGAGAAGGAGACTTTAACTTTTACTTAAACACTATTAACTATTGAAACAGTTATTCCTCACACAGAACAGATGATCCCAGCTGAGCATGAATGAATGTTAAGAGAGACACACAGACACAAAAGAAGATCTCTAAAGTTGAACATATTCAACTTTAGGACCAGCAGAAACACGATCTGTGCTCTCGACACCTGGTTCCTTGAAATTCAGCAGATCACAGATGCACCTTTATCCTCACCAGCTATTTAGGACCACTTATAAATAAATCTACAGACGTGTACACCATGAGTCTGGGGCCTCAGAGATAACCTCCCAATGGCCCACCACAGAACCCAGAGGCTTTTCACGCTATAACAAATCTATAATATCTGACTGATATGGTGTCCTGATGCTGTTGTGTAGTATTGGTTCCTCCAGAAGCCACATGCAAGGTGACACCAGCAACTCTGATATGTCTCAAACCCTGCCACATCTCGTCTTCCCCTTCTGCTCAGCCCACTGCCTACTTTCACCACACAATTTGCACTGTTACATGACAATGCTATGAAAAAAACACTAACACCAAAAGCAGAAACCAGTGATCAACCCTGTCAAAATCTGGTTCCCTGTCCTGATCCAGCTTTGTCCACATGTGTCTTTATTAATTAATGTGGCTATGAACCTGCTGCCTATGAAGGTGTGAGGTCTTGTTACAAAGGGAATATCAACAGATTGTCACTGAAAACGTGTGCAGGATTTGTTTTTCATGGATGAACAGCTGGGATCATCTCACCTGAGCCTTCAGTGTCACTAAACCCCGGTGGTTTACGTCACCTCCATGTCATAACATCGGGTCAATCTTTTAAAAACAATGACATCATGGTGACACCTGTGTGAGGCGAGGGTGTCATATAGGTCCAGTGACCGTCTATAGGAAACTGCCTTGCCTTAAGATTGTTCAGTTTGAGTCTTTGCTTCGGAGAAACAACAGCTGTTTTTAAAGCAGCTGTTCCTGGGCCAAACCGCTGTCACCATAGAGACAGATCTAAACCAGCTCATCTGATCTGGATTCATCATGTCCTCACTGTCTTTACATTTTTATGGGCCAGTTTCTCCGCAGTTGATACTCCTCCTCATCAAAGTCAGGGAGAGAGCTTTGTAAAAATAAAAAAAAAAACATAAAGGGAGCTTCTGGGACTGAATAATGAACAAACTGTTAAGGTGAAGGTCTTTTTAATGGTGTTTTCGTGCAGACGAGGACAGGCGTGTTGTCTCAGCCCACACTCTCCGTCTCCTTTATGGCTCTGGTCCTCTGTAGACAGAACACCTAGACCTCCACCTTCAACATGCTGGATGCTGCTTGGTTGGTCAGTGAGGTGACAAGGCACTAGTGGATCATCTGGTCTCACTGTGAGGACGTTTGGTTTGGTCTGTGGAGGGTGAGCACTCAGCAGACAAAAAAAGGTCCAGGTCCAGTCGCAAAAAAGTCTTTATATGTCAAGGACCCAGTTCTGGTTTAGGGTCAGAGGTTGGAACTCAGATTGGGTTGATGAGGTGGTGGATAGCAGCGGAGGTAGGAGAAGAACAGGCAGTGGTCACTGCAACAACAACAAGTTGTCAAGTTAGATCAGTGAACTGAGACCAGACCTGACAGAATATAAAACATCTGTGAAATTATAGTACATTCAAATGTTGTATTAGTGAGTTTTTCACAGACCTGTGACTATGTGACTATAGTGGTTAACTACATGGATATGTGCTATTGTTTGTCTTACTATAAAATGTGTTGTATTATATGTGTTACTTATTCTTTGTGCCTGGGCCCCTCTCAAAAAGCTCTTCAGCTTCTTAAGGTGTCCCATTTCACAAAATGTAAATGCAAGTGACTTGGCTTTTTAAATAGATGTGTGAATAACTAAATGAATGAATATGATTGGCTGATGATGCTGGCTGACTGACCTGGCAGCAGTCAGGCTTCGCTGGCACTGCTGTTCCTGTTCAGCTCTCTAATGCCCTGCAGGATCCTCTTCATGTGACCAACCTTCGTCACTCCCAGGTCCTAACACACACACACACACGATCAAATGAGCTACAAAAATCACAGAACTGTCATAAACCCCCCAGTCCACAACCGTCCCTCATACAGTGAGTCCTCCATGCAGCGTGTGATACCTTCAGGTCCCTCCTCTCCAGGTGGATAAGCTCAGCTCCGCGGACATCGTGTCCGATGAAGATGTCCTTGTACTCAGTGAGACAGAGGAAGTCCAGCCACGTCCCCACCTCCTCCGTCCCCCACTGGTGAACTAAGACACCGAAATGAAGAGAAAGTGGTTCAGACCGGCACAGAGAAACTACAGACACTTGTTGCAGTGATGAGCCAGAGACAGACAGAGACATACAGGGAAGGAGAGAGCTCACCTGGTAGCGAGAGAGTTGCACACGTCTCCTTGTTCTTGTTGTTTTTGTCTTTCTTGAACTTGGGAACAAGACGAAACTTGGCACTGCGGCTGCGTTTGGAGAAGTCGATGAGAGGACCCTGAGACAGTCAGAGAGACAAGGAGTTTTTAAACCAAACCTGTCAAATCCTGCAAATCTCAGCCTAGATCTTGCTTCAGTTCAGGACTCTGGTTGAGTCCGACAAGTCCTGGTTTACCTCGTTGTCTGAAGGGTCGATGACGGGACACAGCCAGGGAACTTCAGCCAGACGACGGAGCTGCTGAGCCACAGAGTTCAGAGCTGCGTTCAACTGCTCCTGCTGAGGAGGATCCAGCTGCTGCACACACACAGACACACAACGATTTAAAGAATGACCACACAGTTTACTTTGTCCACACACTCACAACAGGAGATAAAGAGGATCCAGAGGTGACGTTACCATTGACATCTTTCCAGCCAGGAGCAGTTCAGTCTCACTGAGTAAAGCTTTGACGTTACTGACCATGTGAACCACCACACTGCAGCTCAGAGCCTGCACACAGACAAGAGACGAGAGGTCAGACCTCAGTCAGCTCAGGACAGGAGAGACAACCAAGGACAGGTGTGTGTGATGAGGTCCAGGAGAGTAAAGACCAGAACAAGAGAGCAGAAACCAGGTCAGTAAAGATCAAACCCCTGTGTCTCGTACCCCAGAGCTCTTGGAGTTTGCGTAGACCACGTCCATGGCTTTTGAGCTGGCGTTAACAGCGTGAGCCAGTTCCTGTTCCATACTGTGGTGAGACTGAGCAACCTCACGGATACTGACGGGCAAAGCAAAAACAGAAAACATCCTCATTATTATCATTAAACATACAAGAGAATCAGTAATTAACAAATATCCCACTGATTCTATAATAAAACTAAATCCTGGTCTGAATTAAACAATTCAAAATACACTGATCTGTGGTGATGATGATGAAGATTGGCTGTTGACACTTTTAGTTTTAAGTTATTTTAAGTTATTCTGACACCCCTCATATATACGCAAATCTTCCAGCAGATTCTGTCCCATCAGTAAAATCATTTGATCAATTAATGGATCATCATAAGATAACCAATAATTGAATAGCTGATGAATCAGTCGTACCGCTTCTGACCCATCCTGGCGTTAACCCCCGTGTTTACCTGTGTATGAGCGCTCCTGCTGCCTGACCGAACTCACTGACGAGCGAGGCTTCTTCTGCGGAGACGATCTCCGGCTGAGAGGACAGGGGCGGCTGCGGGGGCTGCGGAGGGGGAGTCCGTGGAAACTCGCATTTCTGTTTGTCCTCCCATGACTTCAGAGTGCTCTCAAAAGCCTGAAACACACAAGATGTAAATGATAATTTAAAAAACCATTGTTGACTGATGAACCCTTCTGGTTGTGAGCAGCACAACTCTTTGACAGTGAGACGAGTTCTCTAGATGTAACAAAACAATTTATTGAATTCATTTGTCTCAAAATGAGGTGAGGTGGGGGCGGGTCCATCACACAGATAATAAACACCGCTCTGTATTTCAGGGCTGGTGGACCAGTCTGGTTCTGGACCAACTAAACCTGACGATGAAGACCCTCCGGCCTGAACCAAACATATGCCCTTGAGTGTGGTACTCACTCTGTCTCTGGTCAGGGTCTGGGTTCGGTTCTTGTGGATGATCTTTATGTATCCTGGAGGTTGGATCCACGCCTCCCCGTCCACCTGAACTGGAACACCTTCATCTCCGAGAATGGTGATCTTCACCATCCGACACTGAGACAGAGAGACAGCGAGGAGACTGTGAGCCTGCTCGGACTGACAGACAGGAGGAACAGTCAGGTTGGTATGGCTTTACCTGTGCAATGCGGTGGTGTTGCAGATTGATGACTCGGGACACGGCCATCTGCATGCTGCCAAACACCGCCACCACCTCCAGGATTTTATCATCAAAGGACGGAGCAGTGAACGTCTGACGAGACAAGGGAGAGACAGGAAGTGTTGTGACATCACAGACAGGTAGAGGAGGCAGGTGGCCAAGATTACGACAGGCTGGAGCTCATCTTACATCATCCTCTTTGGTTCCTCCCCAGAAATTGGTTCCTCCTGCGTAACTTGGGATGTTCAACACCGCAATACCCTGGAGACTAGGGAGAGGGATGGGACGCCCATCACACTGCAAACACACACACACAGCACTTTTACACACAGTTGTGTTGGAGTCCTGTCACATTGACAATTATTTAAATACAATTGATTGGCCTGTTACTTTTTATTCTAAACTGAGATCATAGGAAAGATCTCATCTGTCTCACAGAGAAGTCAACACTGGTTGTTTCTGGATGAAGTTAACCTACATTACTCCTACTACTGTACTTTATTTTGGAATATGTGAGCAGTCATGTTGAGTTCATTTGTTGTTAATGCTGTAAATCAAACCTCACCTCCAGTAAAACCCTCTGCTCCAGGTTCTTGTAGGTCCTGTGCAGCAGCTCTTTGGTTCCTAGGACTCCATACCACATCATGTTCTTTGTCCGGCTCCTGGAAGTATGAGTCATATACGTAAGTGTTGAAGTGTTTAAGTCAGTCAAACAGAGAAGAGTTCCTTTCTGTATAAGAAGTAGACATGAAGATTGATTTGTTTGTTGCTGTACCTGCACTTTTCTGGATGTTCATCCCTCTTGTTGTTGAAATCCAGAGAGATTTTGGCATCCAGTCCGATACCAAAGTAGTTATTCATGACGCACTTCTCAGTGTAGCAGTCCCTACAGAGACAGACACACTCTGGGGTTAATGTCAATCAAAAAGGTAAAGGACAATTTATTCACACAGCAGCTGATGATAAAAGCAAACTCATTTGAGTTAACAGTGCTCGTACAGTATCACCCAGTATCAGTAATAGATAATTATATTCTCTAAAGCAGAACTGGGTAAGGGTAAAAATAATTCTACCTTCATTTATGGTTGAAATTAAACTTTAAGAAGACAGACTCACATGTTATCAGGGTCACAGCTGAAGGGGTCGGCGTTCACCAACAGTCGGCTGATCACAGAGCTGCTGGACAGCGAGCCTGAGATACCTGCTCTAAGACCTGCACACAGAGACAAACATCAGACTGCTGCAATGATGGACAGACGCTGCGTTTATGTTGCACAATTTAAAACTGTTCTCGTCAAGTTGTTGGTGAATGAACCATCTTTCAGCATGTCTACAAATGCAACACCAAAAGCATCCAACATTAGCGCTCGTATAGTCAGTAACAGTTCTTCCGACCTTAGAGCTTCTTACCAGGATAGAGGATCTTTGCGTTGAGCATGGGCATGGTCTCTCTGCTTCCTGTCTGGACAGGAAGTGACGCTGAACTGCCCAATGACAGACTGCCTTTGCTGATCAGCTTCTCGCAGGGCGTCTTGCTGACTGAGGAGACAGTTACAGACAGACAGACAGGTTCACACCCCTGGACAAGACTGGACAAAGATGGTCTAAGTTTCATGTTTGCATCTCATAGTGATTAATAATATTATTGATGACAATAATGAGTATAATGACGGATCTAAACCTGTGACTCTGTCTGGTTATTACACTTATTACAGCTGTTGACACAGAGGTTATGCAGCGTTTGTCACCTCTGCGTGTGTTGCGGTGTTTGCCACTGTATGACGAGTGCAGCGACATCTTGTCCTCCTCCAGCTCTTCCTCCTCGTCCTCCTCCACCAGACCCTCCTCTTCCTCGGCGCGACTCAGGGAGAACACCTGCTGCTGCTGGGTCTGTGCGTTCTGCTCGTCCACAGCTGGAGAACAGAGAACAGGGTTTAATGACCTCCTCCTCCCCGAGACGCTCTGTGTGTGTGTGTGACGTCTGGAGGGTCTCTCGCACCTTTCTCGGTGTGTTCAATGATCTGTCTGATGGCTTTCTTCAGGCTGTTGGCTCTCAGCATCAGCTGCTCCCTGGGCTTGAAGAGGGCTGCGGACGAAGAGGAGGTGTTGGTGCGTGGGGAGCACTGGGCGGAGCAGGGCGGGGCGTGGACAGGAGGAGGGTGATGGAGAGGGGGAGGCAGCAGGACTCCCTCACCCTCCTCCTGCTCCTCCGCGATGGTGGGGGGAGGCACTGAAGGGAGGACGGTGGTGGCCTGAGACTCCTCGTTCAGAGTCTTCAGCAGAGAGTCCAGTTTCTCCTTCAGGATGCCACACTGAGACAGAAAACATGACTCGTCAGAAACAGAAAAGGACTCAACAGAAACATGACTTGTCAGCAACTGAAACATGACACGATATAAGACACATTTAACACTGACAGATGGACTCAATATAAATTCAGACGACAGTGCTGTACCTTCTTGGCCATAGCCTCTGACTCCTCTGAACTCTCCGTGTTCTTCTCGTAAGCCTTACCAACACGAGCCACGAAGTCCTTAACCGTCTCACACAAAACCCTGAATGTAAGGACACACACACATCTCAATTAGCAAACTAGGCATAAAAAGATGAAGAGTACAAGCAGATTGACCACAACAGTTGGTCTTACTTGGCGGAGGAGATGACAACAGAGTGCTGGTCTGAGGTCAGGATCTTGGACAGGTGAGCAGCCACTGAGTCCTCATATGTGAGGATCTGCTGGACCTGGATGAGAAAACACCAGGGTCAGAACAGTCTGAGCACAGGTTTAAAACATCTTCCTTATTCAGACCCAGGTTGACTATTTCTCTTCTCCTGGTTTTTAAAATGTTGTATAAGCTATCTTAACGTTAAACACACTGGGTGCGTCTCTGTGTTCATGCATGTTAAACCACTGAGTGAGACTCTGAGGGACAAACTGGATCCAAGTTACAGGAGCTGAATGAATCATGACACATCTGTTATTTTCAACCTTTTCAGCATCCTCACTGCACTCTGAAAACATCATGTCATTTGCTGTTACCTCAGAGTCATCGCTGCAGTCCTCAGTGACAGTGGAGGCAGAGTGTTGCCGTGGGAACTTGGTCTCATAGACCATGATGCTCCACCTGCAGCAGAAGGAGATAGTTTTTAGGGCTCAATGTGAAGGTTACTAGTCTTGATGTGGCACCATCATATAACCAGTGTGACATCACATTACCTGTCTAACATCTTGGTGCTGGCTCGCTCCAGTTTCTCCAATATCTGAGGCAGCTGAGTGTCGTCGTCACAGGCTGAACCCCAACCCAGAACCCGAGCCAGATCGTTCCCTGTTCCCAGCGGAAGAACGCCCAGCTGACACTGAAACAGACAGTGACACATGTTTCAGCGATGAGCCATATTTCCTTTCATTTTCTTTGCAAGTGTTTTGTGCACATCACAGACGATCTTTACTCAAGGTTTAGACTGTTTAGGATCAAGCATGAATATACAAGTATATATATTTATGTATATTTAATTGTCTAAAAGCAGATGTGACAGCTCCTTAGATTGTCCAACCATCAGGACACTGAGGATCTTTGGAGGTCGGACAAAACCAGAACAACTGCTACTATTTATTAGTGAGAAATAACCCTGAAACTGTGCTAAATTCACATACAACTGTGTTCACATTGCATCAAAAATCCTGTGATTATTCTAACTGAAGTATAGCAGGACGGTGGCGGGGCAACAGGTGGTGCTGTTGAGGGAGCACAGACATAGAGCTGAACCTTCTGGATCACAGAGCTCTGAGTCAGTGATTCATTTGTCTGTAGAGCGAGACTGTCAGGTGATCTAGTGCTCACACTGACAGAGTCCTTTTCTGTCTCATCAAAGTGTAATTACATGTGTTACTGTGTGAGGTCACAGTTACTTGTTCCATGTTGAACTGTTACAGACGGACTGACACTGTAATGGACAGGAGCTGAAGCTCATCAGGTGAGACAGGAGGACAGGTGTGGGTGTGTCCTCTGGATCTGATCATGTCACGTCCAACTGTTAAATTTGTCTCTTAAGACCTAAAGTATCAAACCATGTGTGTGTGTGTGTGTCAGGGTTTCCGTTGTCCGGTAATTACCGGACTTTGGCCGGTAAAATCTGCCGAAGTCCGGAATTTTCTAACCCCGCCGGTCAAAATGTCCGGTGAAAATATTCCCTCCGAGTCCGATCACGATTTGAATTTTATTAAAAAACAAACCAAACAAAAACGAAATCAGAGATTTCAGTGACATCTACCCCGAGTGGAGAGAGGCTTCTCTCTGCATCGCATCAAAACAGCAGTGAAGTGAAGTCACCTGGGGGAGAGGAGGAGGGGCGGGGTTCACACGACTGAAGCGCATTTCAAACTGTGCAGAGTCCGGAGACACTGCACACATCGGCTGCTGCAGCACATTTCACACGCAGAGATCCGTAAAAAGTAAAAGAAAAATTACTTTGTAATTTGTTTGTAGAGTTTTTAGGCCTATTGCAAAGCAGCGACTTTTTATTATTATTATGTCAAGTTGCAGCAGCCGCGTTATGAAATGAGCCGGTTTATGTTTGCAGTCTGAGAATAGGCCTTCATCTTCTTCATGTTGTATGAGCGCAGGCTTGTGCAATATTTATTAAGAATTTAGGTGGTCACTTGACGGCATTAACAGTAAATACGTCCGCCATGAATAGATGTTTCAACCAGCGCAACATCGTTCCGTTCAGTCATCTCCGCATAGCGCTCTTTCTCCGTCGTCGGCACACACACAGAGCAGTGCACATGCATGACCGTCGTGCCCGGTAACAAACAACCCCCCCCCCAATGTTGCGATCGCGACCCCCGCCACAGTGTCCTTGTAATAAACCTGTGGGAAACACTGACCTGGCGCTATCATTTATCATTTTAAGCTCAATAAATTCAGATAATAGACTATTTGACCGGAATTTCAAACATTTGTCCGATAAATTGAAAACCTGCCGGTCACGTTGTCCGGTAACATTTTTTTCTAGAGGAAACGCTGGTGTGTGTGTGTATGTAAGGGCATTTCTATACTGAGTCTGGTTAAGGCTAGGGAAGCGGTTGGGAATGCAATACACATTAAAGGCAAACAATTGTCTTGTGTGTGTGTGTCTGTGTCTGTGTGTGTACCTGCTTGTGTAGCGTTAAGGCATCAATCTCTGACAGCACCCACCCGACGCTGCCATCTCCTCCACATACCAGGATCCTGAACGTATCAAATTTCTGGAAAAGCCGCAGCCTGACACACAGACAGATTATAATATATTATATACAGAAGACAAGTTGTGGACATTTTTTGCCTTTATTCAGATCAGACAGTGGTTTCTAGGAGACACATTGAACACACAGTGTGAGTGTCTGTCTCACCCCAGGTGTGGTCCTCCGTTCATCAGGTCAAACACCTGTGCCGGGTTCAGTAGCTGTTTGAAGCGCCGCAGGAACTTGACGCCCTGATTGTCTCCACTTTTGGAGTTGACGAACACCAGCAGAGGACTGGTGCAGGACGGAGGACAGGACGCCTTCCAGAAACCTGGGGACACAGCGGTGGATCAGTGTTCACCTCCGTGTGAGCCGTCAACCGACTCAGATGTGTTGATGAGTGTGTTTGTCGGATGCTCACCGTCAGAGTCGATGCTGTTGAGCGCTGTCGGAGGTATGACGGACACTTTACACTGTCCCAGAGGACACTTGGAGGACAGCTGCTCCTTGCAGCTTGAATGCACCTGAAGGACAGAAGGACAATGTGAGACAGAAATCATCACCTCTATCTACTACCTGTATGTAAAAAGACACTGAAAAAGAGACACATGAGATTTAAAAATGGATTTTAAGTCAGGAAGCACAGAGTGCAGCTCAGACTCTGGTCTCTGTCTCTCATCAGAAGAGACAGAGACACCTGTGACTCTCCAGTCCGTCCATCCGTCTCTACTCACCATGGCTTTACACCACAGACACCTCCAGTCCTGAAGACGCAGGACGCTGCCGCACGTTTTATCACAAATGTTGCATTTAGCCGAGACCGGGAGGTTCCCCTCCAACCACTGGTGAGGCATCGACACCTGGGGAGAGAGAGCAGGGGTCAGAGGTCAGAGGTCAGAGGTCAGAGGTCGGGGCTCATATGACGCAGCTGAATTAGAAACAAATGATTGCTGAGCGTGTGACCTCACCCCGTCCTCGTCCTCAATGATGTCCTTCCCAATGGAAGCCAGTGTGGTCCACTTACAGTTGTTGGTCGCTCTGACCGCACAGCGTTTATGGGCCTTAAATTTACACACTGGAACAAACACACACACACGCACAGAACCCACAGTTTAATACTAAAGTAGTCGTTGAACACGCTGAGGGCAGACAAGCAAAAACAGATTCATCGAGAGAAAACATGACAGAAATAAATGTGTTTCTCCACAGGTGAGTCCAAACAGAGGTGTGTCTTTTGTCCTGAGTGTGTGTGTGTGTGTTTGTGTGTACCTTCACAGGACAGGCCGTGAGACGTCACTCCAGACAGAGCCTCCCTGCAGACGTTGCAGTACGTCGGCCTGGCGTGAGAGCAGGCGTACCAGTTGTGCATCCCACTGAAGTGGTCCATGCTGTACTGGGTGGACTGTTGGAGAGAGCACACACACACACACACACACACAGAGTCAGTTCCTGGCACTACGACTGGTCTAACTGGTAACATCACAGACACACACACCTCATAGTTTTGTCGGTTCTGGACGCTGCGCAGCGCTGCCATCCACTCCTCCATCTCCTTCCTGTTGTCTGCGCACAGAATCAGACGTCTACAGGGGGTGATCACCTACACACACACACACAGAGAGGTTAGATTAACACTGAGTACTTACGCCTCATGTTTGTCAGAGTTATTTAAAACATGAAGCTGGTTCCTCTGAGCATATGACTGGAATAACACCGCACGCACGCACACGCACACAGCAGGACTCAGTGTGTGTTGCATTTTCCAGAGAAACAGACGCGGATGTCCACTTCCTGTTCAGCTGCTCCACAATGAACCTTCTGTTCCCACATCGACAGGAATAGACCCAGATGCCCCCCGCCCCCCCTTCCCTACTCACCACCACCACACACACACACAGAGTTTTCTGCTCAGTGTCTCTAATGACACAAAAAACTTTGTTTTAGTTTGATGTTGCAGATTACATTTACTCTGAAAGCAGATGGTGTGTTTGAGGTTCTTGTAATGTAGCTGAGGATTTTCTGCTCAAACAGATACTAGTGAACACTAAAGTGAATATATACATGGCATATTTCATATGTTGTATATGTACACGAGATAAACCTTTGCACTTATTGATCTGTCCAATCTTTAAATACGGACTGAACCAGGTTTCCTGTCTGGTTGGTACAGACTGACTTGAGTCTGGATTCCTGCTTAGATTAGACCCTGTCTAAAGCAGACAATGTCACTGGTCGTTGTCATCATCATCATCATCATCACCATCATCATTCGTCGTTTATCGGTCCAGATTCATCCTGCAGCAGGACAACGAGTTCAAACACACAGAGTCATAACAACTTTCTCCAGAGACCAGAAGAATAGGGAGTCCTGGTCCCACAGAGTCCAGATCACAGCATGGTGGATTCGGTCTCAGACATAAAGCAGGTTCTTAAAGATGCGGGAACAAGCTACATGAAGACCCTGAGGGACTGAGCAGCAGGTGAAGTGGAGAGAGAACTGGAAAGGCAAAGGAAGCTCAAAGCAAATACTGATCTGATTCAGGTGACTATCAAACCTTAAAGGGACACTTAACCCACCAATTTTCTACTCACCATCATGCCAAGGAAGGGTTTAGAGAACTTTCAGAGACATCAAAACGCTTTTGGAGTTCCAGGGCGGTCCGGCTAACAACGGATTTTCATGTAATGGCGGTGGATAGTACTCACTTTTGAATCGTCCGAGTGTCCTGATGCCGCAACATGAAAAAGTTCTGGGAGCTACTACTACAACAAGGATAAAAACAAATTAATTTTTCAGAACAACTTTTTCATGTTGTGGCTTCAGGACATTTGGGTCAGTATAGACGAGCAGTATGAAGGTATTTGGATGTTTCATAGTGTGTGTTTTGGACAATTCAAAAGTGAGCCCCCTCGCCCCCCGTGGAACTCCAAAAGTGTTTTGATGACTCTGAAAGTTCTCCAAACCTTTCCATGGCATGACAGTGAGTAGAAAATTGGTGAATTATCAATTTTGGGTGAAGTATCCCTTTAACTGAAGTTCAACAAAATAATAAACTGCCCTGGTTTTATTTTGAAAGCATCTTTGCCGACCCAGTTGCTCAGACCTCAACATGCAGAGCTCTGAAGCATCAAACAGAGCAGGTTCGGGTCATGAAGACGATACGTCTCTGCTGAAACCTCGTCTGCAGCCGGTCGGTTGTTTCTAGCTCAAGAACGTTCAATGTGCATGTGTTTTGTTTTGTTTTCTGAAACACTTTCTGCATCATTAGCTGATGAGGAGCAACTCAGAAACACTTTGTGTCAAAGTGTGTGTGTGTGTGTGTGTTGTTGAATGAACCTGCAGGTAGCGTCACCTCCACCTGCAGCTCCGATCACATTAACCATAAACAAACAGATGATGGTGCTGAACTGGTGCGACTGGAAATAATGAGCAAATATTTAAAGAGCTCCATCTCTGAGCTCAGCATGTGATGGTCTGGAGCCGGAGGCCCAAGTCACCACTGTGATCCCTTCACACAAACACAACCACAGACACACAAAGCTGGTAGGCCTACACACTGACTGACTGACACACACACACTCTCTCTCCTGACTCCACGGCTCTGATTCAGAGGTGACTGCTGCTGTGATGTGATGGTTCACACTGACAACATGTCCAAAAAGATTTACAGTCAGGAACCAACCCTTACTGTGTAGAGAAATATAGACGTTAGTTAAATGAATTAGACATAAAATGAGTCTGCAGTGATTTTAATGATCAGTTTAGCCATTCATGTGTATTTCAAAAATAACAAATATGTGTTTTCCAGTGCCAATTAAATATCAAAACTAAGAATCTCTCTCTTTCTCCATAAATGTCTCTAAGAACATTTCCTGGAAGTACAAGGACATACGTCTCACATCGTACTCAGAGACAAGTTCACGTGGTGAGTTTGGCCACGACCACCTCTGTCAAACCTGTGTCACAGACCCAAAGCTCTTCTGTCCAATCACTAAATCAATCCGCACCTCTCAGCCAATCAGAATGAACAACGGCGACGATGTAAAAAGCCAGGTAACGGTAACTCCCTCCACATTCAACAGACAGCAGTAAAATACAACTGAGAACAACGGCTGCTGTCAGTCCATCTGAGATGAAATGTCATCGCTGTGTCTTTAATGTGCTCGATTCCACCACTTCGCTGTCTTTAGTGAAATCTGAGAAACGACCCTGAACAATCAGCGGTTGTCTACATGACGCATTTCTGACGTCCGAGGCGCAGACGACCTCTGACCTCCCTACGTTCATTCCACTCACCCGCTTTTAAAACTCCTGTTGAAACTCTCGCTGCGTCTGAAGCTCAGCACCAACACAGAGAGCACATTCTTCAGTCCTGAGACCACACACACAGGGTTCAAACTCGGATTGAAGTCACGGCTGATCCCTAAAAATCCACTTTGAAATCTGGTCCGGGTCACTGAGTCCTGGTTCGAGTCCTGATCCAGGCAGAGTCCAGTCTCCAGAAGCTCTGGTTCTGGTCTTTAGTCTACTGTGATGGTCTGTCGCTCGTCTGCTGCTCTCTTTCTGCCTCTCCCTCTTGCTGCTCTTTAGCCCCTCCCACATCCCCTCGTATAAATCGACCTACTTCCTGTCTGTCGTCATGCCGACCCCCCTGGCTCCTCTGGAGAGGGGGAGGGGGATCATGAGGAGCAACACTGAGGAAGATGCCCCGAGATACAGTGAACTAACACACAGATGTGTACAGTAGTATACGTATGTTCCCTTTACCATCACACAAACACACACAAAGAGATGTATTTAATAAGAACTACTGAAGGCATCATTCACATTTCCTATAAATAAACTCAGTCACATGTTTACAGTCTGATGCAGCCTGACCACTGAAACACACACACACACACAGCCCCACCCTGCAGCTTAACAGCCCCCAGTCTCTATAAATACACATCAAAGTCAGCTCTTCAGCCTCACTGACAGGAAGTGACAAAGTTTACCAAAATAAGACGAGGACAAGGACAAGGAGGAGGAGGAGGGGGAAAATGAAACTTTCCTGAACTTCTCTCCTCCAAAAAACTGGGATAGAAAGAAAACGTCTCTAAAACTTTTGAGTGCAACATGAAACTGAAAACCTGATCTTAGTTCTCTTGGTTTTTAAAGGAAGGTGTGAAATGTCTCCTGGTTCCTGTCGCACATGAAGCCTGGACGCTTCTGAAGCTAAACGGAATCAATCAGATCCCATTACCGACGTCTTATAGAAAGATGGATTCATGTTGCTCCATATCCCTGTGGCGCTCGTATCATACACGTCTGATGTTTGTTTGCTGCCGATCAAGGACACACACTCATACTGACTCACAGGAGAGGATGACAAAATTCTGGCCGTTTGACGACCGCACAGAGAAAATGAGCAGCGAGGCGTTCAGGGTCTGTGTGTTTCTAAGTTGTTTTCAGACTCACAGTGAAGCTGTTGTTGACGTTCTTGGTGCTGGACTCGGCGACACTGGCGTCAGTCAGGTCCACCTCATCAAAGATGATCGACTGGAGACAGAGACAAGACACACACTTAGGAGTGAACTTGAAGACTGAACCCAGATCAGTCTGTCCTCTCGTTAAGGATTAATGGACAGGCAGTAACACAGCAACAACATTCACATTAACATCCCCCTAAAACTTATCATAATCATTTGTTTGATTGATTGATTAAAGCTGGGGTAGGCGGGATTTATTTTGAAAACAAGCCTATCTTTGACCAATCAAATCGGGAACCCCCAGACCAAAATAGATTTGATTGTTGATAGCTAAATAGGAAAACATAATTTTCTTTAAAAAAAAAAATAAAAAAATTAATACTTTGTTTTTAAAACATGTTCTGCCTACCCCAGCTCAAATTTGATGACTGACATAAAATTCACAGCCAACTATTTTGGTAAATCTTTTAAATAGGCAAAAAAGAGAAGTGGCAACACTGTCTTCCCCCGAAATAGAAAACATGATCTGACAATGAGCCAGTCGCTCAAAATGTTGTCTCTAATATCTCTAATATTTTCTATTTCGAGAGGAAACAGTGTTGCCACTTCTCTTTTTTTTGCCTTGTTTAACTTTCTCAGACTCAGCACTTTCTTTTTACTTTCAGGATGTGTGAGCTTTTGTCTTTGTTACATTCTTATAAAATGCCAAACAGTTGATATGTAAGGTCACCTTATGCTGTTTTACATCTTTTATTGACAAACAGTTCATTGATTGATGGGTAAAATAACCGGTGGATTAATCAATAATGAAAATAATCAATGAATCTGACTAAGCAGGGTGCAGCGGACTAGGAGCAGTCACCTTGGCGGTCTGAGCGTAGTACAGAGTCCTCCCTCTCAGTTTGAAGTATCGTCTCTTCCAGCGCTGGAACGAGTTGGTCTGTTTCATCAGGTTTCCCTCCTTCAACACCGTCTGTAACACACGGGGGGTCCAACATGAGCCACGACACTGACACAGTCTAATCAACAGGAACCGTTTCATCATTATTTAAGAGCCGGTCTGCGTGTGAGTGAAGCAGCTTCACTGAGTGACACCATGTCACAGACTGTGTCAGTGGTAAAACTGCTCCCACAGAGTGAGACATCTTCTCTAGAGATAGCATCATATTCACACCTTAAAACCACATCACAGTTTGTTGTTATGTAAAACAATGCAAGTGTTACTGGTGGCAGCACGCACATGCGTCAACTCGTGCGCACACACGCCATTTTCTGCTATTTCTTTCTATCTTTTTTGCTGCTTTTTGTTATTTGTTCTGTTGTATTACTTTCCTTTCACTAAACAACAACATGTGGACTGTGAGAAGGTGTTTATGTTTGTCATGGGACAACTTTTTTTCAGTGTGGTGCGACGCAACAACTCCACACAGCCCACAGTGTTTACACCAGGGCTGCTTATATTATATATATATTTTTTTTATCTTTCGTCCTTTCCAACTTCTATGTATTATATCACATTTTTTGTTGATCTTTCTTTTCTACTCAGGAGTTTGTAACAAAAAACAACAAATCAATAGTACGGTAATTCTGATTCTGCTTCTGATATTGACATTTTAAATTGGAAGGACTTTGAGACTTGTTCATCAGGTGAAAAGCGCTCTATAAATAAAATGTATAATTATTATTATGAAAAATATAAATTAGTTTGAACTCATTTTATTCTGGTTTGTATGTGATCTGAGTTTGATTCTGATCTCAGATAAAACTGTTTTGAGGTGTTTGATGTGTTCGGTTTTGCAAGAAGAGTCAGAGGTTTGGTGAAATAAGTTAGAGTAATAGTTTTTTTTTAGAAAAGCACAGAAGGTTTGAATAAATGTGTTTTTATCAGTAATGAAGAACTTTACTAAGGTGTAACGGTGATTCAGAGTTCAGTAAGCAGCTCACTCTCCTCTCCTCCCACATGACTCACTCCTCATGTTTTTGACTCTCACTGTGAAATCTCCCAAACAGGAGCTTTAAATAGAAACTGAGTGGCTCTGAGCAAAAACTCTCTTCCTGTGACTCAAAACATCCACGTCAGTGTGAACCAGCTGCTGCTGCCTTCAGGGCCCGACAGAAATACGGGCATTCAGCACACGAAACCGCCATCTCTCCACAATAACACTGGTGCTGTTGTCTTATCTGGAGATGATTTGAGGTATTGCACAACACTTCTCAGATTATTATAAAATAGAGTGTGTGTGTGAAATAAGTCAACCACCATGTTATTACTTTTTCTTATTTTATCAAGGACAGCTTTTTCAATTGTTTATTCACACTATGCAAGTCACTTCACAGACTGGTCGATAAACAGATACTCAACACTATTTAAGTGATTGATTCATCTTTTAAGGCCCTTTTTTGCGCAGCTAGGATGTTTGTTTTTTTTTACTTTTAATAATGTGATGCTGAAGTGTGTAAATTACAAACATAATTGACAATAGATAGATTAGAATTGACACATTCACAGCAGCCTTGTGAATGCAGTGGAGAGAGTAAAGGTACTTCGTTATTTCCCACAGGTCTGGCTCTGTATCAGCTTTTATTCATTACAATTCCAAGCTTTTGCCGTGTCCTCAAAGGCAACAAACGAATGATCACATCAGTGCCAGTTAATGCAGGTCCATGTGTAAAAAAACAAAAAATAAAAAACAACCTGTTTCCTGTCAAAAACACACCAAGTGTATCAGAGTGAATATCACTTTAATCACTGTTTAATAGGAGATTTATATACGGTCGGTGTCAAAGCACCAGGAATTTCCATTTGTGTATTTTGCTTTATCACTTGGTGTTTCACAGAACATTAAAAACAGGGTGATTTATTATTTCTGTTGGAATAAAGAATAAATCTCATTATTCAAGGATTAGCCTAATTTGACTGTGTAACACCAAGACTATATAAAAACACAACAGCATGTGTAATATTTCCCCCACTTAATCTGTTCGATTCAGTTGTTCATATCAACTTTCAACTAAAAAATCCCCATTAAGTAATAGGAAACATTTCATCATCAAGTACTGACAACTTGGTTACTGAGTTGAAAATATATTTTTCTCTCCACAGAATGGAAACTTGACTGAACATGTTGTAGGTAGAAAGTGTAATTACTGTATTTTTGGAAAATCCCACTGACCTTAAAAGGTAAAGAGTCAAGCAGACTACACTGCGACAACACAGCATCACTTAAAACAAACACATAACCCCCCGGGTCAGTCTCCGTGGTTACCAACTCTCTGCTCTTATCACCAGGTAACGGTCGAACGCTCAGAGCAGGTGACCACCGAGCAGGGACCGTTACATCCTACGGAGCGGACGGACCGTTAGAAACCGTTAAAACACAACAAACCACTACACAAGAGAACCAAACCCGAGCCCACTGAGCGTTTACCGCCAGCCGGAGAAAGAGCTCTCTCTCCGGCCTCAACTTAACCGCCCTCCCCGCTGTGTAGCCCACCTCTGAAGGGGGAGGGCGGCGGTGGGAAACAGCGGGGCTCATCGGGCCTGAGGACCTCCGCTTAGCAGGAGCTAGCTAGCCGGAGTTAGCCTAGCTTTTCCATGACAACCCGGGATATAATATATTATGTATTTATTAACTGTGTCCGGGCTAAACTTTACCCCGAGGCCACAGTATGCTTTTTGTTTTCTGTTTCTTTTACTCGGGGAACTTGAAGCCACACTTTATAGCAGGAGAGACACGAGTTTAGATCCGAGTCTTCACACGATAAACGTCTCCTCTGTAGTTCAGACCCTGGACATCAGACTCGGCTCAGAGTTTTATTTTACTTCTCTTCATGTCATTTAGTGGGAGTGTTGTTCAGCAGCTGCGACTCTGACCCACAACAATGAGCTCGATGGACTGAGGCTCCATAAATTCCGCTCAAATCACTTATGAATTTAATTTTACACAGCTAATTTAAAAAACAAAAAAAACAATCCAAACTAAAGAGTAAAAGTATATCAAAGTTCAGACACATCCACTATTTCAACACTGGGGGATTCATCACATCCACCAAAGCTGCAGCTCTAATTTTCAGTCGCATGCCTCTGATTTTAAATGTTTTCACTGGTTAAAAGAGGATGTGATTAAAGGTGTCACTCACAAGTTAACTTGTAAAAAAAAAAAAAAAAAAAAAAAACTCCTCTATTGTTGATGTTTTTATAAAGCGGACCCTTGCTATGCGTAACGTTAACGTTACATTAATTTATCTGGTTTTTAACACCACAAGTGAAAGTGTTACAGTTTAGTAAAGGTTTTATGTGCATCGTCCAGTCCGTGGCTCACAGTGGTGTAGCCCGTGGCTGGATGTGGCCCACCCCCGCTGAATGAAAGCCGACACGGACCACAGATAAATGCGGGTGAATAAACGGCGGGATTTGAACGCCACTCACCTTGCTGCGGATCTGGCCGGACGTGGACACTTTTCGGATGAGTTTCTGCGGGGTTCCAGGCTCCTGCTCCGGCTCGCTGTCCGATGACTCGTCCGGGCACCGGGCCGCGGCGGACTCCGGTCCCCCTGCCTCCGCCATCCTGCCATCAGACCCCGGAGGAAGACCAGTTCAGGGAGCGCCCCCCAGCGTCGGACACCGGCCAACACAGTGAGCGCGTTCAGGGGAGATTACCGACCTCTGGTGGTCACAGAGAAACACTACAACAAACATTTAAAGATGTTCGCGAAAGCTAGAACACATTTCGTCAAAGCTTCTGTGCTTTTCTCACAACCCACCAGAACTGTTTTATCTGAGCTCAAAATCTATTGAAGATCATGTAGCCTAACTAGTTGAGATAAAACCACAACCCCTGCCTGTAGGCTACAGACGCATCAAAGTGATCAGTTACAAACTTTTATTTACAACAATAAACAGCATAGGCTACGTTTTTGATCCCATTCTCTTTGTCTATACATAATTGTGATGATCCAATTGGGATTTTTAAATGTTAATATGCACAAATTTGATAACCTCCTCATCTCAGAACAGACTAACCTGTCTGACCCCCTGATATCTCTGGGGGTCCTATAGGCATGTAGCCTAACTGTTATTCTTTATTGAAAATGGAAAATGAATTTAATGTTGTTGTTGTTGTTGTTGTTTTTATTGTTCTTTTTCTTGAATCTGAGTGTTAATGTTACAGTGTCAAAGTGGCCCAAAACTAGCCCAAACTTTTCACCCACCTTTCCCTGTGAAGCAGATGCTCAGAGGGTCTGACAGAGTCTCATGGTGTGTCAGGGTTTCACAAGAGGCTCAGAGGGTCTCAGATGGCCTCAGGATGTTCAAATGTAGGGTGCCAGCAGGATGTTACTGAGGGTTGAGGTCAATAAGACAGCGACAAGATAAAGAGAATATTAGTCAGTACATTGTCCACTACGTGTCTGTGTGTACTATTCGGAAACAGGTCAGTAGAGGGGTGTAGGCTTCAAGATTAGGTTCTCTCTAGGATCCAGTTTCACCAACAGGAAAAAGGGAAAGTTATAAACACCATACACACACACAGTCTGTCTCTGCTGTGACACTTTCCTCTGGGATCAATACGGTCACATCTTAACATCCTAGCTTATGTAACAGGTCGACAGGCCCATGTGAAGATTATGACGCTTTTCACTAAAGAGTTATAAACTGTAGGCTATAGGAGATGAGAGCTCAGCCTCATCAGGAAACTGCTGATGTTGATCCCTTCTGATAATCATGATGTCAAGTATGGTTGTAGTCTTTCCTATGAACATCTTCTTGGTCTTTATCCACATTCAGCTCAAAACAAAAGCCGTCACATGCTCATTGAAGATGGGCCATGATGACCCTGTTTTGGGTCTAAGAGCAGAAAGAGAAGGATTGGATTGGATTGTCCTTTTACTGTCTAGCACTGTCTGTGTTTGCAGGGTTAAGAGGACCTCCATCATCCAGGATTACCTTGTAATAATAATAATGGCTTGGATTTATAGAGAGCTTTTCTCTGCACTCTAAGCACTTTACAGAAACCATTATTCAACCATGCCAAATCCACACTGGTGGTGGTACACTATGACTCTAGCCACAGCTGCCTGGCGCAGACTGACAGAAAGGAACACCACCAAACATTAATTCACCTTCATACGCATTCACACGAGGCAAGGTGGATAATTTGTCTTGCCCGAGGAGCCAACCCATGGCTATTGGACGATCCACTCTACCTGCTTTAGAGCCTTGCAGAGGGATTGTACAATGAAACTAATGATAGGACGGGGAAGTGTAGTGCAATAAAATTATTTGAGCAATGAAATTAATGATAGAACAGGAGGGTGCAGTAGGACAGAGGGAGAGATTGTGCATGTGTGTGGGGTTTGCAAGGTGGAAAGCCTGTGGATATCTGGTGCTATGTTTCTATGCTTTTATGTTGATATATGGATACATGACTCATATATGTTATAGGTGAACAGACATTTTGGTAACAGGCAGTAAATTATGTGATAATGTCAAGAAATAGCCCAGAAATAACAGTACATTAGTAATGTCATGTTTTTCACAAAGACAAAAGATTGCACATGAATTGAATTGGAAAGGCCATAGCTTTCCTCCACCAAGTCACCAATTGACCGTTTTTTCTGGGCTATTTCTGTGCAATCAGTCGTTATTTCTTGGCTCTTTCTCAAGAAATTGACCATTATTTAGGCTATTTCTATGACGCTATTATTTGTTATTTCTTGGCTATTTCTGGACTGTTAAGACCAGGTAAAGGACTCAGATTGAGACAGGCATTCATTTAGGTTCCTCAGATATTGCAGGGAGATTCAGGCCATGGAGGTTAAGCTGGGGTCGAACAGGAACGGAGCTTGTGGTCCCAACTCAGTCTATCATCCAGCACAGAGTGACAGGGAAGCACTGGTTAAGTAGTGGCTGGTGGCTGATGGATGGCAGCTGTGGAATAGAGGCCCAACCCCCAGCACAGGAGCTCCCAATCTGGAAATTAAGCACACAGAGAGACTAGGGTGCAGTGGGCGTGACACTGGACATTATCAGTTAATTGATGGCATGTAAATTAAAGGGTTTTCCACATCTTCTCGTGTCAAAATTCTGCCAAAGGAGACAATAAAGTAATTAAACGAAGGCAAACAGTCGCTGTAGGTCGAAGCAGTTCGAAAGTGTTGTAGTCATAGTGAGGTTGTTGAAGGCAGATACAAAAACACATCAAGAGGAGCTGGGCACATGTGTGACAAGTTTAGCATCAGTGAACCCTCTGTTGGTTCGATACTGAAGAGGGTCCACGCAGCTTGGTAAAATGGCTAAATCCTCTTTATGATGAGAGAGGTTTAAGGTTTTGCATCGGTGATTCAGTGACTGAACCAAATACACAATAATCTCAGAACAAAAGGTTAGAGCTGCAGCTGGGGTGAGACAGTAACACACCTGTCTCACCTTGCTTAGGCTCCACCTCTGTCATGTGTTCACACAGTCCCACAACAACATGAAGCAGTGATATGTTTATTTGTCAGAGGAGTTTCAGGTGTTCAGTGTGAGGTCTAAACTGTACACAGTTGTGGATGCATAATGAAGCTCAGGTGACCTATATGACCACACAACTCCACAGGTGACCCACATTGACCAACATGAGTCGTGTCATCCTAATTCCCAGGATTCTGCATTAATAAAGTCACACCTATAGACTTTGTCTGTGTGCAGGATCCGGTGACAGTCTTCAGTCGGCCCGGTGGGTTCATACACGGACTGATCACAGTTACAGTTGTGTATTGTCACCTTTTTGAAGTCATGACCAGGTCACCTGAGACCTGAACGAAACTCTGCATAGAGAACAAAGACCAGGGGGATCCTATCTAGGGCTCACATAAACATTTATAGTGTGTGTGAAAGAGAGACCCGTCTTTGTCTTCACCACATACCAGGGGGCAGAAAGGGTGAATGGTGTTCAGATGGTTCACTAATGAAAAAAGGAATAAACCACCAGTCACAAATTGACCAGAAGATCAGTGGTTCAATTCCCTTGCAGTCGATGGGCAGGACGTTAAATGCTCCTGCCTGACAGTCCACTCCATCTCCACAACATCAATACTCAGTACTCTCAGTACAGTGCTCAATACTGGTCTAATGGATCAGTTTGCTGAGTCCGTTGGCCTCCACAGCCGTCAATCTGTCGACCTAGTTCACAATGTCATCACCTTCTCTTTTCTTTTTTTAATGGTAAGAAGATGAGGGAAAAAAGGGGGTAGTGACAGCACTCTCAATCAGTTATCAAAACTTTTTTGATTAATAAAAAGCTACTCGGCAGCAGGATGGACACGTTTCGGCTCACAGCCGTCCTGAGCGTAACGCTGAGGACGGCTGTCGTAACTCCAGCCTTTCTTATAGAGGACATCAGTGTTCCTGGATGGAAACAGGACTTGGATGCATGAAGGTTCACCGTGACAAAAATAAAGGGCGGTGCCCTTTATTTTTGTCACATTGAGCTGCAGATGGTTCTGCTCAGTCAGGTAGAGATAATCCAGGACACATAGGGGGCATCCAGCTGCATTGCTGTCAGTTTCTCACCCAGTCGTCTAGCCTGATGGGGTTGAATGGAAGTTAAAGAACATGACCATGACCCTCATAGTGCTCGCACATCTGTCCATGTGGCCTAGACACGGACACAACAGATAGATGATGTTGTCCTCATCTAGGCTGGTAGACAAGAGAGGGAGTCTGGGGGTCCTCTGACCATGACCTGATGCAGGATGATCAGTACCTCCAGAGCAATGGGTCTGTAGTTACATGGCTTGAATGAGGGGGGCCTCCTGGAGACTCAGGTTCATGCTGCCATGTGGTGGAGGCCTCTTGCTTATTCCTGATGTAAAGCTGAAAAACAAACAACAGAGGTGAGAGAGCCTTCAATCTGAGCTTCTGTCTGAGGAAATCATGTCAGTGGCCTCTTTTAAATCACCTCTTAAAATGTACTTTTGTTATTTCTGAGGGTACTATTGCACATGCCAATGTACTAAAGTTGCTACAACACACTGACTAAAATCATGGACATACCAATTCCATTAAATCCAGGACTTTGTCTTTTAGGAAATAACAAACAGGGAACTTACTGATATAGCTTTTACTGTTTCCAGAAAATGTATCATGTTAACCTGGAAGTCAGATTACACCCTTACATTAAAATGGATATCCGAAATGATGACCTGTTTGCCCTTAGAGAAGATTACGTGTCTTGTCCATAGACTGTAAAAAGAAGGTCTTGTCATAAGAAACATATGATGTCTTATATAATAACATAGTGACTTTATAGAAACATTACCCTAACAGCTGTGGAATCACTGTAAACTTTGAATAAACCCTAACGTCCATGAGATGTCTTAGATGTGGTAATAAATGTTAATTGTAAATAAATGTAAAATTGTGTGTCTATATATATATATTTATACTGTTATTTGCCTGGTTTTATTCAATCGTGCTTGATTTTATTGACTTCTTTTTATTTTTTGGTGTTATTGATTTCTACTGACTTCCATACTGCCAGTGACTGCTAGTGACACTGCAGTATATTTCCATCGGTTGTTTCAGGTGTGACGTGCATGTTTTGTTTCACTGCCTTGTGTAAATCACTGTGTAACTGTGTAACATTTACAAGAGTGCTCCGTGAATAATTTTTTTTACTCCATCATTATTATTGTGTGTGTGCTGTGATGTGACACCTGTGTGTAGTATTGTAATGAGGTCACAGTATACATTAAAGACAAAGACACACGCACACACACATTAGTTTAGGTGGGTCATCAATTGTTGAGCTGGGTGGAGTCCAGGTACTTTATTAACAGCAGTGAGTGTGACAGCAGGTGACAACAGACCTGAGACAGATTGAAGCACTGACTGCTCGGTGAGTAATTGATCAATCTTTCTTTTTTTCCCCAAAAAACTGAAAAAGTTAATGCAAATCTAAGATTGAAATAGTAAATGGAAAATGTATAGCCATAATTATACTGTAATGGCCATTCACTTTATGGAAAAAAAAGTGTAGGCCTAAAATAGAATAATCCTGTATAAATATAAAATATCTGATTGTTTGAATTATCATCATCTTGAGATGAAATTAATCATGATACTATGTTGAAGATAAAAATGTTGAAGCTTCTTCACGGTGATCCCTTTTTCTGTCAGGAATTCTGTAAATATTTTTAATTGATTGATGATAACTGAAACACTGAAATGCTCAGAGATGCAGTCTTTCTTTGTCTTTTGAGAAAGATTTTTTGAGATTGCTGGCTTGGGTCCTAACTGTCATGATTACTCACTGCGTATCTGTTCCCTAATCTTCTCCCCTGTTTCTTGTCATGTCTCCACTTTCCTAATGAATGAATAAATAAAAAGCACCACCCTTTTAAGAGAACGTGATCCAGTCTTTGAGCAGTTTGGTTTTTAAATCAGGATTGAGTCTCGCTGCACAGTGGTGATGAAGACATTCACTCTGTGAGGCTGTGGGAGGAAGATGAGTTAATGGTCTTTTAATCTGTTTACAGACTGAAAATGGCAACCTTTCCTCCTCACTTCTTGTTGATGATGGCGTCCTTCCCTTTCATCATGGGGATGCCAGAGCCACTGACCGAAGACGGCTGGGAACCCCCCTTTGATCCTCCTCCTGCGCTCCCCTTCCCACCCATGGATGGATCGGGACGGACTTTTCACTCTGATGGAAACGATACGTCGCTGCCTCCTGCTGGGGCCATGGAAGCCTACTGTCAGATGCTGATGCAGGGCCCGGTCCCCATCCCTGCGAGCCAGTTACCTTGGTACTGCCAATGCACAAGCTGCCAGACCACCCCGGGGCCCAAAGGAGACTACGGAGAACGGGGACTGCCAGGTAAAGGCAAAAATAATACAACTCTGCAACACTGGCAAAGATTTAATTCAGAGGCAGAACGTTTCAAAGCTCCTGCTGGTCTCATGTTGACAACGTGCTAAACCACCGTAAAGGTTCGACTGCCAATGGTTAGACCTTGCATCATCTCACTTCCACTGGCACTTTGGATAAAAAACCCTGAAAAGGGGATTGGTCGATCTGATGCTGAGTTCTGGAAGTGAGTGACTTGTGTTGTTTGCTACCTGACACTTTACACTCAGAGTTAATCTCGCTCCTTCTCTTCCATCAGGTAGCCCTGGTAGTCCTGGAAGAAGGGGATTAACAGGGTTCAGAGGCCCTCCAGGTTCTGTGGGCAGACCAGGGATCAAAGGTAAGCAGCTACTTGGATCCTGATTGTAGACGATCAGCTTCAACTGCAACAATACTTTGACTGTTTCTGTTTGTTCAACCCTCAGGACAGAAAGGAGACGAGGGTGAGAAGGGACAGCGAGGACCCTCAGGACTGGTGGGACCCAAAGGAAGCCAAGGTTTCAAAGGTGAGGCAACTACTACCTTCATTTCACTGGCTCCTCAAGTCCAGTACCTGACCTGGGCTTTGTTGAACTGCAGGTGCCAAAGGTGATCAAGGTCTGGAGGGAAACCCAGGGGCTATGGGTCCTAAAGGAGATGACGGTGTCTGTCCAGAAGCCTGCGATTCCAGCCTTGGCCCACCAGGAAACCCAGGTCTACCTGGTCCTGCAGGACCCAGAGGATTGTCTGGTTCTCCAGGGCCATCAGGGCCCAAAGGTTATAAGGGTGATATGGGTGATATGGGTACTCCTGGTACCCCCGGACCTTTGGGTACGAAGGGAGAACCAGGGCCCCAGGGGGAGTGTAACTGTACAGACGGGATGGACGGGAGTCAGGGGCAGAAGGGAGAGAAGGGGGACAAGGGAGAAGAGGGCAAACAAGGACCTCAAGGGGTGATGGGTGTATCTGGGGATCAGGGAAGTGAGGGGCCTATGGGGATGATGGGGCCTCCTGGTCCCTGCATGCCCAGTATCCAGTCTGCTTTTGCTGCTGGGTTGGAGTCCAGTTACCCCGCACCCAACGCCCCTGTGGTCTTCCCCACTGTCCTCTACAATGTCCAGGGGAGTTACGACCCCACCAGCGGTCTCTACACTGCCCCCATCAACGGCACCTATGTCTTCAGCTACCACCTCACTGTCCATGAGCGAGTCCTCAAAGTCGGCCTCTTTCATAATTTTACCCCAGTTGTTAAAACCACAGACCCCAAAGTGTTAGGGACCACATCGCATTCAGTTGTCCTTCACCTGGCTCGGGGGGACCGGGTGTGGCTTCAGGTGAAGGACGGTGTCACTAATGGCATGTATGCTGGTCCTGAGGCCAGCAGCACCTTCTCTGGCTTCTTGCTCCACCCAGATACTTGTGACATGGCCTTACTTAGAGCGCCCGTGCCCCTAATGACAGTACCTGCTGATGGATACAACTGGGGAGGCGAATAAATCCCAACTACATGAGCCTTCTTCACCTAGAAACTGCAAGATTAAACTAAAACCTCAACATTTCAGCGGAGATGAATATCATTTACAATGAAATTAGTTTCAGCTGAATCATTTGTTTTGTCTTCTCAATCTATATCTTTTTTGTTTAAGAAAGTAGTTTAATGTTTTGACTTTCAACTGTTTGTTTCAGTATTTGCTGCTTTTGGGTTTTTTTTTATTTCGCCCTTACCGATTCTATTTCTTTGCATTGTTTTTGCGTTACCTTTTTGTAATTACAGAGCCTTGTTCAGTATCCTGGTTCATTCTACGCCGAACAGACAATGGGCTTTTGAACAGGAGAACATGAGTACCTCTGCTGTTGTAATACCACGCAATTGTGTGTGAAACCTTTATCTCCCATCTTGTCTGTGTGTGTAAATTGCTGAGATTTTCAGGTTGTGTTAAGAGTTGTAAGGACCGAAAGTCATCTGATGATCCCTTGACACTGATCCTACAGCAGCAGTGTAAAATGATATACCTCCTCACTTTAGATCCACCCAGCCCCTTAAGGGCAGAGTTTCCCAGAGGGATCTCTGCTCTCCAACAACGGGACAAAGAGACTATAGAATCCATCTCACCCAAAGAGCCATTAAGAGACGTTCTCACAGAAAGAATCCAGCCCAACAACGGGCTAACGTCTGATGTACTGGTGTCCATCCCCTTATCGGGAATCTGAGGGTAAAACTAAATCCACAGACATCTCAGAACTCGAATTCAGGGCAAAGATGGAACTTTTTTTTTGTCCCAGAAAGTTAATCAGAAACTCATTTTGTTGGCCTTGGGAGACTCTGTAGGTTTTGTCTCTTGGTGTGTAGAGCTTGTTTGTTGAACAGTGCAGCCTCAGATTAACGAGAGATACAGTCTGGGCAGCATTACAGCGTTAGTGTGAGAAAATGACACTCAACCGCAGAAGTGAGCGTCTCTCCAGACCTACAACATTTTTGTTGGTTTGCTTTTTATTTACAGCAGCTGTTAGTCTGAAATGTCCTGCTCTATCCCACGTTAACAGAGCAGAAATCTGAGCAGTTATTGTTTACAGAAATTATGTCTGAGGGGTTTCACTCAAAAACAGCTCAGCCCGTGTTGATTCAGCTGCTCAGACATTAATGTGAGCACCATGTGTGTTATTTTGCAATTCAGTCTACAAAACTATAATGTGAATGGCTGCAGCAGTGATCCAGCAGCAACAAGTACACAAGTAGATCTGCTGCTCTTCTTCAGTGGACAACCATCACATCACTTTAAAGGGACAGTTCAACAATTTGGCAAATCGGCCCATTGCCATAATCCCTACAGTCATAGCAGTTGGTTTGTTACTCTTAATTGTTGGTGCAAGCTATTTTTAGAAAGGCAGAGCAGAGCCGCGAGCTGAACCCGACCATGTTAAAGACAGGACGCAGTGGAGAGTAAATGAGAAGTGGTTAGTGATAAATGGATTTCAGGTATGTGTGTGTGTGTGTGTGTGTGTGTGTTTTATACATTGACAGATGGAGGAGGAGGTGTGAGGGTCTCCCACTGCCTGGGCTGGTTCTCTAGGTTCAAAGGACTAGGTTAGACAAGGATCTGGCATTGTAACATTTAGAACAACATGACACGAGGTGTATTTAAATCAGAAACTTTAACTAGCAGAAAGTCATTTGTTTGTGATAGTTTTGTTCTTTTTCGAAAATAAAACATCTTAATTATCTGTTCTGAGAAAAAATCTTCAATAAAACACTGAAAGAAACTTTTGTGTGTGTGTGTGTATGACACTAAAGCTACAGAAGGTACACACTGGTACAGCCACTGCTTCCAGTTCACCATCCACAGAACTCACTAAAGATAAAACAGGCTATCAGTGGAGCAAATAGGCTGTGGCTCTTCAGGATTAGTCAAACTCACATTCAGACTGGTGGAAGGACTCACAACCAGGATCAGACTCACAATCAGACTCAGATTCCTCCAACTTTCAGACTCAGACTCCTCCAACAGAGTTTGTTTTATTCTCAGACAGGAAGCTCATCACTATCAGTGTAAGCTAGACAAAGCTTCATCTGTTACTATGACTCATCACAGTTTGACCTGTGACCCCTCAGCGATTATAGGAGACAGAATCAAATAGTTTTGTAAAGAAAATAAAGACAGGCGTCATGACAGACTCCTTTACATCTGCCCTATCCACTAAACTGTTTCGAGGTCAGGAGGTCAACAGATTTACATTGGCAACACATGGCCTGCATTGCATGTGCTTGGTGGCTGATGTTGCTGACTGCTGTGGAAAAGTGTGTGTATGTTCACACTGACTTCATCTGTGCTGCGATGCTGCTGCTGCGGCTCTGTTTCTCTAGAGTTCACAGGTCAGTGGATGGTTGGACGATGCTGCTCTGTATGAGGAAAGGTCACTGCTATGATGTAACTATGACAGCAGGACATCCATCTCAGTCTACTTTTACTTGGAGCTATGTGTGACATGCATGAAAAGTAGGTGAGAGGTGGAATTCCTAGATCTCACACCAACACATGTCTACTCTCATCTGCTAACAGAGGAGCCAAAATGAAAATCAACATCGGCCACAGCTCCCACTGCATCCAGTATGCTCTGGGCCTTGGGCCAGTTTTTATTTAATAATGGCAAGAAATCAATTCTTCTGTTAGCCTGCTGCGAGCTCTATGCAGAGAGGCAGAGCTGGCAGGAGCAGCACTGCAGCAGGTCAGTGACATCAGCCACCACACTCATGCAAAGCTCCCTGTGTTGCTTAAAAACAGCATCATTTACACTGTTGTTCTACTGCAGCCGTTATGTCATCACCGGACTCATTAACAATACAGCAACTATACATCAGATTAGATTCTGTTGAGTAGAGACTCCCTGATCTCTTTGCTCAACATGCTTTGATGGAGAAAGAGGGACAGACAGTTTGGCCGGTGTCATGTTGCTGTTACAGTCAGTTAATGTGAGTGACAGAACCAGGACTGGGACAAAACTAGAGGCTCAGAAACACAGGATGCAACACACTGTCATCGTCTGATCTACCGGGTCTCATGCGTCCATGCGGCTGATGTGTCCCGCGTCACCACAGGATCCCCTACAGAGTGTCCTACAGTCAGACTACAGCAGAGCAGAAGTCATCCTGATGATTGAACTGAGGGCGGCACTAGAGGAAACATCGCTAACATTAGAAACCATCGAGTCTTTGGACCAAAACCGTTGTTTGTGTTCAGTTCTGCACAGTGACGGACGGCAGGGACAGAGCCTGAGGTCTCAGGCCTCGGTGGGGGACTCATCGTCAGAACCGTAGACCACGCCCTTCAGGTACGCTCGTTTGAACTCCTCAAAGACCATGTCGTCTGTTTCACTGTGGTACAGACAGATGGACAAACAGAGAGACAGATGGACCAATTACATGATAATGACGGAATACATATCAATAATAGATCATTATACTGCCACACTGTTGATCTCAAAATGACAGAAAGAGAAAACTCTGCCGGTGAAGTAAAAGTGGCCTCACCTTGGCTTGGCAGCTGGACATGAGGAAAAGTGACGGAGAGACAGAAAACAAGTCAGTGATCTGGTAACTGGTAAAACTAGTACGTCAGTGATTGTAAAAACTGGGGTGAGGAGTACCTGGCTCTGGCTCTGGCTCAGATTTAGGATTCATCAGTTTGAAAGGAAGCTCCAGAGACACCTCACTGTAAGACACACACACATACAGAGACTTAACACTGGGTGTACTATCATCTTTTAGTATCTATCTATCTATCTATCTATCTATCTACCTATCTATCTATCTATCTATCTATCTATCTATCTATCTATCTATCTATCTATCTATCTATCTATCTATCTATCTATCTATCTATCTATCTATCTATCTATCTATCTATCTATCTATCTATCTATCTATCTATCTATCTATCTATCTATCTATCTATCTATCTATCTATCTATCTATCTATCTATCTATCTATCTATGAGACAAACATACCTTGATCCAATGGTCCTGTTGTCACCAGACACAGAGGAAACAGACAGAGATTCAGCATCTTTTAACATTTTGTTTGAAATATTTCTACAAACAGACTTAACTGATGATGTCACAGTGACATTAAGATGTAAATGTATGTTTGACCGACTGACTCACCCAGAAGCCGTCATCCGCACCACCACCTTATAGGAGACCAGCATCCCCTGGACCTCCTTCAGAACCTCGTCTTTCACACTGACACACAGAGACAGAGAGACATTTCAGTCAGACTAATGTTTCGTAATCATTGTGTCTCACAGTGTTTTTATCAGTGTGTGCGTGCGAGTGTGTGTGTGTGTGTGTCTCACATGCTAGATGAAGCCAGGTTGGTGTCCTCGTGCTTGAGTCGCCCATCAAGTGCGATTCCTCTCCGGTCTTTGTTGTGAGCCAGCAGAGGATGCAGGGTGTAGACCTTCTTCAGGGTGGTCCCAGAGGGAACTGAATCACTACACACACACACAAAGTGCGTTACATTCTCACAAACTTCACCTGTGATCAGTTTTACTATTACAATAAGTCCTTGCTTGTTTTCCATTTTCCTTTCAAATGCTGTTGTCAGAATAAACACAAAAATACTGTGTGTGTGTGTGGGGGTTCAAAAAGACAGTCAGACTCACTCTGTCTCCTCTTTGGCCACCGACTTCACGTATTTGTCATTGGAGTAAAGAACGACGTTGGTGACCTGTTCAACTAAAAACACACAGACAACATGTTTATACAAACTGTGGTAACATTAACTCTCTCAGGTGTAACCACCGGTCACGTGACACCATCGAACACAGGTCAACATTGTGTTGACACAACATGTACGACCTCACCTGACACACTGAGGTTTTTGATGTTCCTGTTCGATGAGTTGTTGATCTCGACGTTCACTTTGATTGGCTCACCGTGGTAATAGGTCTGCGGACAGGCGACACGGGTGAGACAGGTGAGACATGCAGGAAAGCAACAACATGCATAAGCAGAGGAGTCAGAGAAGCCAGGCAGTCAGGTACACACAGGTACAGTGGAGCTGGTTTTGTGGTCTGTTGACGACCTGACTGATCTGAGGACAGTGTGAGTCAGTCTCACCTCTTTGGGCAGACTCATCTTGACCTGCAGAGGTTTCTCAGACATCAGGAACTCAAAGTTGGTTTCTGCAACTGGAACCACTTTACTGTTTTCTGGACTGAACTGGATCTTACGGATGCTGAGACGAACTGAGCTCCTGCAGAGAAGATAACATTTGTGAATGAAAAACACAGTGGCTCCTCACTATTTACCTGGATTCATTCAATAATGCTGAACAGGACCTGGGCCTGATGAGCGACTCACTGTTTTTCTATCTTCATGTCCTGGTTTTCACTGCAGAAAGCTTTCACCTCAAACTCCACCGCACATTTCTGTCACACACAAGAAACAACTCACGTTATCTGGAGAACCCTGAACAGACCTTTTGCTCCAGGATCTGAAAAAGGTTTTACTGAGAAGTCTGAAGAAAGTTGCTTATTTATCAGACGATTAACTCAAGATAACTCAGTGTTCATATCTAATTAAGTTGAGTCAATTATAAACCACAAGGTAAATCAAAAACATGAGAACCTCAAACTCGTCTACAAAGAAGATGCAACGATGCTGTCAGAAGACGTTGATTCTGCTGTGCAACACGATGAAGCTGTGATTTACCTTCCCCTCATCAGATGGTCCAGGCTGCATCGCAACAGAACAGGGGAGGTTGTCGGGAAACTGAAGCACAAACACAAACATCTGCTTAGATACTCATTCAAAGTGTTGCAGCATTTTCCATTCAGCTACAACACGTGACATCACTGTGCACTGGTCAAAGCGTCTACAGTAAGAACCCGGACACATGTAAGAGGGTTCATGCTGTAGGGATCAGACAGACTGGTCTCAGGTCAGAGGGTTTTCATACGAGGAGTATTAACATCAATAGGATTTCATGGAGACCCTCTGGTCTGGACCTGAGACTACATCACATCCACAGGCTTTGCTCAGTCAGAGGCTTTGGTTCAGTGTGTTCAAGGGTCTTGTTTGGGAGTGAGGCTCAGTGTCTCATGCTCGAATGAATGAATGAATGAAACCAATGAAACCAGGCTGTTCACCAGTGTCTGACAGCAACAGAATTGGGGTGGGGGAGTTGCTGACCATGCCTGATATGAGGCCCATTGGAGATGGAGTCTGAGCCGTGACATGAGCTTTTATGTTGAAGGAAGTCCAGTATTTGAAAAGGATGGCAACTAGATTCCCTGCAGTCCCCCACGGGGCGTTAGGGGAGACTGAGTGTGGAGTCTACCTGATGCTGAGTCCCTCACCTCAAAGAAGAAGGGGAAGGCGTTGTCTCCCAGCTTCTGGAGGAGTTTCTTCTGGATCTTGGTGTGAGTCAGGGTCTCCTTGTCCTGCAGCTCGGGGTAAACCTGCCTGGTGACCAGGAACAGGTCCCTCCTGAAGGAAACGCCCATCACATCCATGTCCTGACGGCCGTACCGAAACGTGCATGACAGCATCACGTACACTATGGGCACAGGGAGGGTCGTATTAAGGTGAAGTACCACAAATAGTAACAAGATACTGGATCCAGAACATTTCAGACTGTGTTTACTGCCACACCACACTCCCTGCACTGTCTGAAAATGATTTAGTGAGCTTAAGGTTCTATCTCCATTTTTTTCAGATTTTTTTTTTTTTTTGCATAATATCATCCATTAGTGGTCTGTTAATGCCTGTGTGGTGTTATTTTGACATTTTAAGCATTTTTTCAGTTAGTTATTCATACGAAGAGCATCTCTGCTCGAAACGTTACATCTAGCTTCCTATTAAACGGACTGCATGTGAGCCCAGTGGTGTGCGAGCTGTATCTTTTTCTTTTTCATCTTTCGTTGTTCCCGGCTCAGCACCCACCCAAAATCCCTTGGCACGGATGTGCGTGTGGACCTATCTTTGTCAGTTAGTTATTCATAAAATAAAAAGGTTCTGTCAACCAAAACACAAGCCGAGTTGGAACTTTGATGCTCAATATCTCGGAACTACTCGAAACGGAGATAGAACCCTATAATTCTAAGCTCACGATTTGAAGAAACAGATACAGTTGGATTGAAGCCATTTTCATTATTGATTAATACATGTCCTGGTCTAAAAGAGATCTCCTGACTAAATGATTTAGGAGAAGCTCCTACTACTAACTGTAGGACTCCACATTTTTGAACCATTCAGCACGAAATGTAGCCAGAGAAGAAGAGCAGTCAGAGGTAGTGAAGAGTTCTCCTGACTAAAGGCAGCTTCATGGCAGCTCTCTCCCTGCTCTGATCACTGCCATACATGGAGGACATGGAAAAATGTTTGCACCATCACAACATGTAGAGGGAACAAAAACACACCATCAACACACAGGTTGTGTTTGATGCAGCAGTTGTAGACGTTGTTGGTGGAGATCACTGAAAGACCCGGCCTCTCTCACTCTACTTCAATACACAACTGCATTACTCAAGGAAAGTATAGAAAATGGTGCGTACATGAGGCACAGGGTCTATTTATCACATTAACTATGGTACAAACAGGTTTTTGTGATTATAAAACACTTTATCGATAGAAGCTGGCCGACTTTTTGTATTCCAGATTAATTTATTCATAGAAATGTATTTATAGAAATGGTGCTGACGTTGACAGTAACAATAACTGAGTTGTTGCCATGTGCACTTTGGATATCACATTCACAATCAGGATATCACACACAAATCAGACTTTAGTACTATGTCTGCTCATGTGCATGGACACACACGCCAATCTCTAAGATACATAAAATGTAAACCAAAAAGATCCTAATTAGTTTTAATTAACCAAGTCATTTCATAGTCACGAGGAAACACTAGAGAAGACTAGGAAGGTCTCTCTTGCATATGACATAATGTGAGTGAATGGACACCTGTGTGCCGTCCAGCTCAGTTTGTAGAGCAGAGATCAGTTTGTTGTCCTCATCATGTTGTTCTCTCATACACCTTTAGCTCCTACTATCAAGTTTCAGTTCAGCTCTTTACCTGATCACACTCACTCATTAAACAGATGTAGTACTTATTACTACAAAGGTGTGTAACCGCACTAGCTTAAGTGACGTCATGGTAACGATCTCTCAGGTTACACAACAGATCAGGATGCTTTCAAAAGAAAGAATAAAGGCAGGTCAAAGGTCAACCACACTGACCTTTCTTTCCTTTGATCTGCACCGGGTCGATCAAGATCACTCCATCTGAAATAAAAAAAAAGCAAAGAAGCACTGTAGAGTCCAGGTGACAACATCTGCCCACAGCTGGAACCACATCCACTGATTTCTACACCGACATATTTAAAGGAAAAATCACAACACTTAAATTCTCAGATTGAGGTGACGTCAGTTTCATAATAATAATGATTTATCACTGGACAGATCCTGTCAGAGCAAGGAAATAATGATAGGTAGCCGTTGTTATGAGTCTAACATCATATTAAGTTTTAAGTTTTAAGTTAAGTTTTCAATTGGTGGACTTCTGCTGGGTGAATCTAGGGGAAGCAGACAACTGGAGTCACTTAAGCAAAATCTCCTGGGGTTTGTCCTTGAACCACTTAAAGGCCCAGTCTCGTACATGCTGATGTTTGCCCCTTAAATGAGCAGTTTTTATTCATGACTAGTAATAAACAGAATCAAATCAATATGTTTCTCACACACCTTGGTGCCCAGGCCCTCATAATGTAAAACTGTGGTGACCTTGAGAGCTCAAAACACTGACTACATAACACACTGCAGCAGCACAGGTGACAACACAGCCTCAAAGAACTGAACAACTTGTTCCTTAGTGCCATCTGTGCTGCTGTCTGCAGGGTGTGTGTGGTTTTGAGTGTTTACACCACACGTTGATGCTGGTGTTTTTCATTTCCGTTTTGTCCTATTTTATTGCAGTGTGTTGAGTTCTCAGGGCCTACGGTACTTTTGTTTATTTTCATTTATTGAGCCTCCCTTTATAAACAGAAACTGTCCGCCTGTCTCCACACAAAGACCTCCAGGTCTGACCGACGGTCGGACGTGTTGTGATGTAAGATAATGAGCTCATGAGCTAATCGCAGATCCACCCCACAGCCAGAGTGAAACTGACCTCCACGTTCAGCAGCGTTGTTTGTGTGGGTGGGTACTCTAGCACTCACTGTCCATTAATATGCATTGTCCCGACTAAATAAACAAATAAAGTCAAGTTAAGTAAATAAAGTTTCTGACAGAACTCACCAACTGGATCCACAAAGTCACAGTGATCCACAAAGTCTCTCCTGCCCATGTAGACGGCCACCTGGGGGAGGGAGGAGGGGTCAGAGAAGGTGTGGTGCCTCAGCAGTAGAAACATCTCAGTCTTATTCTGCTGCTCTGGGACCAGAACCACGACTTTCACTACCTGAAGAATTCTACTTTTTTATTGCAAAAAAAGGCTATAAGAATAATCAGTAATAAACCTTTCCATGAGCCAATCAACCCACTATTTAGTCGCTTGAATATTATGAAATTCAGGGACTTAGATATCCAGAATCAGTTTAAAATGAAGGATTATAGTTATAACCTGAGAAGACCACTATTATTTGAGAAACCAAAGACTGAAACTACTGTAAAAAATCACTACAGGGGTTAACATCTGGAAAAATTGTCCTGAAATTATGCTGTCGGCTTTAGGAGACTTTATAAGAACAACATAATTTCTTGTTTCAGTATGGAAAATTAAGTTAAATGATTTTGTATTACTGTATGTGCTGTGTACTATTCTTTATTTTGTTGTGATCAGAAATGTAAGTGTACTGATTAGTTTCAAATGTCTGTGATCTGATCCTTTTGTATTAATGAGTATAATTTTTCAAGGTAAAAGGGGTAGGGGTATGTAAGCGTTGGCTTCAACCTACACCCTTTCGGTTATATAAGCTTGATATACTATACCTAAATAAATGAATTCATTCAAGACCTTTCCCAGTTGTTTTGTTCATCTGATACCAGATGCTTCGAACACACAGTCCCACTCACTCATTTCAATACAAGGTCAATAATCCAGCTGCAGTGAGGATGTGGCTGTTTAAACCTGTGAATACAACAAGTATCATCCTCTTCACTTTGTAACTATCCGCTGTAGGTGAACTCTCAGTCCACCTACACCTCTCACACACACAAATGGATTAAGCTGCACTCACCGACTTGTCACGGGAAACTTTCTTGAAGACGACATGTTTAGGACTCATGTTGACGCCTCGTTATCAGGACCTGCAGAACACGACCATCCAGAGGTGAAACTCTGTGGTTCCTCATCAAGTCTGACCATTATATCACACACAAGACCACCGTCTCTTTTCTTTCTTACAACATTTACAGCTGTTATGTTATTTTTTACCTAATAAAACTCTCTGGGTGAGTTTACGCTGAAGCTTTAGCAGTCATAGTTATGTATTTAAATGTATTTCAGTGTCCTTACAGATGTGTTGAGTGTGTTGTTGTTGGAAGACAAACAGAAAGCAGAGACTGACCTGTAGCAGCAGTGATGAGCTTCAGCAGCAGGTTTCAGCTGATCACACTCACTGAGCTGCATTTATAATCTTACCACACACAGCATGGTCAGCACGCTGATAATTACTGACTTACACACATGTAATCCCACATGTGACACACACCTATAACACAGAAACTTCCATCACATTCCAGAATATAAACACACACATAAGATGGATGAGGCCAAATAACAGGTGCCACCTCAGTTACCACCCTTTCTGTAGATGAAGACCATGTGATGCTGTTAAAAGCTCCAGAAAACAGTAAGTGGACGCTGAGGGCTTTTTTCTGCTCCGGTGTGAAATCTGTTCCAGCTCCCCCTGCAGGCTGCAGACACACAACACACACACACACTTCTGATGTCAACATCTGCTCAGTGGAACAACAGGAAAGGCTAAAAACCATGTGCATGTTGTTTCTTCATTGATGTCATATCCTTACTGAAATAACTCCTACAGCTCTTAATTTATTAATATTTATACTACACCTAACCCTCAATTAGACTCCCACAACCTCATCACTCTAATTATGATTCATGCTGTCAGAATAAATTAAATATGAAGCATGATTATAATGTAGACAGCAGCTGGTCATTCCTTAGTTGGTGTTTTAAATGACAGGTGCTTTACATTTCCTTCCTTCACCTCACCCCATCTCCTGTCCCTCTGTGTGAGTGACGATTGTGCTTCAGTTGTCGTCCCTCTCTGTCCTTCACCTGCGAATATTCGACTGCGGCCATTGTTCCCTCTCTGCTAGCTTGCGTCTGTCATGGCATGTGCCTGTCCTGTCACATGATCAGCAGGAAAAGAGTCTCTGCTGAGCTGATAAGTTGCCATCAGTCGGACTCAGCAGTCTGTCTGCTGACATCAGCGGTTTACACACCTCAGCAGCACACGGAGTGGGGAGGGGCCCGGAGGTCCCTGAATGCAGCACTGATCGTACCCTCACAAGGCTTCCCCGTGCCTGTCTCCATTGTGTCTCTGGTTTGATCAATGTGTCTGAAACGTAAACAGTTCAACCCTCAGGTGAAAGAAGAAACAGTGAAAAATAAAACATGTGAGAAGGAGGGGTGGAAAAACAATGAGCTAAATAAGTGTGGACAAGTGAAGTGCAGACACGTCTTTATTTTCTCCTTTTTTTTTTACTTCCAACATCTCAGTGGTTTTTTTTTTCATCAAAGTGCTGCAGAAGATTAATTAAACTGCTGAATGAACTGAGCTCCAGCAGCTGAAGTTGTCTGACCCCTGCTGGACACGTTAGTGTTGGCATCAAACACACACTGTTGAAATGTTTTCCTTTGTGTTTCAGCTGCAGACGTCCTGCTCACTTCAGCTGTTACAGAAGACTTTGTTTAAACCCTCTTCAGCGTCAGCAGGATGGAGTTTGTCTCAGTAAACTGTGTGAGGGCAGTTTAGGGTTCTCACTGTCAGAGAAGAAAAAAACACCACAGAACATTAAAACGTCTGAACCCAAACAGAGAACAGGTAAACATTATTCAAGCCGTTTCTTGTGTTCGACATGAAGGCAGATCAGAGAGCGGCGGCTCTCGGCATCTCGTTTCCTCCGACTGACACACATCTGTCCGCAGCTGTCTCAGCTCAATAGCAAGCTCCAAACATTTCACATCGTCCGGCTACTGATAATCCGTCCTCGCACTGGACAAGAGTCTCTGTCTCCATCGGTGTCCAGCTGGGACACAGTTCGGCCAATCACATGTCAGACCATAGGATGGCTTTGCTGCCTTTCTCCACACTGACCACGTAGGCTCCCGAAGGCGACCAGGACACCGAGTTGATGGCAGAGCTGCACACAGAGGACGACAGCATGAACACACAGCATCAATCTACTCTTACAGGCATCTTTTTGTTGTTGTTTTCATCTCATTTTGTTTGTTTTGATATGATCAAATGATGTGCAGTGAGAGGTTTTGTACATTGATCTTCTAACAGTAAATAATTCAAATAATTCAGAATAATTTATAATAATTTCACACATTTCGGCATTCTAATAACAAGTATACCCACGTAAGTTAATGAGTTCTTGAGGTGTAGTTAATTACACTACCAAACCACCTGTCTAAATCTTGTTCTTATTACGTCCATTTAAGTCCAAACATTTATTAATGCAGCCACAGAATACAGGTCACTTCAGGTCACTCATGCACAGTGCACACACAAATGGTTGGAAGCTGCCAGGGAATAAATAATGTGTGCACTCCTCAACCTTTCACCTCTATCTATGCGTATGATCACCGGATGATGCCGTTGCTTTCTCTTCACGCTGTTCAGGCGGAAATTAGCAGTTGTGCTATAACCTGGCTCTGAGCATCTCTTCTTGTTTTACAAGATTAATGTTTTTTGTGCACTGTCCCTGTTTTAAATAAATAAATTCATTCATTCAGCTTCATTCATGTTACTTACTTGTGGTTTCGGTCCAGAGTTTTGTCCACTTTCCCCGTCATGACATTCCAGATGTAGAGAGCGCCATCAGCTGATCCTCCAGCCACGTAGCAGCCGTCAGGACTGAGAACAAAAACAAACACAGTCGACATTTAAATCATGCAGGTGAAGACGGGTAACGAGTCTCTATAGGGAAACGGTGTTGAACCCACCTGAAGGTCACTCTGGTCCAGTCAGCTCCACACTTAAAACCCTGAGCGCTGGAAACACACAAACACACACAGTTAATACCGCGGGTGGGGGGGTCGTCTGAGAGGATCCGCATGACGGGTCCAGACAGAACTCACCTGAACGTCTGTCGGACAGAGTTGGTGCGCAGGTCGATGATCTTGATCAGGTCGTCTCTGGAGCAGGTGAGCAGCTCCGTCCGGTCGTGGTTCAGGTCCAGAGACGTCACTCTGCCCAACAGCTCCAGCTCCCGCACTATACTCTCCGCTCTGACCGATGGCGACACACACACACATGCACACACACACACACACAGGGGAGGAGCAGAAACACAACGTCAGTGCTGGAATGATGAATAACATTGAATAAAACATAAAATTCATCTTCTAGCGAATAATTTTCACATTCGCTGAATAAATTTACACTGGATGTAATTCTGCTGAAATGTTGGTTAAACTCTCACCTAATGTCCCAGAACCGAACTTTCTTATCAAAGTGCCCACTCATGACGCACTGCTCAGTGCACACGATGTCGTTGCAGCTGGAGCCGGCGAACACCGTCTTCATGCCTGCACACAGAGTCGGTGACAGAGATTCAGTCTTACGGTCGTCTCTCTGTCAGACCGGATACAGTAATAGAAAAAAAAAATTGAGACAAACCAACCAATCACGTACAGACTTTACTGCGGAGGTCCCACAGTTTGAGCGTCCGGTCGTAGCTCCCAGAGACGATCCGAGCATTGTCCAATAAGAACCGAGCCGACAGCACCTTCCCACTGTGACCCGTCAGCGTGTGCTGCAGGACACGGACACACACACAGACAGACAGGTGAGTGTTCAAGTTGGATGTGACACTGCCTCCAAAATAAAAACCTCAGATCTAACCAGTGTAAATGGCTGAGGTCACAGGTGTCAGCAGGATAAATATCATCGTATCAGATCATTAGTGACACCCTCAGACTGAAATCTTGCTTCCACAATTAACTCACAGCTGAAGTCAGTCCATTTATGTTTCCCAGTGATTAATGTTGCTTTGGATCACTCTCCCACCTTGTAGACAGATCTCTTACAGTTATGTCACTCTGAGCCACAAGATTATTTTTAATACAACCATTTCATCTCATAGCGACGTGTTTGATGAACGACCGAAGATTCACAAGGTGGTGAGACAGAGATGAAGTCAGATATACAGAAAGAGATATAATGATGTTCAGTGTTTCTCATCTTCTTTATTCTGTGTCTGAGCATGTGGACAGGTGTGCTACTTGTGTGAGAATGTATAATAATTTGACATCTGACATCATTTACATTCAGAGTCTGTCTCTGGTCTCAGCAGCAGGGTGAGATCATCTCTCGAGCCTCGCCCCCTCAGCCTGACTCTCTGATGAGTGGTTCTGTTTGGATGCAAGGCATCAACGATGAGCTCATAGGATCTCTGTATGAACTCGCTATGATGTCACATCCCGTCTTTCAGCAGCTCCTGTGGTCACCAGTGCAACACTAGAGCATGATGGGAGAGCAGGGTCTGCTGGGAGCCAAAATGGCAGCCGAGGGGGGAGGAACCGAGATTCAGACCTTTTACAGTACATCACTGACCAGCAGATAATCAATGTTTTCTGATTATCAGACGAAGTTAAAACCTCAGATGCATCGCAATGATTCATTAATCAATCAACTGACTGAATGTGTGACAGGAAGAAGAAAAAAAAATCTTCAAAGGTTGTACGACTGACGTGTCTGAGAAGCTCATGTCCACCATCTTACCTGTTCAGATGTGAACTGTAAAATATCTACTGGATCAGGTAATGAAATACATGCAGCGCTAGTGGATAAAGAATCTCTCTCATCTGATCATAGTTAAGTAATCAATGAGTTTTCCACTGTGAAAAGATTCTATCATGTTCACATTTTACAAAGTTTCCATACATGTTTTAATCAGGTTCTCGGCAAACATCAAAAAGACAAAATGAGCCGTGGGGTCAAGGATCATCAACAACTAAAGCCTGAATAAGCAGTAAAAGGATGTAGAAAGTGTTTTAATAAAAATAACCTAGGTGTCCTTGGTTCTCACCGAATTAAAAGTAAAATGAGTCTTGGACATGTGACGTCACTCTAGCCGACCATGTGGACCAGAACAGAGCACTGATAAATGAGCCAATTAAAAACTGTGACTACACAATGATGCAGCTTGTTCAAAATCAGCGTTTTGGCGGCCGCAGGACGTCAGGAGGGACAGAGTCATGAATGACTGTTTGACTGCTGCTAATAGAAACCTGCACAAGTGACTTTAGGGGGATATTTTCTGTTACAATTTTGGCTTCAAACTAAAATAAAGATAATATATTGTGCCCCATTGTGTTTCACAATAATTTAATCGCACTACAAGAATCATCCATTATCGGTTCTGTAAGGAACAATATTAGCCTAACAGCTTTATTGCCACAATTAGGCTATAACCAGTAAATCGTCATAAAAAATAAATAAATAAATAAAATATGACATAAAATACAAAATTTAAGTGTCTCATGAAGATCAACAAAAACAAAACCATTCAAGTAAATAATTTAAATAAACAACCAAAAAACAGAATGACAATAATTTGCTGGTGCTTCCTCCGCTGCAGGAAATATCGGTAACACTTTCTATGAAGACTACATCTATAGTGCATTATGAGCGCATTCATAATGAATTATAATGCTCATTATAATCAATCATAATGCATTATGACTGCATTCATAAACACATATAAAGCTTCATGATGCACTATATCAACAGTTATAAATATAGCTTATAATGACTTATGAATCCAAGTGTCTTATGAGTTTGACTGTTATAAACTACAGGCTGACTGATGAGCTTATTTTCCTTTCTCCTCAACAATCAATTGAAACAGACATTATTCCACCTTCAATACAGAAGATGAATGTTGATTAATCTCCATCTGTGTGAACATTAGATGTCACTGATATCTGATACCACCTTTACTGTGGTTTGGAGACGACAACATATTGAACACAGCACATTCTTTCAAACTCGTGCTGCGTTGAAGTGAATGACTCATCATAATTTGCTGGTGCTTCCTCCGCTGCAGGAAATATCTTCTGCAGGAGTTGCATTTTGTTGAGAAGTAAAACTTGTGAAAGCAAAACACTCACTGCACTTTTGGGATTGAAAAGCAGAACAAAAAGACATGTGTCTTAATGAATCACAGCTCTTTTGAACCAGCACTTCACACCCAGTCCTGTTTTAGATCACCTAGCGTGTTGCTCAGTCTTTCACCACATGTCTTTGGTGTGTTACTTAGTTTGCAACCTATGAACAAGGGAGCGAATGTATCCCATGCTCATGTCATGTTATGTATGTAAAAAAAAATAATCATATATCTAGTTTATGTGATATGAAGCAAAAGGCTGAGCAGTCATGTGTTTGCACTCACCCTCAGTCTGTAGTCGTCCACAGTCCAGATCCGACTGGCGAAGTCATTAGAGGCAGCGAGCAGGTACGAACCCTGAAGACACAGGTAGGAAAACATTAAAACAAAACATCAGAGCATTACAACAGATGCTTATTGAATATTCTCCAGCACGCTTCGGGGCTGGAGAATATTCCCTCTCTTGCTGATTTTAAATGTTTGGTCTCTGACTTTTGTAAATCTCCCTGCAATTGTTTTTCAGTGTAACTGTATTTATGCTCTGCTTGTAAACTCATTGTCTGTAAATGAGGGCAACCTCAGTGACCAATGAGATAAAATAAAGGTTTGAATAATTAAAAAAATAATAATTTATACGATAAAAAGGGAAAAAACAAAATAAATCACGTAACACTACAGGTCAGGGCTACATAGTGATGGCAGTTTTAGTGCAGAAGCAGACTCACAGCACTGTCGAACTCGATACTGGTGATTCCTGCGTTACTGCCAGTCAGAGCTCCTTTCGGCTCACAGTGACCTGCACACAGAAAGAAAAAATAGGCAGAAGTCAGTGTCGTTCATGGGCATGAGGAAAACCTGAGACACACATGGTTTGTAGCAGTTGAATGATGTTTATTAGCATAGTCCTGAACTAGGAGACAATCAGCAGTACTGTGAAGGCCATGAATGTACGTGTGGATTTGTGTCAATGCTGCAGGATTTACACATGAACATGTTCTGACTCTGACATGCTCTTTTATTTGTGTAATAACCAATATGGAAATATCAGCACAGGCCAAAAGTGCCCATAGACACCGCTCCACTCCATCCGTATTTCACCACAGCTATAGAGATTTCCTTCAGCAGTGATTGTTGTCATGGAGACCTCACCTGCAATAACCTCCCACAGCTTCACCCTGCGGTCCATCCCTCCTGTCGCCAAGAGACGAGAGCCAGGGCTGAACCTGACTGCATTCACCTCACCGTCATGGGCTTCCTACACAGAGAGCGGCAGGAAAGGATTATGGGAAGTCAAACCTTCAATGAACCTTTGACCAGAGTTCGGTGCCTGTTTTCAGCTGGGAAACGGCCCCGTCACTGATCAGACCCGAGGTTAACCACCATCAGCAGCATCAACATCGAGTCTCCTGTGGTTTCTGCTGAGACAACCGAGACCATGTTTCCATCTACTTCACGACTGAATTATCTCAAGATTGATAAAAATATGACTGCAAATAATGCCAGTTCAACTGCGATTTCATGTCAGACCTTTAAATCAAATAAAAAACTGTGCGTAATGACGTCATGTGCTATTTGCGATCATAGTATCGAATTGTTTTCCTGCAATTTAAGGTGTTTCCATTCATTTTTCTACTAAATTGCAAAACAGAAGGACATCCATCCTTCATTAATCGATTACCTGAGGTCGGGCTACGGACAGGCCAAGTGTGACGAGCTGCTGGAGTGCTATTATATTATTATATTTAGTTGTATGCTAAAGGCTGGTGCTTATAATGCCACACGCCTATCATCAGAAGACGGTGGAGTGTAAACACTGTTAGGATACAGATGCACCGCATGTTAAATCTCACTCACATTTAACCAGCAAATAATCATTTATACTGTAAGTATAATAATAAGCATTTGTCTCAACAAACTTTGTATCAATCAAGAGAAAATCCGATGATATCGACCATATTAACTTTTTTATCGATATCCATGACATTTAATTGAATTTTACAGTTTGCATAAAGCATTGTTAATTTAATATTGCTTAACGTGAATGCAGTGTTTCCCACAGGTTTGCAAGGAGACTGTGGCGGGTGTTGGATCGTCCGACCAGGGAAAAGAAAAAGGAAAACGTATCTGTTCCTGTTCAGTGATCAACACATCAGTCCAGAGGTCATTCCCAGCTGATTGATCTTAACTCCTGTTTTGGTTTCCCTGAGCCTAACCCAGTCAAACCATGACATCTGTTCCACTGGTGAAGAAGTTGAGGTACTTACAAACGCATGCAGAGCCGTGGACGGGACTCGAACCTCTGCACACCCGCCTGACGGAGCCTCTGTGTTTTCAGGCGATGTGCTGAAAGAGTTAGCGGGTCGACGCCTGCTGAGAGAGAGACCAGAGTTACCAACAGTTTACAGCGATCAGGAGGTCAGAGGTCACTGAGCAGGCCTCCAAGGTAACATCAGCCATCACATCTGTAGGAGGTGAATGACGAGAGGACAGAGGTGATGACAGACAGGTGCATCATCACTGTCTGTTACTTGTAAAAAATAGGTTCATAACTCTTAATCATGAGGATCATTAGACATAATTAGCTACGTAATCATGTTTGACTGAATGATTTCAATATGATCCAACAATCATGCGTGATAGTGTACTTAATTACTGTGTGAATTACTTTAAACTGTGCCTCTGCTTCAGATTATTCATGATGTGACAGCTGATGTTTGTGTGAGTGTTTGAAGATAAAAACATCAGTGTTCAAACCGAGACGTTCAACCTGAGCTGGACTCTGCTGGGTTCATGCTGTGTGCACACGTCAGAAGCTCTGCAGCCGATGTCCAGCTTTAAAACAACCAGCATTGTTTTGATCTGATCTGATCCGACCCACAATCCACTTCAGTTTCCAGGTCACGGACAGCAAGAGCAGATTTAGCGAGACCTGGTCCCAGCGGCTGAGTTTAGTCCTGAGGGACGGCTCGTCTCAGAGGAAACCTGAATCTAACGACACCTGGTTCCAGAAAATTCCTCCTTCAGTTTGTCAGAGCTGCTACATCCTCTGATCTCAGTGTCACATTTCATCATCTACTTTTTAATATCTAACCTGGTTTTTACTTGGATTTTATAAAAACCACCACAGTGCGTGTTCGCCAGATTAAATAGAGATTTTTGATCAAGTTAAAAGCTGGGCTCCAAAGTCCATCTATCAGCACTGAGAGGTGAACAGAGCTGCTCAGGTGTAATCACTGGGGTGAAATGGACTTTACAAACATCTCACACTCCATTTGTCAAACTCTCCCCAGAAGAAACAAATAGATTATAACTTAAACTCAGACACGACATGGGAGCAAAGTGACTGTTTGTTTCGTAAACAGCTGAGCTCAGTGTGGTAAATATGTGGTTCTCTATTAAAGTCACAGTCAACTCCTACAGCTATGGACCACGGGGTTCGACAGGACCGTGACGATCACATGTGATGTTACGGGGTTAATCAGGACAACAGCGGGAGCAACAACTCTAAAACTACAGCTTCTAAAAAAAATCTGATTACTGTTGTTGGGATTATTGCCAAGAACCATCACATCAACACAAACGTCAGTGTTCACACTGCCAGCAGAAACATCAACAGTCTGCAGACGTTCTGATCAGAGCTGGTTATCAAGGTTGTCTGTTCACTTGACAGCCAATCAGAGGAGATCTTACTGAAGGATCAACACTGGTCTTTACAATATGAACTACAGAGACACACAAAAACAAGGAGAGCAGGACGTATCAGGAGTGGGTTCTTACTGCTCCTGTCTCTTCTCTCTCTCTCTCTCATCTGAACTCTTGAATTCAGTGTTTGTGTCACTGACAGAGCAGATGGACAAAACTACCACAGACAAGAGCTGTGTATTGTGCGTTCACACCAAAAAATGCCAGAAGTCATTCAATGAGAGTCTGGTGACATGAGCGACCAAAGTGTCACCAGACGAGAAGTTGAGTCTTGGTTAACTTCATGGTAATTAGCTATGACGTGGTTCTGCAGCAACCAGTCAGAATAGAGCTGTCCTTCAGCTCATTTAAAGGACCAGCGCAATCAAACTTTGACATCACATATTCTGCCTTAGCTTTTGGTTTGAACGCACAGTAAGACTTCAGCGTCAAGACATCTGTCCATAACACGGACCTCATGGTCCTCACTCATGACAGACAGGAGGATTGATCTCTCTCTCTCTCTAACTCTCTCTCTCACACACACACACAAAGGTGGACATGCAGGTATTATGTAAAGACCAGCTGGGTGAAAATAAAATGATCTCTGGCTCCACCCACAGTCAGTCAATGATGTGTCAATGAGAAACTGACAGTGTGAACAGGTGAACACACACAGTCATTCACCTGGCGTGTGGTGGGAGGAGTCCAGGCTGAACACACTCAGACACTCTGCAGACAGACATAAGACAGATAGACAGATAGATAGACAGACAGGAAGATAGACAGGTGGTCAATCACAACATGGACAGTCCCAGCCCCCCTTACAGAGAGCAGGACAGAGACCGAGACCAGATGGCGTTAGAGTTACATACCCAAATATGTTGGAGATGGAGTCGAGCAGACCACCAGGAGGAGGCTGGGCGATTTTCTTACTGCAGGAAGAGAAGAGAAAACGTGTTAAGTGTCCAGGACAAAACAGCAGAAGGACTTTCGGATATCAACAAGGGACTCGAGGCCTTTCTTCTCTGACCCGGAAAGGAACAATGCGGAAGCCACGGTAAGTCCAAATTTTGATTTAAAGCAAATTTTAAAATTTAAATGATGGTCAAAAGGATGTTACTTGCGACCACAGAACAATTTTCTAATTAGTCCGCAGCCCATTAATGAACACTGAAAAAACGACAGATTCTTGAACAAAAAATTAATATAAACATCCACACGCTGCAGTTGGGAGCAGAGATGGGGACTCGAGTTTGCCACTCGAACTCCAGTCGCACTTAAGTCGTGCACACATAGACTTCAGACTTGACTTGTGAACAATCTTTTTTTTTTTCCATTAACACACTACTAGAGCGGAGCAGCTCCACATGGCCACGGTGTTCAGATGGAGGTTAGATATTCAAACTGAACTCCTTTCATAAAGAGTATAAAGAGGAATAGCAGAGCTGCTCTGCCTCCGACAGCACAGTCAGCTGGTTAAGTGGCAGGTGACTGTGAACCGGCTTTTTTTTTTTTAAATAGCGGCACCGTCTGTAGCCTACATGTTGTCTGACCTCACGAGGACTGCTGCATAACTGGCACATTTGCCACACATACAGCGAGTCAAGTCTGGTGTGCTGCTGCTGTTTGGTTGGAAAGAAAACCTGCAGCCACATCGGCCGACTGTAGAAAAGGCTGCCCATTCCTGACCCACACTGTTTCTGCCTGTTTGTTTTGTTTTCAGTGAACTGGTGACGTGTTGATAGGAGACCTTAAAAAGAATAATCAATCTGGAAAACTTGGACCTCGGTGAACAGGACTGGTGGTCTCACCTGGGAGTCCTGCTGAGCGGTCTGTTGGGTGAGGTCTCGCCGACGCCCTTCCCTCCGTCCTCGGCCAGAACCTCGATGTCGTCGTCCCTGAGGGAAGAAACACCAGGGCCCTCATTTATCAACTGTGCGTAGAAAAGGTTCTAAATTCTGTCGTACGAATGAAATTTAGAATGTGCGTAAGTACAAAAAAAGCCGTATTTATCAAACGTGCGTACACCGTTCGTACGCACACTAGTAAGTAATCAGTGATGATAAATCCCACCTGTTCCTAACTACCATGGTTAGGGTCATTTGCATTTGGAAACGCCTACAATTGACCATGTATGGTAGCAGCAATCCCTTTAAGGCGTGAATGGATTTTTTTCCCCACACCAAAATCATGGCAAAGAGGGCGGAGAGGAGGAGTTTCTCTGATACTGAGATTGAGGTACTTGTAGGAGAAGTTGAATCAAACCAAGAAATACTGTTTGGTACTCTAAATGCAGGTGCGACCAACAAAAGAAAAAATGCTGCGAAAGTAACAACTGCTGTTAATTCTGTTTGGTCAGAGTAAAGATCACTGAGAAATAAAAAATAAAAAAGCTGTCTTTTATATGAAGGTAGATTTGTGTCTTTGTTCTTCAATCAAAAAATATATTTTCAATTAAAAAAAACATCCACTTCAATAAAAAACCTTTTCAAAGAAAAAATGTGTTTTTTAATTGAAAATATATATTTTTTTATTGAAGCTTTTTTTTTTTTTTTAATTGAATAATAATGACACAAATCTACCCGCATACTTATATAGTTTGTCACACCAATCGTTCAAAATGTTAATGCTAAATGCCAAATGCTAAATTACCAATTAAGAAGTTTTTTTTTTTAAATCGGGAAACAGGTGTGAAGTTTGAGATTGTTGAACACTGTGAGTCTCCACTGTGTTCTATTGTAGTTCCACTGTTCTACCACTAGATTTTGTGTGTACGCATGGTCAGAGTTGTGCTTAAATTTACGCACGTTCCTAAGCACAAGAACAAGTTGATAAATTCCATACTTTGCGTGGGAATGTTCGTACGCACTCATTACGCACAGATCTGTGCGTATGCACGGTTGATAAATGAGGGCCCAGGTCAGAACCGACTCACCTCAGCCATGATTTTAAAAAAAAGAAAAAGAAGAAGAAGCTGGAGGCTGAATCTACTTACGGGTCGATGGGAAGAGGTTCTTTGGCAGCGTCGGCCAGCTCCTTCTGCAGTTTGGCCTGTCTGCGTCTGAAATCAGGCAGATCGGTCAGAGGAGTGAAATCAAAAATCAGAGACACCGTCGTCGTCATCCTCCTCCAGGTGTTTCAGTCTACCTGCTGTCCTTCTCGTTCTCAGCGTTTAGCCTGTTGGCCTCCTGAGCTTTCTCCGCCATCCAGCGAGACACCAGCTCCTGGTTGTCCTCTGTGGTTTTCCTCAGCTTCTCCTCCAGAGCAGAGAAGGTGATCTGCAGGGCGTCGTACTCGTCCTTCAGGGTCTGGTTCGCCCTCTCCAGGTCCTGAAGGAGAAAGAAGATCAACAGTCACAACTCTGGGTTCCTGAAGAACCTAAACCTGACAGATGATGGAGGCCACAGACTAAAAAGGATCTGACTGATTATTGTAAACTTGATAAATACACGGCAGCCACATAAAGGTCTGACTGGTCAAAACTGACTCCACGTTTTCTGATTAGATGAAGGTCTCAGCTTGAAAACTTTAGATCAGCTCCCTCCTCCTCCTCCTCCTCAGCCTGGTGCTCCTTGCTGATTGGTCCTGTTGGATGTCAGCCATCACACTGAGCCTATTGGATCTCTCTACAGACTCACACTGATGTGACTTCCTGTCTGTCAGCAGCTCCTGGGGCCACCGCTGCACAGCTAGAGCATGATGGGAGAGCAGAGCAGGAGCTGCTGGGAGCCAGAGGGCCGCGGGAGAGGATGTGGGTGATCAGACCTTTTACTGTTCATCATTGACCTTCGATCACTAACAGTTTAGTCCAAAGACAAATGAGTGCCTTCCTGTGTCAGGTCAGTCTGACGCTGACACTCATATCGGCTCATCAGGAGTGATAATACTCCAAAGAAACATGATGTTCAGCAGCAATGCATCAAGTGAACTTCAAACCTTTCAGTCTGAGTGGTCCTAATCCTGACTCCTTAATTAGTCTCATGGACGTAATATTTCTGCATTGCTGCATTTCCCAGGATGCTTTGCGCAGCCCCAAGCCCCAAGCCCTTTAAGAATCCTTGAGGCATGTGTTTGCTCCAGGTGATCTATATTTCTACCTGCAGGCAGCTCCTCAGCTCCCGACAGTCTCCCTCCAGGTTGGCAATCTGCTGCTGGTACTCCAACATCCTGAAAACACACAACACATTTCAGTCTGTTGCTGGTGAACCGACCTCCACCGAGATGTCACACATATGCACACACAGGTACAGATGGAGTGTGTGCAGATACTGACTTGGCCTCGTTGCTCTGGATCTCTTTGTCTTTCAGTTGAATCTGGTTGTTCAGTTCGATGACGCTCTGAGCCAGCTGTAAGGAAAACAAAAAACAACACACCTTCATCGTCTGTCTGCAGATTATAAAATGTGAAAGACAACAGAAGTAAAAACCATAAAGACAACGTTTACTGTGAGAACCGCGCTGCCTGATCGACCAAACGGTAGACAATGTGCCAAGTCTCAGTCGACCGGGTGTTTTGATTGGTCAGTTAGTCGAAGGTAAAAGTTTGCCTATGGAGACATTTTGTCAATTTGCATATTTTGGGGAAAAAAAAGATGTAAAATTAGACTAATTTTATGAAGTTTGAGAGCAGCAATACCACATTATTTGTACATTCCTATCGCATGAAAAACACAATTTCTGTCATGAAAAACATGGCTTCCATCAAGAAAAATATCCTTGGAAAAAAACAGTGCTTAGTGAATATTGGTAATAAATTATTAACCCTTGGTTCAATCATAATACAATTTGGCAAACCATACAAGCCTGACTTAGAGGGTGTATAAAGGTCTGACTGGTCAAAACTGACTCCATGTTTTCTACCAAATGAAGGTCTCAGCTTGAAAACTTTAGATCAGCTCCCTGCTCCTCCTCCTCCTCAGCCTGGTGCTCCTTGCTGATTGGTCCTGTTGGATGTCAGCCATCACACTGAGCCTATTGGATCTCTCTATAGACTCACACTGATGTGACTTCCTGTCTGTCAGCAGCTCCTGGGGCCATCGCTGCACAGCTAGAGCATGATGGGAGAGCAGAGCAGGAGCTGCTGGGAGCCAGAGGGCCGCAGGAGAGGATGTGGGTGATCAGACCTTTTACTGTTCATCATTGACCTTCGATCACTAACAGTTTAGTCCAAACACACATGAGCATGATTTGTGTGTTGTGTTATTTGTTTAAATGGATTGTGTTTGTGTGGATGAAGATCTGACCGTGTTCCAGTTGGACAGGTGTTCGTGTCATGTCTCCATGTGTGGGCTAAAGGTCACTGACCTCTCCTCTCTTCTTGTGGAGCTCCGTCAGCTCCTCCTGGTGTTTGATTCTCATCTGAGCCATTTCCTGCTGCAGAGCGTCGCTGCGATTCGAGTCGGCGCCCGAGCTGAAACGTAGGACAGGACAGGTGATGAGCTGCGTTACATAAGGTTCCCCTGGGGACGTCTCCACTGAACATGTCAGACGCATGGAGTTTTTACAGAGAGCCGATGCATCGGTGCATTTCTACTGTTCGATTGTTATTCTGTTTTTTTTTCCCTGTATCACTTTCATGATGCTGGGTACCAGCGCTGCATATTGGGAGGATCACACAGATTAGAAGAGTCAAGGTGGAGGCGAGTCCCCGCTGTACCTTGAGCTGTGCCTCAGATTGTCTCACCTGGCCTCGTGTCCTCTCTGGATGTCATATTTGTCGGCCTGGTATCGTTCTGACAGAACGGCCTGCAGGTCTGACTTCTCCAGCAGACGGTTATCTGAAAGCAACAGAGCCCAGACAGTCGTTAATGTGTCTGAACTGAAAGGTCACACAGCAGCTGGATTGCAGCTGTGACTCTGACAGGGTGTAACAGTCTGGCCTGCGCACCAGCGAGGGCGCTGGATGAGCTAGGAAGTGACAACCTCACAGAGATCATCATGTCTGTGTCACAAAACAACAATTTACTACATTTTACATGAATAAACCACAACATTATATCACCCAGCTCCATGTGCAGTGTTAAGAGCCTCTGTTCAGTGCAGTACACACATTTTTAATGACTCAAAAAACCCCATCTCTATTTATCACCTTCACTTTCTCTACGATGTAACATTGCGATGTTTTTGTTGTGTTGATTAAATCTAAACTGCACTGGGTGTGTGTGTGTGTACACCTGGATAGAGCTGTTGTTAAGATAACCACTCATTCATGTGCAGTCGTGCATGTGAGGGGCGTGAGATGAGATGTACTCACACTGGTGGATGATCTCCTCAAAGGCTTGTCGCTGCACTCGGTCCCTGAGCTTCAGCTGCTCTGAGATGTGCCTCTTCCACGTACGCTCTGCCATCACCACTACACACACACACACACAAATAATATGAATATGAGTCTCTTCAGGAAGGAGAATGTATCAGCCATACTGTTGAAGCACCACAGTAGAGGATTGTGAAGCTGTAGTGTCCAAAAATGGGAAGTTGTGTTTCCACAGCAGTCAACCACAGCAGGTGCAAATATTACAAATAACTGTCAGTACAGTGCAGCTGCACAGGGAAAACAACTCCTCCTTACTATCTTACAATAAAACACTTCACTCAGATATTTTACTGCCATTTTAAATACAGTGGCTCAAGTTTGTTTGATTCAAGCCTCCGAGTCGTTCTGCTGTAAATCACAGTCACTGAACATTACAGGTGACTTCTTGTTGCACAGAAGCAGGCGGCTAATCTCCAGACACGGTCAGGTGATTAGTAGCCAATGGAAATGATCATGCATTTAAAATAAAATAAAAAAGGTTAAAAACCTCGGCTCGGAGTGATCGCAGGTCACACTGACGGATTCCCAGGTAATCCAGGTGACTAGCTCCGGTGACGTCGGAGAGGTAAAAAGCACGAGGCGGTTGAAAACATCCTCAGTTACTGTGTTGTTGGTGTTGAGCCTCCGTTAGCATTAGCTGCTAAAGGAAACGACAGAGAAACTGAATGGTGACGCCATGCTAACAGGGCGACGGGCTACAAGAGCAAATTTCTCCGATTAGACCCGTGCTAAACCGACTCGGTTACATGTGAACCCATCGTGTCGCGGCTCCGTCAGTCTCCTTCGTCGCGGCTCCGGTGAGGAGGGGTTACCGGACAGTTTCCCGGGACGCAACACCCGTGACTCGACATGTTTGTATGCTAACGAAGAGGCTAGCTCCGGTGCTTTAAAATGAAATAATAATAAAACTTACTCCACCCAACCGAGTTCCGGGCTGTAGCTCGTTTCCTCTGACGCCTCCCCGTTGACCTCGATGTTGTTGTCTCTGTTATCGGTTTTAATGGTCTCGGTTTGACTCTTTAACCGACATCAGCTTCTTCCCTTAATTCGCTCCAAGTAAGCGCCATTTTGGCTCCGACGGCTTCACTTCCGGGAGGGTCGCACGAAAATACGATCGGGTTTAAATAGCAGCCGGTAGTGATACTGATAATGTAGCAGGTAATGTAATTTTCACTCTTTTCATCTGCAAGTAACTTAATAATTATTCTGAGTAATATATATACACATGTATATTCATAGTAATGTAAATGTTATAAATATAACTTTGTTTACTGTCAACACATCCAGATTGAAACATGATGATGGAGGAACCTGGACTCATGCAATAGACATTTACTTAGAGAATCTTCTTTTCATCCAATAAGCTTTTACAGTCACAATTCACTAATCACCCATGTAAACACTAAAACTATCAAAATACCTCTAATTCAACCTATTGATATCAGTAATAAAATAGTTATTTAAGTATAATGTGAGATTATTTGGGATTTTAGTATTAAAATGACCATAAATGGTTTATGATTCAGAGTACAACTGATAATACACTAAGACTGACTCAGAGAAATCCCCAGATCCCCTGTTTGAATGTTTCAGCTGCTGAATGATTGATACAGGTTAAGACCATTAGAGATAGTTTTATTTATTGATAAAAGTTAGTACAGACTTAACAGTTGAGGCAGTGTAACCACTGCAGGTAGCTACAAATCAGAGCTCAAATATAAAAGCGGTCAAACAGTGCATCATTAATAAAACATATTAAACTCAAAGCCACACTGGGTCAACATTTTAAAAAGCACTTCATCGAATGAGCATTTAAAATTTGTTATTTCTGTTTCTCTGATATTCTTCACATAGATCAGCTGTTCTCATCTTCTGTTTGTGCTTCACATTTCATCCCAGAGTCTCAATAAAATAAAAGAACTTCAATCTTAAAACTTCACATCAAGTAAAATAATCATCTCACATGTTTTGTTACTTCAACATCTCTTCTACCACTATCGCTACTTTGATTATCATTAAGTCATAAAAGAAAAGTTTCCCTTAATAATCAATAAGATGATTTATAATGATCAATAACATTACTGCCGTTTAATCTGACAACTCGGTAGTCTATGTAACAGTATTGTCCTGCACTGCACTCCCCCTTCCTTGACTGAGTGCATCACACACCACCGCTTACTTCATTAACAGACTGCTTTGATTAGATATTTAATTGTTTTATTTGATGGTCAGAGATCAGAGTGACACCTGATTTATCTGATATACTATATATATATTGCAGTGTTTGGCTTCAGGTCAGTAAAAACAAAAGGCAGAGAGCCCATTCCCAAGTTTCAGAAAAATCCCTGTAAAGTGAACAAATAAAAACACATCACTGATATAAAAAAAATCCACCTGCTGCACGACAGACAAAGAAAATTCTGAAAAGGAGTTTGAGAAACAGCTCAGATAAGGGCAGATACAACAGAGGCCCAGTCATTGTCATTAATAAACAAACAAATAAAATAATTTCCCTCTAATGATGGTTTTTAACTGGACTATTGTTGTGTCAGTGTCCTCTGCTGACTCTCAAATTAAATCATTTAATCATCAAATCACAGGAATAATATCTAAAATCAGTTCTGAGGTGCAACAATCCTTCCCCTGTCTGCTGACCCTCTGCAGGCCACCGGTGAGTCATGGTATCCCCTCAGGCCTTGTTAGGTGTGGGACTCCCTGGGATGGACAGAGACTCCACTGAGAGCTGTTCGTATGCTTCTGGAAGCAGCTCCTCCTTATCACTGAAGAAACAAATACCAGAAACACTTATTAGAAAATGCTGCTTTGTGAGTACAGCTGAAAAAAGGCCTGTTCAGTCTCTGTGTGCAGGCCTGCTAAGAGGAAGACAAGGCCACATGAAGTCTGACAAGCATTTCAATTCATTTTATACCTGATGGAAGATGCACGGTGGGGCAGGCGATGACGTCTCATTGAGATGATGACGAGTGTCACCAGGAGCAGAGCTGAGATGGCTGCCAGTGTGATTAAGAGGAAGAAGACTGAGGGGGAAAAGATGGAGATTATAGGGTTGAGTCAAACAGGAGGCTCTTATTATGTAAAGCCTAAATGAAATAAAACAAATCCAGATCAGTTTGAGTCACATCTTTATAATTTTATGACTTGATGTCTTGATATAATATGAGATAATTAATCAGCAAATGAGAATAAATGTAACATGACATGGAAACAGTATTAGCTGGGTTACATGAGGTAACTGCCTCAGTGCTGTTCATCATTTTTATTCCAATACCATTAAAGCTTCATTTAAACACAGTAACTGGAAGCCCATACAGGTACTTTAGACTACACATAACATAAAGATTTAATTTCTAATAATAAAGATTTCATTTCTAAGAAGTATAAACTGGCAGCTCATGTCAGAGAAGCCCTTCAGCCCATCTAAAACCTACCTGGAGTCCAGTGGTTGGGACGTTTGGCCCGACTGTCGAAAGAGCCTGAAAGAGAAGAACAACATCAGGACACATGTCACATCACGTTATATCAGGTCAGCGTGCTGCAGGAAATCCCTGTTCCTCACCAGTGCCGCTGCACCGGTCCATACACTCCTCCATAGTGCTGTAACGGTTCTGGTTTCCCTTGCAACCTCCGTAGATGAATGACCGGCAGCTCTCAGTTTTATGGTCATAGTAGAAATTGGTGAAGGCGGCACGGCAGGGACCAGGGTCAGGGCTCACCATGCACTTGTCTGAGACAGAGACACAAGAGACACATGAATAAAGAGACACAGAAAGATGACTTTATTAAGCCGTCATTAACTGGAGTTTATCTCATGACGGGTTCAGACACCAGAGGCTTCACTTTCTCACCTTGGGACTCAGCAGCATCAGATGAAGATTTCTTAGCGGACGGCAGGACTGACACTGAGGGAGGAGAGAGTCAACATCTGTAATGAGTACAGCTGTGTGCCCCACATGTGCAGGTATAAACAGGTACAAGCAGGTGTGTGAGTTACCTGTGCATGCGGCCATGCAGCTCTCCATGCTAATGTAGTTGTTCTTGTTTCCTCTGCAGCCTCCGTAGGTGAACTTCTCACAGCTTTTAGTCTCACTGTTGTAGTACCAGTGCTTCAGCGCTGCCCTGCAGGGACCAGCCTCAGCCTTCGCCTGGCAGTAATCTGATTGGACGAGAGGACACAGACACAGACAGGTACGATGAGATTTGTCCTGACAGTATTTTTGACATACTTCCTCTGTGTGTTTTATTTACAGATGCTGCATAAACATCTGGAATCAGTCTCTGGCTGAAGTAAATTAATACATTAAGTTGAAGAATGTGAAACTTTATCCATTTAAATAACAAATGAGCCAGTATGACGGCACACCTGCAGATTGTTACTACACCAACAGGTTTGATGATAAAAATCAATGTTTAACTGTGAAACTTTTTTTCCCTTTATTCTTTTTTTGTCCTTTTCATTTTTTATTTACTTTTTCATATCATGACATTAATTGTAATTGTTAACTTACTGCATTTATATTAATTGCATTTATTTATCTCATACTTTGTATGTGGGTGGTGTTGGAGGTTGAATGTGAAACATACCAGCATATTCTTCAGCAGTCACTCCTATAGGAGGGAGAAAACATCAGGGTGAACACATTTCTCATGTGACCATGCTAATAATGAGTTTAACCGTGTATAATATTCATTACAACCCATGTGTCATAAACACAGACACTAAAAAAGTATATTATTAAAATGTTACTATCTCTAAATATTAGTTGGTGCAATAAGGTTGTTGTGGGTGTGTGTCCAGGTGTGATATTACCTGTCTCCTGAGTGTTAGTGGACTCTGGAGCAGCAGGTTCAGGCTCAGCTGGACCAGGACGACGGGGGACAAGACACAGGAAGTGGTGAGGTGAAGTAAAGATACAGTAACCTTATCAGGATATCAGGAAATAAACTGACCTGCCTATTTGTCTGTATAATCAGTAACTAGTGTATTGGTCTGCATATTCAATAAGAGGAACATTGATCTGTGTAATTGGTAAATACACCATATCTTTATAAACTCATCATAGAGATAAAACATAACAACTATCAGCTGAAAAAGATAGTTAATCACAGCGGATCAGATTGAATCACAGTTGCATCTGTTTTTGTTGCTAGGACTGTGTTTTTATCCTTGTCAGTTCTATTGAAGCAACATCCTGTCAATCCCTTTTTATGTTTGTAGGATGGGGGATTGTATGTGTTTCTTTAATTAACTGTCAAATCAAATCACATAATCCACATAGATAAGGAGATACAGCTGTGTTGAGACACTGGTACAGAGACAGAAAGATGACTTTATTAATTAGTCATTAACTGGACTTTATCTCATATGATGGGGTTTGGACACATCTGGTCAGAGTTTCACTTTCTCACCTTTGGGCTCAGCAGCATCAGATGAAGATTTCCTAGCGGACGGCAGGACTGACACTGACGGAGGAGAGAGTCAACATCAGCTGAGTGCCCCACATATGCAAGTATAAACAGGTAGAGGCAGGTGTGTGAGTTACCTGTGCATGCAGCCATGCAGCTCTCCATGCTGATGTAGTTGTTCTTGTTTCCTCTGCAGCCTCCGTAGGTGAACTTCTCACAGCTTTTAGTCTCACTGTTGTAGTACCAGTGCTTCAGTGCTGCCCTGCAGGGACCAGCCTCAGCCTTCGCCTGGCAGTAATCTGATTGGACGAGAGGACACAGACAGGTACGATGAGATTTGTCCTGACAGTGTTTTTGACTTCCTTCCTTCCTCTGTGTGTTTTATTTACAGATGCTGGATTAATCTTGTTCTTTCCAAGTGGGTGTGAGATGTGTGAGGTTTGTATGTGAAACCTACCAGCATATTCCTCAGCAGTCATTCCTGTAAGACAGAGAAGACATCAGGATGATGAACACATTTTTGCGTTGACCTCGTGCTCACACACACATTCATTGTTCTTTTCAGTGCCCAGTTATTTCCCTCTCCATCCTTTCCCTCTGCTCTCTCCCAAATAGGCTGCTATTATTTCATTCATGGGTCAGTGACATGAAGCAACATAACGTTGAGTGGTGTAACCAGTATTTTTTCATAAAAACCTGACTATATACAGGACAATTCATCTGGACTCAAATGTGAAATAAAAGTAATTCACTGTAACAATGCAACACTATGTTTCTTGACAAATATTTGTCACACATTATTTAGATGAAAAGCTGTGTTTTTAGGATAAGTCCTGCCCAGTGCTGCTAAAATGTATTACAATTCAAATATAGAATTACAGTAAATAGAAATTAAAAAAAAAAAATTGAAGTCAAATCAATTCGATGTTTTCAGAAGAAAGTAAACATTTAAATCCACTTTAGGTAGATAAAAATATTTAATAGTGATTATTATTTTGTGGTGGGGCATTCAGCCTTACATGTTCAAATGATGTAAAACATAAATACAATATGTACATTTTAACAAATCTGATACATGGTCTTAAAACAATTTTTTTTCATTTATTTTCCTTTTTTTTTTAAGAAACATTTTTTTTATTTGTCACTGACCCTTATACTAAAACTCAGATGCAACCTACACAGTCAAACTGAGTTTGAGACAATTATGACATCATACTGTAGCAATGGTGACTTTGTTTCTGCAGGTCACCAAGAGTCAAATTAAGTGTGTCAGAATGGACACTAAACTATATACTATGTGTATAAGTGTGTGTCCAGGTGTGATGTTACCTGTCTCCTCAGTGTTAGCAGACTCTGTGGCAGCAGGTTCAGGCTCAGCTGGGCTCTCAGCATCTTCAGGCACACCTGGGCCAATAGGGGACAAGACACAGGAAGTGGTGAGGTGAAGTAAAGCTACTATAACTGTAAGGCATCAGGATATAAAGAAACATATTGATCTGTCTATTGGTCTGCATAATCAATAACTGGTGTATTGATCTGTATGTTCAATAATAGGAATATTGATATTAAAGTAAATATATCCATATCACTCATTATAGAGATAGAGCATAACAATTACAAGCTGTGTGTGTGACAGTTAATCACAGTGAATCGCACACTAAAAAAGAAGTTTACCTTCAAAGGGCGTAGTCATCGCAGGAGTTGAGTCAGTTGAGACAACTTCACCTGCAAACACAAACACACACACACACACAGATTATATAAATGCAGCATGTTCTGTATCTTTGTCTTAATAATAAAGGGTGTTAGCACATTAAGTCATCATCATTCACACTGTTAGCTACATAGCAGACCCACACCACACAGGACAATGGCTCCTGACCGACTCCTCCCTCAACTCTGTTCTAATATTAACCAGCAGTGCACACAAGTGAAGTGAACACACTGAACTGCGAAGTGAACACAGGTGCAGCGACTGAGCTGAGGCGTTTCCCTCTGAATTACAGTCTACGTATAGAATATAGTATGTCTTTTCAGTGTCAGTGAGTGAGTCAGCACTCAGAGCTTTAATGTTTCACCACAGCGGTTAGTTGTGTGTTTTTAAGCCGTGACATCACCTGCTGGTTTGTACACTGCCATTTGGAGGCCTTGAGTTTGGCTTATTAATGGATGTCGGTATCTTGGTGCTAACTACCGAGGCCGTTCTCATTTACAGATAAATTCATCACAGTAGAAGGTTTTAACATTCATGTTGACAATGACGGCCTCAGCCACACGTTATTCACTATTAGACTCAACTGTAAGTAAATGAACCCCCTACTGTTTTATATGACGTCCTGCAGGGTTCAGTTCTGACTCACCAGTTTGTTCATGTTTATAATGACTCAACTATTCACAAAAAACACAGCAGCTCATTTAAGCCTGCCACACACATAAAGATTTTCAAAATCTTATCCGATTTTTTATCTGTGAGAGACCCCACACATGAAGATAAAAAATCTGTCAGTGAACAGTTTTGATCGTATTGTGTGTGGTGTGCGGCGATATTCCAAACACAACACACCACACACACAACGATTTTTCAGAATCTTCACCCCCCCGGTCAGAAAACTCAGAAAGAGATCCGTATTGCTGTAGATAATCTTTCTATCTCTGGACTGGACACTGAATGAGAGCGACATTTTTTTTTATTTTTTTTTTAATGAAAGCAGGACACTTCAGCCTTTACAGCGATCCCACCTGTGTGTGTATGTGGCTCCGGACACCGAGCAGAAGCGGCGCTGTCACATGACGCGCTGTGGAGGCGGTCACGTTTAAACATCTAGGTTGCTATTGTTGTTAGCCACTGTAGCAGCTGTAGCCGGCTACGAGCGCTACCGTCTTTGCTCTCGGCTATCGGGAAACCTCCCGTGTGCGTGAATGTCTGTGAACCTCATGTAAAGCCAGGGCTGCACCGCGGCTCTGTGTGGTTGCCGTGTTGTGTGGAGAAGTGGCTCGCTCGCCGCTACCAGCATGCAGAGCTCGGTGAGCAGAGTCCGGTGAGCAGGCGCTGCTTCTCCTCCGCACAACACCGGCTTTCCACACACAAGATGACTTTGCATTAAAACGGCCACGAAAGTCGGGGCCGATTATCGTAAATATTGAACATGTTTAATATTTACGATTGTCGGCTCAGAACGCTTTCCGAGCCGATTGTCGGGGGAATGTTGACTCTTAACACACCACACACTACAAGAGAATCTTATAAGATAATCTTAAGACCTTAAGATAATCGGCCGACTTTTGTCTTTGGTCGGAAGGGGGAAAATCGGGGCAAAATCAGCCCGATTATCTTTATGTGTGTGGCAGGCTTTAGTTAAAGCTCCACAAGGTCGCATTCCAGGAACGTAATGTTTTATGTCATATTTACTTCCTTGAGGCAATATTATCAGGAAGCAGCAGATACAGTACATTCCCAGTGTTACACCATGACACAGATGACACTGAGCATGACTTATGTAAAGTGTAATGACTATGTGGCTCCACAGATTAGGGACAGTTACAGGGAAAGCTCTGTATCTGCAGTTTTTTACTGTGAGTTTTTATGAGAGAGACAGACAGACAGACAGACAGACAGACAGACAGACAGACAGACAGACAGGTAATGCAACAGGAATCCAAATGATGAAATAAAATTTAGTTAATAGAAACTGATATTTATATGGACTTGGAGATTTGATCCTCATTAAAATGTCAAATGTTTCAAAGAAATTAAATATTCAATTCAAATTTAATTTGATTGATTCAAACATCTACTGAGTAACAACCAAGAAAACGTTCAAACACCTTAAAAATGTCCCGTTGCTTCCACTAAGCTATGAGTGGTACAGCAGCAGAATGGGTTTTTGGGAAGTAAGCAACAAGTCAAAACATCTCGATATTTTAAATTCATATATGTTTAGAAAGATCAGCAGCTGTCCGTGTGAGGACAACAGGGCAGAGGAGGGTGATTATTTATTGACCAGCAAAGATGAATCACACTTGAGGCAAGTTTCTTCCGGTTTCTCCCTGAAGACCACTTCAGACTCACTTCTCCCGTGAACACAATAACAAACACTAAACACTCAAACTAAACTTTATTGACTACATTAACACTGATTTAATTGTAAAACAAGTCTGGTTCAGTTAAATTAGATGGTTCACAGGTGTTTTTCCTCCCAGGTGTCATGTTCACAGGCTGGAACCGGTCTAACCAGTTCAGCTGGAAGCACTAAGACCTGAACACAACATGAATGTGTGTTGTATCTACTCTGCAGATACCTGAGAAAGGTGTTTCCTCATCCCTTTGTCATGACTCACACACGGACAAGTGGGTTTGAGGTCAGGAAATTGTTTATGTGACCATGACATGTATATATCCATCACCTTCACTGTGACAGCTCACGCAGTACAGTGGCCTTCACATCAACAGGTAGGCTATTGATTATCAATTAATCAGCATCTGGCAGTGAGGGCCCAGCACTTCCTGCAGGTGTTTCACATTAAACATCTTCACACTGATGGATCTGTATTATGTAGCCTACAGTAGAAGGTGTGGGTTAGACAAAAGCCTGGTTGCTCCACTGGTTTAGGAGGAAGTTTACCTGTACAGGTAAGATCAGCATAGCTCCTGTGAATAACTGAGTATGAACTGCAAGATTCAAGCTTTGTCAAACCTCCAAATGACCCAGACATCAAACTGAGACAGTCTCAAAAAATAACAAATAAAGAAAAATCTGATGAGTTTATCAACAGAAAACAAACTGTCTCGTGGGATTTAATTGTCCTGTCAGGTCCGCATTTCCTGCTTTTTTGTTTGACTGGAAATAAATATAACATTTTGAGATTTATGTTCTGGACATTTAATTGTCTTTTGTTTTCACCTTTTATGAATTGCACAGCCAGTGAGATGGGAATAGGGCTGGGGAATAACTGCATTCAATTAAGTTATAATTAAGTTGTCACCTCTGTGATCTCTAAACGTTGTGCCAGCCCCTATGGAAGCAGAAAACCAGTCAGACATTAAAGGCTGTATCAGCGATTCTGTGCAAAAACACAATTTTTCACATACAGGATATATTTCATCACAAACTGTTAACAGCTGGTCTCATTAGTGAGCAGAAACAAACTCGGTTCTCTGTAGGCCACCTAGTGGCCATGTGGGCTCACAGAAAAATATACAAACTGTATGAACCTACCCGTCCCCCCCAAACCACAACAAACGTGTTCCAACCAATCAGAGGGCAGGAGTGGATTCTGCGCCAGTTACGTGCTCGTGCACGACAAGCAGACACTAGAGGCCTGTACCACGAAGCAGGATCACCGTCTTAACGAGGCAGCTTCAGGGTTAACGGCTTTCCGGTAGCACGAAGCTGGACCATGGATGTATTGAGCTGGACTCATTCTGACCGAGGTGAGTTACCATGGTAACTAACTCTGAACGGCAAACCTGCTCCGGTGAAGGGTAGGTTTCAGGATTGATCTGAATCCAGTAAAATGCTCCACCCACCGACCAATCAATCACCTGTACGGGAATAATGACATGTGTCCTGTCACCGGTACCGGAGCTCAGATAGTTTTATGATGTTCACTGTGCCCTTATTTTGAAATCCTCCTCGCACCGGTGCTTACTGTTCCCAAGGAGACGGAAATAAAAGTAGCCTAGCGAAGCTACGGACAGAGTTGCGGTGATTGTATCCACTTTATGATAGGCCAACACCATGAAAACATCACAATCTGTTGGATCAGCACACTGATTGATTATCCATACGAGAGGTAACAGCTCTTGAATTCTGACTTTTTTTTTTTCTCGAGTGTGTGTGTGTGCGGACCCGCCTGTAGAGACGTGTCTATGGGACAGGCTTTTATTTAATTCAGAACAAACTTGCTCATCAAATATGGAAAATATATAGTCTAATATAATAACATGGTTCTGTTGGCCATGAGAATAGAAGGAAAGAATCGGATCCAGAGCAAGTTTAATCAGCACTGATTATTACATTACATTAATAACGCGCGTCGGACCACCGGCTTCTTTTTTTTTCTTCCTCACAGGAGTGTGCGCTCCGGTGCACTCAGCTCGCTTCTCTCTGACCCACCGGTAGGCTACTCATGGTTGTGATTGGTCAGCTGCCGTGATGGCTACAATGTTATAACGGCTAACTTGTTAAACTGTTAAAAAGTAACTTCTTTGACTTAGCGCCGTTAGTGACACCGTTTGTTCAGTAGCTCATGACATACTGGTTAGACCTAAGTGTTGGAGAAAACTAACAGAAGAGCGAGTTGTCAGCTGTCCGTTGTTGTCATTAGTTTGTCAGCTGTTCCGCAAGAAATGCGCGTTCACGTTTCAATCGGGTAGGGGAGGAGTGAGAGACAGCGCTGTTCTGTTTTGAGAACGTTTCAACTGTAAACAAAGGTGACGTCATGTCGCACAGGATCGCTGATACAGCCTTTAAATCATGACATTTCCCTGTTTCTCAGACAGAAACTCACACACACAAACAAACACACGCGCGCGCGCTCACACACACACAGCCTTGACTCAGCTGTTTACTCAGTATCCTCACTCTTGAACCACGTGATTTCATTATTAACCACACAGCTTCTCTCTACAAGGATGAAGGCTGATGATGAGAAAGAAACTGTGTTGATTATCTGGTGTGACCTGACTTGGCTATAATAATCAATAATCAATAGGCCTACTCAAACTTGTTAACTTTTGAACTGTAGAACCTTTTGGTCTTACTGTTGTTGTCCTCGCTGGTCCGTGGTTCCCCGGAGTCCATCAGCGGCACGATGTGCAGCTTCTCCCCGCCGTCCTCCGCATCCCTGCGGACCTTGGCCGTGTCCGACTTGCGGTAAACCGTGAACTGGTCGTTGGGCTGGAGGACACACATGTCCCGCCCGTCCTTCATGCATCTCACCAGCATGCACTGCGCCTCTCCGTCCGCCGGATAACCCACCAGAGCCAGGTCACACCGGGGCTGGTCGCAGCACGCCGCCTTGCAGCTCTCCGGGGAGTTGGCCCCCCGGGGCTGGGGCAGCAGTTTGACGCCTGGGGCCCCGAGGTCGAGACCCTGGTTGGGAGCAACGCTCAGGTCCCAGTCACACTCTTGAGCCAGGCCGGAGCAGACCATTAGACAAAGCGCCAGGAGGCTGGATAGGAGAGTTTTTCTGTCCATCTTCGCCCTCTTTGATTTAATCCAAGTTTCAGACTCTTTAAGTGCACTTGTTTCTACAATAAAACCCGTTCAATTGCCTCAAGTCCGCGCGACAATGCCACTCACTTCCGTGTTTGGTGGCCTTCTGTTGTCGCAGATAAAATTACCTGAGCGACAGGTGTAGTCACGCCCACCAGCTGCGTCACCCCCTAACCACCCACACACAAAGAAAATCCTGACGACGGAGACTCTGGTCGATCCCAGCAGTGTTGTAGTCCAGATGTAGTTGTGTGTGGACCAGTTATTGTAGCTAGACCCAGAGCAGCTTCTCTCTGTTTTCCGTGTGAGAAACAACTTGTTTTCCCACCTGGTGAAACAGCTGAAGTTTCTCAGCTCGTGTGACGTCATCTCAGAGGAGTCAGACAAGTCAGACCGGTTAGGATCAGACACACCTCACTGATGAAACTGCACGCTCACATTCAGCTGATCATAATCTTGTTACATAGGCTATTTTTTACATCATTATCATCGCTCATTTCGCAATCACACACTGACGTCATATCTCCTACCGTCCATCACCTCACCAGCCCCAAATTATGGGAGTTACTACACTCCTACTGAGGAATCACGGATCATCTGTGGGATGAGCAGCAGAGCTGAGTGTTGTGGGTTGCACCCCAGAAAAAAAAAAAAAAATTACAAATTTTCTCTGCTAATGCCAAACCGTTTATTCTACCATTGACTCTTGTTTGGTGGATTGGGTGATTGAAGTCCGTAGAAACAATTGGCAAATTAACAATTTATTCATCAAACAAACAGGAGCCTATAGCAGAGGAGCCTCTGTCCAGATGCTCCATATCCTCTGACTTTTTTAACCTCTATACAGGAAAACATAAAATCACATTTCACTAAAACAAACATCATTAGTCAGGAAATGGGACCCCAGAAATACATCCAACACAAAGACAAACTGTGGCAATATGTGTTGCCACTGGTTGCAGGATCTTATCTCTGTATCTCTCTGCGTTGAGATTGTGTCCAGTGATGGTAGGCCTTGTTTTTGGCAAATTTTTCATGGGCGCAACCCACACACTCGGCTCTGCTGCTCATCCCACAAATGCATGTTACAAATATAGCACCATAAAGGGAAATAAACAGGCTTTCCAGTTGTATGAGATTTATTGCCAAGAAGCATTGTTACAACAAAGAAATAATCTACCAACCACAATTTACTTACTTTTTGTGCAATTATGTTTATCTCTATCTCTGTTTTCATCACAGCTTTAGCATGGACACACACAGTTCATCTAGTCACCACCAGGTGCTGCAGATGTGTCACTGTCAGCTCTCACAGCTGCCTTTGAGCCACAAACATTAGACCCTGCAGAGTCCTCTCATGCTGCATTCATCAACTTGTCAATTTCTGCTGCTGGTATCATAAAAATGGCTTTAAAGGCAGCCAGGATTCACCGATAGTGGCTCTGCTTTTATGAGCCAGAGGACAAAGAATTTCTTTGTTGTTTAAACTGATACTGCAGCACAGTTTCACCAGTTCATCTGTTCAAAAGGTTGATTTTTATATCGAAGAATTAAGGTTTTTTTCCCGACTATTTGACTTTATAATATAATTGCATGATAAAAAATATTCTTCCCTAACCCCTCAGGGGCTTTTTTTCCATCTGTCGCCTGCTCAGCACGGTGCTGTTAAATCTACAAAGAACTACAGCTACACTCAGGCATCAAACAGTAGCTGCTGACTTTTCTGAAAACACACAAGTCTCACACTGTCTGTTTCAGTGGCACATAACAAACCCTCTGCTCACTGTTTCAAAGAGACTGTTTTTGGCTCATGACATAGAGAGCCTAGCGAAAGTCACCACAATCACAATCAGAAATACTTATTTTCGTTACATTGTTGCATTCATCCCGTGACCCGTAAGGATAAAACGGTATAGATAATGGATGGATGGATGGATGTTGCATTCATTCCATAGTAAAAATAATAATAATGTAACAGACTGATATGTTGATGACATTGTGTTGTTGTGTTTTCCATGACGTCGGTAAATGTGTTGTGCACGTAGAGGCCAAGAAGGTAATAAGGACAAATTCAATAAGGTTTGGACGCCTTTGCTCACTCACTTCAACAACCTTACTATTGTCACAAACTGGGACTCCCGATTTGAGCCCAACTTGCAGGAATCATAGCATGAATATAGCCTATACTGTATATCTGCAAATTAGGTGAATACTGGTGATTTTGACGACTGCTGCTTATTAAAATTATTTTTCTTTTCTTTTCTTTCTTTCTTTCTTTCTTTCTTTCTTTCTTTCTTTCTTTCTTTCTTTCTTTCTTTCTTTCTTTCTTTCTTTCTTTCTTTCTTTCCTTCTTTCTTTCTTTCTTTCTTTCTTTCTTTCTTTCTTTCTTTCTTTCTTTCTTTCTTTCTTTCTTATACCAATTCATATTTAGGTAGGTATAGTTTTATTATTTGGCACAGTCTGAAGTAGAAATATGACAACAATGCCAATAAACCGATTTTTCAAAAACAAACAAACAAACAAAACAACAATCATAATGATAATTTACTTTTAAACAATACGCATAAATAACCATGATAGCGCTCTCAATATGATTTATATAATAAGTCCTTTCTAAATGTTGTCTCAGTGGTGGCTGCACTAAATATTAAATATGAGGTTAGGTAGTTTCACATTATTTAGAGACAGTGTTTAAAGTGCATCAGTGCTTTTCAGTCCGCTTCTACGATGAGTTGAGTCCTTCATGGAAACCCGCCAAAATAAAGCATTTACGAAGAAATCTTGCCACAGCTGATGTCGTTGTTCAGGCAACTGAAACTGGACTGACCTGCAACACACACAGGCACACACATACACTTAAAAACACGTCTACACAGCTGCATAACATAGCAGCAAAACATCTGTAACATTTGAAGGAACCGGTTTCCTAGATCCAACTCTTGTCTGGACACGACTCTGAACTCTAGACGCCAATCTGGATTCTTGATCAATCTCTAATTTGGACCTTATTCTGAACTCTACTCTGAACTCTAAAACCACACCTGGACCCTCACAGACCTATAGCACAGTAGTAAGTGTCCACACAGAGACAGACGTGTACAAGCTCACAGACCTTGTTGTGGCAGAATCCCTGACCCAGGATCAGCCCCAGCAGCGAGTTGAGGATGTTTGCTGCACAGATGACGGCCTGCAGAGCGCTGGCGACGCCCATCACACTGAACAGAACTATGTTCCACTCAACCACAGTGTGGGGCTGCAGACAGACCCCTGACCATAGAGTCCGGTTGTACAGATACCCTGAGGGACTGAAGGACCAGCAGAGACCAGACACAGAGATTCAGCAGGGACGCAACACATCTGGATGAATTCGTGAATCTTTGTGTGTGTGTGTGCGTGTGTGCGTGTGTGTGTCTCACCTGTCATCCGTAGGACTCAGTGGGACCCCCCAAGCTGGACCCGTGGTAGAGTTATACAGACAAAGGGGGCCCTGAGTGAGACCAGTAGCACTGACCAAACAACAGGTCCCTGCAGCCAGCAGACACACACAGGAATATGCTCCCTGACAAAACATCTGGAAACCAAGAAAACATCTGTAACACCTGTCATAACATGTGGAAATACATAAAACACCCAGAGCACCCGACAAAACATCTGGATGCAGTGAAAAAAATCTATAACATGTGACACACTATCTGGATGCAGTAAAAAAAAAACATCTGCAATACTTGACACAGCATCTGCACACCTGAGTGAAGAGGTCTATCTAACATAAGATCTGTAACCCAGGAAACGGCTGTAACACCTGACTCAATCTGTGATAAAGAGAAACATCTGTAACACCTGACACAACACCTGTATACGGAGAGAAACAGGAGGATACCTGACAGAACATGTGCAAACAAAGAGAGAGGCAAACACCCGGCAGTTGTGTCATGGAGTCAATGACTTTCTGTTACTTTACTGATTTTGTCAACACTTTATGGTGAATTATCATTAATTAATTTCAAATGGTTTTGTAATGACACTGGGTTGTTGTTGAGTAATGTATTAAGCTTATCACACTTATTAACACTTGTAATCAGAATGAATGGCTGGTTGGATCAGAAGAACAGTCATAACTGTGCCTGATCATCACGCAACTGCAGGACTGACACAACATCTGTATTATCCTTGACACAATTCACCAGCTACTGCGCTTTAATCAACAAATCACAGCAACCACTGTTCTGATGTGAAGTCAAGTGACTGTCAGTCTGAGTGAGTGGAGCTCGGCTCACCTGGGACCTGAAGGCACAGCAGCCTCTGGTTTTGCTGCTCTGGACAAATGCTCGTGCTCCAAGTAAAACCTGAGAGAAAACAGGAAGTCAGTGTAGAACCTGACTCAACCTCAGGAACAACACACAGATACAGTTTGGAGGACGTACGAGCAACATGAGTCACACACACTTCACATGACACACGTGTATGTACCAGGAAGCCGGAGCCCCAAATGCCTGTGCCCCAAGTGGCCTCTCTGGTCACGTGACGCTCCAGCAGGAATTTGATGTTCCACTCAGGAATCAAGAGCAGGATGTTGGACACCATGCAAACGATTGCCATGGGAATCAGAGACACCCCAACACACATCAGACACCTTGAGACACACATCTGTCGGGAAGTGAAGTTGAACAGGTTAACAGAGAGGAGATCTTCATCAGTGTTTAGACAATCATTGATGTTAAAGGGATAGTTCAACATTTTGGCAAATTAGCCCATTGCCATAATCCCTATAGTCATAGCAGTAGGTTTGTTACCTTTAATTGTCTTAATTGCCGGTGCAAGCTATTTTTAGAACAGCGGAGCAGAGCCATGAGCTGCTCAGAGCTAGGCTAGGGAGGCTAATGGGATTTCTTGGTTTCCCTCATCAAACTCATCAAATACGCTCTGGTGGACAAGTTGTGACCTGCACAATTACCACGCTATGAGATAATAATGTAAAGTTATGACACGTCGTTTTTGAGGCAAATGCAGAGACTCGTGGCAAGGTGAAGAGGGTCCGGGCGGGCTTCAAACCCTGGACTCCTGGGTACAGTAAGTGTCATGCATGCTAACCACTTGGTCAAAGGGACTTTATACCGTCTAATCTCTGAGGTTACGATTCAGTGATGACAATAATTTGATTAAAGATGATTCGATCCCATTTATTATTTGACATTTTGATTAAAATGTATGTTCTGGCTGCTTTTTGTCTCAGTGATCAGCCTCTGAAAATGACAAAAATTTGAATCTCTGAATCTGAACCAGCTGCTGTGGGTAACATCTGGCTACATCAGTTGCTCTCTGATTGAGCTCTGTGGATTTAATTAAAGTAGAGCAACATGACAGCTTCTGTTGTGTAGTGTTTGATTCAGATGTCATCTAACTTCTGCTGATGGTATCAAGATTTTAACCTGATTAAGTATCATAAGTAATTGCCACTTTAAATTGAAAATGATCACAAACAATGCATGAAAACAGTGAACCCTATATATATTAAGACATGTGACTCTTATATTGAGTCTCTGTCAGTAAATCAACCATATGCTGCTCTGCAGAATGAGCCTGAGAATAAAAACAGTTCACTCACCATGAAGAGCTGGTTCTGAACGATCTGCTGGTCCAATTCACACTCAGTCTGAGGAACAAACATTTATAAACGTGTCACACAGAGGCACTGACACACATGCTGCCATATATGGAAACAGGAACCACCCTGGCTGTGCAGACAGGTCAGATGGTTGGCTCCAGTATGTCTTGAGGTGTTTCATCACACGCCAGGCCTGTAGGATAAAAAACAAAACAAAACATGAAAAATATTCAGTCCAACAGCTGCTGGTGCAGTAACACCACACAAAGGGAAAATCAATAGGTGGCGTATTGTATGTGCCATACCCAGCACACAAATGGTAAAACGTTTGCTGTTGTTGTTTCCAGAGCTGCAGGTTGAAGTGGTTCACTGATACTTAGCGCCACATCACCGCCTGAAGACAGATGTCACAGGTGAATCCCAGTGAATCAATTGAACTGATTATGTGTCCGTACTCATAGCCAGCAAACATAATCAAAATACAAACAACCACATAGACTGTACATTTCAAGTAGAATTCACAGAATAATTCATTCTTACTTAATTTCAAAGCACCTTTTATGAAAGTAGCTATAGCCTAGTAAAGACATCTTCTCCAACCTAACCTCATCATCAGTCCAAAACAACTCAGGCTTCACACTCACATTTTCTGAAATAAAAGCTGCCTGGCTTCGTCATAATAATGAAAAATAAACAAAGTTAATCCTCAATAACATTTAGACTGCATACAGTACAGAGTCCCAGTGTATTATGGGGTATTTATCCTATGTAGTATCCCACGATGCACCATGAGAAGTAAAGTGAACAACTGGTGGCCATCGACCAAGCAATATATACCATCATGCAACGTGATCACACTGAGAAAAACATGTGGTTGTGTCTGAAGGTGTTTCTTCATGGATCCAGACCCTGAATGATGATGGTGATGATGATGATAATGATGATGACACAGAACCGGTGCCCTCTGACTGTGGACTGACTCACATCTGTTCACTTCATGTTTCTTCTCTATTTTCAGTTCAGTTCTTCTAAAAACAACAGGTCTTATTTAAGACGCTGTGAGTCACTGCGTTGGCTTGTGTCGTCCAAAACATGCCACAGTCCCACGCTGTCAGAAATTAAAAGAGTCACAGGACGTCTCCCGGACCGCAGCACAGTCAGAGCCATGACGACTAAATCCACGAGGACGGTGGTTTGAAGAGCTTCACGTGTGTCAGTCACAGAAGCGCAAAGGAACCACAGAAACCACAATGTGATACTGAAACGAAAAATCACTGTTATACCAACTAACTGAAAGATGATTCATGCTGAGATTTGTTGTATTTTATCTTGCTGTGCTGCATGGCTCCATGTGTTGATCAGGTGTCGATGGGCTTGTCTCACTGTGAAGTCCAGATGTGGCCTGTGGTACCTCAACTGATGCCCCCATGTCATCTATCACCACACCCCTCACTCACACCTGCAACCACGTCTCTTTATCTTAGAGGGAGGGGCCTCGGAGAGAGACACATCAGGGCAATCCCCACCACCCCCAGTCCGTGTTACAGTTTTTCTCCAATGGTTTGGCTCATTTTTTGAAATAGAAATTACATTCTCAAAACAACATGGACAAACATCCAAACCATTTGGCAAATGTTCACAACAGAATTGTATTTCTCATTCATATAATCAAATTGCAAAAGTCTTCGTATATCTTTGCATATGATTAAGTAAAGGTAGCCTACAGTTAGCACAATTTACAAGTCAATAGATCTTGTTGATCTAAACTGAAACTGAAAAATGTATGGAAGTTACTTTATGTGTGTGAATTACAGTAAAATGGTTACAATTTCTTTGGCAGTAGGAGTGCAGTGTGTGATGTCAAATATTGGAGACTACTCAAAATCTTCTCTTTTCAGTTTATGCACAAAAACTAGTACAGTAACTATTGTCAATGAAGCACTGGGCTAAGACTGAGAGGTGGGCATGAGGGATATTTCAATTCTGACACGAGTGCAATGTTTTGGGGGAGATATGAGCTTTTGCAAGCTATCTATGGTGTTGTACTGAACTGTAACACTGATTTGCCAAATCACCTCAAGAGTTTTGAGAATGTAAATGAGCCAAATCAAAGGAGAAGAACTGAAACTAGCTATATTTTTAGCCCACAGATCCATGATCATCTTCAACTGAGAAATCTACAGATAAGGGCCGAGTGTCTGAACAGTGGATTTTGCTGTTACTGCTCTCTGTTCAAATGTTTCTGACAGGTGTTGAAGATCTGAAATGATCCAGTAGATGATGAACCAACCACACACTCAACCACTGTATTTCATGTTTTTATTAGTATTTGTAAAACTACAGTTGATGATAATCTCAGGTCCTGAACAGCTGTGTTCACATGAATCCTATCATTTCATACATGTTCATGTTGACATGCTTAATGTTAAATGACAGATGTGCATGTTCTTGTGTGACGAGCGAACACACTTATGTTAGTGAGCAGAACTTAAATCTGTAAGAACTGTAGAAAACAGTGAGTAAAGATTCACTCTGGTTTATGATACATCAGTTAAGTCTGCAACGGCACTGATGACATGATGAGGTTTGGAAGCAGCCACACATACGTCCCTGCAGCTGGATCAGCATCTGGTAACCAGGCGGAGGCTGGATCAGCAGCTTGACGGACTCTGAACTGAATACTGGTTGAATTGAGATGATGGTGTCACATAAGGCCACTGATTGGTTTCTAATGTTTTTCTGACCCTACAAAAAAAAACCAAAAAAAAAAAAAAACCTTAACAGGTTGCAGCGCCGGGCCAACTCAACATGTTCTTTGTCCACATAGTGTCTCCAAAAAGTGAAATGAAAGAAGGACCGAGAAAAGAAGATTTCTGTCAGAACTCAACATGAAACTTTCCTCAGATTTTATTCACCCCATGAGAGAAGAAGATTAAATGAGGAGGTGAAACGGAGACTGAGTGTGACGGGCTCAGCTGCTCAGGCTGGTGAACATCTCAGTCAGCGTGATCTGTTTGCTGCCTCTGCTGCCAGAGCTGGAGGAGGGCGAAGGAGTCTTTGTGGGCTTTGAAGGAGGCGAGGAGCTGGAGGCACTGGAGCTCTTGGTGGTCTTCGCCGACTCTCGCCTGGGGGTTTTGGAGCTGGTCTCACCCTTCCCTACTCGGTTCTGGCGGAGCAAGTAGGCGTCTGCGGTTCCTTTCTGTCGGTTGGTTGCTCTCTTCTTCTCCTCCTCGTTCAGCTCCTTCTGCAGGAGCAGAGCAAACCGCCGGTCCTCCTCCTCCTGCTGCTGTTGTCGCCTGCTCAGCTCCGTCTCCCACTCAGACCTCCTCTGCAGGGACAACGCGATGTCCTCCAGAGAGGAAGAGGTGGAGGATGAAGGAAGAGAGTGACACCTTCGTTTGGTGACCTCCTCCTCCTCCTCCTCTGTGGACTCCAGCACGCAGCTCTTCCTCTTGGTGCAGGTTGACGAAGGTCCTCCGTTTCCCACCACCTGACTCCTCGGAGTCTGATCCTCTACAGAGTCCAGGTGACGGTCTGGAGGCTCCCGCTGAGAGAGGATGTTCTCCTGAAACATCAGGATGGAGAGTCAGTGGTGCATTTTTAGATGAAGTCTCTGTCCTACAAAGTCTGAATCAGTCAGTGTCAACAGTTTCATCTACAGTCAATTAAAACTATGGATGCTAGACATAATTTATTATATATCAGTAAAAATGACAGTCAGTTTGTATCATCATTTAAATATCACTGCTGTTAGTGCTCAATGATCATCGAAGGAACAATCAAATGATCTTAAGTTAACTGAACACTTCAGTTAAATCAAAGCTTCAGCTTCATAACGCTTCAGTTAAACCGACCTTGTTGGCGATGAAGCTGGAATTCGGGCTGCAGCATGAGTTGGTTTTAGATGGAAGAGGACACAAGAACCTGAAAGACACAATAAACATAACCATCATCATCTCATCAGCTAAACTCAGAGAGCCACGGCTTCAAATGAACTAGACCAGGAGAAACTGAATCAGTGGCAATAACAGTCTCTACAGCTACAGTTTTAGTTTAACATCTCTGATAGCTGTTTGTCTACCAAGTCTAGATACGTCTCTGCTGATCACGTCACATTACTCAGCTACAGCTACAGCTACAGCTACAGCAAAACATCAATGAAGGCGGAAAATAAGACGGAGCCAGGAACAGCCGGGACACATCAGGTGATGTGAACCAGGAAACTCAGCTCAACCTGTTGTAAAACAAGTTTGCCACAGCCTCACCGGTTCTCCCTCCCACTGAACATCATGTGTTGTCTATGGAAGTTAAATGACCGAGACGTCACGTCATGAGGATCCTAGAGTGCTTCTGCATCCTCCGTGGCCTCAGGTGAACACACACGACTAAACTAGGGATGTGAACGTGTAAAATAAGTCTTGTGTACTGTGCAATGCTTTCTGTTTAAACGTGTACTCGGTAGGGTTTGTATGCGAGTGAGAGAAATAAAAGCTCCGACTTGCTTAGGCAGACCTTGTTTGGTGTTGGATTCCATGTAAACGTTTCCACGTGTACACTGACACACACCTAGACTAACCCACTGCAGTTTCTTTACAAGGATCCATCCAAAGACATCATCCTTACATATTTCATGGGCCAATTTCTACTGTTAGTCTCTGCACCTAAATGAATTATATCACACAAGAAAACTGAAGATCTAAGCTACATGTCTGCAGTCCAACTGAATCAGTGAACTTGCGTCAAACTCTGAAGTCAACCTACTTCTCAATTTGTCCGGGGGCAACCTCCTTCTTCTTGACCGGAGTCGCTTCAGCAGAGTTCTGCACAAAGGAAAGAATAAAACCAGCATGAGGAGGGAGGCATTAGGAGAGGAAGAAGATAAGACAGGAGCAAGAGCTTGACCTCCACTCGTTTCAGGTTTGGCCCCAGTTCCTCCAGAATCACATGAAATTTGTACTTCTATTATAGTCTGTGTGTGAAAAGTTGTGGCTAAACGTGTTATGACCAACAAAATCTAATTAGTTCTAGTTAGTTATATAAAGTTCCCTCTTAGTTTTACTACTATGTGACCGACAACTGAACATACAGACAAGCCTCTGGCTCTGACTGCTGGTGATGCATAAAAAGTGATAATATTAAAAGACAACAACGTTACAATATTAAAAGAAAATATTAACAACCCTGTTGGTCATCTGATTCTCTCGACCACCAATCATTTCAATCTTTGCTTTAATGTTTCTTGAGGCAACACGAAGAAAAAGGTTAAGTACAACCTGGACAGTTTACACACCCATCCTCTGTCAACAAGTTCATTCATTAAAACATGATGTCATTGTGATGTCGTCCTTTCAGAAAAAACAAAACAAATCCTGAACTGACCAGCTGGTTGCTGAGCAGGATGGCCAATCTCTCGTCCTCCTCCCTCCTTCTCCTCTCCTCCCGCATCAGCGCCTCCTCCTCAGCCAACAGTCTTTGGATGTACTCCTCACTGGTCCTCGTCTCCTCCTCGTCCAGCACCCGCCTCTCCTCTGTCAGCTGAGGAAACACACACACACACAGTTAATTCATCTGATGATTGTGTTGATAGATCAAAGACTGGGACAGAAATTGAAACCTTTATAGCTGATTTTTTCTACAGCAAAAATCCAGAGTCAGAAACACAACAACAACCAATAGAGGATAAACTTACTTTGACAATTTGGTCCTCGTATTCCTGTCTAAGCTCTCCAGGCTGACTCACTCTGGGAAAACAACCTGAAACTACACACACACACACACACACACACACACACCTCAATGATCAGCTCAATACACAATACGCAGCATGCAAACTGCAGTCTATTTTATTAAGATAGAAGCAGAACTGTTATGATGACTGAAACAACTTTGTGAGTCACAACTGAGCACCAACGCAAACTGCTACAGATTGTCAGTGTTATGGGATGTACCTCCTGAGTCGTCCTCGCAGTCTTGCCCTGCGAGGCGGCGTTCACACTGTGTGGGGAAGCTGGTCTGGATCTGTCTCCACAGCTGCTGGTTGACCAGGGTGTTGTTCTTGCTGTTCAGTCGAGCCCAGGTGGAAACTCTCTTCCTGCACATGGGACAGCACAAGGTGGTTTTGTCCACCGTCTCCAGGAAACAGGCCTGAGATGACAAAGACAGATGTTACAGTTACAGTGCTGGTCGGAGTCATTTATTTATTGTTAGTATTTAGTGCCGTTTAGTTTAGTGTTTCATGTAGTTAGTATTTAGTTTTGATTATTCTGAATCAATTTATTAGTTTAGGTGTTTCTTGTTTATTATTTGTCTTTTGTTTCGTTTGGGAATGTTAGGGGGCCACCTGAAATTATATAGGTAGGCTCATGGTAAGGGACCAGCATGCACCTGGGTGGGCAAATGTTTGTTTACTGAAGCAGGAGAGGCACAGGAATTTTCTTTGTTTGCTCACTTTTACCACATTTTTTTGTTTTCACTGGACATTTGTTTATTATGTTTTTCCCATGGTGCAACAGTGGCCCTATGATTTTTATGATTTGAAGTTTGTTTTTTAAACTTTTATTTGTTTCTACAAACTACTACCACAGTGCTCTTTGGTGTTTGACCTCACCGATTCGCATTGAATTTAGTTTAAATGATCAGTATTCAGGACAATTTGGTAGAGTGACAAGAAGCCCAGAGATTACTGCAAAATCCAAATCACTACTCAGGCACAGAAATCGACACTAACTGGCTGGTGTTAGTGTAAGTGTCAGAACCAGTCTCAGATAGGGAGTCTGATGTGATCATTAGCAGGCACTTTTTTTTTTTTGTTTATGCAAAAGGTTTCAGTCAGTATTACCTTGCAGAAGGTGTGTGCACAGGGAAGTGTAACCGGCTCCAGAAAGATCTCCAGACACACGGGACAACGACAGTCGTCCAGAGTCAGTGGACCTTTTCCCCTTCCCTTTCCCTCTCTTCCCGACACAGAGGTCGACTCCACTTCCTTGCCTGACACTGGGGGCATCATTGCACTCCTCAGATCAGTCTCAGCTCTGCCAAGAGGACTGGGGCCTCCACTCAGCCTGGAGGGGAAGACCGGATCAAAGACTTCAGAAACAACATTCAATCAAAACCGCAGGTTGTTGTCAACTTGCATCGTTTTTACACCAACATTTTGCCGGAGTCTGTGTGTAGTTTTGAAACATCCCATCACCAGTAGATGAGTTTCTGTTCAACATTACAATTAGAAACATAACAGTGATTTAACAGCAGCTTCAGGGAGCAGAATAGAGACCATACAGACTGTCTTTGTTACAGCAGAACAAAAACTGTGGATTATAAAACGTGATTAAAACTAAAATACATCTTTTTTGTTTGATTTTACTTTGTCCAGTTGTGAAATAATCTTTACATTTCATAATGCATCCTCACCACACACCTATGGACCAACAAAGATAAACACAACAACAACATAAGGGGTTGGGGGAGCAGTCAGCTGACACCTGTCCAGGTACAAGTCTAGTCTAGTGAACAACATGTGGAGTTGTGAGTTTTATAAACATAAGATCTTTGTGGTGGAATGTGATGGTTTGGAAACATCATCACCACACCTGAGGCCTGCAGTGTGAAGTAGCGTGATTTGAGGTTAGCGTATAAAGAATGACCTTAACTCTGTGTTTTCACTCCTTTAGCTTCTTTATATTCATTTCTTTCCATAGTAAATCACCATGGTAACACGGTGAACTCATAACGAACTTCGGGCCAGGCTAACTTTTTCTTTAGTTTCTGCTAAAGTGAAAGGAGACTGACAGTCTCACGTCTCTAGCAAGTCTCATATTTTTCAGTCCGCCTACAGCTAACAGGGCTAAAGCTGCTACCGTCTGTTTACACCTCCCTCCACAGCAGCAGGCCTGGCCCAGACCTGGGGTAACACTTGACCACTGCCTCCCTGTCCTGTCTCCATGAAACTCACCGAAGCTCCGTGATGCTAACGTTAGCTGCAGGCTAATAACGGTCAGACAACAACTCACCGTAACAACAACACCTGGAGGCCCACACGACACGACTAACGGGTCACAGCCTCACAGCTCCCCCCGAGAGGACACCGCGGTGTTTCACGTTAACAAAGCCTCCGGACTGACGGGGGGAGGCAGTGGTCCGAGCTGAGGCTACTTATGTTTACCTGGTGTTCCCCATTTGCAGCAGCACATCCCCCGCGTGAATGCTGGTGTGACGCGCCTGCGCACACGGCGGATGGATCTGTTAAAGCGAGGTAAAGAAGGCGCGTCCGGCGGATGGTTCCGTGATTGAGATCGATGCACTATCTAGTTCCCAGCTTCCTGTTTACTTCTGCGTTATGTTTGTCTGAGTCTTAGCTCTTATGATGATTTTTTGGCCTTGCTCCTTTTTTGCTCTTCTTTCTTTCGTATTAGGATGACCCAATTTGTTTCCCATAAATCCTTTTTGACCTTTTGTACCAAATGTTCTGTGCCTTTTCCCTGTTTTGTCTAAATTATTCAGTGCTCAGAGAGATGGTCATATGTCTGTCTGACTAGCTGTTTGTACAATGTGTGACAAGGTTGTGGGTTTGATTTTCATGTTGACAGAAACCAGAAACAGAAAACTATGATGGAGCCTCAGACTGAAGCTTTGATTTTTGCTCTCTGTTACATGATTTGTTCTTGTGTAGCCTCAATGAATAAATTCAACTTTTCCAACTCAGTATAAGCACACGAGAAAAGAGCGACTAATAAGTGATTATCAATGCAACACAACTCAACTTTATTTTTCAGTCATTGTGGGGCAGAACCTGCCATTAAACATTTCATATAATTTAGAAAATACCAAGGGGAGGGGGGGCAAACATGACACAAATATCTCCACAGTAACTGAACATATGAACAGCTGCTTCACATGTAGTCAGATAACCCCCATCATCAGCTACACCCTCCACACATACACACACACACACCGAATCAGTCTAGTGTTGGTTTGAAGAATCACTCGGGACTCAGGAGTGGATCAGTCGAGCCCAGGCAGCAGCTCAGCCGCTTTCACTTATATTCTCACAGAACGTCTCTGAGACTCAGTACAAAAAAATCTTTGTTTACTTCTTCATGAATGAAATGAGGTTCCAGGTGTCAATCATTAACGTTTCAGAGTTTCAGCAAAACACAGCAACTGTTCAGCTTAGTGTATGATGAGGATCAGTGTGAAACCACAGCTTTATTCATAAAAACAAGATACGCAAAATATAACTGTATTTTCCAGCCAGGGCTGACACAGGTGACACACGTCACATCTGTGCATTAAGTACTGAGGGGAAACTGCTGTCAACCAAGACAAAGTTCCAGTAATAAGTCTTCCTCAAACCACTGACTGTGGTTCAGATGTTTTCAGTCTTGAAGTCTTGAAGCCAAGTTTAACTACTAAACTACAGACTTAGCACTGATCAAAGACATGAGGCTGATGTTGAACATTTCTCCTCTAAAAACAGAAGAGGGGCAGAACCTCATGATCTCAGCTGATCTTTTATGACTTGATCCTCACTGATTTCTGATACAGATGTCAGGTGTTACTGGTTTGTGAACTCCTGCGTCCAGGGGAACTCCTCCTGGGGTTTTCTGCTCTTGCTGCAGGAGTCGACTGTGTCCACAGAGTCGTCTCCACAGCAGTGTTTCTTGAGCTGCCTGGAGTCGGAGAAGCCCTGGCTGCAGCGGCTGCAGGAGTACAGCTTCACGCCGGTGTGGATCTGCATGTGAGACTTGAGCTGGTTGGACTGTCGGAACTTCTTACTGCACACCATGCACTGGTAGGGCTTCTCTCCCGTGTGAACCAGCTGGTGGCGGTGGTAGTTCTGTGGCGTCCTGAACTCCTTCCCACACTGCTCGCACCTGTGCGGCTTGACTCCGGTGTGCAGCAGCTGGTGCTGCTTCAGTTGGGACGAGAGCAGGAAAGCTTTCTGACAAACACTGCAGACGTACGGCCGGTCACCGCTGTGCTGCCTCATGTGGTACAGGTACAGGTGTCGCAGGTGGAAGGACTTTCCACACGTATCGCAGGTGAACTCCTTGTTCTCTGCGTGGCTCTTCTCGTGCGTCCTCAGGGTGGAGCTGCTGCCGAAGCTCTTCAGACAGACTTTGCAGCTGAAGGGTTTGGCCCCGGCCAGTCTGCGTTTCCCCAGTCCTGCGCTCTTCCCTTTGTCATCATGAACCAGCTGCTGGTGTTTCTGCAGCTGACAGTTGTAGAAAAACGTCTTCCCACACAGATCACACATGAATGGCTTTTCCACACCGTGAACCAGCATGTGGGTCTTCAGGGCCCAGGTCCCAGTGAAGCCCTCCCCACACTTATCACACCTGAGACACACAGACAGAAACACAGGAGGGTTTAGATGAGGGATTAAAAAAAGATTTCATTTCTCAGAATGTGAAACGGTATTCTTGGGAACACACCAATCAATAAGACAAATGCACCTATAGAAGCAGAAAGTCTTCTGAAACGAATACATCAGACCATAGAAGTCTAGAATCCTCAAAGTCTTCAACACAGTTTTTGCATCTTTGTTTCCTCAGTAAAACAAATCCAGATAATTTTGAAACACGTAAAATGCATCAGCTGCTCGCTCTGGGTCGCTGACAGCAGAGAGCATTTAGACGGCTGGAGAAGGAAACATTACACTCAGGACTGAGTCACATGTTTGAGCCTCAGTCAGACTTAGACCCTGTCCACATGTAAACACCAAAACCGGATACTTTTCTATGAATTTGGGTTAATTGTCCACACCTAAAAGCGTTTTTGTTCCGTAAAGAACAGATATTCTGGGCAGAAAAACAGTTTTTGGTTACACAGGGGGGCCGGACCAGAGGTTTGGGCTGCTTCTTGCAAGGTAGCATGTTGCCGCTTGAGAAGCAGGTTGGTAAAGCTAATTTATTATTAATTATTAATTCTTAACTTTGCTTTGTGCATTTGATGTGCGTCTACATTGAAAGAAATAGACCTGTGTGAGCATTAGACGCTACATGTGAACAACAGCCCCTTACGACAGAATGAATATGAAGATCTATCTGCTTTTCTCTCACATCGTCACTCACATGACTCTTATCACTTGTCCACCTGCAGAGTAAAGTTAAGTTGTTGTGTTGCTGTGTTAATGTAATCACCTGAAGGGTTTCTCTCCGTTGTGGCGCCGCAGGTGTCTCTGGAAGTTGTACTTGAGCCCGAAGCTGAGCCCACAGGTCTGACACATGAAGGGCTTCACTCCGGTGTGGACCACTTGGTGCTGCAGCAGACCCATCCTGCACTTGAAGGCCTTTTCGCACTCGCTGCATTTGAAGGGCCGCTCCTCCGAGTGCGACCTCTTATGGACGCGCAAGTTGCTGGTGGTGGAGAAGCTCTTCCCGCAGGTCGGGCAGGAGTACGGCCGGGCGCCGGTGTGGACCGTCTGGTGCTCTCTGAGGCTCTTCTTCCTGGTGAAGCTCTTCCCACAGACGTCGCACATGAAGGGCTTGACTTTGGCGTGCGACACCTCGTGGTAGCGGAGCGCGCTGGCGGAGGTGAAGGTGCGGTCGCAGGTGTGGCACTTGAGCGGCATCTTCTCCAGCCGGTGAGACGCCTGGTGGACTCGGAGCTGCCGCAGGAGCCTGAACTTCCTGTCGCACTGGTTGCAGCTGAGCAGCTTGTCGGGGTCGTTCTCCTGAGCCTCCCTGAGCTGGTGGCTGAGCAGGTGTTTCTGCAGAGTCTTGGCCTTGTAGAAGCCTTTGTCGCAGGAGCTGCAGGGGAACGGTTTGAGGTGACAGGACAGGTGTTTGCTCAGCTGGTGCTTCTGATGGAAACCTTTGTTGCAGAGCTCACAGAAAAACCTCTTCTCTTTGTAAAGCTCCCGCCTCCTCCTCCTCTTCTCCATCTCCTTTTGTTCCTCCTCACTCACACCTGCAGACAAAAAAAACAGGGTTTACATTAAAAGACATAAAAAGGCAAAGAAAGACTAATCAAAACATGATCAGAAATAAAAACTGTGCAGAGACCAAATTTTAGATTCTTATCTGTCTCACCTGGTTGACTCTCTTTTCCTTTTTCTTTAACAGTTTCCGTCTTCATCCCCGACTCCTGAAAACAGAATCAGCAGTGACTCTATTGTTGTGGTCTGACACCGTCTGTTTTATCAACCTGAGCCACCTTGTCAGTGAAGCCGTAACAGATGTGATTAACAGAGTATGAGCCAGTGATTACTGAATCATTATTTATCTCACACTCGTGATCAGGATTTGATTTTTTTCCCCCAGCAGCACAGTCGGAGCCCAGACAGCTGACGTCCGACTGTGGCAACGATGTGGTAAACTCTTTTACTTCAGATCACTGTGGCTGATGTGATTTTTTTGGATTGGTTTGGATTTGTGACCTCTGTGACCTTTGTAAAATATCTCATTAAGGCTCGCACACACCCAAGGATAAAGAAATATGACAATATGTAACAACTAGTGCCCATAGACGAGAGATATGCATACAAAATTACATGGCATACAAAGTGTATGAATGTTTTTTAATTTTTTAATTGTTTGGCAGCTCCTAACATTCACGTCTTATATATGTTTAATATTGACCAGTATCAATAATCTGACTTACATTCACAGCTGGTTTTTCTTCGTTTGTGGGCAGGTCCTCACTGACTGTCACCGACACACCTGTGAGCTCATTGGTTGGCTGATCATGAACCACGAGGAGCGATGTAACATGAGTGGACGACTGGATAGAATCTGAAGATCCGTCATTCTCTGTGGACGTCTGGATCGATTCCAAGACCTCAGCGTCAGCCAGACCTGGATCAGAGGGAGCATCTGGTTTCTCCTGCAACATCTGCGTGCAGGTGCTGCTATGCTCCACAGCCGGTCCGGGGAGCGGCTGGCTGATGATGACCAGAGGGACCTGAGGGCTGCTGCTGCTGGACTTGTGTGTGGGTTTGGTGGAGCTGAGGATGGCCATGGCCAGAGCTGCAGGATTGGCAGCTGGTTGGTTGACGTCCAGTGACGTAGAGGGGCCACCTGAAAGATTTACAGAATCTAATGTCAGATGATAACTGTTCAGGTTGGTGCATAGGAACATTTTTAGCTTCAGGAGTTTGTAACATTTTCAGTTTTTAAAAAGACACGTTTTCACCGTGTCGTTATTCAGGGATAGTCATATTTTCTTGTACATTTCTGACTGTGATGCTTCAGAAATATTCTCCCTTCTCACATTACAATGTACCCGGGTTCTCTGTGATGTTTAGACCACTGACCTGCTGGTTTGATCTTATAAAGCGTCTGAGCTTGGTTCTTTTTGGCTGCTGAGTTGTTCTGTTTCTTCATTTGAGACTCCAGATGTTTCACTTCCTCCTTCAGGGCTTCAGTTTCCTTCTCTAAACTCCCATACAGCTCTCTGAAAACTCTGCAGATTTTACGAACAGCCTCTCTGGACATGACGTGAAGAACGGCGGTCAGCTGAATCTGCAGAAGACAGGACATGAGGTATAAAGGTAAAGTAGAAAAAGCAATTTCCATGAAGATCCATGAGGCAATGCTGAAGGAGCTTAATTGTTTCACTTGCTGAGTGAGTCACTATTTGGAGATTAAAGTGAGGACGATAATATTGAATTGATGATTATTGTTAGAAGGTCAGTTCAGTGGATTTCCAGTCTCCACCTCAAGTGCAAGTGAAGAGATTCATTAACTAGACTACCAGTTACAGAGTAAATGTCATATACAATAACCATCAAGATGAAAGAAATAATAAAAAGAATTGGGTGATGAGTTGGCAGTGGTGGAAGAAACTATTTTATACTGTAGCTATATAGAATAATCATCATATGCCGATCATCATATGCCGATAATTTCAATAATAATTTAACAGTCTTATATAAAAGTGTACAGCAAGTTCGACTGATAATTGGACAGTTCCTGGATGTAGGCTACTATAGTTTGGCTTCACCCATCAGGACTCACCTGACACCTGCTATTCACCAGCTTTGCAATTCAGTGTTTAAGCCTGACATATTATTTCTGTTTCACTGCTTCAACTGCTTTTCATATGATACCGTATGATAATTTTTATACTGTTGCTATTAATTTTTTCTTTATTTTAACCTGATGGTGTTTTCATATTGTCTTATTTGTCTTTTATGGATTGTCCGTCTGATGGATTGAAGTGCCAACAGGATTGTGTTGTATCATTGTACAATGATAATAAACTATAATTTTGTTGAAAGAATAAGTTGTTTGTTGTTGTTTGGACACACGGTGGCAACCGACATAGAGGGTACAAATGTGTGAGCAGCAGGACAATGTTGTTGTTATTGTTGCTGCTGCTGTAACCGAAGTAGGAAGTGACGGCGGATATTCCTCCGGAGCTTTCGCTCTGTCAGGTGAACTTCCTCCGTCTTCCTCATCCTGTCCTGTAAACTGACTCTGTCTGTTTCTATACACGTCCTCCTCACCTGCGTGTCTTTGCCGTCCGTCCCCTGCTGTCCCAGTCCCTGTAAACACTCAGAGACAACAGCCTCCACCGCCGCCTCCATGATCAGCTCCGTCTGCCTGGAGAAAGTTATCAGCGCCGCCATGTTGGCTCTGCGCCGTTCACTCAGCCCGGGGCCCGGGGCAACAGACTGCGGGGCAACAAGCTGCTGCAGCCTGCAGGGTTTAACGGGACTCAGGGCAGCCGGGTCCGGTTCCAGTCCGGGGTTCAGGGGCGTGTCGGAGACGGTAGGATCGTAGGAGAAAGTCTGACAAACACGGTCAAGATGTTAGCCCGCTAACTAACTCGGTTTACATCCGGTTCCCCGCCGGCTCTTCTTCTTCTTCGTGGGTTTTACGGGGGTGTCGTGTCCTTGCGGCCTCTTGCTGCCCCCCACAGGCCGAGATGCGACTGACTGCAGTTTGGAGAGAGACTGGAGCAGGGGTGTCAACTCATCTCAGTTCAGGGGCCACATCCAGTGCAGCTTTATCCCAAGTGGAGCAGACTAGTGCAATAACAGCATAATAACAAGAACTCTAAACATGAAAATGAACCATCTTTTTACAAAATATGTTATGAGCAACCTAAAATTTATTGAGAAAAAATGTAATTTCCACAAAATTAAGCCTTAGTCTTCGGACTTCTATGTGGATTTTAAAGCAGTTTTTTACAGCCTTTTTCAGGTTCTTTATCTTTATCTATCTTGAATCCTATAATGTGGTGTGTGTATGTGATGAGCAGTAATGGTTTGGTCAGTTTGGACGGCCTCAGTCTAAACACACCTGCAGGGTTACCTGCTGTAGAAGAGCAGACCAAGCACAGTTTAATTATAAATGTATTTATTTCTGTTATCAAGTCCCATAAAGATGAAAACAGAGTCACAACAACCAAACTTATACTCAATTCTCTCTCTGGACAGATTCAATAAAAATCAAGACTCTCGTCTGTTTCTCACAGTGCAAACATGCAAACATATTGACTCCCTTGGACAGGTGAAAGTACAGGTGAGACCCACTCTCTGTAGACGTCATAGTGTACACACTATCATGAATCTGAAAATAGCCTACTTTCAGATGATGTGATGAAGATGAGATGAGGATGATGATGACACAAAATGGTCAAATAAAAGTTAGTTTACGTTTCTGTCAAATATCACCTAATGTGAGGATTGAACTATGGAAAGTGATCAAATAAAACTGATGTTTGTGGTTGGAGTTTATCAATAATCTATCATCACCATCTACCAACTTTAAAAGAAGGTTCATCACAAAGACTTCACCTGAAACAAGTATTGACTGATCAGCTGATCTCACATTTAATGAGACAATGAACTGAAATAATCTTTTGTGTTCGATCCTTTTTCATCACGTGATCAAACCTTGCAATGATCACATGATCACACTGCATACTGATCACAGTGTGTCAATGTGTGGCTCCAGGCTGATTTACATTAATAACAAACATTTCATCATAAAATCCCAGAATGCTTTGCTTAATCTCATATTACCTTTGATTTGACATCATGGTAATCAATCAGTTCATTCACATTTATGAATAAATCAAAACACTACATTCATCAGTGTTTTTTTCCTTCTTCCCATGTTCATCAGTGATCTACTGTCCCGAAAACACAGACCCTTGTGTCACCTTCACGTGACTTTATTTACATCCGTCAGTAAACGCAGCACCTTCCTCTGTCTGATTCTTTCTATAAAACATTTAACTGAAAAACAGACACTCTGGTACTTTGCTGAACTCAGAATAATCAGTTTAACGTCTCTGATTTCTTAAAATGTAAAACCAGCTGACTTAAATTTCCTACATATCTGAACTTCATAAAAATCACACTAAGTTGAGTCAACATTTTGAAGTTATGCAGTTTCAAGACATGACATGAAATCCTTACATTTATTGGAAATAGTTTGTAAAACAACAAACCAATTCATATATCACAAACATTTAACTTTCTATATTTTGTGATCCTCTGGTTTGTTTTTAGGAGCCAATAAAATTAACGTCACATAAAGTCTTCTCCCATGACCTTAGACGACCTCTTCTATGTCACCAGCGGTCTCAATAGGATGATTCAACAGCTGACCAACAAACTGTAAAACACCTGCACTGTGTGAACAGGTAAACTCGAATTAATCTGGTGTAAAACTGGAGTTAATCTTCAATTAAACTTGATTCACTAATATGAATTTGATGTGGGTTTAGACTGGGATTAATCTGGAGTTAGGATGAGAAAGTGGTTAGACTTAAATTAATCTAGATTTTAATTGACGTAAATCTGGGGTTGATTGGCATCTAAACTGGAGGTTTTAGTGTGGAGTTAAACTGGAGGCAATCTAACGTTAAAACGCAGTTCATTTAGAGTTTAACTGGATTTAATCTGCAGTTAAACTGGAGTTAATATGGAGTTAAATTTGAGTTGAGTCTGTGGTTCAGGGACAGTGGATAAGACCAAACAAACAAACAACTCATCAAAATATACTCATTTTAAAATAGTGCCTTTTTCATCATAATAAAAGTTTTTTTTTCTTAAATATAAAAACATTGTCACATCTTTTTCTTTCACACAGAGAGTCACAGATTACAGTAAATTTAAATATAAAAACATGTTTGATGACATACTTTTCACACCGAAAAGTTAATAAATATTTTTTTTTCTCTTACAGCATTCTGCTACACGACTGTCAGACTTTATAAAAACATCTGAATCTTTTACATTGGTGAGATAGAAAAATAACGAGTAGAAAGACAACACCTGCTACACCTGTTCAGCCACGCCTCCCCACAATCTGACTGGACAGCAGGACGACCCCTGCACCTCTCATACATGTGTGTGCATGTGTGTGTGTGTTTGTGTGTATGGTGTGTGTGTTTTACCGTTGGCTGAGAGTTTGGTGATTGTCATGTTTTGTTAAAGGTTGAATGAAGATGTTTTAAAGTGTTAAAAAAAATAAAAAACATAAAACAGCTGATTTTCTCACATCATTTACACGACCGTATGTCAACTGCTGGATCGAGACCCACGTGTGCAAACCCTCCGATGTTGTGTCAAAAAACACATGTTCACACTCAAGAATTAGTGCAATCATTGATTAGTTGACAATTACATATTATAGTTGATTTATCTGAACTGTAAATTATTTAATGAAGGCATTTTGACCATTGGGAATCTTTGGTTATTTGGTTTATATCAAATCATTGCAGCTCTTTGATTATGAGTCTTTCATTTGAAGGCTTTGAACCAGATTCACTTGAATGAAGATTTAAAACCAGTAGCAGGGAAGCTAGTGGCAGCGCAATCTAAAAATCCCTCACGACTGAAATATTAATTGTTTTCATCTATATGAAGGAATGATCCAGATCAATGAAACAATGAGAGAAAACCAGCAACACGTGTTCCTTTAAATCATGGTCGTTTGTCAATGGGGGTTGGGTTTGGCCTTATGACTGCTTCATCATCACCATCACCACTGTTTGTGTGTCCCCCCCAAAAAAAACACTGTGATGGCACGTGTCACGTTTTTGTGAATGGTGTTTCAGATGGCAGTATCCCAGAAGACTGTGGTGGTCTGTCCGGTGGCTGCGGCGGTCAGAGGGCCTGAATATGGAGGTGGCTGTTTCCTCTTCCAGCTGGGCAGAATTGGCATACTGTCCTGTTTACACAGATTCTTCTCTAGCCGCTGACGAGATTTGATCTCTCGACACAATACTCTTTTCCTCTCGATCATTTCCATCATGGTGGCGTCTCCGCACAGCCAAGGCATCTGGAGACGGAGAAAAGCTCAGCATGAACACGTCCATCAACCAACCACGTACTCTGCTTGACAAGTCTCTGAATCTCTGTTCGGTTCGGCTCTGTCTGGAGCTACTTGGAATATTGTTGTGATCATTTGTTTGTAAAAAAATTAACTTCATGCCCTGCCCACCACCTGCTTCGCCCCATGCAGGTGCTCTAGGTCAGTGGTTCGCAGCAACTCCTGAGGACCCTCTTTGCCCACTACCCACGCCCCAGGTGTGAGGGTGTGGGGGTGGGCACTGACACGCACACAGGAAGTGTTGAGTTTGAAGAAACGGCGCAATGCAGTACATTTAAAAAGACAAACGAAAGTGAGTCAACACCATCAAAATGTGGCTTCTTATAAGGATATGACAAATTTCCCATGAAAACATATGGGATTGGGGAAAATGCCAATTGTTTGTAGCTTCTGCAGTTTAGCCAATAATGATGGTTCCAGTCACTATTTGCACTTTGACCTCTGCTGCTAACCATCTGTGCAGAATGTGAACTATGTGTGTAATGTATTGGTTATTATGTAAGTGTCTGCAAGATTGATATAATATGAAGATTGATGTGCCAGGTTGTTCCTCTGTTCCTTCTCTCTTCTCATCTTAAATAGAAACAAAATAGCAAGAACTGAACTTTGTTGCACATTTTACTTGTACTTGTTTTAACTTGTCTTTCTTTTATATTTTTAGCTGGGGGACTACCAATGGAAATTAGCTTTGTAGCTATAATTGGGTGCATTTGCATTTTATTTTTAAATGTATATGAATGTACACTGTCCCTCTTTAACAAATACACTGAATAGAATTTTAGAAAAAATTATAAATGTCTGTAAAGGTTATAGTAAAATTATATTTTATCATATTAAGTACCCCTTGAGATAACACCAAGTAACACTAGGGGTCCGAGTGCCCCTGGTTGAGAAACACTGCTCTGGGGAGAACGGTTAATATCAGTAGCATCTGTCATTTGTTTTTGTTGTTTATCTGTTGTGTAATCGGCAGTGACAGTTTGCGATACAGTGTAGGTGGTTGTGCTAATTAGATGGTTGATGCAGCGAAGTCATATGTCTTGTGATATATAAATACATCATATGGAAGTCAATAAGGTTGAAAACATGATTTTCATCGTAGTCTTGATGATGATGATGATGATGATGATGTCAGACAGACAGAAACAGATGGATGGACGAACGGACAGACAGACAGTCAGACAGAGAGACAGACAGGTGGAACATCAGACTGAAGTTTATTTTCACTCAGATTGTCAGTGTGATGCCTGCGTCGCACTGATTTGATTGGCATTTGAATACAGGTGTGTATGAGATACACTTCAGGTAAATTCAGGTTTAATTTGACAGATTAGAAAAAAGTTTTTTTGATGAGACTACTATGGCGGCTGAGAAAGACAAACGCACTGCAACGGCCCCAAACACTTACAATAAGAGAGAGTATAGCCACAAATTCAAAAACGATGCAAGATTCAAAAACACTGAACATCAAACACTCCTAATGGACGCGTTTTGGTCCGTTGCAGCAAATTTGCTTTTGTGAGCCACCGTACATTACAGAAGGTAAAATTTACCTGAAGCCCTATATCTTAGCTTTTTAATTTGGTGAAATAAAATATTGTATTATCAGAGCTTCATCAGTAAACATTTGTACACAGTGTTACACATTTTATTACATTATTATCACCTGAGAGGGAACAAACCAACAATTCACAGGACTGAAGACAAAAGTGTATTTTCAAAAAACGAATGGTCCGTAAAGTTGGTTCAGGAATCACAGAACTTCCAGGCTCTGTTTCTGCCTTTGGGTGGAGTCTCACTGACTCATTTTCTTTTTTTTATTTTGATGTTTAACTAAACACGATTGAAAAAAGGGAGAAAAAAAAGAACAATCTCATCTTGTTTTTATGCATTTTTAAATATATTATGGTTTTAGACGTTAGTGGGTTAATTGGCTCGACTGACAAGGCCACGGCGGAGCCAAGCGTCTGTGGTTAGTTTTCATTCATGTGTTAGCAGGAGACGACCGATATTAGAAAAGCTCTTTAGAGGGTGTGGGAGCTGTAATGAAATGGATGAAACAAGTTATGGTGATGGACATGGTATGTGGTGATGGACACTCATGTGAGCTCATAGAATAATTTAATTAAGGGGGACTGCTGAAAGAGCACTTCACATCCATATGTGAGCTGCAGTGCTTTGTGAATGGTCTGAAATTCACATTAAACTTGGACTGAGAGGAGGAAAATACATGAAGGTGGCGAAAAAGCTGAATTAAGGAGTAAAAATCCAAATATTTGTGATGTGTTTTAGTATTTTGAGGAGAGTAAAAATGTGTAATATCTCTCACAGAAATGTGGCATTTGCTGTGATTTTAAAATATGGCCTCCACCTGATTTCTTCCTCTGTTTATGTGAGAGTGAATGGGGCCTTTGAAAAGTACACACTCTTACTTTGAGGCACCTTGGTCAAAAGTTAAATGAGTTGAAATCACAAAGGTCTCTTATAGCATCTGTAGAGTATTGGGATTTGTCTGACATGGGGCCATGTGCCATTATCTCATAGAGACTGATGCTAAATGTTAAATTGTGTTGAGTGACTGGAATGGATTTCAGCTCGCTCTAGTTAAATGGGTCATGCATTGTAATAATAATACAATGGGATGTGATTATTGTTAATTGAGTGGGGCTATTGTTTCAAATTGCATATATGGGTGTATTGGATTAATTGGGTTATATTAGTGTTTTAATGAGACTTCATCAGGTTCTTCAGTGTGAGTCCTGCTAGTGTTAGTGTTTCATGTTAGTTTAATGTTAGAATCATATTAGTATAGCACCATGTTAGTATTAATGTAATTATGTTGAGACAAAAACATTTATTTTAAACATCAAACATTTTATGCAAAGCTGAAATGACTAAATATGTCATCCTCTTATTAAGTATGTTTACATGTGTACAGTTCAGATTTCAGTCAGCTGATGGGTGAAGGGTCTGTCCGTCTGTAAAATGTTTTACGTTCTGTTGGTGGAGGTTCAATCCTGTGTGAAATACAATAATATACAAGTTTCTATTTATGAAAAAGGCTGCTTTTTTCCATCTTCTTAAGAAAACTGATTGAAATGAACACAAAGATAGTAGCTAGACAGAGAGACTGGTTAAATGGACAGGTGTTTTACAGGTGTACCTGGCTGAGGGCGGGGTGATGTGTTTCTTGCAGGTGGCGTTGTGGCGTCCCGCCAGGTGAAGGAACTCCTGACGTCGAGGCTGAACGGCCGAGTTTACAAACCGACTTTGATTCTGTACATGAAATCATTGAACATCAACAACCAAGAAAGGATTAAGACAACTCATAGTCAACATAGTTAACCTGTTTCTAACCTAACCTCACTTCACTTTATCTTCACCTGTTTTTGCACCCGATCTTCAAATGCTAGTCACATGCTAGTTGTACAATCTTCACCTGTTCCTTATCAGTTAAACAACTGATCTTCACCTGTTGTTCAGCTGCTGTTGTGTTTAAGTATAGAGATATGGCCTGACGGGACAAACACTCAACATGTCTGAGGACTGGAGTCAACATCTTGTGTGAAATGAGCACATTCATCTCACTGACGTCATCTAAACCTGACCTTCTCCGTGCTTCCCCATAGTGTTGTTGTTGTTGCCACACTCACCTCCTCCTCCTCCTCCTCCAGACAACATCATGGTGGGACTGACAGATGACCTCCCCATCCTGCTGGAAACCGGACTGGATTGTCCTTCTCTGTCTTTACTGTCATGTCTGGGCAGAGATCTACAGTCTCCTGCAGCGATACAACAAAGAAGCAGTGACACAACAAGACAACGAGCCCTTCTGAATCATTCACATCCAAGACAACACAGAATCACTGATAATCTAGGACACGACATGACCTCAAAGACATAAAGAGAGAGAAAAGGACCAGCAGAAACTGGAGACCAGAACGACAGAAACCTCGGAGAACGTAAAAGATAAAGGATGAGATTTAATGACCAATATCACATTGTGGCTATGTGTCATTATTGCTTGTAATTATTGATAGAGATGTTTGGAGACACCGTGGTTTCTCACAACAAATTCTCTTTTGTCTTTGCCTAATCATTAATATTTGTGCTGTAGAACAACAAATATGACTGATAATAACAACTTTGACAGCTGAAATACAGTACACTCGATTATTTAGCAACTATTTAACTCTGCTGAAGTGTGTTGGATTAACCCGGGAGAAGACAACTTCAAGGTCATCGGACCGTAGTGTATCTGTGAGAAACATTTGGTTGTTATGGTCAAGGTCTGTTTACATACCTTCACCCTCCCTGCTCTTCCTGCCCCCTGAGCCTCTTTTCACCACCTGTCTACCTGAGGTGAACAGGTTGTTGAGTTCGTCCAATGGGCTCGTTGGAGTCTGCGACCTCATTGACACGTTCTGCATGGAGCCGTGGGTGGAGGAAGAGTTACTGAGTTTGGCTCCACCGTCCCCTGCCCTGTGTGAGGAGGAGGAAGATGATGATGAGGAGCGGGGCATGCTGCCTCCGGCCATCAGAGCATCGTACGGTGGTGGCCTCTTCAAACTCAGAGGGGTCAGAGAGCGACCTATGCTGACAGGAGACGGGCACGCTGATTGGCTACGGGGATAACCATATCCACTGTGGGCGGAGCCAGATGATTTGTAGAGGTTTGAGGGGAGGGGCGGGGCTGACGATCGGCCTGACGACGTGATGGTGTGAGTGGACGACAGGTCTCGGTCTCGATCTCGGTCTCGGTTGCGATCTCGATCTCGGTCTCGATCTCGATCTCGATCTCGATCTCGATCTCGATCTCGATCTCGGTCTCGGTCTCGGTCTCGGTCTCGGTCTCGGTCTCGATCTCGGTCTCGGTCTTTGCGGTGGTGGGAGGAGCTCTGTGGTTGCTCAGGACCACCTTGCTTGTAGGAGACATTTTCTATCATTGGCAACCGGGTGACATCCAAGGGTGTTAGAGGGGACTCGTCAGAGTTGGGGGAGCACTGAGCAGGGGCGGGCGGGAAGACGAGCAGGGGCGGGCGGTGGGTCAGGAGGTTGGGGAAGGGCGGAGGGATATCAAAGACAGATCCACGGGACCAGGAATCAGGGTCCATCATGGCGGAGTGAGTGTCCTGCAGAAAGTCCTCCAACATCGGGTACTTCATCTCCTCGTACACTGACTCGCTCTGCTCATCCTCCACCGCCTCCTGACCTTTCAGCTCTTGCAGGATGTTTCCCACCATCTCGATATACACCGGCTCCTCGTCGTCCGTGTCTCTGGATGCTGGACTCTGACTCTGGGATGAAGATTTTTCCCACCTCAAGGAAGACTTCTTATTTCCATGGTTGTGGATATAAGACTCATCGAAGGAGGTGCTGAGCTGAGTGTTTGGGTTCCTCTTCGGTTTAGGTGGAGGCATCTTCTTATAGTCCTCAGGGTAGAGAGGATATCGAGCTGCTAACAGACAAACATACAGACGAGAGACAGACAGACTTTCATCATTTAGCCTTCAGTTATAAAATGACTTTTTCTTTTAAACATTTAAATAAATGAAAGGTGGACATGTCCTCACCCTCCAAGAGCTCTGCCTCATCCCCCTGTTCCCCCTGCTCCCCGCCCTCTTCGGCATCTTGGTGGTCTCTCCTGGTGCCTCCATTTACCATCTCAGAGCTGCTGCTCAGTTTGGTGGCGGGGTCTCTCTTGGGTTTGGGTGGGGGTTGTTTTCGTTTGTGGTTGGAGTCGTCATCTCCTCCGCCCACTGAGTGGAGGGACTGGGATCGTACGGTGAAGCCCTGGCTTGGAGGGGGCAGCCGGTCCTGCGGTGCTGGCATTGTCATAAAACCCATCCTGAAATGTTTTCCAGAGTATGCCCCATCTGATGCCATGGCAACATCTTCACCAATCCTGGATGGACAATGGAAAGAAATGTCACTTCAAGCCTACAATCATCTACCAATCCCGAAGCCCCAGATTTATTTGATTCAGAATTTACAGCAGAGGTAATTTCGGCTGTATGTTGGTCTGTCTTCTCCTTTATAAGAACAAACTTGATGGAGGGATGCTGTACCTATAAAGAAACTCTGTACCTGGGATAGTAATAAGACAGGAAAAAGTGTTGATGCAGTTAACTACTCACAACGAAGGTCAAGTTCATCATCACAAGCACTGATGGTGTTTAAAGTGAAAGAAATCTTTCCATATGAAAAGTCTAAGAACAACTAGACCTCATAGGAAGGGAGAGGGAATGAATGTTTAGAGTTTAAAGAGGAACTATGCAAGTCCAGTAGCCTTTCCTCTGTTTTGCTAACCCTCCTCACGGCCATGTGCATTTGTTTTCAATGAAGTCGATGAGAAAGCAATCAGTGGAGCGGTATATAACGTTGTTTATCATATAGTTGTTATGATATTTGTCTTATCTATCATGGTTCTATCATGGCACTGATCTTGAGGGTTGGTTTTCAGCCAAGGGTCGCTACCTGGAAGGCAGAGAGCCTCCATTCTCCCTACACAAGTCGTTTATTGCCATAATCCCTATCATAGCAGTAGGTTCGTTACCTTTAATTGTCGGTGCAAGAACGGCCGAGCCGAGCCACGAGAGCTGCGCTACGGAGGCCAATGGGATTTCTTGGTTTCCCTCATCAAACTCATCAAATACACAATCCAACAACTCCAAAACACACAAGTTGTGACCTGCACATTCGCCATGCCATGAGATAATAAGGGAACATTATGAGACAGAGTTTTTTTTCATGCAAATTCATGCAAAACCCCGCTTTCCCGTCAGGGGCAGTTTTTCGGCAAGCAGTCTTTGCATGTGCATCGAAAACAATTCTGTCTCGCAACGTTACATTAGTATCTCATAGCGTGGCTCCACTGCTCTAAAAACAGCTTGCACCGACAATTAAGGAACTATACCTTTAAGGCTTGGATCAGTGAGCTTTAATGGTTCCAGCTTTGAACAGACCAACTCATCATCCCAGTACAAACACAACTAAGGGACAGACTGCCTTGAAGGAGGCTGATAGGATATGGTGATGTAGGTCATGTTGGATGTGACAGATGTCTTTTGTCATGTTCATATATCCATCTATGTATTCGTCTTGTTGGCTGACTAGCTGTTCAGGATCAAATGTGTGTGCACAGTTAAATACAGTAGTTGTTTTTGCCATGCGTCATTTTTGTGCTCACACAAATGTTTTTTTATGGATTCATGTCCACAGATTGTCCTTTTAAATTACCACAGGTCTACATTTCAAAAATAAAACCCACTACAGTTATAGATATTATATTTTGAGGACGGCACACTGACTCTCAGTAAGAACAGTGTGCGTTTGATTCCATGGAGCTCATGGGTGGAGTTTGTATGCTCTCCCTTTGCCCGTGTAAACTAGGTTGATTATGTTGACTCTAAAGGTTGAGGCTGTTTGTCTCTATGTGTGGCCCTGTGATCGACCGGTAATCTGTCCAGGATATACCCCGCCATTGCCCCACGTCAGCTGGGATTGGCTCCAGGCCTCCCACAACCCTGCACAGATAAGTGGTATAGACAGTGATTGGATGGATGGATGGAAGCGCTTTTGACCTCCGACACATTTTCATTGAATCCCTGTGAAAAAAACAGTCTGGGTGGTGAAGCTGTAATCTCATTTGTATGGCTTGGGTGTCTTTTCTACCTCTTGATGGTTTCCTCCTGCCGTCTCTTTTTCTGGTGTTTTTCCTGCAGGTAGGTCCAGTTGGTCTGGTTACGAATGCGGTCGCTCTCTCTGGCGATGTCTGAGGCGTTTTGGATCACTAGACCATCGTATGTTCTAAGTCCACAGTCCTCCACATACTGAAAAAACCTCTTGAAGGAAGATGCCTCCTCCTGAGACGTCATGACTCCCCAATGACCTGAGAGAGAAATCATTGTCTCTGTGAGTCCAAACAGACCACAAACCTGCAGAGAACCTGTTCTGTCCCTCTGACAGGACTCCTCAATACAGTGGCTGAATTTAATTACCGACGACCAATTTATGTCTTTGACCGATAGTCAGAACCTCTTGATGACAACCTCAATGTAAAAGACTGGAAAATGTAAACTAAAACGGTTTCTGTTGTGGTTTTATTCAACAAGACAATCAAATCATTGCGGAGATAGGTAAAAATAAAAATAAAAAAAGAGGAAGAAGATGATAAGATGGCTGCCAGAACATGAATTAAACCCAGAAGAAAATTGGCATTCATGAGACTGAACCACTGACAAATAGAGAATAGAATAGAATAGAATAGAATAGAATAGAATAGAATAGAATAGAATAGAATAGAATAGAATAGAATAGAATAGAATAGCTATAATAATGGATGGACCTGAAGGATTTAGCTCATTATTCGGCTCTCTGTTCAAACCACTCAGTCAGTGTGACACAAATGGATGGATGGATGGATGGATGGATGGATGGATGGATGGATGGATGGATGGATGGATGGATGGATGGATGGATGGATGGATGGATGGATGGATGGACAGAAAGGACGAACAGATGGAAAGACGGTGTGTGATAAGAACCACAGGAGACTGGATACCCATGTACTTATGTGTTGCATGAATAGGTAACTTTGGTTGCCAGGTTGGGTGTACACGGGTATTAACATGTGTGAACAGGTAAGTAAACGGGTCGGTGTACAATCAGACGAACTGCTGAGGCGAGAACAGACAGACATGTGATTGGCTGGAGGTCATGTGACTTGGCTGTCCTTTCTTTAAATGGCTTGGCTGTCTCAGTCTTAACACTAATATCCATTTAAAATTGTATTTCTTCGGTGACCAGATTCAGATGACCTGGTTTTAGTGGAATCATCAGACCAGTGAAAACTGAATCACACTCGCCTCTAATGTGTCTCTGATTCGATTTGAAATAGAGCTGATGCATTCTTGTTCTCGTCTTTTGCCATTTGGCTTCCTGTTTTTTTTTTTCATTCTTCAGTCATTCCCACAGTGATATAATCTCTCTCTCTCTCTCTCCCCATGCTCTTTTGGCGTCTCTCTATCGTTCCCATCCCCCACCTCTCTGTCTCTCTGCTTCCTTCTAAAAATGGATCAGGGAGTCATTCGGCGGTAACCTAGCAACAGCAGCATCTCTCAGTGGAGTATGATGTAATGCTTCCTGTACACGAGGGAGGGGGAGGAGGAGGAGGAGGAAAGAGGAGGAGAACGAACAGGAGAAGGAGACAAGGAGAAGAAACGAGGAAACAAGGAGAGTAGACGATGACAGGAAACACGTGCTTCCTCTAACCTGAAGCATTAAGCTCATTATTCGGCTCTCTGTTCAAACCACTCAGTGTGATACAAATGTAAACATTTGCTTAATCCATTTTTTTTAATCTTATCATTATTATTATTTAGAATATGAATTTGTTTCATGTTCCGAGTATAAAACTGAACCAGTTTAAGTCTGATCTTGTTTTGAGCTGTCAGGTTCTGTCCTCATTAACTCTGCCCTAACGTCTAAAACCTCACGTTCATTTTCACAACGGAAACCTAAAAACAAGTTAATCACTGATATTAAACAGATTGAATGGGCAGCCATATTAGATCATCTTTGATGCAGAGCTGCTTCACCGTTTGACCTTTGACCTTCTATTCTGGAAGATAATTTATAACATTGCAGGTGCGTTGACCCCGGAGCCGAAAACGACTCTTGGAAAAATAAGATCCTGCTTTTTAAACATGACCAAATTTTCCCTCAGTCTGTAACTTTGCTCTCAGGTCTGATACAAGATGGCGGCCACACTGAAGCTGCTGATTTCAACAAAAACAGGGTGTGAAGGAACCAGATGTGATTTGAACAGACTTTATTGACACAGTCAGCAAATGACAGCGGCAACACGACGACAAACAGATCAACATTTTCCAGCAGGAGATAAAGGAAAGGCGTGAATGATCGAGTGACCAGCACACAGAAATGAAACAAGGGGAGACAGATACAAGGCAGCAGCTGAGAGGAGGCTTACCGGAGGATCAGCGATGACTCAGACTCCATCCATCCCTCCTTCACTGTCTCCTTCACTGCCTCCTTCCCTCCCTCAGTCCTCCCTGTGCAGAGACAAAGATGGAGTGATGAAGGTTCTTGTCGTCCTCACAGAAACAATGTCTCGCTGCAGCAACTTTAATCTACATCCACCCTTCGACACCTCCGTCCTCCTCCTGCCCTCCCTCTCCTCCTCTTTTCCTCTCCTCCGTCCTGCAGTCATATATCCTCACAGCTGTAAGAATCACACACACACTCTCACTCGCACCCTACAGCCACACACACACACGCATCCCCGACGATGGTCACCACAAGAAACGAGAGGCTGAAACCACGGCAACGGGGCAGCATCCTCACCCTGCCGACTCCTCCCCCTGCTGCTGAGACAGGGAGGAGAGAGAGAGAGGAGAGAGAGGAGAGAGAGTGAGAGAGAAAATCACAAAGTTGCTTTTTGTTTTTTCATTTTGCAGCCATGATGTTCTTCGTGTGTGAACAGATGTGTGCAGCTGCTTTTTCTCCTCCCTCCACCTTCACCTCCTACACAATGACACGATTAGATGACATCATGTCACATGTTATTCTAGCACAATGACATCATGTGATGTCACAGCACATGATACTCCAAGAGATTTTCTGTCCGATGTTGGAGCTCATCTACATCCAAACATGTAGATGTTGCCACATGCAGCAGGAAGGAACGACGGGGCTGAAACTAGCGGATACTAGACCGATCACAACGTGGTCCATCCATTTCTTTATCTATTAATTTATATTTTTATTATGAAATTTAAGATGATTAAATCTTTTGTAATGGTGAGGGCAATGCGGTGTGTTGTTAGACCTGAGATGTTATATGAACAGCCTCATATCACTCTCACTGATCTTTTTTATTTTTTATTTTTTATCACTCCTGGATTTTGGATCAAGTCACACATGTGAAAGTCTCAAGTCTTAAACTTGTCCAAAGTAGTTTTTTCTTGAGCAAGTTAAATCAAACCAAGTCACAGGTTATGTCAAGTCAAGTCACCTTATACAATCTTACCTGCAGTATGCTCTGCTCCCTTGATCTTGTAATTTTGTCCTCAGCATAGTATTTGATTACAACTTGTCTTTTGACTTTGTCTCTTGGATTTCAGATTGGTATTTTTGCCTTGGACTCACCTGTTTTGTCTTTTTTCTTCTAGCCCTGCCTCGCCCAGGCCTGACATCACCTGCTTCCCATGTCCCCTACCTGACACTTTACTACTTGAGCAATTTGTAAACTCTGTCTGTCTACTGGTAGTCTATGTCCTTTTTCTTTCGTTCTTTCTTTTTTTAAAATCTCTGCTGCTTTGTTGTTTTCTGTTTTTATTTTCTTCATGATGTTTTTCCTTTTTTCATGACATCAACCTGCCTAGGGACAGCAGATGGAAATCAGCCTGGGGCTACAATCTGGTATATTTACATGCAAAAGTTCATGAATATGCATCGTCCCTTCTCTTAAATAAATTAAAGCTGCTAAAAAAGCTGCTAAGGAGGCCTTCAAGGAGAAAGTGGAGGATCATCTTACGCTAACCTTTAGCAGCCTTGTCAAGGATCATAATAAATCACCAACTACAAAGGCTCTGTTTGTTCCTGCCAGCAGCTACTGACAACTGATCATTTCTCTGCTTACTCAAGGCAAAGCAAAAAGACCCGCTCAGTCACGCTCTCTCCAGAAACAACAGGTGAGGTGAGTGCTGAGACCTCAGGCTGCTGGACCAGATGTTGTGCTCTGCAAAACCAGCTTTTGGGGGGTTTTCACCAAAATGTTCAATCTTTGTCTCAAGATTTAGATTTCCCCCTCATCTCTGCACCTCAATGAAGACGTTCTCACAAACCACCTGCAAACAGTTTGAACGGCCCCCACTTCTATGGAGGTACATTTGTGTCTTAAAGTAACCTCCCCGGGTTGCATTTTTTCATTTCAAAGGGGAATGTTTCCATCCCCATTGATAACGTTTCGAAAAATCGGTCTAGGATGAATCAGCGCTGCGCCCACAGCACGTTGGCCAATCAGGGCCTGAAAACATCGCTACATGGACTGGACTCACCTACAACAAACATGGCGGAGCGTCAAACAGTGGCGTAAAAACAGCAGTAAGGGAAGTTCTAAATGAAATACCATCAATTACAGAACTTGAACTAGAGCAAGAGTCCAAGTGTAGGCTAAACAGTGTGGTAAATACTGTTGAGTTTCTTGGAGGAAAAACGTTAGATGCGCTGGCTTCTTCGGTCCCTGATTGGCTCGGTAGGCGGAGTGTTTCGGCGAAACGGTTACAACGGAGATGAGGCCAGACTCCCCCTGTGAAATGAAATGAAATGAAATGAAATGCATTTCCGGGGGAGGCTGGTTGATTTAAACAAAAAGTATATTTTCAATCAATAATAATGACTTCAATAAAAAAAAACTTTTCAATCAAAGAAAAAAAGGGTTCAAATGCAATTTCTTAATATTTTTTTTGCATTGAAACACTTTTGATTGAAAAGGTTGGTTTTTTTGATTGAAGAGAAGTTTGTATAGAAAATATGTTTTTTCTTGAAATTAACTTTTCTTTTAAGTGAAATGGGCTGGAAGTGGTGCAGCAGGATGGTCCCTTTATGGACTGCAGTGCATTGTGGAGGTGGATGCCTTGGACACTGCAGGTCCTGCTCTCTCTCAAGGATCTGACACTAACCTCTGCCCATATAATTTTTCTCACCTCAGCTGAAAGGAGCTACAAAAACCTAGAAAACCTCTTTCAGTGAAATTGGCTCTCGAGGAATAGTGCCTCTGGTTGGCAGGCACAGACCATCCCTTCATTGTTTGGACAGATTAACTCACACCAGGCAAAGTGAATTATGTTTCTTGGAAGGTTTAAACTCCACTCTGACTTATCATCCAGCCAGGTTCCCGCAACATTATTAAGCAAGACGTCCTCTGATGCCAACTCACTGCTGAGGAGGCTGGTTCTGACTCAGACATCCTGACATCCACTTGTGACTGCGTCATGACCACTGCAATTTGGGAAATCGAATCCTTGGTTAAGCAAACTTATAGTCATGCACACTGACACTGATTTGATTTTACGAATAATGTACCACAGTAAAACTATATAACTGTACTCATTTACAACTCTGACCTCTGACCTTGTAACTCCTCAGCATGAACCCTAAGTCTGTCTCACTCTGCATCAGCTCCTGTTGAGGTTTGTGAAAGTCTTCTCTGTTCTTCTATTAGTCTCCTGCTGTGTCCTCTGAGCTCCTGTTGTGACATCTCTGTGTCAATATTTGAATTCAGGGGAAAGATCAATCAATAAACCTCATCTCTGTCAACCATTTTACCTCCAAACAGCCACCATCCGTCCTCGCAGGAGACAACGGGAGACAACAACGGACAAGAAGAGACAACAATAGAAGACTGGAAACACCAGAAGACAGCAGGTAAGTGGACTATTCTTATTGGTTGGTTGATCCTTGCTGAGCAGTAAAAGCATCATTTGGTGACATCTCTAACATGTACACAGAGACACACACTAATATACTACACTGACACACACTCCAATACATACACACTGACACACACTAACATACACAGACATACACTCTAACATGTAGGCTATACACTGACACACACTAACATGAACACACACTGTACACACTCATACACACATCCAAACATGTTTGTTAGACCAGCTTTTGTTTGGCCGAGTGTGTGTGGGAGTCTGAATGTTTACACTTAGCATGTAGCAGTCTGTTAACATGTAATGATGTCATGGTGTAAGATCGATGTGACTTGGTTTCAGATGTTGAAGTGACATGTTCATGTTGAGGCTGAATCCTGAATCTGATAAACCTGGTTCCTGAGTGGACCTGACAGTCAGTGTCTCTCTCCTCTGGTTCTGTCTGTCTACAGAGAGAAAGATGGTGCTGTCATCCATAGGTCTGACTCTGACAGCGTGCATCCTGCTCATCAACGCTGAGCTGACACTGTGTACAGGTGAGACTGTCTGACACACAGGTAAACTTGCAGAGAAACATGAAAGACTGGATGTCTTCAAAGATGTGGGAAATGAACAAGACCACAGTCAGATTAAAGGTTATATCGATGAGATGAGGTCCAGTGCAACAGGGGGCCACTTGTAAAGGTGAGGAGACAACCAGACTGGTTGAGGTGAGCGATGATGGTTAGCAAGACAGTGGAAGGGAAATAGGAGGTGAATTACCCAAGGACACTAAAAATGTGGACATACTGTACCTTTGGAGGAGCAGATGAGGGAGTTGTGAGCATATTTAAAACCAGGAAAATTGTGAATTCTTGATGGCCAGGCTCAGGTTGGGGAAGGGTAGACTGATGTAATCAAAGCACGATATAAAAAACACAAACAGGAGATGGAAACACAGAAATGTGTCACGTCTCAGGTCTGGTCTTTTACAATAGACAGTATATTGAACTGAAACAGACAATATCAACATTTTAGTCATAAAGACCAAAGCCACTTTTATTTGTTCACCCCTCAGTGTTCCTGGATCAGTCTTCAGCCGGTCAGATCCTTCGCTCCTCCTCCTCCTCCTCCTCCTCCAGGAGGCGTCGGGCCAACTCCTTCCTGGAGGAGATGTTGCCAGCGAACCTGGAGCGAGAGTGCTACGAGGAGAGCTGCTCTCAGGAGGAGGCCAAAGAAATCTTTCAGACCCAAGAGAAGACGGTATGAACCACCCTGCAGGTCACTGGAGGCTTCCATTAGTGTTTTTATTGGTTTACTGTCTTTACAATGGTCCCTGTCCACACAATAGAGCTGCTAACTCTGTGTTGATCTGTAATCATGTTATCATGATTATATTTGGAATTGATGAAAATGATATAATAGCAGACACATAAAGTAAACGCCTGAGCTGCTGTAATACAGAGGTTTAACTATGACTGTTCTTTTTCCAACAGCTCGAGTTTTGGTACAGATACAAAAGTGAGTAGCCTATATCATCATTAATTGTTAACTATAACCAAAGTGACCCAGAGTATTCATATTAAATTTGCTGCCTCCTCTGCTGTTCAGTAGCCTATCCCATAACCTTCATTTGCAGATGTATGAAATCATCTGTACCTTTACTTTTATTTGAAATCACTTGAACTGATCTAAATTCAACTATGACTATTCAAATTAAATTTTTTATTTTATTGGAAATTGAAATAAATCATCTGGACCACCTGGCAACATTACTCCCCCTGTATGAATAAGAGTGTTGTGTTTGAGTGTCTCTCCTGTGTGTGGTAGAGATGACCCACTGTGAGTTCAACCCCTGTATGAACGGAGGGATCTGCACTCTGGACCGAGGAGAGCTCCTGTGTCTCTGTCCTCCTCAGTACCGCGGCAAGATCTGTGAATCAAGTGAGCATCGCCTGACACTCAGGGATCAATCAATACAACAAAGTATCAATTAACATGATTTGTGCTATTGATATTATAGTAATTATTGTATTGGTATTGTGTTTAGTGGTGTTGGAGTGTAACTTTAAAAACGGGGGCTGTATGCAGTACTGCAGAGACCTCCCAGGTGGAGCTGGAGTTGTGTGTGGCTGCGCTGAGGGATTCACACTGGAGCCTGATGGACAGAGCTGCGCCTCAACTGGTATCGTCAGCATTTAAGATTTTACCCCTCCTATTCGCTCTCTCTCTCTCATTCAAAATCCCTGACATGTTAACTGTGCTAGTACTGGTACTACATTATACTACAGTTACTAGTACTACTATACATTATACTACTTTTATTACTGGTACTATTATATATTATGCTACAGTTATTACTGGTGTTTTTATATTACAGTACTTTTATTAGGCTAGTGGTACTACTGTACAAAACATTATACTACTGTTATTACTGGTACTGCTATACATTATGCTACTTTTATTACTGGTGTTACTGCACAAAACATTATACTACTGTTACTGGTACTAGCACTACTATACGTTACTGTTATTGCTGGTACTACATGATGCTATGGTTATTATTGGCACTACTATATAATATGCTACTGTTATTGCTAACTACTACTATACTATACATTATATTTATGATACTACTGTTAATGCTGATACATTATACTCTTATGACTACTACATTATAGTACTGTCAGGACGTGATGAACCTCCTGTCTCTTTCCAGCATCGTTCCCATGTGGTCGTCAGCAGATGCACATGTTGTACCGGGGTCGCTCTCTGTTGGACGACTATGAATGGGATAACGTCACCATGGGGACAGATGGCAACATCACAGACAGCTGGGAACTGAATTTAGAGACAGAGGAGGAGAGAACGACAGTGAATGCAACATTAAAACAGACAGAAGAAGAGAGAACGACAGTGAACTCAACATTAAAACAGAGAGAAGAAGAGAGAACGACAGTGAACTCAACATTAAAACAGAGAGAAGAAGAGAGAACGACAGTGAACGCAACATTAACACCGAGACAAAGAAATGGCTCTGGGCTGGTGGGGGGTGAGGAGGGAGGTGAGGTCGCAGAAGGAGAGGAGGAGGAGAGAACTCGTATTGTGGGTGGAGTCCTGGAGAGAGCAGGTGGGAGTCCCTGGCAGGTAAGTGAGCAATTCTGAAAATCTGTTATTTTTACATTTATTTAAAGGGATAGTTCAACATTTTGGCAAATTTGCCTATTGCTATAATCCCTATAGTAAAAGCAGCAGGTTAGCTTTAATTATCGGCTGTTTTGAGATCCACGGGGCAGAGACACAAGCTGCTCAGCGAACACAGTGGAGGTGAACGGTACAGGTCCCCTGTCCCTCATCAAACTCATAAAACACACAATCTGTCTAGAATGTAGTTCCGGCTGCATTTGCCTCGAAAACAACTCTGTCTCATGATGTTATATGATTATTTCATAGCGTGGTGAATGTGCAGGTCACAACTTCTCCACACGAGCGTTTTCGAGTTGTTAGATTGTGTATTTTATGAGTTTGATGAGGGACAGGGGTCCTGTACCGTTCACCTCCATTGTGCTCAGTGAGCAGCTCGCGTCTCTGCCCTGCCGATCTTAAAACAACATGCAACATGCAAAGGCGGATTTGCCAAAATGTTGAACTATCCCTTTAAATTTGACTGATATCAGGATTATGAATTCTGATAGCTGTGTGTGTGTGTTCAGGTTCTGATCCGCAGGCCTGATGGTTATGGTTTCTGTGGAGGAACCCTGGTGTCTGATCGCTGGGTCATCTCCGCTGCTCACTGCTTTGAAGAGTCTGCAGCCTATGTGACTATAGGTGCGTGTGTATGTTTAGTAGTAGAATCTGTAAAGGGCCATTCTGCATAATGAGAACTTAAACCCTTGGTATTTCGGTATGAACATGTTCAGGGTTTAAACTTGCACATTAATATGTGGTTGGTTTCAAGTGTAAACAAATCCAATGTGTGTGTGTGTGTGTGTAGGAGACTATGATAAGCGTCGTCCTGATCCAGGTGAGCAGCAAATAAAGATCCAGAAGGTCTTCGTTCATCCACACTTCCACGCCTACACCTTTGACAGTGACATTGCTCTGGTGTACCTGGCCCAGCCCATCGTCAGGGGCCCCACGGCCATCCCCGCCTGTCTGCCCGACCCCCACCTGTCCAAGTACCTGGTGCAGGTAGCTGAACTAATCACATTGACTCTGTATGTGTGTGTGTGCCGAGCAGACTTACAGATGTCTGTGTGTGTGTGTTCAGGAGGACAACCGGGGGGTAGTGACGGGCTTTGGGCTCACTCGCTTCATGGGCAGGTCCTCCCGCTTCCTGAGGAAGGTGGCGCTCCCAGTGGTCAGCTACAGAGCCTGCACCATGTCCACTGAACAGGTGAGCAGCTACATTACACACAGTAACTCATATTCTAACTGCTGCTCTGAGGTATTTACACTTTACTGCTACTTTATACTTTATACTACTTCACTAAATTTCATTAGATTTTTACAGTACAACATTTTATTAAAAGGATAGTTCAACATTTTGGTAAATTGGCCCATTGCCATAATCACTATACTAGTCATAGCAGTAGGTTCATTACCTTTAATTGTCGGTGCAAGCTATTTTTTGAATGGCGGTGCGGAGCCGTGAGCTGCTCAGAGCTACGCTATGGAGGCATGGAAGGAAACCAAGAAATCCCATCAGCCTCAGTAGCGTAGCTCTGAGCAGCTCACGGCTCTGCTCCACGATTTTAAAAATAGCTTGGACCAACAAATAAAGGTAACGAGCCTACTGCTATGACTATAGCGATTATGGCAATGGGCCACCTTGCCAAAATGTTGAACTATCCCTTTAACATCTGTATAAATTCATAGCTGACATATCTGCTGAGGTTCTACCTCCCTACATGATCAGGAGCCTCATTTTAAAACAGTGTGCATGATAACTGAAAATATTGTACACACAAAAGGAATTGAATTAATTTATATAACTGTGTGTACGTGCACCTGCAGGCAATGTTACCTCTATAAACACAAAGTGCACGTTTATCCATCTCATATCTCAACCTCCATACGCCCACTTCAACCATAAATGGTCAACACAAAGAAAATGGAGATGAGAAACCTCTCTGACACAGATGGTGGAGCCTGCAGGCTGGAGAGAGCACAGTGACCTGGGAAGCACAAGCATTTATTGTAAGATTGGAAGAGATGAACAGGATACATGTATGAAGGAGAGTAGTACCACACCGTGTTGTGCAGATGTCTGGCTGACTGGGTTTATAATACCAGGTCGCACATGGTAGCAACACTTCACCACATCTCACTAAACATGAGAATCAGTCATTTCCCTTCTCTCCACCTTGTCCTTGTCTATCTGCTCTTTATGACCTTCTTCCTTTCTCTTACATTACATTCAGTCTATTTATCTCTCTCCCATAGCTACAGGTGCATCATCATCAATAAACTAGAATATCACGGAAAAGTCAGTTTCCAGTCATTCGATTTGAGTGCATGGACATACTTTTCAAAAGGCCAACATTTCCATATTTAATAATTTAATTGGTCTTTTGTAATATTCACATGTTTTTGAAATACTGAATTTTAGGTCTTCATTAAATGAATTCGCCTAATGTGGGACACTTAAGCTTAAATGGGTGTAGGTCTTCCTATAGCAAAATAAAGTTCATGTAAATGTGGGCTAACACAAGCTGTGATATTGCCTTATCAAAATCACATGACATCTCAAATGCCCAATCATAGGTTTGGGAGGGAGAGCCTTCAAACCGGAGACACCCTGCGTGAACACCACCAAAATGCTAGTTACTTAGGGTTTGGACAAAGTTAATGTTAAGGCCATAATTTATTTAAAAATACAATATTATTGCATTTTTTTGTCAAAATGTGTTCATAATATGTTGATGCATTGAAATATATCTTAATATGGTGTAACCATTCTCAATATTTTGATTTTTGGTCAAAATTTTACTGTCCCACTTTGGGAAACATGCCATCCTAATGTGGGACAGGTGTTTTTTCCTAATGTGGGACAGTGCTTTTACAGGTAAATCTATGTAGTTGAATGGGTTAAACAATAACAATGGTTGTTTACATGGTTTTATTGTTTTAATGCATTATTTTGGATATTTTACAACAAAAGAAAATCATATTTAATAACTGGAAGTGGTCATAATACTGTTAAAGGTGTAAATGGCTTTGATTTTTTTTTCTTGTGTCTAAATCTTGTCTTTTTGATAATGTTTGATAATTGTTTGAGTTTAGTAATCAAACAAGTAATCAAAGGACAGCACATTGAATTAAAAGGAATGTATTTTAGATCACAGTGGAAAAGAAGAATTAGGAAATCAGACAAAACCAGGGAAAGAACAAATGGGAAAAGAATTAAACAAAAGAACTCAACCAGTGGAAAAAAGCCAGGATGAGGGGAGACATTAGGCCTACTGAATAGGGAGATCACTGAGGATGGGGGTGTCCCACAATTGAGGTTGTTGACCAGGACGTATGGTAAAAGGTCACCTCCATTACACAAATGGTAGAAACCATAATATTAACAGAGGACAAGGCAGAACTAGGACAATAAGTGATATTTTTGAACACTGGTTTGCAATCTAGCATTTGTCATGTAAAATAAAATGACTTTTAAACAGACTTTTTAGTGTCCCACATTAGGAGCATGACTGTCCCACATTAGGGAACAGAAATTGTCGGAAAAAAATTTGCAATCAGAGATTAAATATGTATGGTATTTCTTTTACGAGTGTGATATCAGAATTTTCTCTTTGGATTTCATTAGTTCACAACCTAAGGATTTCAGAATGGTACAGGATGTAGATTGGAAGTGTTTGCTTCATATCACAATATAGACCAAAAGTCAGAATTTCACAAAATGTCCCACATTAGGCGAATTCACCCTGTGTAATATAATGTATTATTAGTTTCACTTTTTCAATTGAATTACCGACTCAAATAAACTTTTCCATGATACCCTGGTTAACTTTAGTCTGGACTCGTGATTTAACCTAAACCTTACCTTTTATTTGCCGTGTCTCCTGCAGGTGATCACAGACAACATGTTCTGTGCAGGTTACTTGGACACCAGCATGGACGCCTGTAGTGGAGACAGTGGAGGACCCTTCGTGGTGAACTATAGAGGGACCTGGTTTCTGACCGGAGTCGTCAGCTGGGGGGAGAAATGTGCTGCCAAGGGGAAGTATGGGGTTTATACCCGTCTGGGGAACTTCCTTAGCTGGATCAGAGACACCATGGAGAGACAGGATCTGAACAGCACCAGCAGCTGAGAGATGACAATGGATGAAGATAGATGACGATGGATGAAGACTGATAAAGATTGATGTAAATGTAAAACTGACCCCACAGAACCTGTGACCAACATGCAGCATCAAGTCCATCATCAGTGTGAATGACACAGACCTGCAGGACCCTGTAGTTCTGCACAGGCCTGAAGCATAGACCTGATCGCAGCTCCTGTCATCAAGATGCACTGAGCACAGCTGGTATCATCACATCTGGGACTAAAAACCTGCAGCTGTATCTCCATTGTATCTGACCGTTAGTTTAGACCAGAGACTTGTTTGTTGAAATGAATTACAAGTGACTGATACATGGATGTGACATCTGGTGAACAGGGGAGCAGGTCAGATCCTGATCTTCACCAAAAAAATCCAGCTTTCACACCTAGTTATACGGTTTCTAAAAGACAATATATTAATTGTTAAAATATGAGAAAATTAAGTCACAATTGCATGTTTGACTTCATTACATTTCTGTAAAATACACCGTAAGTAAGTCTATAACACATGAAGACATGAGACCGACCATCTCTGAGTGTTTATTTCAGTGTAAAATATATTTTAAAAAACCGTGTGTCTGTGGTAAACATACATAGGAGTGTAGTGATAATACAATAACACATATTTTTTCACCAACATTAAAAACAGAGGAAACATCTAAACCACAGTGTCTGGCTCTGCTCTCTCCTGGATCTGAGTTTATTAAATCCAGTTTCATGAAGCCAGGTTTAAAAACCCTGAGGATCAGGGGAGTCAGGTTTGTCCTGAGGGCGCGCTAGAGGAGAGACCATCCCCCAGAACACAAGGAGCTGCAGCTGGATGGATCAGCAGCAAAGGGTAATCTTGTGTGTTTTAGTCCAGGTCTTTGGTGACGATGTAGCAGCAGTGTGTTAGTTCTTGCTCCTCTGTGAATGAACTAAATTTGGTTTTAAATGAAGGAACATGGACCTGAGCAGAGCTTCAGGACCAGGACCAGAACCAGGACCAGGACCAGAGCCTGAACGTTACATTTTATATGCCATTATTCATAGTCACTTTATTTTCCCAGATTAGACAGCAGCACTGTCTACACACAGTGAAGTTGCATTAAAAGGAGTGAAGCATATTTAAAGGGATAGTAGCATTTTTTTAGAGTGGGGTTGTATGATCTTCAAATAGCCCCTAAGTACTTTAATTGCAGTAGAAGACTCTCTGCACTATTTTCGCAGCCTAAAAGAGTTGTTCCATTGTTCGCCATAATATAATTTTTTCCAGCCCCTCAAAGTGCAGGAAAAACGCAGTTTTTATTTGGAACTAACCAACTGCTGATCAGCGGGCGTTAACCCTGGGCGGAGGGATACGTGAGTTGGTTAGGTCCAAATAAAGACTTTCCTGCACTTTGGGCTGGAAAAAAATTATATTACAGCGAACAATGGAACTGTGTTTTTTTTTTTTTTACCAACAACCTCTTTTAGGCTGCAAAAATAGGCCGTTTCTTTGGGTCCATTCACAGCAATGTATGTTGTAAATCTCTGGGCAGGGCTATTATGGGCTGGCGTTGCTAACGGAAGGAGTGCAGGGAGTCAGCTACTGCAATTAAAGTACTTAGGGGCTATTTGTAGATCATACAACCCAACTTTTAAAAAAATGCCAGTATCCCTTTAACTCGACAGTGGAGAGTGTACAGGGCTTGAATAGTTATAGCAGAGACGTTCTGCCTAGAAGGGCTTTGGTTATAGTCACACTTCTGCAAATGTTTCCACAAATTCTGAGTCTGAAAACAAGTGACTAAAATGAAATCATCGTGTTGATGACAACACAAAGATAGGATTGCAGTTCTTAACAACCAGAGTTGTATTTTTCAGTGGAACCATTTTCTGTGCTGATAATTATTTCAACCACTTTTTCCTCTGCGCTTAGCTGTTTTTTTGTTTTCCAAACCAAATTTAACAGGCAGTGTGTCCTGCAGAGGTAAAACTGAGCTTCACTGTTGATGGGTCGACTCTACTGTAAATGTGTCCTGGCTCACTTTGTTCACACGGTTGCATTGAGGTTCTTGCAGATGAAGCAACACAGGACTTTAGCTGCACGTTCGGTCTGAAGCTCGACCACTCAGAGGTCAAAGGCAGAAGAGAGTGAAGTGATCTGCAGGGAGAGACGCCGTGGAGACAGGTCGACCACCGGACGACGTGTGGTCGCACCTGGACCAGTCTCGCCATCAGGGGGCGGTCTGGAGGTGGTTCTGTATCCACTCCACGTATTTAACCACTCGGGTGTAGACGCCATACAACCTCTGGCTCCCGCACTCCTCCGGCCCCCCCCAGGAGACCAACCCAAACACCACCCACCTCTGGCTGGCCTCGTCCTCCATCACAAACGCCCCCCCGCTGTCCCCCAGGCAGGTGTCCCTGCCCCCTTCGAAGAAGCCAGCACAGAACATGTTGTCGGTGATGTTGTAGCTGACGGAGCGCGAGGTGTAACTCGCCTGACACTCGTCCTGAGAAACCACCGGCAGCTTCACGTACTGCAGGAGGTCAGAGGTCATGCCAAGGTCGGAGGACAGTGACCCGGGGTCGCTGGAGGATGAGGAGGAGGAGGATGCATTCGGATTAGAGATGCCCCAACCAGCAACTACACCCAGAGAGTTAGGGATCGGGGTCGAGGAGTCATCCTGGAAAATAGAGAAGGGTCATATTTAATATGTCATATAACATTTCAGAAGTGTTGTTTGTTTGTGTCCCAGTTGTCAGGACAGACGGTCTGTGTCCCACCTTGCTGTGAGGTGGCGGGACACAGACTGGACGGACGACCTCGTTGAACTCCACCCGCTCCTTCAGTCTCAGCAGAGCAATGTCGTTGTTGTAGTTGTTGGGTTGGAAGTCTGGATGGAGGAGGATCTTCTCTACTGAGCGGCTGGTGGCCAGACGTTTGTCCCGGGTGTCATGGAGACCAAGGAAGACCTGCAGAGACACAGCGGGACATAATTAATAATATTAATTTGGTCCGTCTACGCAGGAGTAGAGACTTTGGATTGAGTCCTAACCTGGAAACCAGTAGAGAGTCATGTGTTTGTCATGTGAATGTTGAAATGCTGAGAAGAGGTTGGCGTCTGGGTCAAAGGTCAGATTAACATAGGCCAGGTTTAGTAACATATCTAAATCAAAACACTGAATTAATCCAAAGTGAAATACTCGTGTTACATTCACTGAACATATTTACAGCAGCTACAGGACAAAAGCCCCACTGATTAGAAAAGAAACTGAGGCTGTTTACATACGAGAACCTGTTTTAACAGAAGAGATTAAGAAAATAAATATTAATCTAAGAAAAGGTAACACTTAATATGAAGCGCACACTATTAAGCATTAGTTAAGCATTAATAAATACTGAATTCTTTATTTATAATGCATGAATGTTCATTAGTATGTAGTTTATAAATACAGTAAGTGCTTATCAATGATGAGTAAAACATTATAAACTGTGTTATACTACTGGGTATTCCTGTGTTATAAATGATGAATTCAGTATTTAATGCTTAACAATGTGCACTTATTATAAAGTGTTACCAAGGAGGAAATATATATCAAAAGAAAAAACGAGTTACAGTTTGTAAAATGTAAAAGAAAAGGAAACTTTTCAAAACACCTGCACATATTACAGTCAGTTTCCTCCTCTGACCTTCACATGTTCGGGGGCCACTGGGACGACGCTGGGGTCCCTCCTCTGGGACCTCAGGACATGCGCTGCTGTGAGGACCCAGGTCTCAGACAGCAGGGCCCCAGACCCGAACCAGCGATCCTCTGGGACCCGGGACAGATCCTCCACACTCAGCAGGACGTGCCAGGGGAACAGGCCGGGCTCGGCCGTCCGACCACCCACAATCCTCTTCACCTGAGACGGGAGAGAGCGGGATGGCCGGCCACAGGCTGGACGGAGACATGGGGGAGAGTCAAACACTGCGTCAACATCTGTTTACACAACACGTCAACATGCCCAAGATAACTATACTATAGGTGATCTAGGTTAACAAAACGTTGATTATCCTGATTACTGGCTCTCATAACATACACTAAAAGCCTGTGTTGAGAACTTTTTTGTTTCTCTGCAACCAAAATATGAAGATCCAGTCTAACTTATTTACACAGTTTTTATTACTTTTTTTTTTTCAAATTTATTCATTTATTGGGAAAATTATGTAGGCTACTCAAAAATTCACTTTTATTTAAAGCAGAAGTAAGTGATATATTTGTGTTAATATAAGTCTTAAATAGTTATATCTTCCGACAGCAATCACTTACATAGAGTGTTTGGACCAAAACACGGGTCTGTCAGTCACTCTGCTCTGCTCTGAGCCGAGGAGAAAACATTTATCGTATCCTACAGTTTTTATCCAATGAGGAGAGAGAACGGCATGCAGGGCTGTGTGTGCAGCCAAGGAACGCAATGTGGCGACGTTTATTTTTCCGACCGTAAAGTGGTACCAGTTCGATCTGGTACGAGTTCACCGGTCGGAAGTTACGAGTGGCTGTTATAGTGACTTTCACCGGTAAAACAGGTCGGAGAAACACGAGTGGGTTGCCTGGAACGCTACAAAGTCGTAAGTTGTGACTTGAAGCTGTAATTTACGATTTCAAAAGCCTGCCTGGAACGCAGCATTAGCGAAAACGACCGGACCACTTACTTCTGCTTTAATGAGTAATGTTTTATTTATTTCAGGGCTTTGGTAACTGGAGGTTACCAAGCCCAACTCAATCTGATCCTCTGTGGTTAAGTTACCATGGTGATTTAACGTAGCAACAAGTGAACCACCATCGTAGGACTGAAAACCCAGAGTTCAACCTGAAGTTACCTTGAGTTTTGATGTGTTTAGGCTACATCCTCAGCTCATCTCTGATACATGATCAATATCTCTCTGTCAGTTCTGCCAGAGGCTTCTGACTCAATGTTGTGAGATGACTGAAGATGACGTGGTCTCACTGATACGGACACTTAACTATTATCTATTTAACACATTTACAGTATTAACTATCAATTATTTAACTTACCTACCCATTTTTTAAATAATCAACTCTAACATGTAAATTCACGTCCGTGTTAAAGTCACATGTTACGATCAGACAGTTGACACAGAGGACAGACAGACAGGTACCTGGCAGGCAGATCGGCAGTTTCTTTCCCATGTCTGGATTCAGCCATTCTCCATTCTGACTGCAGACATACGAACCTACCGACCAGATGCACAAATACAGCTGTGAGCTATGTCTTTACCAATACAGCTGTGAGCCGTGTCTCTACTAATACAGATGTGTCTTCACTGTAATTAAGTTTCAGTTCAATCTGACCTCAGACTTACATTGACTTGTGTTATTGTCAGACGTAACACATCTATGAACTAATATTAATACTCTTACTGTTCGTGGCGTTCAGTTGAACCGTGTCCCCTCTGCAGGCATAGCGGACAGTCGACCCAAACTGTGTGCTGTTGTCATGGTTACTAAACTCCACGTCAGCCATGTCGACCACCTTTGGACTCCCACAATCCACCGCTGTGACACAGACAAACATTTTCTGGTCATCGTCAACAAATCAGTTTTCAGCCTGAGCGGAGGGGACGGTGATGAAGATGAAGAGCTGAAGAGATGAAGGCAAACTAAAACAGCTGCATTTTGTCCACTGTTCAAAACAGCAGGACACGTTAATGTCAACAAGAGTCAAACACAGACAGAAACTGTGTCCTGTGGTTAACTTGACTATTAACCACGTCAACACCTTGAGAGGATTTTCAGCGCATCGTCTTTTTAATCTCCAATATGTCCATATCTGATATCTTAATAATCACTATCTAATATTTGACTTTATCCAAAGGTTTCAAGGTTTCAGAGCAGCAGACGAACTGTAAGGACCTGATGATGAGGTGGATGAGGATGATCTTGGTGTATGTGGCAGGTTTGATGAAATGAACTGCACAGGATGAACACATGACGACCCACCTCCACAGCTGCAGGTCATCCTACCGTCTGTCTGTCTGTGCTCACAGTTAAAGCTGCTCCATGAAGGCTGGTGATGGTAGTTTACCCATCATATTGTTCATTTGTTTTGTTTAATTTTTGTTTTTTTTAACTGTATTATAATATTAAGTTGTTAAATCCTGTGATAAGACATGGTTTGTGTCCTATATTAGCATTTTTTCCCCCCTTATTTTCTTGTTGTTCAGATTTTTCGGAGACTCACAGAGACACTTGACTCAAGATTTTATTCAAAAATAATTTACGTACGTTCAGGGGAAACCACTGACAAAGATTAAAGGAGTTATATGTAAATTTTGTTATTGTTACATAGCTTATCTTAGCTTTACAGCTGTGCACTTACAGTACCATGTGTACCTACTGTAATAGTAGCCTATCAGAGGTTATAAAGCATCCTCAGAGCCATGTCCTCAGGACAGGCTGGAGGCTACAGTGATCAGTATCAGAAAGATCGTTCACATGATAACTTTCTATTAATCACAACATTTTCTCTGGACTGGTAAGTAAACATCTGCTTATGTTAACGTTAGCCGAACCTTACAACTCCTTTAAGTGTGGAAGTAAGATGTGTTTCCTCCTACACAGTGTCTGTTAGCACTTCAGTGACCTCTAATCAACAGACTGTTACAGACGGTGGACAGAGATCTTCACCTCCTCATCGAGTCTGTTTCTACAGAGACAAAGAGAGAAAACAGATTCAGCGGCTGCTCTCCTTCACCCGTCCTCCGTCCTCCCACCCACACACTGACTGACTCCTCCATCAGCATGTCAGTGTGTCTGAGAGGAGAACAGAGGAACCAACTGGGCTTCATCAGGCAATCAGAGACTGTGCACTGTCTGTACGGATGTGCAACAACAATATCATTCATGTTTATTCATTGGTGAATCAACTATGTATGCACAGTCTGAAAACACATGTGAAGTGGTAGTTTTTCTGACTTCATCTTGGTTCATACAGCACAAACAACGAGCTACATCATCATTAAGCAGGACCAGTCTAACTCTACCTGCAGTCAGTCACAAACCACAGAGGCTGTAGATTTTCTCTGCAGCTGCCTCCTCACACCTTTTCCTATCAGGGTGACAAAACCTTGCCATCTGGTCTCCAGTGAACAGTTTTTAAACAGTATAACTGTCACTGACATCCTTTACATAACGGATGGATGTAAAACGATGCGTCCACTAGAGGACGCCACTCAACACAGACCTCAACTTCCCATCCGATCCCCATCCAGTTGTTTGTCTGTCCCAGTGCCCCAGTGAGGTGACATCAGATAAATGTTTACATCAAGTTGTACAATCTCTCCTCTAAAAGTCTGCCATTCTCCTAAGTGCTTTTTATGTGTTTTTCTGGCTTGAATTGTGAATTTTATTCCAGTGACAAATGTGGACAGGAGTAGAGCAGCTCACACAGGAGGAGCCTCTGCTTGTGGGAGACACTGTGTTGTCACTGACTTTGATTGAAGGTTGCACTCATTTGTCTGGACTTCTATTATGCATAAGAAACCTTCCCACACCAGATAATGTTCCTAATGCAAACGCTCATGGTTATGATTAATAGCAAACAGGCTGCAACGTACTGCTTTAAGTGTGGTGTGATTAAGAGTGATTTTTGTTCCAGTAGTCCATACAGCGGCCAGAGAGACTGGTTCTGTCAGAGCGACCCAGCGTCTCTGGCATCTGTGGCGTCTCTGGCATCTCCGGCTTCTCCACTGAGCCCTGTTCTCTGTGTGCTGAGGCCTGACCGCACCAAGGCACACTGTGAGAGCTATTCCACAAAAATCCACAAAAATATGAAGAATTCGACTGATGTCTTTACACAGTGTGTCCTTAAAAGAGCATAAACGATTCCTGTCTGCTTACCATGTTGTTTCAGTTGCTTTTAACTGAGTCTAAAGGGCAACTTTGTTTGCTGGAGGGTCTGGGTCCTCCACCAGGTCTGCTGTACCTGCGTGCAACACTGTGAAGGACGCTCCATGCCAGCGTGATGTGGTTGTACAAGTAGACGTACAAGGACAAGTAGAAGAGATGCATTTTCTTCTTCTTCTTGTTAAAGTTTTATGGTTATGGTTATGGTGCATTGCCACCAGAGATGTATATTGCCTTTGTGTTTTGCCTAAACCATTTGTTACAATAAACCCATGATCGACACAACTGGCCTGTATAAGCCACTGAAAGACATTGGTTTAATTGAAAATCGAGAAACTAATAGTTCTTCTGATTTCCAAACAGAAAAATATAACGTCAAAGCAAAACCAGAGGATTGTAGTTCTTGTCAGTCTGACAGGTCCGTCTGGAGAGAGAGGGTCTGAAGAGAAAAAGAACTGGCAACGTACAACTCCTCGCTGTATCTCTCTTCAAAGTCAGACTCAGCTCAGCACGCAGCTCTAAAGGGCTGATAAAAGATCTGTGTGGTCTCTAAATGTCCACTCTCCTTCTAGCTCTGCCACAGGCAAGTTCTTCTTTTGTGTGAGCTTTTATACCCACCAGAATAATTACATACACCTGTGAATGTGGAGTAATTGTATTCTTATGTGTGCAAACAGACTCATGAACCCAAAACCAGACCCTGGTGTGTGTGTGTGTGTGTGTGTTTCTCTTACTCTGACACTGAGGAGGACTGCTGCTCCATGTTGCATCGGACTGACAGTCCACCTGATAGTGATCCAGCTCCTCGCCATCCTGAAACACAGAGACAACTGTTTCTTCTGGATCAAACTGTCAAACAACCAGAGCTTCCACACAACATGTCCATGATGACTATCAACACAACGTTGTACCTTCAGCAGCCTGTATCCAGGCTGACAGGTGAACACAATGTGGTCTTTGAAGAAGTATTCTGATTGGACGGGGTTTAAAAGAGCATTGGGTGGGGTCTCAGGTGATGGACACTGACTTCCTGTTAGGACACCAAAGGAAGAAGTTTGTTATTAGTGTCTCTATTAACCATAGATATGTAGAATAAAGCTGCGGTAGTGGCAGCATACGACTTTGTGTAGTAACACACCAGTGTAAACCGATGTTATAATGTATGTGTTCATATACAGTATGAGTGTCTCGTGTGTTGTAGTGTGTTGTAGTGTGTTGTAGTGTGTTGTAGTGTGTTGAGTGTGCGCAGTACAAACAGTGTAAACCTATAGCGGTGTATGTGAGCCTCCAGCCCAGGTTCTCCCCAGAGTTGTCGCTGTGGAACAACACGACCACAACGTTGCTGTCGATCTCGATCTCTCCAGGAGATCGATTCCCACAGAACGGACCCAGCTCACCGCCACCTGCTGCGATCTGACACACACACACACACACACATTAACACACTCATTAAAAGGATAGTTCAACATTTTGGCAAACTGGCCCATTGCCATAGCAGTAGGTTTGTTACCTTTAATTGTCTCATGGGATTTCTTGGTTTCCCTCATCAAACTCATCAAATACACAATCCAACAACTCCAAAACGCTCTCGTGGACAAGTTGTGACCTGCACATTCACCACGCTATGAGATAATAATAGAACGTTATGAGACAGAGTTGATTTTGAGGTAAATTCATGCAAAATTGCTGATGCGCGTCCCTGTCGAGGTTTCTCAGCAAACAGTCTCTGTATTTGCCTCTAAAACAACTCCTTCTCATAATGTTCCATTATTATCTCATAGCGTGGTGAATGTGCAGGTCACAACTTTTCCACGAGAGCATTTTGGAGTTGTTGGATTGTGTATTTGATGAGTTTGATGAGGGAAACCAAGAAGCCTCCGTAGTGTAGCTCTGAGCAGCTCGTGGCTCTGCTCTGCCGTTCTAAAAATAGCTTGCACCGACAAATAAAAGTAACGAACCTACTCCTAAAATTATAAGGATCATGTAAATGGGCCAATTTGCCAAAATATTGAACTATCCCTTTAACTACTGAGCTCACCTTATAGCCTACTGTACACATGTCAAGCCTACAACGTATGTTTGCCCCTCTCTCACCTTGACATAGTCGTAGGGGCAGCTGACATCAGGGTGATCCTCCACATCGAAGCTGGGGTCAAACTGGAGGCGCAGCCTGAAGCCCGGCTCCACCTCGATACGATACAAGCACTCAGAGCTCTTTGGATACGGAGCGGGAAAATCAATGCTGCTCAAAACGCCAGAGCGCTCCCTGAACACACTGTCACTACACTCCACTGAACACACACACACAAACACATACAAGGACATTTTGCAGGAATTAATCACTGTGTTCCAATTAAGTAACATGTTATCAGTATAATCACAATAAATACACTGAATGTTAAACCTTTAAAAATGATGCAAAAGTACTATCTCTAAAATGTGAGTGATGCAGCAAGAGCCTCTCGCTGTGGTCTCTGCATATCTCTGCCCAGTGAGCAGGGGAGTGAGTGCACTCTGCTGTAGGTCTGTGAGCAGGGACACATTATTTAATAGTTGGTAGAGACTCTGAAAATAATTGAGTCAACAAAAAGCAGATTTAGGGATTCAAGGAAAAACTGACGCCACCATTAAAACACAGTTCGGGGGGAATCCAATCAAATGCAGGAGGAGGCTGGATAGCATTGTTTCCAGAACGATACTAGGTTGTTGTTTATTTCAGTTAGCACTCTTTACTTCAGCTCCCAGATGACCTGTTGTTTATTTTTCTGTACAAGGAAATAAAACGCTATTTCACTGCACCTTTGCCGCGTCTGCTGTATTTTTTGGGACTTGAGATTCTGAGCAAAAGAGTTGAAAGTCACATGTTGGAGAAGAGGTTAAGACTTCTCTCCTCCAACAACAGAGACATGTCCACTGACCCTGAGTCAGGACTTCCACTCTGCACAACGTCTGTAAGAACCATCCTGAGTTTTATCTTTGGTGTTAGTAACACCGCTACACTTCACTGAACAGAGATAAGGGACTGTTTAGGTTAGTGTCAAAGCAGCTTCTGAAACAAAGATATGAAATGCTGTGAACTGAGTTGGAATGAAGGAGTCGAGGTGAGGTCTATATGTTCATTTCACCCCTCATGTAAACAAGTTAAACACAATTTTTAAAGTATCACAGTAGAAATCTAAGTTGAGAATCCAGCAAAACTAAAACTAATAATAATAAAAACTACCGGTAATAACAGAAACTGCTCAATAATGAGAGAAGAAGCGGACGCTACCACATGACACAAAGAGTTCAGCAACACATTGGTGTGTGTGTGTAACCTCGAGAATCATGCAGATGTAAATATTTACCACCAACCCTCATGTGCTATCAGTCAGAGAGAGGTTAAAGTCAGATACCGAGCACACACACACACACAGACACATTTCTCCTACACTTGTGAGGACAAACTCCAGCCTGAGACTCCCATGTTGATGCGGCTTTATCAATCGGTGGCATGTTTTCAAACTCACCTCTGCAGGTGCGGTTGTCGGTGTGCAGCAGGTAACCATAGCGACAGGAGCAGTAGTATCCTCCGATGTAGTTGTGACAGAAATGATCACAGAGCAGATCTTCGTCTGTGTGGTCGCTGCATTCGTCTACATCTGGAGAGACGGAGGAGAGGAGAGGGATGATGAGATTATACAGCTGTTCCTTTACTCTCTGACGTGCATGTGTGCGTGCGTGCGTGCATGTGTTTTTTTATTTTTTGTTTTTATTTGTTAGGATCCCCATTAGCTGCGCTCTTGAGCGCCGCTAATCTTCCTGGGGTCCACATTTAAAACCAGTACATTTAAACTTAAATCTACAATCACAACAGAAGAAATACAGTCAATCACTTAAATCTGTTCAATCAGAACAACTGGAATCACTGTTCAAGAATAACTGGATCATGGCACTTGGGTGTCTTCTTTTCAATGTGTGGCTCCAGTGGAGGTAATAATCTAACAAACTGGAAAACTGACATCCTAAAATAAACTCTTGAATTGATGATGATAATTATCATTTAAAAAGTGATCATGATAATTACCCAGCTCATTTACGAGCGCTCTTGACATCCTCTCAGGATTGGATTTATTTACAATTATAAAATTATTATTATTATTACAAAATCATCTTCACTGTGTGATGAGTTTTGTCTTCCTTTGCGATGTTTTTGAACAGAAAATAAAAACACAAAGTAATAAAATGCATTGGACTCAGTGTATAAGGTGTTTGCCCTTAATGATTTTTGTCAAGTGACAGATGAAGAAGAAAAAAAAAGCATTGTGCAAAGACCTTTACTGACTGTTACTGTCAGTTGCTACGGCGGGGTGGAGATGCAACAGCTGGAGCTCAGACTGAAACCACTGGATGTTACCTGCACAATTATGTAAACATCACATTTTCATTGTGTTTGTTATTGTGTGTATGTGTGTCTAGTTCCCTGGTTTCCTACTTTCCTCGACGTCTACCTCTCTACTCCTCTAGTCCTCAGGTTCTCTATAGTTCTCCAGTTGTGTGTGTTTCTGCTGTGCTGCCTGCGGGTCTCGGGTTCTCACCCACAGCGCTGTAGTGAGCCACGAAGCCGGAGTATCTCTCCTCGTTGGAGAAGTCGGAGGAGAAGAGGACGCTCAGGGAGTTCCTGGGGGAGGTGATGACCTGCTGAGCCGGCACCGCCTCCGTGTCTGACTCCTCCTTCCCACAGAACAAGGCCAGCACCTGGCCCTCCGCCTCCACCTGACACACACACAATGCTGCATTAATGCTCACACAACTATCACTGTGCGTTACAGTGACACTGAAGGAAACTTAAAAGCAGCATCCTGCAGCCAGGACCTGGACCTTTACATCCTGTCCGTCACACACAGAGAATAAGAAAATGACCAGAAGTGAGAAAAAGTCACAGAGAGCAGAAGAGAAACTCTCTGCTCTGAAACTCAGCATGTGTTTCACAGCAGACTCCGGTCCTGTTCACCACAGTTTACTCTGAGTGTCAATGACCAGCAGGACACACAGGGAGAAGAAACAAAGAGTGTGTGGTGTGTGTGTGCATCTCATTATGAAACAGAACATCTCAAAGGGAAGCTACTTTTATCTCCCTACGAGCCTGGTCGCTGCCGGAGATCCTCCAGCAAGGGCCTGCTTTCAGTCTTTCAGTCTTTGCATACAGTACATATCTTCTTTTAAATCCCTTCTTAAAACTCACTTTTGTCGACTAACCTTCCCTTTTCCTACTGTAACTTCACTGTATTGTATTTATTGTTTTAAATGTGAAGTACTTTGTAATTTTAATTCCGATAAGTGCTCTGGAAATAAAGTTATTATTACTTCACATACAGGCACAGAGAAAAGAGTTGTGGGCTAAGTCTCTTGATCTCTTTTGCAGTTGCTTGTTCCTACGACACCTAGTGGAAAAAGTGAAAGTTAAGTATGAGTGTGTGTGTGTGTGTGTGTGTGTGTGTGTGTGTGTGTGTGTGTGTGTGTGTGTGTGTGTGTGTCAGTAGATATTTAGTCTTTCAGTTGAGGCAGAGTGACTGTGAACACATGATATCTGCACAGTGTGTTGGCTATGACTAAAAAACACCCAGATGTCAGTCCTGCATCAGCACAGACTTTCACTAATGCAAAAAAAACAAAAAAACAAGTCATCGTCTGATTCACAGCAGTCGGTGCAGAGAGAGACAAAATAACAAATAACAGGAAAATCTCAGACATTAAAACACAAAAGCTGTTCAATCTAAAACTCCCCACAATGCCCTGCTGTCTCACCTTGACAAAGTCGTATTCACACAGGTAGGACGGCTCCAGGTCGAAGTGGCTGAAATAGAGTCTGATCCTGAAGCCGCTGGGGATGCTGATGTTCCAGCACAGGTCCGTCTCCCTGGGATACGGCTCTGGGAAGTTTGGAGAGTGCAGAGTGCCGTACATATCCGACAGAGACGTGTACGACAGCTGCTGAGCGTCGACCACGAGAGCCACGAGGAGCGGGAACACAGCAAGTCTGGAAGATGCGAGACAGGGAGACTCAGGCTGCAGGCAGAACCACACAACTTCATTCAGACACAGGAAACAAACATGAGAGTCATGAACTGAACTGGGATCAGCTGTGAAGCTTCAGGGTTCAGACTTTAAAGAGACTTAATCCACTGTTTCTTCTGTTCTGTGAACCAACGTGGATACACTTCATACACTAACATGGAGTGAAACATGCAGGAGCAGTGACTACAGTTTCTCACAAATACTAAAACACATTTTTTCAAACCTTCTCTGTTTTTTTTCTTCAAAACCACAAAGCTAAAGAGTCAAACTACTCTCACCAAACCTCTAACTCTTCTTACAACTAACTAACTAATCAAACTCAAAACTGTTTTCTGACCTTAAAATCACAAAGCTCACACACAAGCCATTCAGAATAAAACACCACTCATTCATTACACTAATGGAAAACACACTCATGCACAAATGGCAAAAGAGAAACTGATTGAATCAATCAATTGAATCTGGCTTCATACCCAGGTCTGGTATGAAACTTTCAGGTCTGGGTTTAAAGTCTCGGGTCTGGATCAAGACTCAGGTCCAGACACATTATTGATCATGTCCGCACCTCGTCCCTGCAGCGCTACAAGTGGCAGAAGCACTGACACTGGTTTTGCACTCACCTCATGATGCAGGAAACTCCTCCAGCTGCCGCTCCTCTCTCCGTCTGACGAGCCGGAGCCGGACTCGAACACCACTGCACCTCTGGCTGCGCGTGACGTGTCTGCACGTGTACGCCTCATCGCGTCAGGTCCGGGTGGGGGGCGGGGCGGGGGTCTGCTGTGCCTTGTGTAGGAATAATGTAAACAAACCAGGACGGTGAGGTTGGACATACTACTGAAGTTATCTGACTGCAGCTCCTGATGTCCAGACACTTTGATCATCAGTGAGCATGAGTCAGCTGCGAGACAGCTGTGAGACAGATGTGGAACAGCTGCAGCTCTCACACGAACCACAACCACGAGCTCATCATGTTGCTACTCCACAGTGAAATAAAACAGGACTCATTTATACTGTCCAGCTGCTGAAATGTCACAGGGACAATAACAACACTTCCGCCACAGGGAGGCGCCACCTGACTGTGTGTGTGTGTGTGGGTGTGTGTTTGTGTGTGGGGTGCATAAACCATCTGTCATACACACGCACTACACATTTACGACCCTCCTCCTCCTCCCCCTCCTCCCTCCATCTCTGTAATTGAACCGCTTGTTTCCATGGTGACCGGCTGCAGGTGTGAGCTCACCTGTCGCCCTGCCGTAGTTGAGCTGAGGAGCCGCTGCCTGTCACCGTCCTGCTGGGTTTCTCCTGCTGAGCTCTCCTGGTCCTGCAGCGGGTGGTGTGTGGGGGTACTGGTGGTCTTCTGGAGATGGGAGGGGGGTGTCCTCCTCCTCTTCCTCCTCCTCCTCCTCCTCCGGTGCTCCCTGCCCGGCTCCTGTCAGCCTGACCCAGCCTCCGTCCGTCGCTCTCCGTCCGTCATGCCGAGCCGACAGAAGCAGCTCCTCTTCTCCCTCTCCGGCCTCTTCGGCTTCTCCTGCGCCCTGACGGCGGCCGTGGCCACCGGGCTGCCCTACTGGCTCAACGGGACCGTGCTGTGCCGGACCGGGGCCGACCTGGTCAACGCTACCGGACCCGAGCTGGACAAGTTCCTGGGAGACCTGAGCTACGGGCTGTTTCACGGACAGAGGGTGAAGCAGTGCGGGCTGGGAGGGAGACCGTCCCGGTTCTCATGTGAGTGTCTGTCTCGGTTTCACATGGTGGGACTCGAGCCCGTCTCGGTCCTCGTGCCCATGAACAGGTGTGAGCTCACCTGTATGAATTATTCACTCACAGCCTGAATCATTTAGAGCGGCTTTTAAAAGGCCTGACAGTCGAGTCTGCCGAATCTGTAGTTTGACTTTTGGTAGCCTACTTCAGGTAGCCTACGTTACTTTTGTACTTTTACTTTAATTAGCTGTAAATAGGCTACAGCTGGTAGCCTACTTTGAGCTAAGTACCTATGGGGTTAAAGATGGTCTGACATGTTCATCTTACATTATTTTTTCTTACATTTATGCCTAGAGGATCTCAGTCAGTTGACAAAATAGGCCTAGATCTGGTAGCTGATGACTGAGCATCCTATTTTTGCAAACTACAACCATCTTTTACTATTTTTATAGTGACTGAGATGTCAATAAACAAATAAAATAGGCTAATAATCAATAATGGCAGTCACTGTCAATGCTGATTCTTTAAGTAGGCTACCTAAATAAATTTATTGTCCCTGAAACAGGTAAATAGTATTATAGCATGGTGCTTGACACATAGAGACAAGACAGCACTGCTACAACAGTTTTGCCACAAGAGGTAAGAAAGAACAATTAATTAAATTTAAAATGAAGTTATTAGCCTAATCATCACCCTCAATAATGAAGAAAAATCAACAATAAAGCCTATTCAACAGAAAGTCACAGTTGTCATATAAAGCATCATAAGCTATTCTCTATCACTGAATTGATGTGTAGATGTGTGTCGGATGGTGAATCAGTGAAAGTCGTCATGCTGCCACGAGCAGGTCCTCTAATGAAAAACTGCAGGTTCACAATTTAATAGCCTACCACAAAGTTTTCAAGATCAGATTTTCCAAACATGACGACAATCTGATCTGTTCTCTTGGAGGAGGTTCATGTTCATGCTGGTGGACTTCCTGCTGAGTTTGGGCTATGAGTGCTGGTGGGCCCAAACAAAGGTTTTTAAAAGAGTGTAGTTACATCAGTGTGTGAGAGAGGGGACAACACGTCCACTGTTCTGGTTTTCATTCACTGCTTCCCTCAGACTCAAACACAAAGACCCTCAGAACCTCATCCAGGTCCTCAGTCAGCCAGAGTCAGGAACCTGGTTTTGTTCTCGTTAGTCTCCTTTTCCCCAGAGGCTCCATCGTTTTTCTTACTGGAATCCGTGGAGGTTGCACAGTGACGTAGAGCAGGGTGGACACTGGTCCCAGTTAATGAGAGCAGTTGTCCTCTCGCTAACGAGTTTTCTGCCTGACTGGACCAGATCTAACCGGACCAGCTCTGATGAGGAAACAAAGTGGGTCTGTTTTAGTTTGCCATCAGCTCACAGAGTGGAATCAATTCCTCTGTGAAGCTTGTCTGAGTTCATCAGCTGTCAGGTTAGAAAACTTTAATTTCACAGTTTTTAACACAAATTAATTACTCAACTCATGCAGGGCATTTTTTCAAGAAAGTTGCTCATGAGTGATTATATTGTTGTGTGTGTTGTCTGGTTTGAATAAGGCCTTTCCTCCAGGACAAAGGACTGTCCCTCCGTCTTATGGACCCCTGATGTTGGTTCACTCTCTTCATGCTCTTAAAATGTCCAGAAACTCCAAGCCCACATCTCCTCCAGGTTTAAAACCTGGTCTAGGACAAGGGTCTGCAACTTGTGGCTCATTTGTTGTTTGAGTGAGAGTTGTTTCTGTGCTGTGATTGGGATGGAAACTGGACTGTAAAGGCCAAAAGGAGGTTATTTTTCAATAGATGATTTTGAAGTTTGGAGGCAGATGAATGAGATGTTTGAAAGGTGAAATAAAAGCAAAATAAATAAAATATCATGGGTGTGAATGAAGCAGTTTTGAGTAGGGAGGGAGCAATACCAGTTGACAGGGAGGAGTGAACAGCTTGTGTGATAAGAGTAGAGAGTCTGAGCAGACAGGCCTTGACCAGTGTAGTAGGAGGTGAATCAAGTAGACAAGTGGAAGACATGATCAGTTGGGATACTTTTGATTTTAGGGAAGATGGAAGGACATTAGCATTATATAGGCAGCATTTAGAGCAGTCTTATAAGAGGTTATGTGGTTTGAGTATATTTGACAGTGAGCAGCCCAGCCCTTGTGTTTTAAGTTGGCTGAGCTTTAGGGTGAACCATGGAGCAGACCTGGAGAAAGTCACTGTGTGGGTTTTTGGAAATGGTCAATAGGTTCAGCAGTGGAGAAAAGAAAATGAGAGATTGACAAAAAAATATGTTTTATGATTTTATCTCTAATCAGACATTAAACTGTTCAGTTAACTCTACAGAGACCAGGGTTTCGGACTATTACTCCTGTTCATGTTCATGAACCGTCATACACACTACACATCCTACAAACAGTCTTATCAAATGGTCTAACATCTTCAAACTGTGTCTCTAGTGGACTATGATGTGTTTCTTTGGGCTTTCACGGATACTAATGTTCAGCAAATGTGTGTTGTGGCTCGGCAGCTCTGTCAGTGTTTCCTCTCACCTGCTGGTTCCTTCCCCTCTCTCTTTCTCTCCCAGTCTTCCCAGACCTGCTGAGTGTCTTCCCCGCCAGCCTCCACATCACCGTCATCTTCTTCTGTGTTGTTGTGATCCTGTTCTCCTCCGTGGCCACCTGCTTCTTCTTCTTCAACGCCTTTGGCAGACCCTATGAGACGCTGCAAGGCCCCATGGGCCTCTACCTGTGGACCTTCATCGCCTGTGAGAAACACCTTTCAGTATAATGTCTGTCGCTGAGTCCTGGTACTAATGGAGCTGTTTAGGATTTTTACTTTCATCTCAGTTACATCCAGTTTCATTCTGCCATAGAGAAATTAATATAAATTTGACAGAGATCAGGTCAAACTGTAAAAGACATGAAGAATAAAGATATAAATATATTAATATCTGAATTATTTTTAACATGTTAATTAAACTGTTATATCTGTCTTTGGTTTCAGGGGAGAAGGAGAAGGAGGGGGTAGGGGGGGGGGGTTTGGCCATGTGTAACCTGTAACCTTGTTATTTGGAAGTAAAATACATTCAGAAAATAAAAAGACATTCAAAAATTCATTTGCATTTTCTCTGTAATTTTTATCGAAATTCATTCAGATATCTTTTCATTATCCCTAATAAATATATTAATATCTGAATTATTAGTGTTAATTAAAGTGTTCTTCTTGGTCAGGGGTAAAGAGGAGTGCACTAGCAGTTATGTAAGTGCATTCAGGTTGCTCGTCCAATCATTTCATTCTGAATGAAATTATTTTTTAGATTTTAGTGTGTCATAAGATTATTAATAGCATTTTAGAGCTGGGTGAACCAAGGAACTGTGTTACCAGCCAGTCAATCAGAAACCTGTATTCTCTCGTATAAGCCCTGATGGCAGCTGCTAACGGTAACCTCTGGTCTGTCCTGCAGGTCTGTGCAGCTGCCTGGTGATGATCCTGTTTGCGTCAGAGGTGAAGCTCCATCACCTGTCAGAGCGGATCGCCAATTTTAACGAGGTCAACTTCGTATACCAGACGTACAGCGAGAGCTACGACAGATGTTTCTGGCTCTTCTTCCTCATCTTCCTCCTCCACGGACTCAACATCCTGCTGATCAGACTGGCTGGATTCCAGTTTCCCTTCCAGGAAACCAAAGAGGCGGGCATGAGCGAGGGGGCGGCCGACCTCATGTACTGAGGACTATCTGTGATTACAGCACAAGACTGAAGCCTGGGGGCTGCTGCACAAAACCAAGACAGTGGATTAAGCCTTGATGTTATCCTGGCTGAATTTAACCGGGACTTGGTTGCAGAGCCAAATTGGTTACCATGGAGATTTATTCTTTGCGGCTAACCTGCTCCCAACCAGGCTAACAGCTGGACTATAACTATTCTGATGCTGTCAGTCTGATCAGAGATAAATGTATTTTGCAGTTTTTCAGATTCTAATTTTTATTAGCAAAGGAAAAATATTACAAATTTATATAAAATCTATTTCATGATAGTTTTGCCGACTTGTTGTATGAACACTGCTGTTCACATCGCTGTCAGACGTTTGATGAATACTCCTATAATACATATATTATTAGAAAATGTTGATGACGTTGCAAAGGTGGTTTCAATAAAATCAGTGATAAACCCAAATTATTTAACACCACTGACGCCAGTCTTCCTCACAATGACACGTGAGGAGGCATCACAAGGAGGGCTTTTTTCAGATCAGAAATCACTGCACTGTTTACTGTCAACTTTGCATGAAAGGAAAACAGGTATTTGGATAAGCCAGGTCTCCCATTTGGATCATATCGTCAGTGGCAGAGCATTCTGCTGTTGAAATGTGCTTACCTTATATCAAAACTATACGTCTATTGAATGTGGTTACTGATTTCCTTCTTTCATCTCTAATTTTTATTATTTTTTATCCCAGTCCAGATCACCATTCATATTGTCATGATATATGTATCATGCAATTATAGATAAAATATACATAAATTAAAGAGACATGGCTCCTTCTCACTTCAGAAAAGTGAATTGAGTGAAATGAGGTGGTGGTTCTGCCCCCTAGTGGACATGTACATTTCTACAGTATCATGTTGATTTTACTCCATGTGTCATTCCAGTATACAGTACTTTTTTCCTTCCATTAGTCTTTAGGTTTATGGTCAGCTGTCATCCAGTGTCGTCTGCTGCTTCTTTTTTTATCTTCTGGGTTTAACCCTCAGTTTTTACCCCCTCAGAGGACAAGCAGGGGTCCTGAGCAGGCTCCTTGACTCTTATGTGTGTTGTACCGTTTAGATCTTCAAACCATGCCGCTCCACTGCAGAGAGGTGTACCGCACCCCTCCACCCGGCTCCGGCGAGCAGAGCAGGACTGTCTTCTTCACGTTGGATCCCAAACGAGCCACAGAGAGGAGGTCCAGGACTGAGACTCCCTCATGCAAGGACAGACAAACAGCAATGAAGTGTGCATGGAAGCGAAGAGGGTCACCTGGAGAAGGAGGGAAAGACAGTTGAGTCCACCTCTTTTGAACCCTGACAACCTGAGGACTTTTTGATCAGTATGCAAACACACACAGAATATAATATATGAGTGAAATTTGAATTTTGGGTGAACTATCCCTTTAATGACCAGTCAAAGCACACACATTCATACAGCTCAGACTGACCTGGATACACAAGGAAGTCTCCTCCAAACTTCCCTGCTGAGGTGAGGTAGAAGCCCCTCCCCCTCAGGTCTCTGAACACCTGGTACCTAGCATCATTACGCGGGCCGCCCTGCGCTCTGATTGGCCAGCCAGCCTGCAGGAAGGCCCGGTCCTCGGGGCAGTAGGTCAGCCCTGCCCTCACTGTGCTCAGCTGGACGGCGAGCGCCGACTGTGGGAAGGAAAAGCTGCGGTCCAGGGCCTCCAGGCGGCCGTGCAGGGCCTTGTCTGAGGATTCAAGTCCAGCATCTGAACCTGAGGAGACCAGGACCAGACTCAGACTGCAGGTACAGACCACCGATCTGCATCAGGTGAATGGCTGTCATGGTAACACACTCACCTGTGTGAGATGAGTTCATGGCGCGCAGCAGCGCCGACTTCCTGTCCTCCAGAGCGAGGACACTCTGCTCCTCATAACTTCTCTGCTGCTCATCCTTGTACTGATCCACCCACTGACAGAGCTCCACCCCTCCTCCATCCTGCTGGAGTCAACAACCAATCAAACACACCCTCCAATATCCGGTATTTGTTTGTTTTTGTTTCGTTTTTTTTTGTTTTTTTTTAAGGGATGCAGGCACAAAAAGGTGAGAGATCAGGTCAAAACATGACGGACAAGTAAACACAGGTCACCTGCAGGTTAAAGGGATAGTTTTTGGCAAATTGGCCCATTGCCATAATCTCTATAGTCATAGCAGTAGGTTCGTTACCTTTAATTTTCGGTGCAAGCTATTTTTAAGAACGGCGGAGCAGAGCCGTGAGCTGCTCAGAGCTACACTATGGAGGCTAATGGGATTTCTTGGTTTCCATCCACTCATCAAATACACAATCCAACAACTCCAAAAAGCTCTCGTGAACAAGTTGTGACCTGCACATTCACCACGCTGTGAGATAATAACAGAATGTTATGAGACAGAGTTGTTTTCGAGGTAAATTCATGCAAAACAGCTGACACGCGTTCCTGTTGGAGGAAGTTTTTCAGCAAGCAGTCTCTGTATTCACCGTGAAAACAACTGTCTATCATAGCTCTGAGCAGCTTGCGGCTCTGTCCCGCTTACACTGACAATTAAAGGTAACGAACCAACTCCTAAAACTATAGGGAGTATGGCGATGGGCCAATTTGCCAAAATGTTGAACTATTCCTTTAACTGACCTGGTTTCCAGCAGGTAAGGTGGCAGCAGCCTGGTTTTCACTCAGCAGTCTCTCCTCCTCTGGCAGCAGGAGCAGTGGTCGTCCCAGCCGTCCGTTCTGACGGGGGGTCCGGGGCAGGGAGCCCAGCAGTGCCCCCACCAGACCCTCAGACCTGACGGTCTTCAGGTCCTGCACCCTCCACAGCAGAGGGGAGGAGTCACACAGACTGAGACCCACAACATGAGGCAGGGACGAGTCCTCCTCCTCCTCACAGGCCGGGGGCTCTGCTCTGCAAAGGGGCTCCTCCATCAGCAGAACCTGTGGAGGACAGAGAGCAGCAGACACAGACCTGTTAGTGTTTAATATATACTATATGAAGAGTTCATTTGCAAAAGCAGATAAGGTATATGTTATGTTATATATGTTATGAGATATATATGTCACAGTATAACATAACAAGCATTTGTTTAGAGGACAGTGACAAGAAGAGGAGCGTGCACATACACAGTTTAAACTCCTCCAGGTCATATGGGTATTGATGAAAACTGAGCTGAGCCCTGGTTCAGTCAGTCTGCTGTGTTGTGGAATAAGCTTCTCTTCACAAACCATCTGTGCAGACAGTTTCCACTCAGATGAAGCCATCATGTAATTATTGTATAGTAGTTTTCATGTGAAATGTAGTGAGGCTTTTGAGGGTTTCTGGAAATTATTTATCATTATTTTGGTTCATGTGTGATTAAGTTATATTTTGGCATAAGGAAAAATATTTTGCCAACTAATATACACTTTTGACATTATTATACACAATAATAATACAAAATTCATCTGGGACAAATTAAATACGTATGATTAACCACAAATAACTATAGGCAATCATGAAATATTTTATCATTAGACAGACCTAATTTTAAAATTTCAGTCAGAATCTGATTCACTTTAAAGAATCTGTCTTGGTGATAACAGCACAAGCAACACAAACAAAGAGAGCATCAGACCAAGAGACAGGAGGGAAAAAGAGAAAGTCAGCACAAAGAGAGAAAGCAGCATTAGGTAGTGGTGCAGAGATTTTGACCTGATAAAAAGTCAATCGGCACCATGCATGCCTAGAGCACTCTCATTATAGCCTACTCGAGGAACAGCTTCATTGAAAAAGCATCGAGGTGAGCCGAGTGTAAAGTTTCAGATGTCCACATTTTAAACATCTCGTTCAACATCATCAGTCTCATTAAACACTTATTCAGTCTAGTTTTAAATGTGTTTTAAAAGTGTTTTCAGCTGCTCTACAGTCGCCCTCACTCAGACTGTAACAGTGTGACAGGACTGTTCATCACAACAACAGGTGAGTCTGTGTCTGAAGCTTCACGTGTGTGGTATGTTTCAGTGCAGACGGTAACACAGGCAGGTTGAAATAAAAATACTTCTCCTTGTTAACTCGTCAACACAACTACAGTACTACCGTGTTCACTCACCGCTCAGCCTGTAACTAACCGCTCCCTTCCCGGGCCGGTCAGTGAGTTAGTTTAACCGGGTAACCAGACTAGTTGGTCGGCTTCAGATGTTAGCTTACCTCGCTGTGAGCACGCGCTGTCTCCTCTCACCACGACATGCCGTAAAGCAGCACGGCTGTAGTTTTACGCTGATGGTTGACACTACAGACAGACTACACACGGTGAAAACTCAGCTACATCACTTCTTATAAAAAACAAACATCGCAGTCTTTGATCAAACGCTCAGCTGTGTCGGTGTCGGCCCCGGGTCAGTTTGATGTCCACACCGTCAGTACTTACTACACGAACACGTGGGCGGGGCTTCAAGAACCAGAGGGCCGACTCGCCTTTTTCACTTAAAAAGGCGTCAGATGATTGGAGGAGATTGAATCAGAAAAGCGCATTTCTCTCAGCCTCAGCTTGAAAAAAAGAACAATTTAGTATTAACTTGGTTTCTAAAACGTCTTTGCCTTTAGTGTTACTAAAACCCCTCACTGCACCCAGGGCACTATACTAGGTTTTCTACATTACGACTGATCAGTCTGTGTGATTCAAACATCATTATGATCAATCAATCAGTGTCCTGGCATGTTGACTGGCTGAAAGTCACTGACTATCTCTTTGGTGTTTTCAGAAGCCTGTATTTGTTGCTCCATCCACTGAAGACCATTGTCATTGTCAGACCCCTGTTTTCCTCTTTCTGTCTGTTCCTGTCATCCCAGTGTTTCTAGATGTGAGTATGTGCTGTAAACAGATCGAACAGGACCAGTCTCCTGTAGAGTCCCAGAGTTGCTCGTCATCAGTCATCACTGTCCCTGGGACACAGTTGTCTTGTAATCACATACCAGTAAATAATATAATTTGTTTCTTCATCATCCTCATTTTTATTGCCTTTTTCCTTTTATTCTATACATTCATACTGTATTCACATTTCACCATTTTATTTCAGAACAGAAGTTGTCATTGTTTCCTATATTTTTCATGTTTTAAAAATTAAAAATGTTTTGAACAATAAAAAAGTAACTTAACTGTCAATTGTGACCAGATGAGAGGCTTTAATTCTGAAAGGAACACTGTCAAAGGCTTCAGCATCTGTACAGATGTTGCACAGCAACAGGGTGCAATTACCTAATATCTCTTTCCCATGCGCGCGCATACACACACACACACACACACACACCACACACCACCACACACACATTATTTGGTGCAAAACTGGCAGCAGAGGGATGAATTCATCTCAGGCAGATGCATCAAACAAATCTATAAGAACCCCATGACCATGGCTCTCTGCTTCAGTGACACACACACAGAACTCCTCCCCGTCTGTGTGAGAATGATGGATTGTGGGATTCGTGGTTCTGTGGCTCCTGCCGCTCCCCCTACTGTTTGATTTGCAGCTCCTCCAGCTCCTTTAGCAGCTGCTCCTCCTTCTGAACCTTCTCCAGCTGCAGAAACACAGTCCAGGTCAGTCTCACCTGATCACATTCACTTCCTATTGATCAGTGATCAGTCGTGTTGTAAAATCAATACATCATTCCTTTGTGCTCAGAATTTCACATGCACATACATCAAGTTACATCATCCAAAAATCAACTACAAATAGCTTCTTCAGTGAGTTGCTGCAGTAAAAGTGCTATAATCAGTAGCAGAGATTTTTTTTTTACTCATAAAAGCATCACTTTCAAAATAAAAGTGAAGCTCTTATTCTGGCTGATTCAGATTCATGTTCATTATGTGACTATTGCACAGGTGGAGCCGAGTGAAACTTGTTTCAGTAATAAATCATTGACTTATTGATTATTTTAGGTTTAAAAATCAGAATGTGATCATCATGACAGAAGCTGTCAGGTGGATTTAGTCAGACGTGAAGCTTTAAATCCGTTTTCTCTAATGAAACTATCTCAACTGTCAATAGGACTTCAAAGTTAACCAACAACGTAAAGCTGTAGGGTGTGTGCAGGGTGTGAGAGGACGGAGAAACTGTCTCACCTGGTTCTTCTGTAGGACTTTTCCTGTTGCCTGCTGCTCCTTCAGCTCCTCAATAGCTTTAAGTTTCTAAAACACAGAAACATAGAGACACACTGATGGTGTATACGAGCCCTGAGCACACACACACCCCTACACACACACAGCAGAGTCAAACCTCACTAACAGCCAATCCCCGCTCTGCTTCTAATCACGTGACTCTGAGTCTGTCTTCACCTTCTTTAAATTCTTGATCTTCTTGTCTGTCTCCAGGTCGCCGCTGCTGGGCTCTGGTTGGCTGTTGGTGACGGGGGCGACGTCGGTCGCAGATTCAGGTTCAGACTTTAACTCCTGCAGGACCAAACAGAGCCAGAGATCAATACAGTAAGAGGAGACAGAACCTGGACTGAGGCGGTGGGACAGGAGGACTCCTCACAGAGTTATAGCTGATCTTTATGGACAAAAATACAACATGAATTCAAATCAATATTGTTCATGAGCTACACAGTTTGAAGGTGGAAAGATTCATGTGTGACATTTGGAAATCAATCAATACACCTTAAATGTTAATACGACAGCTTAACCTGTTTTAAATAAATCCACGTGAGCAAAACGCCAAAACCAGAGCTAAGTTTGGTCTAACACTACAGTGTGTATGATGTCATTGTGAAACCAGCCACACGGAGCGGAGGTGCATCAGGTACAAACCACTGCCTGAATACAACCGTCAGCACGTGAACGTTACTGACAGCCACAGAACCGTTCTCTCAGAGAACAAGAGGGAAGACAAAAATATCTGATGTGGAAGTTCAACATTAACGAGACCTGCAGAGAGAAGACGGGTGATTCAACCAGTCAATAGATGAGTGCATCCATTCACCTGTTTCGCTGCCTTCTTAGCCTCTCGTTTCTTCTGGTTCTTCAGAGCTGCTTTAGAAAGACTCTTCTCCCCTGCAACACCTGGACGCATGTTCTGTGGCGGCTCCTCCTCATGCTGACGGACAGGTTCAGGGCAGAGAGAGAGAGACAGGTACATGAGTTCTCCCACATCACATATGACCCACACTGGCCATATGGTTTTGATATGAAACATCAGAGATAATCATGTTCATTTTCCTTTTTTGGCTTGTGACCCCATTTTGACATCACAAATCAATTACTTGACATTTTAGGCGACCCCATATGGGGTCCCAACCCCAAGGTTGTGATTTAACAAATGAAACCCTGTGAGTTCCTTCCTCACCAGTTTAGAGCTGGCAGTGGCCGGCAGGTGTCTCAGTGCGGGAGGGCGGTACGCCTGTGTGGGCGCAGCCTGCGTGGTCCCCAGCTCGCTGCTGGCTGCAGCCTGGTACTTGATGGGTCGCTCGGGGAAGCTGCCCTCGGGGAACGGCTGCCAGCGAACCTCCCACAGCTCCGAGCCGGTGGCCACGTCACATTTATGCAACACTGGGCCGGTGTAGTGCCAGATCTTATAGCCGTTACTGACACGCAGCCGGGGGGAACAGGTCGCTGTGATGACGTGCTCGCCGTCAGGACACCAGGAAAAATGTGTGGCGTCTGGAGCCTCAGGTTTGGACACCTGAGAGGACAGAGAGACATTAGACTGGCTTCAGCGGCGAGGAGTCAGCTGGTCTGACAGTACGTCTGTGTACAGAACAGCACAGAGGTTTGAACCACTACACAATGAATATGAAAGTGTGTCTTGACTTAAAGGTCCAGTGTGTAAAATAGGGTGTGGGGGGGCCGTGATATCTAGCGTTCAGATTCTAGATCGCAGAGCCCACTCGCTCGCTCGTACTCACCTTGCCCATCAGCCAAATGACTATGGCCTCCATTCAAGCACAAAAAGACTTGTGCGTTGATGATCCATTCGCAAACTTTCAGGTTTATAACTCAAACACTTGTCACTATTCTCTACCGATGAACCACCAACTCATTCTCTCTGCTGTTTCCTACTCCTTTCCTTCCGCCTTCTTCTTCGTTGGTTTATTTATGTACGCAAAACTCTGGCTGGATTTTCTGTTCTGTTCTTAGTGACAAAAACCTGGACAATATTACACACTGGACCTGTAAGGGTCCGAAGTATTTACAGCTCAACACCGGATCATTAGTGTTGACTCACTGTGCTCCTCCTCCTCCTCCTCCTCACCTGTTTATATTTCTTCACGTCCCAGACCTCCATCTGCCCCCGCAGGTTCCCAAAGCCAGCCAGGACCAGTATGTGTCCCTGAGGACTGGAGACAGGCAGAGTGGTCAATGTCTGACAGGATGTCTGAGCTACTGACACAACAACCTGTGAAGAAGCTCAGTGACCCTGCTGAAAGCTCAGGTAACATGAACGTGGCATCAGAAGCAACAACAAGGCCTCACCTGTAGTAGGCGGCGTTTCTCGGTCCGGTTCCAAAATCGAACACAGGGTCACATTTGAGGTTGAAGACGGTGGCTTTGGCGGGCATGAAGCCATAGACCACACAGAACTCTGTAGAGTTTGGACTCCAGGCGACATCATAGATCGGACCGTTCTTCGCTGAAAAGACACACAAAGATTCAATCAGTATGCAGCTATTACTTTAACTATTTGCATAATGTCACTATAATGTTACCTTTACAAAAAAAGTACATGATTAAAATTATCCGTGATTTTGAGTATGCTGCATCATAACTGCATAGATGTTCATAAAAAATCAAACCGTTTTGAAATCGGACAAAAACTGAGCAGGTTCTGGTCATTGTAGCAGAACATGCACCATAGGCTAATAATGCCCTGAGGGAGAGAGCTGCCCATTCCAAGATGGCCGCCGTTCTGACTACGTTGTGTCATTGGGCAGCAGCGGCGGGTGAGTCATCTAGTTTTTATATATATCTATGGTTGTAGACCTGCAGCTACAGGAAGAAAAATTCAGCCCATGAACCCAGAACACAAACAGGAAGTGGTCTGTCCAGGTCAATACTCACCGAGCTGAACCATAGCGGTCTCTCCATTCACACCCAGGTAATGCAGCGTCTGCTCTCCGTAATATGAAGCTCCGGTCTTGTCCACCTCGGTGCTCGCTGTCACCAGAGCTGCTGTGGCTGAAATGCAACAGAGGAAACAGAGACAGAGGTCAAGGTCTCGGACTTCTTCGAGCCTGGACATGAGGTTTCTCTGAACTCCCTCCACCTTTCTTGTTCCACTGCATGGTGACCCTGTCGGCCTTGAAGAAGCTCTTGTTGGCGAGCGCTGCAGTCGGCCCCCCCAGCGCTGGGTACTGGTACAAACGCACAAATGAGGGGGCTCCTTTACTGCCTGGGACATAGACTGCTACCTGGAGGGGACGAACGGGACAGAGACACGATGAGGGGACGGTTCCGGGTTGGACGGGGGTGTGTTGTTCAGAGGCTGTGGGTCCTCACCTTGCTGGGCTGTCCTCCAGGGGACAACACAAAGTCTGAGACCTTCTGCATGTGAAGCTTGTTGGCGATGGAGTCTGAAACATAAAGGCTCCGGTTTAACATGGAGACAGTGTGAACATCAGGTCCTGACCTACAACAGGGCGGGTAAGGCGGCTGCACGAATAAGGCGAATACCCGGAGCGCCCATCTTTTTCCTATGGGACTTCAACGGTCAGCATCGATCGGTCAGCTAGAGACCGTCCTATCAGGCTTTCATAAATATGTGAGAAGCGACACCAGGAACGACAGAATACTTGACAAATGCCGCATACCTTCAAGCCCCCCCCTCCTCTCGAATTCGGACCATAATTCAATACATCTTTAATCATGCTGATTTTCTATAGAGCCATTCTTGAAAGCATCGTCAGATATGGGATCACTGCTTGGGTTTGGTTAATCTTACAATCCATCTGAAGAAGGAGCTGACCAGCCTGCACAAGACAGCATCAAGATAAGAGGATAATTGTGATGAAAACACATGAGACAGAGAGTTTTTACAACAACGCAGCAGTGAAACAAGCTCCTTCAGCTCATTTCATCTCTCTCATCAGGGAGAAGATTTAAATACCAAAATGTAAATCAAACCACTTTAAGTTATAATTCTGTCCAATCTCCATTAAGCTGCTGAACACGGATAAACTCTGGTGCAATAGTGATGTTCCTTCTGGTCTGTGTTGTTTTCTGTTTTATAGGATAATGTTTGAATTATTACTTTGTGATAATGTCTTTCTTTACATTATGAAGCAATGGACTGTAGCACTGTGCACACATATCTCCACCTGAGGGACAATACATATTGTTCACTTGACTTGAAAGATCAATCTTTTCAGTGTTAACTACAGTATATGTTTATTTACTACATCCCACGTGGCACAAGTGGCTACACATTGGGTGTAATTGATATTTGACCCACAACTAAGTGTGTGTGTTCATGTGTGTCTGACCTGAGTCTCAGTCAGACGTGGTTTCTTACTGAAGTCGTTGTTCTCGTAGAAGTGAAGCTCGTTGTTGACGCTCCTCACAGCAATCTTCTCATCATCAGACCAGCTGGGACACCTAAACACACACACAGACACACACAGACTTTCAGTCCACACAGAGCATCATCACCTGCCACATGTGCTTGTGAAGGAGAGGACATGTGCAGGAGATAAGACAAATTCTCAAATCTTAAGATAGTGGATGTCAAATTCATTTTAAAAGAGTGACAGCCAATAAGGAAACTCTGTGTGAGTGTGTTCACACTGACCAGGACTCCACCTTCTTCTGATACAGAGCTTTGACCAGCTGACCGCTCTGCACATCCCACAGCTGAAGGTTCGCATCACCCTGAGGACTGTCTGGGCTCTCTGCAACCACACACACACACACACACGCCACAGTGATGCTGAGTCATCCTCTTCTCTTATAGTGCTCAGTTCTGCTCTTTGAGGTAATCTGATGTCACTTCCTGTCTCATCACAAACAGCTTCTACTCTGTGCGTGATCGGCTGCTACATCTGATTGTTATCTGAATTTGATTTTGTCTCATGTTTTCCCGTGATCTTACTGCTGTATGGTCGCCATGTGACCAGGATGGTGTTCAGAGGAGAGAACTGCAGCAGAGCCGTCTTAGGGAGGTCAAGGGTCGACACAATGGAGCCATCTGAAGTTTTCACCACAGAGACACTGAGAGAGAGAAAGAGAGATCAGACAAATAAATTGTGGGATGTGACTCTGCTCTGTAATGCGACACAGACTCATTTCTATCGAACTGACCAATCACAATGTGTCAGATTTACCTCTGTCCGTTGCACCAGCCAAACAGTGTCCCATCTCTGCTGAAGATGACACCCCTGCTGGGCCGGGAGTCCCTAAAAAGCACACATACCGGTATACACACTTTAATGAGGATACATGTGCTGATAGACAGCAGCACAGAGAGGCTGTGTATGATGGAGCTGATCTGAGGTGTTTTACCTGGTGAATGCTGCATGCTGCTCACACTTAGGAGGACCACAGAGCAGAGATGTGCCATCTGAGCCACGCACTGAAAACATATAAGGTCAATATCTTCAGCAGCGATCATCAGTGAAGTAAATACAGAACAACAACAGTAACAGCTGCAGACTGAAACACATCTGGCTGAACATTGGACGTAAAAGTCCTGGAGGTGGAAGTGAACTGTGGTAGATGTAGAGCTGTAGCAATGTCGCAAGTCCACACTAAAACCAGATTTAATCATTCAGATTGTGCTCATGCCTTCTTATCATGCATCTTATGTTATTTGCAAAGCTTTCGGTGACATGGACATTAACAAGTTGTGGATTTTATTTACTGTACACCAAATCACCCCAGTCTCTTCTATTTGGTCAATAAACAACGAATGGATTGATGAATATGTCACAGAGAGTTAGATGATGTAGGTCATATATCATTAGTTGACGTGTTTTATTGGCTTATTTCTTTTCGGTTGTACAGAGTAAATCGGGAGATCTGTTTTAGAAAAACACTGATTTGGGAAATCCGTGCTGAGAGGCCGACCAGCCTGTCACATAAAACACACTGAAGACAATTTACTGTGTGGCTATCTGACTCTTTTAATCCAGCTTGCTCCCACTGCTCTGTCATAGTCTGTGATGCCACAGTTTGGACGGCATGGTCAAGTTTTGAAAAATTATTTTTTCTGCTTAGGGTGTTATTTCTTGTGAATTTTATTCTGCCGAATAAAGCAGCAGGCTATGATGATTTATATTCAATCTGATTAGTTTTGTTTTAGACTACGTACATTCACTAAAAGCAAGTCACATTAAAATTGATTGGATTTTACAATGAGTTTGGTTTGATCTTTAATGAAGTTTTTAAAAAAACGAGTGAACAAAGTGTGGCGGGTGGTTGAGCGCGTGCTCCGCTCTCTATCTGTGGCCGCAGGTGTTTAGCAACATGATGGTGTAATCATTTTAAACACAAGTGAAAATAGAGTTAAATGAGGTCTTAAATTACCCACCTGCTAACAGCGGAACGGGGGGCGCCATGTTTGTATTCCGGAAAGAGAAAAAACGTGTCCCGGAAATACGTCACCTAACAAGAGGCGGGTCTCTCAGTGCCACATCAGCATACAAGCAGTTATTCATTTAAAACACGTCGCCTAAAAATCACATTTAAAATTAAAATATATCATCCACATATCAACGATACCGCTCTATAACATATACGCACACATACCGCATGTTGTTTCCGAAAAAAAGACTAAAAGACAATTTTTAAAAACGTGTAAAATTTTAAACTGCGTCAAGTTGTCGTAAAGTAATTGAAGACAACACAACTTCCGCTTTCAAAGTAAAATCACCGGTGAGCGTTATAAGACAAACTAAGGATAAAATGAGCTTTTTCTTGATAACTTTTGTGACAAAACGTTGTTCTCAGACCTCCTAAAATAGTCTTTTAAACAGCCAATGCACGTGTAGTGTGTGATTGCGTGAAATACGTCAAACCGACTGGAGATGACCTTTAATTTGAAAGAGCAGACAGGAAGTTGTATCGTGATAGACGGTAACTTTGTGTGGGAGTGTACGGAACCTGCGGCCAGCGAGGGGCGGGACCAGGGGCAGGGCTGTAGGTTTTTGAGTACGTAGACAAGTCTGAGGATCTCCCAGTCCGTCCGCGTCCGGAGGAAAGAAAGGCCAGCGACTCGAACAAAATCCTACAAACGAAAACCGAATTAAAAATTCTTAAAAACAACCGAAGCGGCAGAGAAAAAGAAGACAAGATGGTCGCCAAACAGAGGATCCGCATGGCCAACGAGAAACACAGCAAGAACATCACTCAGCGAGGGAACGTGATCAGGTCAACGGTGAGTATAACAACGACCGTCTCTCCACCGAGAATACGATGATAATAATAATAGAAAACATCACACACCCTTCACACTACTGCTGAAAGTCTCTGTGGTCATGGTCCACGTAGACGATCTGGAAAAACCAGTCAGACTCTGGCCAGCACCGTTTACACCGAGACTCAGACTTGCGAAATTAGGAAGTTGTCTTAAAACTCTTCCTACGTGTTCTCTAAATCTTCTGTGGTCATCACAAGTCATTCTTATAATAAGCTGTTAAACTGGTTTGTGTTTGGATGAATGAATGTGTCAGGCTGAGTTACCATATGGATCAATACAGAGCTCCGACTACTCGTCGTCATCATCACCCACTGAACTGATTGATGGTCTTGATTAGTTTTAGTCCATGATTGATGATTGCTGGTTGAAGAAATGCTCGGAGAGAGACAACCAGCTGATTTGTCTTTTCCTCAGATTCACTCAATATTCAGTTCACTGAGTAAAAACAGTTTCTGTCAAACCTCAAGATCAATCACTGTGAAGCGTTTCTCAGTTTCACTCACTGTCAGGTATTTAACACAACTACAGCTCAGTCAGCACTGAGGCACCACCATTTACCACACACATGGACTTCTACACATATTAAAGGTTAACATCTGACACAATCAGTTGATAATCAGTTATCAAAATAAATAGGTCACATCATGATTCTTCTACATCACACACCAAGACACATATGGAGATGCTTAAAACACACAAACAAACAACAGTTGAAGTCACAGAAAACACAGGGTAAAACCAAACAGAGGAGGCGGTGGAACGAGAATTTAGTCACTGACGTCCAGCTGTGGTTGTTCATCTCTCTTCTGTGTGTGTTTTCAGAGGAACATCGCTGAGGACAAAGGCGTGGGTCCCTGGCTGCTCGCTCTCTTCATCTTCGTTGTCTGTGGATCAGGTGAGTCCTCCTCTTCCTCTTTTCTTCTCTTCTTTTTCTCTAACACTCACACACTGAAAATCAGACATTTTATCTCTTCTCAGGAACTAAGAAATTCATATAAAGTCTGACACGGACACACACTCACTTCATTATGTGTTCAGATGTGTTATCTGTCTGGTTTGAGTTTCCTGGGAAAATATCTCCAGAATATCTCAGGTTGTTCAACTCCAAATGGTTTTATTATGATGGTGATGATGATTGTGATTATCATTGTCATTATTATTATTATTATTATTATGAACACTAATAATCTAACAGACACCCCCCGTCTCAGGAATATTGTTGCACTAGTTTCTTAATGTTTTTATTTCCACATATTTATAGTTTGTACATTTTTTAATGAAGATTTATATATTTTTTGACCTGAGTTTAGTAATAAACATACATAATAAAATATAAGAACATATACACAAATCACTGATCAAGTTGTAATTAGCAAAAAATCGAAGTTATTTTTCACTTTAAACAGTAAATTAAAATGTGACGTCATCACTGTAGAATGCTGGTCATGAATACTGTCAGACCGTTGGTGGCACTCGGAGCGTCACAAGGTCACATGACCTGGGACAGAGGGGTGGGACGGAGGCCATGTCCTCCATCTGCATCACCTGAGACCACCTTCATGTTGACATGAAGCTGAGCTCACTGTCGCTTCAGGTTTTGATTGATTGATTGGTTGTTGTACACTCCATCCTGCGTTCACGCCGACCATCAGGTCGGTCAGAGTGGAAAACAAAACGCAGCCAAGGTCACCGTGCTCTCCGAGAGTCGGTGTGAGTTTAAAACACCTGCTGGAACAGGTGTGTTTCTTTTGGCAGCAGCTAGAAGATAACGTGGGTTTCATGTGAGCATGCTCAGAGGAGACAAAGATCAGCGAGAGAACAGAGGGCTCACTCTGTCACAGAGCTCAGCCACTGATCAAACAGACAAACATCAAAGTCCGTCGTTCGGCGCTGACACATCAGCTTGTAAACATCTGATAATAAATCAATTCACGATGCTCAGTGCGAATGATTGCTACAGTAGCATGCTGATATTAAAATGAACAAGGAAATCAAACATTTACTGAACACAAAAGTGTCTCAAAGAAATGGCGGCACACGCTTTCTACATATGAGATATGAGACATGTTGCGTTCATGTTCTCCGCTAAAGCTCAGTGATTTACACAGTTCATCATTTATTATCAATAAATCAGCTTCATCAATGGATCAGAAACAGCCGCTGACTGACTGTCCTGTGTGTCCGACTCTCTTCTCCTCTGCAGCCATCTTCCAGATCATCCAGAGCATCAGGATGGGCATGTAAAGTGACGTTACCGGCAGGGGGGAGGGAGCGGGGCTTACGATGGCCACGACGACGAAGGAACTGCAAGTGCCGCTGTCATCAGACTGTTGCGTTCCTGCCCCCAAAACCCACCCCATCAAAACATTCCCTGAACTCTGCACAGATGCGACCAAACAAACCCCGAAAACCTGACCCCACCCCCCACGGACCAGGCCCCTCCCGCCCCCCCATGGACCCCGAAGACCAGCGTTTATCCCAGTTATCTGTGTTGATTTAATGTCTCTGCTGTGACCTTCTCACAGTCTCCTGCCTGTAAACAAGCCATACATGTGCCTTTCTCTGTTTACCTGCGCTCTGACCCCGCCCCCCGCCTTATCAGCACAACTCAAGGGGGGAGGGGTCAGAGTCCACCCTGAAAACTGTTCCAGTGATTACTCTAGACCAAAATAAATTAATCTGTGTTTGTGTTGTATCAGACGTCTGTCCTCATCACATTCCAGCTGATCTGATCTCCTCCTCCTCCTCCTCCTCCTCCTCCTCCTCCTCCTCCTCCTCAGTGTGCATCAGAGGGCTCGGAGGTGCTGACAGGTGTGTGTGTGCACTGTGTGCAGCAGCCTCACCCGAATAATGTGTGTGTTTCAGCGCTGTAGAGAGTCGACCGTCTTGGCCGTGGTCCTCGAGGTCTTTGCGGCGTGTTCATCAGTGTTCCCGGCTGTGACTGCTGCTCTGACGGCGGAGGTGAAGACGCCGCTGTGGTTGGATGTTGTCGTTTGTTTTCACCTCTGACTGTTCTCAGGTTTTTTGGTGAAATGCAGCGACTTAAGTTCAACGCAAAGACGTCTAGTCTCTGTACATCCGAGGTAGTGATCGTTTAATGGAGCTTTGTGAAAACAAAGGTTTTCTGGAACAGTTGTTTGCTCAAAGCTTTGTTCACCAGCGATGTCTACCGCCACGTGCGTCACATGGTTTATTGCTCAGGTTAATGAGTTACAGCCAAATGAAGCTTTTATTATCTGGAGCAGCACGGCCCTGCTGTCCCTCTGTGTCACTGTGCTCTCTTTCCACCTGCTGCCTCACCTCTGTGCTTTTCATTATGTCACTGACAAGTTTTTCAATAAAAATATTTATAATCTAATAATGCAATGGAATAATGTGATGAATGGGTTTATGTGATGGGCTTCAGTGCTTCCACTATTACTGCTGCTGCTGCTGCTGCTTAGGATGTAAATGATTATAATACTTCTAACAAGCTGCCTCACGTAAATCAAAGCACCGACAACGGAACTGTGACGTGTCCCACACAATGGAGACACGGTGCGTCACGTGGCACAAGCCGGTCGCCGACTTGCTGCTATGCAATTCATCCACACGGTGGCGCTGCTGGACAGGCGCTGAGTGGAGGCCAGTAGAGACAGATCCCGGCAGAGCATTGTCGTCACATTAAACGAGGTTTACACATGCAGGAGAGTCTGTCCCACAATGAAACACTGCTCCACATCAGCCCAGATGTTGAGGAGAACAGACTTCAGAGAAAATGGTGAGAAATTAAGACTCATTTTAAGATGCAGTCAAAACAATAAATCCATAACCCTGACATATTTTGTCATAACATGAGCATACACAGCATATTTAATTTAAACTTACTGAAATTTTAAACATCTCAATATTCAACTCTTTTAATGATTAAAAAAATAATAATTAATAGGCTATTTATATAACGTAACATTCTTTTCCACCAAAATGCTGAACAAATACTGTCAACATCATCTTCTGTCTTTGTGACACCTCAGTTCACTAGACTTCAATTTCTGTTTTAGTCTAAATGCTAATTTGTTTCATTAAAATACTTATTTGGAAACGTTTGTTTCTAGTATTCACAATACAGGTCATTAGTGGTGTTCATTAAAATTTTGCTGACTGCCAAGTATTTATCTGTTCTGTACCAAAGTATGGCACGCACACATACACGCACAGAGAGAGAGAGATTAACATTTACTTCATTATAATATTAAAATATCTTCATTTTCATTGTGTTCCATATGAAAATTAATGCAGTCAGATGTTTTTATTGTGGACCTGATGAGTCAGATTTACTGTATTAGTGTGGACGAAGCCACTTTGACCCACATCATGGTGCAGTCAGACAGAAAACACCAAAACTGGGTCAGAGAGGGTTAAAACCAGACAAGTCTTTGTGTGGAGGCTTTGTTCCCGTCTGTCTTCTCTGGAAGATTTTACAAATATGTCTGAAGCTCAGTCTGACTCCTGCTGTGATGTCTCATCGTGGCCAAAGAATCTCACAGACATATTACTGTTTTTATTTATTTTCCCTGTTATTATAATAATTATTATTTCTGTTGTACATCTATTGTGCTGTAAAATGAGCTGGGGTTTCAAGGGAAACAGACATCAGAAATGACAGATTTCATATCAGCTTAATTAATGTAATTAAATATCAGATTGTCTACTCATTCGCTCATTGACTGCAGAGCTTTAACTGAAAACATTCAATGTTTCATTTGTTTTTAAATTATAATTAACAAGGCACATGTCCGGACAATGTGGGGGTCAATATGTGAAGCTGAAAACTATCCGATCATCAATCAGTCTCGTGTCAGCTGGTTTAGGTAATGTTCATCATTCACCTGCAGGATGAAGTCCCAGTCTAATCAGCTGGTTTCACTACAGTCGTTTCAGGTCTCAGTCTCCAGTGACTCCAGTTAATAAACCCTGAAATCATGTTATTGTCCAGCCTAAACCGACTGAAGCCGAATCTTCAATGTGTTCTTCATCATCTCTGATTTACTGGACTGAGAAAAGACTGCTCAACATCTGATTGAAGAAAAAAGTTATTTTTATTGCATATGTTTTATTACCATCTCACTCCAGCTGAATAGTTACAGCAGTCTGAACATAAACACTGAGACGGTGTTGATGAGACATTAGAAACACGGTGACTGGCTCAGCTTTGGCTACACATGAGAAGTTGCCACCTGAATGTTTCTATTGTCATCTTTGCTAATAATAATAAAAATGTTCAAAAAGAGATGAATTATATTTAAATGAGTCCAAGATACGACCTGCCATCAGATCCCAAACACATCACTTATTGCTGTTACATATTTCATCACAGACAGTCAGAGGTAAATGATGTTATGGCGTTATGAGGTTTTATGTTCAGTCTGACCTGCAGTACCAACTGTGGTCACTACATGAATACATGACGAACAGCTTTGCTCAGTCAGCGGGCAAAACTCTCAGTTTGATTGGGAGAGTCACTGGGAATCAACATCATTAAAGGTCAGTGGTCACTAGCAGGATCACATTATTAGTGCCACGGGGGGCGAATGCGAAGCTATATACAGTATACAACTAACTATTGCGCTGTAATTCAGCAGCACTTTGATATATACATGGGTTCTACAGACTATGTCATGACTGTACTGATCCACATCTAACACCACACACGTGAAGTTTAACCCAGATGATTAAGATTTACATGACATCACGTCTTAAATGCTACAGGTACCTGAGGTTCTACAGAGGGCACGAGATCCCATCAGAGGTTTATGAGGATTTCCTGAAAAGATTTTATGAGATCATCAACATGTCAACATAATTAGGCTGCAGGGACTAAACTGGTCGATGACATCGTGCTGTGGGAAAGTCATTCTTTAGGATTACAGGGACATGGCTTTCTACAGACAGGCAACTTAAACATGCATTGTCTCATGATCATTGTGTTAGGCTTTTCCACCACATGATCTCCTACAGGTTTATGACGACATGACATCCCATCAACACCATATGAATATGATGCCATGCAGGGCCATACACAGACAACTGGGGAGCAGGTCCCTCACACAATAAAAAAAAACTATTTAAAGAGGAACTAAACTAAAACTCTGTAGTTGTGATAGTTAACTACATGACTTGTAACTTGTTACGGACGGAGGCTCTCTGTCTTCCACCTGGCGTCTCATGGCTGAAAACCAACCTTGCAACATCAGTGTAGTACCTGGCCACCGCCCCCGGTGTCCCAGCTCTCGTCTCTGCACCGTAACCCGTAATCTTTTGTTTATGACGGTTAAGACTACACAGATACACGTTGTAACATCGTATGTGTTGTAACGTTATCCACCGCTCCAAGGATTGATATTTTGCCGGCCTTGTTAAAGACAAAATGCACATGGCCAGGATGAGGGTTAGCAAAACAGCGGAAAAGCGACCAGACTTGCATAGTTCCTCTTTAAGTAGCTTTATATCTGATTTAGACCAGTTTGGGTTAAAATTACTTGTGGGGTTACAGTAAGATTTGATTAAATTCGACTTAATCTGAAATGGTAGGAGCTCTGAATTTTTGTAGCTCCCCATGATGACCATCAATGACTTTAAATGTTTTAATCTTATACAGTAACACAGGCCGTCCCACCCTGATCTCCCACATTGTCTGAATGACGTCACTGCCAATGCAATGACTGGTGCTTAAATAAATCTGTCATTATAGCAAAAGTTTCCACAAAATGACTTCCTGTTTAGCAAAATTGCCAATAAAATAGAGAATCATGAAGTTCTGCATATTGTTTGTTTCTTTGTTTGTTTTTCAGTAATGCTTAATTTGAGTTAATTCAAGCTTTTAGACTTAAAAATGTTGTCAGGAAGTTCTCAGGTATTGACAGATCATTCAACCTTTTCATCAACAATTTTACGCCAGGTCACACGAGTGTGTACACCCCTGGAGGTATCGCCAGATGTAGGCAGTCTGTATCAAGATGTTTTAAGAGTAGTTCAATTCAGTATAATAATGAACAAAATATGCTTAGGACATGTTGTCACCAAAGACGTCAGATATTCAACACACTTTTGAGTGAGAACTGATGCATGGGTTAAATTTAAAAAACACTAAAATAGAAAACAGAAATAGAAAAAATGTAAAAGGGCACTTATCTAGTCAGAGGCCTGGTTGAGCATCACCTGAGGTCAATCTGCACATGTACCTGATAAAAGCAACAGATCAAACCCAGGAGGATTATGCAGACAGTCTACCAAGACCTGACAGGTTATTGAGACGTGCCATAAGGTGAATGGCTTTTACAGCATTATTGGTGCACAATATCCTGTCAAAATGATTATAAGAACATGATATCATCATGAGGATTACGGATAGATTAGTTATGGGTGAACTATGGAAGAGTTTGGACTTTGGGTAAATTTCATATGTTCTTGGTTTGATGAACATGATCATGCTAGGACCAGGGAGCTGCCATGAATTCGTCATCTGTCCCCAGAGATCTGCGTTGAAGGTGTTCAGTCTGTTTTTACAGTGATGACTTGTGGAAGTTCAATCATGTCCACCTGCAGTTTACCTGCATGTAACGAACACCTGGAAAAAAGGTCCAAACACAAAAGCCGCATCCATTGAGACTCTGGCTGCAGTCGTAATGAGTGTTGTTGACGAGTCGCGTCGTCCTACAAATATAAAACACACTTGCACGTTATTAGTTGATTCGTCCTCCTTAACTCCATGTCTTTCAATGTCCTCAGCTGTTGAACGGCTGCTCTGGTTTCAGTCGCACGGCCCAGGAGTTGGCAGAAACAATGTCCCCTCGTCGATGGACACGGCAGGTGTAAACGCCCTCGTTGAACTCGTTGGCAACAATGCGAAGGTCTCTGTCCTTTATGACGATGTAGCCAGGGATGGAAGTCAGGATCTGCTCACCATCTTTATACCAGCTGCAAAAAACAGAAAGGAAGAACATTATCTATCTATCTATCTATCTATCTATCTATCTATCTATCTATCTATCTATCTATCTATCTATCTATCTATCTATCTATCTATCTATCTATCTATCTATCTATCTATCTGACTCAGCTAGAGTCATTGTATTTCACTGACTCATGACTTCAGTCTTGATTATTGATCAGCTGACCTGACTTTGGGCGGCGAGCGGGGGTTTTTTGTTCCACAGCGGAAACCCACCACCTTCCCCCTGGGAACCATTTTGATCTTGATATTGGCTGGAGGTGGCGTTGGAGTGGCCACTGCTTCCAGAGGCTCTGTGGCAAGAGACACAAGACACAGATACAGACAGGAAATGATTTTCATACCAGGGACAATTCAACAGAGAGGATCAGTCTCTGTCTGTTCAGCTGCAGCAGCAGCATCAGCAGCACAGAGACCAATGATACCCTCACACCAGCCCCACAGTTGGAGTGCGACTCCTTAAAGGAGACTCCCAAAGAAACCAGAGGTCAGAGTTATGATCCAGAGTCTCACCATAGCATAGGTCACAGCGATGAGGACAGTTCTTCTTCATGAAAGTCTTCCTCCGTTCACAGAAGCCCAGTCGAGCCCAGGGCTCACAGACTCTCTTCTTATCCAGGCAACCTGTTGAGAAACAGGTGATCAACATCAGCCAGCAGATCAACAGGTGAAGGTCTAATGAAGGTGTGGTGGAACTGGTCAGATGGAAACATCCTCCATCATATTATAGATCATAGTCTACTAATCCACTGTTAAGTATGTGTGTGTGGACTCCACATGCTGAACGTTACCGTAGAGTCTCTGGATGCCCCAGACGTCGTCCTGAGCGATGTTCCTCTGTCCTGTGTAGGTGGCGTTGGGATGCATCAGGGCCTCGGGGTCCCTGGAGTGCCACAGGCCGAGAGCGTGACCGATCTCATGAGCAGCCACCTGGACTAAGTCGTTCAGCCACACACCTGCAGAACCAGAGGAAGAAGTCGGTCTACATGAAAACAGAGACCAACTGGCCATAGTTATCCTCCTCTCCACCCAATAACACAGTCAACCATGATCCAGCTCTGACTGGATCTTTCCAGAAGGTGGATTTACTGTGGGTCATTGTCATTTTAGTGACCTCATTTTGTTACTGATTATCTGTGTTGTGTTGAGGTGTTGGAGTCATCTCACCTGGATGTTCACTCCTAAATAGAGTAGCCAGAGAACTGAATCATCTCCGCTCATAGACAGCCAGTCTCACTGAGGACTGATGATGTGAAGCCTAGTTCACATCACATCACACCAAACCTCCAATCTGGATTAACTGTCTGCACATGTTAACTCCTGACTCCTGATAGCATCTGTTCACAACGAAAACATGTGTGTGCTATTAGTTAAAGCTGATTGTGCTTGTTCGTTGTAATGAATTAGATCAAGATCTGATCAGATCTAAGATTTTAGAGTTTAAATGTATTGATTAAAGGCATTCAAAAGTGTTTTTGTTTTGTTGTTTTTTTTGCTACAGTAGAACCTTAAGTGATGTAAACAACAGGGACTCATTTGACTTTGGTGTCTTTGGAAAAAATAAACAGTCCTGCTATGAGAAGTCATCATGATTTACATGACATTGAAAGTCCAAACTTAAATTCTTGACTCCATGGTCATAAATTATTCATATACTATGAATCAAAATGATTAAAGCGAAGGTGCCTCCTTATTAAACCAAATCATTTTTTATTTAACGCTGGCCCTTAGAAGATTAGTTTTAGAGAAGGAAAAGTAATTGTGTTATGCTGTGAATGTCAGTTATATGCCGATGATGATGTTTTATCCGTCAGCGAATGTTTCACTCTCCGATTGCTACACTAACATTAAATCTGTATCCCCAACATGATTCTGTCCTTTTGTACAGCTTTGGTTCGTTTTACTACCCCTGTCTCTAGTCCTGCATCTTCTCCAGCACCGCTGATCAATCACCTTGTTTCCAGCTGAACCTCGACTTCCCGAGGATCCAGAACTCATGGTTGTCAAAGTGGATTTCCCCCCGCGGCGGCAGAAAAGCATGAGCCAGCTCGCCATTTAGACCGTCGAAACACGGGTGGAGAGGAGACCACCAGCAGTCCGTGTGGTTAAAGGTGTAGAAACCTAACATACACAAACAGGAGTCAGGTTTACAAATCCACCACCACCACCCACATTCCACCAATCTCTCGCTTATACCGATTGTGATGTCAGCAGTGGCGTTGCCGTCTGTAACCTCTGTGAAGCTCAGTGGAGACACGTCACTCCACTTGGTGAAGGCGATGCTGATGGCCTTCCTGGTGTCCTCCACATTCAAAGTGTTGGGGAACTTGATGATCCTGAAACAGAGGGAAAGGCAGAGGGTACGTCTGACTGGTGGCGCTCGAACACCTCAGATTCCTGGGAGCTGCAGTTTGTTTTTTAACCGAGTTTTCATTCAAGTAGTCTAAGGTAGTACTTCATTTTACAATAATTTTTTTTAATTTTACATTTGTTGAGCAGTATCCATACGTCAGTTAGTTATTCAGAATAATTATATATTTGGAATACAATGATCACAGTGTTGAGCTGTGTTTACATGCAGGTTAACAAGCAAATCTTGCCTTTACCTGTACGTAATGTTGTGGTGAGTCCACTTCTGTCCCAAAGGGTTGATGGCATAGCGTTTGGTTCTGGGTGCTCTGTGGACCATGTGGTCACCGTGAGTGTCCATCACTCTTCTGCTGCTGCTGCTGCTTCTGCCTGGTGGCTAAAAACACAACACAACACAACACTGATCACCAGTGATGTCCAATCATCTGCCTCCCCTGGGCTGCACTTCTTCTGATGTCCATCAGAGGCTGCTGTGACCAAACACTGACAGCACCAGACCTGTCTGTACAGGTGTAAACGGAGAGTGGGAGCCGTCTGGAAGGGGAGGGGCGGCAGGGACTGAACTTCTCGTGTACTGTCATGTGACCAGAGAGTGTCTGTGTGGCAGTAGACTGATACCATACGTTAAACACTTATTTCTTTCTTCCTTTCTCTCTCTCTCTCTCGCTCTCTTTCATGTTTCCCTTTGATTGCCTCGCTCTCAGAAATCTGTCACCCACATGTGAACTATACTCTGAAACTCCTCCACGTCCAACTCTCCACACTACAGCCCCTGACCCAGGAGCTGCTGTATATCAATCATGTCCACTGTGTTATGAGTCTTTTCCTCAGACTAGATCCAGGATTTGTTTAAGAAATATTCACTCAGTCCCTGGTCAGACAGGATAAAAAATGGATTAAAAGAGTGTCAAGATATTTTCATTTCTAAATCTTCTAGTGCAACACATTTGGATCAACTTACAGAAAGGAAGAAATTACTTGTAAGAAAGTGATGTAGGCTACTGGAGAAAGAGAGAACATCTCTTCCAGGTTCCTCGAACCTGGATAGATCAGAGGACTCTTTTTACTCTCATGTAAACACCTGATCCTGGTCCCTTAACCCTCTCATGGAGGCTGAGATGGTGAAATAAAGACAGGCCTGCAGAAACAGGAACTTGAAATGGCTGTCTCTGGTTCCTGTTCCATGTAAACATAATACTAAACATGATTAAAACATAGAAAAACTAAGAGTTGACTAATGAAAAGAAGATCATGTGACAGGCAGAAGAGAAAACAAGAGCAGTCTTCTCCTCAGCAGCAAAATCTTTCATGTAAGTAATAAGGCAATAGTCAGCAGATTGATCATGCTCATATTCCATTCATTCACTTTGACTTGTGGCTGAAGGTTACAACTATCTATTGTATAATTGATTAATAGTCGACATGAATAGGATAATACACAATTTAGTAACTCTACATAAATAACTACAATCAATCTTATCACTTATCACTAGTTTTTCATTCATACACTGAATGAAAATGGATCAGACAAGACTTTTGTATTTGGGAATCGGATCTCATCTAGACCTGATGACCCCTCTTCTGCGTTGGTAACAGCTGCAGCGTTGGCACATTAACTATTTTTGTTATGTTAGCTTATAATCACATGAACAGAGGGGTGGGAGGAGAGGGGTGCCAGGGTTGACTCTAGTTTCCAAACATGGACAGTGATGTGAGTACAAAAAGACATTTGATGAAACTGTCCTTGCCTGGATACGCTGAGATTGTTTCCTTTGTCTGTTTTGATGGAACAAGGCCCAGGAAAGTCTTGTAAACATGGATGAATCACAGTAGATTCAGTTCACTGTTATTTAAATAAGCAATGCAGGGTTTAGCTCAGAGATAACATAAGCTTGATGTTTGAGGCCAAATGTACTGTTTTTGTCTCCTCTGACACGATAGACCTCCACAGTGTGAAGTGGTCCAGGATCTTATGGTCTGGCTCATGTAACAGGTCTGGATAGTCCATGGTCAGAGGAAGGATTCATGGACTGTTCTCTCTTTGGCTTTTAATCGGGGGGAGGAGAAAGTCTGATCTGAGCAGTCAACTGTTAAACACTTAAACATTTTATGGTATTGTACAGATGTGCAATCATACACATCTGTGTGTGGCTGCAACATCTGTACTGATGACACAGTCCAGTCATCACCAGGAGGACCAGCAGCAGGTCCAGACTCTGCTGGATCAGTCTCATCTCTTCATCTCAGTCTGCAGTTTGTTTAGCTGATTTCCAATTAACACAACTCAAATCCAACCCCGAGTTCATGTAAGTAATAAATAAATAAATAAATAATCAATCATGATGAAAACTGCTCGTTTCAAAATGTCTTATTGACATTTGTTTATCATTTATTTATTATCTATGTATTCGCAAATTGATTTAACGCGATGATCAGCGATAAACAGTGAGAGGAGAAGCTTGATCAGTCACTGCTGAGGATCCTGTTGTCACTGAACTTCACAAAAGTATCAATACTAGGCTAAAGTATCAATACTAGGCTAAGTCAATCAACCAATCAGAGCCATCGGTTCACTCACCTTCATCATCACCAACATCATCACCATCAACAGCTGGCGCGTGTCCATGATGATACCTGAGAACTCTACACGGTCCAACACATGACCTGTCTGTCAATCAATCAATCAATCAATCAATCAATTAATCAATCAATCCATCAAACAATCAATCAATCAACCAATCAATCAATCAGGCTGTGTGACGTCATGAAAAGACAATTTAAGATAGAGGTGCTTCCCCAGGATCGCTTTGAACCAGGAGAACCGACCCTGAGCCGCGTTGAGATCAGACCGCCTCCTGATCTGAGCAAGAGCAAAAAAAGAAAAGAAAAAAGATCCGAACCAGAAAACAGTCCGATAAGTCCCGTCCGAGTCCTCGCTCCTGTCCTCCGGTCTCCTCTAAGTCCCGTGTCCTTCTGTCTGAGACACCCGGGAACTCGGGTCGGTCCCTGTCTGAACCCGGCGCCTCCTGCTCGACTCTGGATTAAACTGAGGGAACTTCCCGGACAGTGCACTCGCTGCAGCAGTGGGGCTGGTCCGGAGGGGCGGGGTCAGGTGTGTGCGTGCGTGTGTGGTTGTGTGTGCGCGTGTGTGTGGTGTCCATTTACATAGAGAGGATAAATGTGGAGTTTAACCCTTTTCCTCCTGATCTACTGACAGTGACTCTGGTGCTAAATGTTCCCACTCTTTGTCTCATGCTCCAGAGCGAAAATCAAAACATCAAGTCTCTTTAAAAAATTAATTTAAAAAAACACTCACTCAGTACTGTGAGCTGCTAGTCTGAATCTGAGCAGTGCACAAACTCAGACCTGATTCCTGTTGTTGCATCTGGGGACCTCGGAGGCCCCTGAAGTTCAGGGCCACAGGTAGGGCCACCCTGAGGTGTTTTCCCACCAGCAGCAGTCCAGATGTGCACCATTTGTCTTATCTTTCTTCAGACCATCTGTCCAAACAGCTATCACTGCTGCAGACCCTCGACCATCAGCTTCCTGTCAATGTGAATAAGACCACACGAGGAAGAAAAGTCTGAGGTCTCCTGGTTTCTGCTGTGACTGTATATTTCACATGGAGCCTCCACTTTCCCCTGGAAAACAAAAAAGCTACTATTTATCATTCAATAGATTTTCAGAGTTGTTGTTCAGTCCAGATGTTTCTAATCCCTGATTATGAAAAAGGAAGAAGGGCCAATCCAGAGAGCCAGGGGTTAGTCACAGCTTCCTCTGTGACGAACAAAAAAATGTTTAACTACTCTGGTTCCTTCAGTAAATAAGGTATCATTATTAGTTGTGTGTAGTCCAGTGTGTAGTGGTGGTCTGGTGTTGTGATGTTTTATGCTGTGGTGGTGACATGGTTCAGTTGTTCTGGTTGTGTTTTGGTCTATGGTCTGATTGTTTGATGATCTAATGGTTTGATGGTCTATGTGATTTGATGGTTTGTCGTCTGGCGGTCTATTTTGTGTTCTAACAACATGACTAAAGGGAGCATGCAGACACTTACCAAATAATATTTACTTATTTAGTCGTTCCTCCTCATTACTTGAGTCTTATTCAGCAGATAGAGTTTGTTGAATCTTCAGTGTTGGTCTTGGTTTGCACACTAACTCATCTCACTGAAGTCTGCTTATGTCTTTATAATTTGGTTCATGATGCATGAGTTGCAGGGGGCAGATTCATCCACTATCAATGAGATATCTCCTGGTAAGCAGTTCCTCTGTGGTCACTTTTATCTCTCCTGAAGATGTGGAAAATATTTAGATCTGCCATCTACTGAACCTGTTTCTATCATTGTAGTGCACATTACTCATCTTTATATTACCCCAAGTTGAATTCTCCAAGTCATTTCTGTAGCAACAAATAGTTGTATGTCAGGGACTGCAAGTCATTTAATGTTTGTTTGATTGATCAATTAGTGATGATGGCTTCACAAGAGTGGCTTCTGTTTCTCACCAGCTTCATTTTTCCACTGGCTGGTTCATGGCAATCACAGGTACATTTATTACTGCCATTCTTTATTCTGGCATGATTTCTGAGCAATATGCACTGCAAACTGCAGCGCTCTCAGTGATGTTTTCTTCCCAATGTTATGCCATACAAACATTCAATTGAATTGAAGCAACTGAGCTATGAGTAGCAGTCAGATGAGTCTGATTTACTGTTAATCCATGGCTGTGTCGTTGTTCTAATATCATCTTATGCTTGAAGTTCACTGGCATCATTTGCATCTGCTTTTTTCCTCGACATTGTAGAACATCAGTTTTCAGTATTGTCAACAAAGTCTCTTGTGTATGATGTTCTCAGTTCAAACCAGTTATGCTGATCTACTTGTCTTTTATCTTCATCTAATAAAGCTGTTACTTCTGCCTTGAGGTCCTCAAACGCTGAACACTTAGCCAAAGAAATAACAATGCATCTTGTCCATTTCCTTCACATAACAAACATTCCCAGTTTAGAGTTTTCCATTGTGTTCGTCAAGTTTAAAAGCTAAGATAATTTACCTCTTCTGGTTCCACTAAACCAGTTAAGCCTCAGGAGCCTTTTCATTGGACTTTGGTGCCCTCTTTTGGTCGGTATCTTCCACAGCAACATGTTGATGGTGTCAGATGGTGTAAGGCCATCTCACTCAAGGCTTTTCTGCAAAAACAAGGTCCAGTGATTTATGTAAATGTGCACAAAAAAAACGCAGGTAATGTCCGAATTCCACTTACACTGCCATTAGCGCTGTCCAAGAATACATTATTAACACAGGGTAACATTAACAATTGTCCACATTTGGATTATTGTAAGCTAATGGGTGTATCATATATTTAGTGGTTCAAATATTAGTTGAGTGTATTCTATTGATAAATTACTCCAAAGAGTTAATTGTATAATTTCATTATCAGTTGCCGTACTTTATCATATCACATATCATTTATAGGCATAATATTTAAGATGGTTAGCTACAAACCTTTGAATCACTGTGTTGCAGGTGGACAGGTGTAAATGTGAGTCTTTGAATTGCACATGATTTTAAAGGGTGGTGTGATGTGCAGTGGTTCTACTGTTACTTACTTGTTTACTTTCCACTCTTGTCTGTTTTGGGTCAGTGTCTTTACGGAGGGCCTTCAGCTCTCCCTCCACTGTCCTATGTCAGGTGTTCTTGGGTTGGCCTCTTTTTCTTTTACTGGTGTCCAGTGCCTGGGGTTCCCTGGCTTCTTCAAACAATCCAAAGATATGGCCACTTGGTTGAATTACCCAGTGCTGTGCATCGTTTGTCTAGTTAGTCTAGACTATATTGCCAAACTGTCCCTAGTGCACCCTGCATCCTGATTGCCAGTGAATAATTGGTCCTAAATGTGGTCATCCTAAGCCACTTGAAACACTGGACACAAAGATTTCTACAGTGTCCTGTTAATGCTTTTGAAAGCCAGTCCAGTTGTAAATTATGCTTTGGCACAAACTGCTCATCAAACATTTTGCTGACTGTTGGCAGTCAAATTCCAGCATATCTTCATCCTCCTACTCACCCCCCCTCATCAGTAAGTCATGAATTGATTCTGCTTCTCTGCCCATCACACAAAGAGAAATGAGCTGCACTTGTACCTTTTACACTACAACGTTAAACTCTACACCACTGACATTGTTTTAACAAGCCTTTATTTTTTGTTTTTAAAGGGATAGTTCAACATTTTTGGCAAATTAGCCCATTGCCATAATCCCTATAGTCATAGCAGTAGATTCTTTACCTTTAATTGTTGGTGCAAGCTATTCTTAGAACGGTGGAGCTGAGCTGCGAGCTACTCAGAGCTACGCTACGGAGGCTCATGGGATTCCTTGATTTCCCTCATCAAATACACAATCCAAAAACTCCATAACGCCCTCGTGGACAAGTTGTGACCTGCACATTCACAGCTTACACTGACAATTAAAGGTAACGAACCTACTCCTAAAACTATAGGGATTATGGCAATGGGCCAAATTGCCAAAATGTTGAACTACTCTAAGTTGTTTTTTGGGACATTTTCTGCCTATATTTGGACGAAGCAAAAGAACCCGTGGCCACTTCAGGACTAAGCCAACATGGTACACACTCTCAAGGTGAGCTCCTCCTGTATTGTTGTTGTTGTCATGTACTGGCTGTCTTCATGTTACAAATTACACATGTTCCTGTACTGTTTCTACTCAATCACTCGCATGACAACTCACTAGTGATATTGAACCTGCGACTCTACCACCTTGATTTGTTCATCTGTTGGTTTGATGATTTGATGGTGGTCTGATGTGGTTTGACTGTTTGGTTGTTTGTAGCCTGTTCGTTCAATCAATTAACTAATCAATCAATCAATCTATCAATCAATCAGTATAGTGTTATGTATACATGTACGGTTTCTGCAGTAGCCTATACTACAGTGAGTATTCTCCTTCGCATTATGGAAAACTCATTATTGCAGCTTTAAAATTAAAACACCAAGAGGAAGCTGCTAATGAGAAATGAATCATTTGAATCATTATTGCAGCCTCACACACACACACACACACACACACACACGGTCTCATTGTTTATATTGTGTGTATTGTGTACAGTGTGTCCTGTGTGTATTGTGTTACAGTATAAGTTACAGTGTGTACAGTGTGTGCTTTGTGTTACAGTATGCTATGTCTGTTGGTGAGTGTGTAGTGTTAGTGTGTGTTGTGCGTCTTGTTTATCTGTCCGCCCACACAATCGCTGCCTCGTCCAGCTCGGTCACCTTCAGCCTGACAAACTGCCTCATCAGATGCTGCATGTTAAGCAGCTGCTGCTCATTAAAGCCATATTGTGAGCTGGACCAGGTCTGAATGTTGGCAGCTGAGCCAACTGGCAGACTCCCATCATGCACTGCAACAATACTCTGACCTACCACTGACTCTCTCTTTGTTGGCAGCGAAGCTTCAGATCGATACATCGACAGAAAGACCACAGAGCCGCCTGAGACCAGCACAATGTACGAGGCTCTGTTAGTGTCTGATGATGAGGACGATCTGGATCTGTGAAGAGCGAATGGCTTATCATCATCATCATCATCATCATCATCATCATCATCATCATCATCATCATGAATGATCCTATTCTGAAAGAGGAGCTGGATGTCGCAGCACAGGTAAAAACACCAACTGCCCCACAGAAACCCAACTGCTAAGCAGTCATTGACCTCTTGGCACAACAGTTTGCATCATCGACCGCCATGCGGGAGACCGGGGTTCGAGCTCCAACTGGGGCAGTCCGTATACGAAGTACAATGAAGAGGGCCAGATGACCATCGGCTATACATCAACAGCAGATAAGGTGTCTGAATTAGTCAGAAATCAGCTGTCATGTTCAAGGACTCATCTTTTCTGATGTTGAAGAAATATCTTCAACATAATATTTGGGTGTGCGTCTTGCCTTTCGGGGCCCAAAATGTAAGAACTGACTAAATAAATCTGTAATTTTCAGGCTCACTGGGTTAAAATCCATGTGGTTTTACGAGCTGTTCCCTCAATTGTCTTCCAGTGATGTAACTAGTTTTCAAATTTGTATAACACCACCCCTACCTGGGACCGGTAGAGGGGGCGGGGCGGGGCAAGCGGTGGTTCATTTGCATTTAAAGGGATAGGCAGCCGTTCTGAACAGGGAAACTATTTTAATTTGTGAAAAAGGGGCATAATATGTCTCCTTTAAATGTGACACATCTCTGAGGAGGGGATGGGGGGCCGGGGGGGTGAATGAGTGGGTGTGTATCTTACAAATCAAATTCCACTTGTACCTACCCTGTTGTGGTTTTGAACTCTCCTGCTACAGCTGTCAGATTCCCACAAAGATTCTCTGATCACAGTTTATCATGAGCTCTTCTCTTCCTGGCCAGATCATAGCTCATTGTTTTCAGGGCATGTAGGAAATAAACAGGAAATAACAAACACATTAAAGAGTGGGCTACTTCATCAGGAAGTTTCTCAGATGCCTTTTTTATATATTTCAAGACGTCAACAGCTTAACAAATGAAGAAATAACTAAGTAAACTGAAGCTGTGACTCCCAACAACAACAAGTTTTGAACACACTGACGCGTAAACTTGAGCAGCTTCAGGAGACGTCATCTGTCTGTGTTTCTGGCTGGAGTCCCAGGGTCCCATGGGGGCCTCCTGGCAGCCGTCCAGCCAACCCAGTGGCTGGAGCGTCAGGCTCCTGGCGGTGGCAGAGACAGACTTTCAGCCAGGGCTGAAGGACGAGGATTTAATTACACCTCTGTCCATTCATCTGTCCATCCACACTCTGAAGTCACACACTCGTACACAGTGAACACACAGAGGACATTGGTCAGTCAGCAGCAGGTTCCCACACCTCAGTCACCTCCTCTTGTTTTTACAGGAAGCAGGCTGTCATGGCAACCAACACATTGTCCAGGTCACTGCTGATGTTTCTAACATGTCAGGTGGTTCATTCACACAGTGACGGCGCTCTGAGTCCATCTACAAGCTAGAGGCCCCTCAGTCTGAGCTGTCAATCTGTTCTGTTGGTCTGTGGCCTCAGCCTGGAAACACACAGCAGCATCCGTGAGGACCACCCTCCTCAAATGTGACTCCAACTCAAGTTAAAGTTGTTTGGCCAGATTCATTTTAGCTCAAGTATTCAAAAGGTTGTTTTTCATCAACACACTGTTGCTCACTGTATTTGTATGTTTTTATTGAATGCACTGACTGACTATAGGTCCAGTAGGATGAATACCCTGTAGGTGAGATACAAAGCCTGTGCAAACAGCCAATGGTTTGAATCTGTGGTCTGAGGCTGAGTGTGTTGATTGATGTGTTTTTTGTTAAGCTACTTTCATGCTCTTTTAAATTGCCCCTTGTGGATAAGTAAAGTGATTTGGATTGAACTAAAATAAATTAAATCTGTGGTCTGAGTCTGAGGTTTCAGTCTGTCTTGGTCTGAGTCTGAGACCAGCTGCTTCCCTGCATCGGACATCAATGTGTTTTCTGTTGAGATTATAAATGGTTAACATATAAAAGATGCACTGACAAATTTAAACTAAACATATTGTGGGAATTAGTATTGTAGAGATTTTAATAATGCCAAAGATAACAGTATCAATGCCACTTATCTATCCAGTATTGTAATAATACTCTTATTGATACTCCCTGAATGACTTGAAACTGAATTTATAAATGACAGTTCATATTTTGCATATAAACGTAATATATGAATTTCTGAGTCTGATAGACTTTCACTGGATGTTTCCAGAGTTTGCATTTGTTTCCACTCTTACCAGTTAAACCATATTTATAATAATAATAACGAAAAGCATGTTAAAGATGTTTTATATATTCAAAAAGGAGTGGGACGATGAAAAACACATATCTAATCCTTCCCCTTCCAAAAGTTATTACAAAAGAATAAACCTGGTGACCGTCGTCTCGTGACACCTCCTTTTTAACTCATTCATGTCAGGGCAGTGCTTCGGGATTATGTTAAAGAAAGTCTCAGAGACAGAATTTGAACCCACAGCAGATTTAATTATTATCATTATTATAGACATACACGTCAGTGGTCAGAGGAGCCTCATCCTGGATCAGACAGATGTTACAGGTAAAAAGCACAGTCATGAGGAAACAGTCAATTCAAGACATCTTGACCAGTGTCCAATTACAAAGCTGGAGAGGAGAAAGACAACAACAAGGTGTTGGAGCGTCCTTCTTTTGTCGCTTCATCAGATGTTAAAAAACAAACAAACATTAAATGACATGGTGATCTTCAGATGTGGGACGTCCAGACCTGATGGAGCAAACGGCACCTGAGGAGAAGGATGAACATGACAACATCAAAAGTTATAGCCGACCCCATCCTATGGTCAACAATAACATATCCATGTGTTTACATGAAGTCACACTGTCCCAACAACAGCAGCTGAACCAGCTGTGATCAGCTGTCTGCAGAGTGAAGGGAGGAACCACGTTCTGCTGCAGGGCACCGAGTTCGTGTCCCAACCTCAGAGTTCATGGACAGTGGAGGTCATGCCCACTCCTTCTTGTCTCCTTGTCTGATCTGAGGTGTTGAGCTGACGTAGCAGCTGCAGCAGTGGGTGGTGCAGTCGGTGTGTTGTTGTTGTAGTGCTGATGCTGCAGAGCTGCTGAGCCGAGTGTGTGCCGACTCTCTGCGTCAGCACACACGCAGCTCAGAGGTCGAACTATCGATCAGTTTATCACGGAGGCAACACAACACAACAGACACACAACTTCATCTTCCTCGCTGATTTTTACTGATTTCTACAGGACACACAGTCTAGTGTACTTGTGTGTACTTGGACCAGGTTCTGACATTAACCCTGAGTTTGTGGTTTGTGCTCACTGACCACCAGACAGTCACTAAACATCACCTTGCGACCCCAGTGCAGAGAAGACGACACAGGTCACATCAATCGACGATAAACAGATGATGTTTGTTTTCTACCTGCTGCCTTCACCCCATGAAATGAATAATTAAGCTTCATATTGTATCTTTGTTAATTGTTCATTCATCTGGTGATACTTGCCAAACGCATGTCAAAAAGTTATTATCTGAGATTTTTTACATCAAAGTCCATGTATTTTCTCTCCCTGTGAAACTATTTTAAATTGGTGACTCATCCTGCACTTGACAACGTTCCTAATTTTGCGTCCAAGTAACACTGTTTCTCACACTCTTACCTCTCTCCCCATAAAAATAAATCCTGATCCTGACGGTAACCGCCACGACCTCTGAGCTGTAATGAGTTTATTGTGCCGACTCTGCGGAGCCTCCATCTCTCCTCAGCTGACACAACTGCTGCCTTCAGCTTTAGGCTCAAAAAAGCCAAAATGGTCTCGGTCCAAAACTGTTTTCACTTTTTCACCCGTTTCATCTCCACCCGACTCATCTATGAGGAAGGTCAAACTGAGGGTGAGAAGTCTTCTACAGCTGTAAGTGAAGAGTGCAGCTACCCACAATACAATCAACACTATTGGCTACTGCGGACAGCGATCAATATCATTGACAAGTTCCTCCCTAGCCTCATGTTTTTACTGGAAACACAAAAGCATGTGGAGCTAAATCACCCTCTGAGAGTTGTTTCTGGACGTGAGGATGCCGACCTTTATAAAGCTCCACTGAGCTCACACTTGGACGAGTCAGGCAGTTAACAGAACAATTATGTTTTTTGACTTCTCCGGTGTATTTGACATCCAACCACTTATTCTTAAAGCTCAGAAGGACAGCAGTGAGTCTCTGCTCCAGGTCCTGAAATGTGTATTATTGACAAGTTGACCACAGGACGCCAGGCTAGGTGACTGACGAGCAGCTCTGGGGCTCTACAACAGGGGCTGTTCCTGCTCACTCTGCACACCACACTTTAAATACAACTCTAAGTCTCACCACATCCTGAAATACTGGGTGGTGAATGGCCTTTACCATTCAACCACTAAACAAAGGAGGCAAATACACTGAGATGAAATGAAATGAGCCACTGGTTCACACTCATAAATGCCTGTGTGCACCTGGACAGTAAACTGGACTGGTCCCTGAACATGGACCTCATCCACTGGAAGGAACAGAGCCAGACGTATCGATGAATGTATGAGCACAGATGAACACACACACTATTGGATGAAGGTAACCCTGGTGAGAAGTTGCCCTCTGGTGGCTCAAATGGGCTGCTACAGTTTTTCTGTAGTGATGTCACAGTTTTAAAACTGGGTCACATGGTAACAGCTGCAACAGTCAACTAGTCAATTAATATTGTGGTAAGTGAACGAGAACAGCTGTGGCCAGCTGTGCTACTTTACTGTCAACAACAGGTCCAATACCAGCTTTATCTATGATCTCGGTCAGCTTGTTGAGATATCATGTTTACCTACTGTCTCCTCAACCACAGAGGGGTGGGGGGTTATTAATTAATGGTGCACATTAAAAAAAAAAAAAATCCTATGTTTGGGGAATTTCTATTAGGAATAATATTCAATAACTTCATTCTTATGTTCGGTAGTGTCATACATTGACATTCTTCCGTAAGAGAAACCTTATTTTGAAGAGATGTGCTTTTTCTTTCTTTTTTATGAGTTTTATAAGGTGTAATATTAATACACAACTACAATAACATTTAACTTTCCCATATCGCGTGCTTTAGTATACCCAGCAGACTAATGATGGTTGGTGGGTGATTTGGATACACATTACACACACACACACACACGCATGCAGTATTCTGTCTGGCTCATCTAGGTATGAGGTATGTCTAGGTATGTCCTCAAAAGCTTGGCACCTTCGTTCATGTGCCCACACCGTCTCTACACTCAGGAGAGAATGTGTCTGTGTCCTGATGGTTAAAAAGAAGACGGTTGGTGAGCCGGCCTCTTCCTACCGGGCTCCAACACTGTGGAACATCCTCCCGTCAGACATCAGGCAGGCCTGTTTGAACGAGGTTTTTAAAGCAACCCATTTATTTACTGTTACATATGGGTCTTAGGTTTTCATCAGTAAAGTCCTGCTTTGTATGTTTAGTGTTTTTTTGTAATGTTCCTGCTTGTAAATTGTTTGCAGTTTTTGATGTGTTGTACAGCACTTTGGTGTAAAGTGCTTTATAAATACATGTATTATTATTATACAGAGCAGCTACCATAGATTGTGTTTAGGGGCATCACTCCTCTTGTACTACAAGTACTGATGGTGTCTTCACTGTTATTGTCAGTCACTCAACAGCTGCCTGAAGGAGAAAACAGTCTGATCCAGGACCAGTCTGTTTTCCACCAGTTACTGGGATGGATGAAGTTTCCCTGAGGAGACATGAGCAGTTTGATGCTCTCCAACATGTTCACGAACATGTTGTTCCCTCTGTACTCGACTCCCTCCTGCTCTTCCTCCTCCTCCTCACCGCACATTTTACTGTTTCTGTTGTCAGACAATAGATCACTCTGAAATACTGAGTGAAACCTAAAGACAACACCAACCACCCTCGGCAACACTGTGACAGAGACTCTCTATCCACGTTGTCGTCCTCCAAACCAAACTACTCATGAATTATTATTGTTTATTTATAACTAATTATCATAATTATTACTAATGAGATACTGTATGTATAAATTTCCCATTTCCAAAATCCTATGACTGTAATGGATCAGACTCATGTGTCACCTGTTCAGTGAGTCCTACCTGGTGAGTGATGATGAAGGTTTTCAGAGCGCTGGTCTCTGACTTCTGATGAAAACCAAAGGACAGACTCGGTCGTCGTTATCAGCTCAGTCAGCTCCTGTCTGCACTGTATTTTCTTTAGGTTTTGATTTTCTCATCCAACGCTTACAAAAATCAAAACCTAAAAAAACAACAGAGCAGCAGAACAGTAGCAGAGTCCAGATGTGACCCGTCATGCTTCCTGTTGAAGTTTAAGTGTTAGAAAAGGTAAAAACACAGAAACTTCCCCGCCCCGCCCCTGTTGATGAACCCTGTTTACCATCCAGCAGCTCATACTGTAGATCAGGATGAAACTGTTTTTGAAATTTCTCTCGCTGATATTGCTGTAGAGCGTGTCACACCTCAAACATCTTGTTGAGGAACTCAAACATCACCGTGGACATTGAAGTTCTGCTTGGTGGCAACTTCCAGTCAGATGTTGGAGCATTAGATGTTGAATAAGCTGCTCTGATGCTGATGCTGGTGACCGAGGAACAGATCAGCTGTCTGGTGTGGAGAACCTGGTATGCAGCTGTAGCATTTCTCCTGAACAGAGAAGAGAGAGAAGACCAGAGTGAAGCAGAGGCTGGGGGCTGACAGCTGGTCTGGCGGTTCATGTACAGGTCTGTCCTGCAATCACACCACATGACGAAGGTCACTCCTGAACCTTAAAACACACCTCATGGTCTCAGAGTTTGTCTTCATTTTGGTTCAGACTAACAAATAGCAGATCGACACATCACCAAGTCCAGTCCAGATCCTCTAGGATGATTTGTTCAGATGTGAAACAGCTGTTAGAGAATAATATTCCACATGATAAATTCATTTTTTCTCTTTACATTTGTGCTGTGGACTGAAAACATGTGACTGTTGACAGGTGTTGTGACTGTGATGTGAGTCACTGCAGTCAATACTGAGGAACAGATGTCTCACTCTGCTGTATAAATCCAGTCTTAGCTGCCTGCCTCCATCAGCAGCCATGTTATCAGTGCAGACTGCGATGACCTCATCACTCCAAGGTTTCTCTACGCTGCTGCTGTTGCCTAGCAACAGGCTCCCTGCATCGCAGTGGCAGTGATACCGAGGCTGCAGCATGTTCAGTACCCGCTCTGCTGCGACAGACAGTGGTTGAGACACTGACCATCTATCTGATGCCACAGACTGTTGTCAGTCCAGGTACAGATGCAACATCTGGATCATCTGTCCACTGACAGTTCTTATATTCTTGACTCATTACACATTGTATTGTATTGTATTTCAAGCCTGTTTTGTTTTCATTTGAACTTTAACAATTAAATACCCAGTATCTTTGCTGACTTGACAGTTGTCCAGAAGACGATCATCAACACCCTCCACGTGGAGCGTGAGCTGACGTAAAAGCTGTTGTGTCCAAGTTTATTCATGTGAAGTGCTCTGACCAAGCACTGAGTCCTTGAACGAACACACTCTCCAAAAGTTGAGCATTTGTGATGTAAATCCTTATTTTAATTTATCTCAGGAAATGTTTGAAACATTGATTTTTAATTTTCATGAGCCGTATACGAAAACAAAGAAGCTGGAAATATGTCACACATGTGTAAAGGATCTAGAATATGAAAATTACACCTTTATCTAATTTTTCTATTATAAATCACGAGTCCAGTTGCAATTATTGTTTCTTATTTGTCTCCATAATCACAGTTATTATTAAATGTTATGTTTCATATATCAGTAAAGTTGCATACATTTGTTTATTTTGTTTTACTTTGTTATCTACACATAAAAGTTGAGCACCTCCTGGCTAACACGTTCTGTCTCAGTCTGACTGATAAATATTTCATCCCACCACACACAGCAGGTGACTCCTCCCTCCTGGATTCCTGTTGAAGCAGGAAGTGGAGATGGTTGTTGTGTTTACATGACAAGGTGTTATATGTCCTTGGAGCAGCTACATCCTCATAGCTGGTGGTTTAACTTAAGTGGAACAAAAGACACAATGGAGCTGAAAGTTAACTCTGGTGTTTGTTTCACTGTCTGGAGACAATGTTTGTGAGTAAAGGAATGAAGTTATGTTGAACATACATTTCTTTTTAACTGGTAAGTAAACAGCTGCTAATGTTAAGGTGAACTATGTAGCAATAAAAAAAACTGAGCTACAGCTCCTTTAATATTGTCGAGTTTATGTCTGGCTAATGGGCACATCAGCAGTAACTGTCGGGACTCACCTGATGTTGTCATGGTACACCTCAGAGATCAACACCTCGCCCTCATGTTTGTAGATATGGAGTCCCCCCATGAGGACAGATCTGTCTCATTTTCATTTGTGTGAAAATATCAACTGTCCATGAGCGAACGTGTAATATGTAATTGTATATCAGCTTCCACAAAGGCAAAGTAAAAATTTGCAAACTCCCAAAATATCTTAAAAATATCAACAAAATAATGTGTAAAAGTAGGATTTGTGGAAGCTGTTATATTTACAGATTACACCGTCTGTTCACATAAATAATAATGAACCAGATCTACTCCTATGGTCGTCCAATCATGGTTGACAGCATCAGTCACTCAGAGAGGATCATGATGAAGAGTCACTAAACAAAGGAGGAGGAGGGTTATTATTACCACAGGAGTTAACTGGGAATCTGCTGTTGTTTATAGATGGTCATTTATCACACAGCCATCACCATTCACCTCTGCCAGGACTCATAATCTCTGTTAAACAACCTTTTACAAAACAAGTAGACAGTTAACACAAGGAAAATAAATAAATAAATAAATAAAAACATCAGACACAGAGATGAATCCTGAATCTCCGTCCTCAGATTTACACAAAGGTACAACACTGACTGTGTCCATTAAAAATGATTTTCAATCAGTTTTCAATACAACCGTTTTAAGCCTTGCTCCTCCTCAGGATGTGTTTCAGATTCAAAGACTGTTGTGTGTAATACCGAACAGCGTCTACTTCCACAAAGTGATCCCTTTAACAATTACAGCTTAACTTAGCCTGCTCCTTCTGTGTCAGACAACATGTAGAGAGGATTTAAAAATACATCCAGTCCACTGATATTCAATATGGGGATGAAAATTGACGTCACTGCTCGCGGCGGTGACGTAAGCAGCTCGCCTGTTTTAACGGAGCTCGAACCCGAACTCAATTTAAAATAACCGACATTTTAACGGTCTTCATCTGAATTGACATTATTCTGCACGCGCACCGTGTGTGGACGCTGGGTTCTTACGGTATTTTCCGCTTTCAAGAAAAACAAACAAGCAGCACGGATTACGGTAATATTTCCTCTTTTGTCGCGGGGACCGAGTCCGAGTCCCTCTCCGACATGTACTGACTGAAGATACCGCCCTGTCTCGTACGTTACGATGGGACTGGAGATAACGTTATATTTATCGATAAACAGTGATTGGAAATACACTCAGTATCGCACACAGTACACGCAGAACTGATGTAAGTTACGGTTAGTGCTAATCACAACCGACATTATATCACGACTTTTACTGTGAAAGCTGCGGTACTGACCACCAATAAACTATAAATCATCCCACTAGCTACACCTGCTAACGTTACCGCAGCAAACACGGTGAGGACTCCTCCGTGATCCCTCCGCCGCCGCTGCTGCAGTGCAGACAGACGGACGGACGGACGGAGAGAGAGGAGACGGTCGGTGGATGTGTCTTGTTTCTGTGTCTTTACCCGGTCCACCGACAGCCCGCCGCCGCCGTGTCCTCTGGTTTTCTTCGCACGGAGCTCCGACAGCCCGTCCTCGCTCCATCAGGACGTTTGACCGTGAAATCCGGACTCTCTCGTCTCCTCCGATCGGAGGCAAGATGTCGGCGGCGGAGGAGCAGACTGTCAGCTGACGGAGCCCGGCCCGGCTGCGTCCCGTTCAGAAACACCACCTTCCTGCACCCTGACTCCTCCCGCTAAGATCAGACTCATCCATTTCACCTCGTGTTTTCACTACAGGTCTATATTTTAGCAAGTCGGTACCAACATCCCGATGTGGTCTCTCACTGACAGAGCCCAGACCGGTGGTCGGTGCTCTGGCCGCCTGTTTAGACCGAGGAGACGAGTGAGTGGATTGGGACGCGTCCCTCCCTCCTCAGAACTAACCATTTTCCGGCAGGCCTCAGATCTGTGGGTCAATAGGACCCACACTCCCTGTTTCCAGGGCTGGATGTTGTCTAGGTGAAACCACCTAAACCCCCCACTGCCCCTGGGGCACCAGAAAGCACTGGTCCTCCTTCATCCTCCACTCTGTGGTCCCAGTCATGCAGTATAAAGACTTTACTTTTGCTTTTATGCTGCACATCCTAAAATGAAGTGCAATCAGGGACAACAAAGAGACTGTCGGGGGCCTTTAGTCCTCCTGTACACCTGCATCTAGAGAGAACTTTTCTAACCACACCTTTCAAAATGTGCACTGCATACACCTGAAGAGCACTGAACATAGATTGTATGACTGGATGGAGCTGTCACCAACACATCTGAAATGTGTCTATAGAGAATAATTCTGTTCCAAGCCTTTGTCTGAAAATAATAATATAAATCGACAAACATGTCTGACATTTTTTATTCGTATTTCTCATTTAAAAGCTTCAGTGTGAAGACAGAGACAAGATAAAAACAATAATCTGCTCATCCGTCAGGGGCAAACATCTCATAAATAATAGGCTAAATAAATAATAATAAATATATCCATTTACATTATTAAATGTGTGCTTTGGGGGGAAGATGTGCTCAGGGTATTTCTATATCTGGGGTATTGTCCAGGAAGCAGGTTTAAAATACTCACATCAGTTAAAACAATGTCTGATTGCCTCTATAATCAAACACTCTTTGAATTCAGTTTTGGATGCTGAAGTGTCGGCTGCTCTACAGTCGCCCTCACTCAGAAACATCACATCCTCTATAGCATTAGAAAGCTGTTCTTCACAGTGAACAATCATGGCATCGGAAGTGATTCTTCACCGATCACAGTCTGTCTGCAGCTTCATCTGTACAGTAAATGTTTCAGTGCAGAGGCCTTGATTTGCAGTCACAGTGTTATAAAGGTGAACAGTGCAGATTATAATCTGATTTGAGGATGAAGAATCCATTTATAAAAGTTGAATGTCAGAGAACAGTCTGTCCTCAAACTGACTGATCAAAGAAGATCTTTCTAAATGTCTATGAATGTTTCCGATCTGCATTGCAGTGTGGAGGAGCGGAAACAGATGGAAATTTAGCGTTTGTTGAAGAAAATCTGACGTAGATTTAAAGTACGGTAATCTGAAGTTGTAGAAACTAGAAATCAAAACCCAGAGGTTCCCTCGGCCTGTGGTTAAGTCACTCAAAGTTTTCACTAAACCTGCTTTCTGGAACAGACCCCTTGTGGTACACACAGAATAAATAAACAGTGAGGTCAGTGGAAATGAGGTACAGCTTTTTTTTGGCTCCACTGAGACTGAACCCTAATGGGTACAGTAGAGAACTGGTCAAACTGGTATCTCCTTAACTCCTTGTACAACCAGTAAACATTTTCCATCTCTTTTCCCCTTGGCGTGAGAAGCTTTGGAGATTTGGAGACATTCCCAGGCAAGGAAAATGTCTAAAAAGACTCAAAGATATAGCCTGACAAGCCAGACTATATCATTAAAATGTATAGTCTGGCAACGACCGGTAGACCTCGGCTCAATCCAGGGGGCGGGATGAAGGCTGTCTTTCAAACTGCCTCTGCACGCAATAGGGTAGCGCTACGACTAATCAGAGCAACGAGCAGGATGACGTTAGCCTGACAGGCTAGACCGACCTGCGGAGCAAATGTATTTGTCGCTAGGGTGCGTCTAGATTTCTATCTGTAATCAAATTATATAATCAAAGATAGGCTACTGGATTTTTGTCAAACTTGGGGAAGTGACTTGTTTTACCAGAGCAACCACAACATCAGACCCTCAGGTGTTAATCATCTATCTATCCGTCTCACACTCTACAAATCATCCCACACTGGAAGTCAAGTTCTGTTGAAAGCACCAAAACAAGATCAGTCCTGAGGCCGTTATGTGCATCAACAGTTGCACAAACAGGGCAAAACCTGGCTGGGAAGGTATTTGACTCCCTGTTGATACAATTTACGATATCAGCGGTGGTACCCATTATTCCCAAATTACCACAAAACACATCTAGACTGAGTGGACAGCCCTCTGGCACCTCTGCACTGCTCCTCCTGGATTTAACAAACACCTGGAGTCTCTCCAGCATCATGACATCAGCTGAGAGGCCGAGCAATGCTATACCTTAATAACTGGAGTACAGCCAATGGTGCCACAGTCAACGTCAAAGTCCACCACCCAGAGCACGTTGAATAAACCTCCTCCAGTCCTGGTATGTGTTGCAGCTCTGCTCTGTTTTCCAGCTCAACCTTCACTGCAGCTGGGTCTTGGAAACTCAGTTTACTGAAAACTGTTCCCTCAACTACCCAACAATATTCCTAACCAATGTCAATAGTTCTTCCCCTCCGAAAACTGCCCAAACTAATTCTGCCTCTCTTTTTTGTACCATGTGATGGTTTGCTAGAAAACTCTTCAAGGCCACCAGAGGACCCTTCTTGCCCCTTTTCTGCAACCCCATTTTCTCCACAACTGGCACAATACTAACCCTCTGACCAGAATCCAGAAGAGCAGACACGATGCTGGATGATACATCATGGAAACTGTCTTGAGGCCTGATGATTACACCAACAAAACCTGATCAGCACTCTAGCACTCTCACAGGCATAGAGATGGGGTGATAGACAAAGGTTCAGTAGCGAGCGGGAATGCAGACCTGAGCATGCTGGTCCTAGATGTCTTTGATACTGGCGGCAGAAACTAGTTTTACAAACATAGACTCGTGTGTCTGGTAGGAAATGAGCGTGGGCTTCAGGAGTAAGACAAGCTCCACATGAGAACCAAACTAAACTCCTGCGCAGAGGAATAGTTTCCTGAAGTCGCTCTGGGTGAGAGGGAAGGTTTTTCACACCTGTTTTCGTCATGTCATTCAACTCCGCCTTCCTGAATTTTAGATCACACCACAAATGCCTGCAAAGATGCCTGTACAGATATCCAAAGTCAACGACATAACTCTAGACAGAACAACCGTGGCCGAGCGCCTCCACTAACACGTTCCACAGTGCGGAGAAGAGTCAAAACCATTGGGGAACAGGAGGAGTCCCTGTTGTGTTATTAACTTAAAACTACAAGTGATCAGTGATTTATTTAGTTGATATTTGTTTCGAATCATAAATTATTGTGTGTTGTTTTAACTTCAACTTAATCTATGTCAAGTTGCTTTACCATTAAAAAGCTCCAGGGTCCAGGTTTGACAGTAAATTTAAATAAAAACAGATATTTTCTGACAAAGATTTTGGTTCTGGCTGTATCCAGCCTCAGAGTTGGAGGACCAGGACATGTAACTGCGAGTGGAGCTGTGGCATTGGTCCATCATAAGTACCATGTTCAAGCATTGGTAAGGTTGTTCACAGTGGACATACACAACTAAATCAACCTCTGATGGTTCAGTTTCTACTGACATGAAAAAGAAACTTTACTGAATGAGTCAAATATCACTTAAGTCTTCCTCCATGTCTGTCCTCTTCCTCTCACAGTCTTCTCAGTCCTGGATTCACCATCAGCTGATCCTGCTCCCTGACCTACATCACATCCTGACATTATCTGATAAGACATCATCATCACCGCTATAAGGGTCACATGACATCCACAAAGAAATCACTGGGGTTTCCCATGGCGAGATGAAAGGACTGTCTGGAGGCAGAGATTTCAGGAGGGACGGAGGAAATCTCTCCCTGCTGACCTGGAGATGGAGATGGAGAGTGAGGCAGCGCAGGGTCCTTTGAGTCACTGTCACCCTGGAGACCAGAGATGACGGTTGGAGGTTGCTGGGCGCTGTTGTCACCAGGGGAATCTGTCACAGGGCGTTTGGTGGGATCTGATTGGCTGCCTCCTCCTCCCTCCTTCTGACCATCACTGCAGTTTGAGCCACTGCTGTGACTTCCTGTTCAGATACAAGAAGATATGATGTCAGTTAAAGGCTACAGAAATTATTATAAGTCCACTATGAGAACATCTGGTACACCACATCTGTCTAACCTTCACTGTGCTGACTTCCTCCTCCACCTCCTACCCAGGCTGGCAGCTGCTGGAGGAGGCGAGGAGAGCTGTATGGGTGTGGGACGGGGTACTGGTAGGGGAAGGCTTGGGACCACTGAGCACCTGATGCCAGGGCCAACGGCTCACTGTCTGATCCTGGTCCTTTGGTCTCTCCTTCTTGATCCACCAGAGTCATCACACCCAGTTCTGACAGACAGGACAAACCATATCACCGTTACATGTTACAGGAAGGACAGGGGGCACTTTTACTGTAACACTTTAACAGCAGTTTTCTACTGTGATGTTCTCATTACAGGAAGTATTGTTGGTATTGTTGTTGCATGAATACTTAATGATGTGAATATGTCCTCAACCTGGTAAATGGCTGCTGGAGCTCAGACTGGACCTGGACCTACACTGAACTCTGAGTGGCGTTATGTTTAAACAGATGTAAGATAAATGCAGCCAAATAAAACATCATGAAGAAGCTCAGGGAGCTCAACAGAGAAACTATTATAGGTCTGAACTATGAATAAACCTTATAGAAAGAGGCTAAAAGTACACTTTAAACTTTATGCCAAGATTGCTACAGTGAGATGTACACTGATGTGCAATGGCAAATACAGTATTAGAAATCTTATAATGTCCATGATTTGCAAATTTGGCATGTAAAATTGTACAATGATGGGTCATGTGATCAAAAGACTTTTAAACACACCCAGGAATACAGGAGGCCAACCTGATGAAAACACATTGTTTGCTACAAATAAATCACAGTGAGTCGTTTCAGTGTGTGGAGACAGAGACACCAGTTGACTGCAACGATAGAATGTTAATAAGTAAATGAAGTGAAGAAGGTTTCTGGTTTCAGATAATGAATTAGAATCAAGCAATTATCTTATTGATCATTATCAAAGAGAAACTCACTGTTTTCAACACACACTGAGATGAGCTGTTGTTTTACCCTACAATAATTACTATATCTACATGAATATATGCACAATTAGAATAAACTGTAAGACTGATTATCATAAATTTATTTAATCTAATCTAAGGAGAGAAATCCTGGGAATCCCAGGAAAGTATCTATTCTTAATTTGGTTGATTGTTTCAAAGTGATGGGGAAACATTCCCAGATTTCTACAAACAGAACAATCAATCATTTCAAAGATAAAGTTTTCATGGTTTAATGTCTGGTTGTTGAAACTGTGTTGTTTTAAAGTAGGTGAATTATATGCATAATGATTTACCATTTAGTTACTGAATTCTATGGCTCAATTGCAGTTCAGGTCGATTTTCATAGATGCAGTGTTTCAGGGCCTTTTGTTACCATCTTGTGGTCATTATGAAACTGCAGCTTCAGACACTTTAGGTAAAATCTGGGTCTAACAAAGGGCTCATTTTGATTAATGTGAACTATGTATTGTATAAACTGTAGACTGATATATGTCAGACCATCCTCACCTCCACAGAGGTCTCCAAACACGTAGTAGCACTGCTCAGAGAAGGTGACCTTGTTGACAGTGTGGCGGATATATCTGGCCTTCAGCAGGTTGCCTGCGTACTTCCTGGCTTCACGGCGGTCCGTGAAACCTTCCACATTATGGTGGAGCCAGTCCACCACATCCGAACCTGGACAGATAGATCACAAACTGATCTTAGTCGAACCCAAACTCAGACATTTAGATCAAAGCACTTTCGGATTTTGGATCAATATTTTTTAAACAAGGCAGATGTCGGCATCTCAGAGCACCTATCATTTAGAGACATAACCACACTGAACGATAGACTAATATCCTGAAGCCACATCTGACTCATAGATCTTGGATTCTATCCTTCTAAACATCAACAAACACTGTATGATCAAAGAGCTACCGTTTTTTCTTTCCGTGTGAGGTGACCTTTCATCTTACTTGATGATGATGAAGTAAAATTAAAACTTGCTGCTTCTTGTTATATTTCTCTGCATTCATGTTATTTTCTATATTTTCATACAAAGGTTATGTTTTTGTGTCAAGTAAGCAGATCAATGAAACACTTCCATATTTGTTGCAGCTCAGTGAGTATTATTATGAAGAAAACCCAAATCATGAGATGCAGTGTTTCCATTTCACATCCTGGGACATTTGTTTCCTATATCCTGTCAACAGTTCATAAATGTCTTCACAGATCATCTTCAGGGAGCAGCAACAGTTTGACTGGTAACCGTGGTGGACAGAAGAGCCTGTGAGGTTTCTGTAAAAAGCAGTAGTAGGAGCTATCAGTCTGGGTCTTTAAAGGTCTCTGGTCACCATGAGCACTGTATAACATTGTCCCAGTGCACAAAGCCCCAGGTTGATCCTGCTAAACGATGCAGACTGAAATACGAGGTGGAATTTCTTACCGATGAAGGCGTTGGGGATGGTGATCTTCAACCACATCCTGTCCCGAACCTCCAGGCCTGACTCTGGATTGGCCATCGCCTTGACAACTTCTGTGATGTCGCTGTGGATGGTGAGACGGTTTTCTTCATGGACGCCTGATAAACAACAGCAGCAAGTTATTGTCAGAGTCATGGATGGACGGACGGATGGATGGACGGATGGATGGATGGATGGATGGATGGATGGATGGATGGATGGATGGATGGATGGACGGATGGATGGATGGATGGATGGATGGATGGATGGATGGATGGATGGATGGATGGATCATGGATGGATGGATGGATGGATGGATGGATGGATGGATGGATGGATGGATGGATCATGGATGGATGGATGGATGGATGGATGGATGGATCATGGATGGATGGATGGATGGATCATGGATGGATGGATGGATGGATGGATGGATGGATGGATGGATGGATCATGGATGGATGGATGGATGGATCATGGATGGATGGATGGATCGATGGATGGATGGATGGATCGATGGATGGATGGATGGATGGATGGATGGATGGATGGACAGACGGAAGGATGGATGGATGAATGGATGGATGGACGAATGGATGGATGGATGCTAGAGGGGCTGATGGGAGTCTTACCATAGTGTGGGAGGAGCCTCCCTGTCATTGCGGCAGTGTGAGACACCCAGGCAGCGGGGTCGATGGGACGAACTGGTTCACCTTAAGAGGAGTTCAAGGAAAAATAGAGGAGAGGGAATTAAAATGACTTTACTGGATTAGACTGAATGAGTTTAATTATTCAGTTTAATAAATGTATTAGTGTATTAGTGTTCCGTATTAGTGGGAGCTTCATGCCAATGTACAGACATTAGTTTTTCTCATCTAGAAAATACTTTTTACTGACACAATGTGGTGTTTACATGCACTGAATAGTTTACAGACTGTACTGAGCAGGTTTCTCAGGTTTCAGACTGAATGTCAGAGTGAGTTTAATGCTGAGGCTCAAGTGTCATCTCACTGACAGCTGACTCACTTCTCGGCAACGTGAAGCAACCTCGTGGGTTTGGGTCCCAACACTTTGCCACTGTTAATGTCACTGGACTGCAGGCAGGTTAACAGACAGAGACAGACAGACAGGTTAACAGACAAGAAAAGCAGCTCAGTTAACCAACCCATCTAACAGAGCATCGAAAAGTGAAAAGAACGGGTTAATATTCGGTGCAACACTCCCTGCAGAGACAAACCAGCTGAAACACGGAGCAGTGTGGTGTTGATGATGATGATTATCACTTCTCCACCAACAGAGGGAATCTTGTTGTTACTTGACAAATAGTGACTTGATGGGGCGTACTTCAGAAGAGGCACAAAGCAGCAGTCTGTAATCTACCGCCTGAGGGAGCAAATGTGATAATATAGGTCTTTTCAGCAGGTTGGCGCAGTGCTGCGATGTTGGGAAAACAGGATGGCAGCAGCATATCTGGATGTGTTGCTAAGATGCTGCAGTTTGTGTTCGCTTGTCGACTTCAGCTCTGTGTGACCTCTGGTACCTGAGCTAACAGTGTGAGGTATTTCAGTCTGAACCACAGAGGTGAGTGATGCAGCTAGCCTGGCTAAAACCTGACGCTACAACACACACTGCTCTGTTTGATACACCGCTGGCTGGGGCTACAGGCCCAACCTTCACCACAAGATGGTGACAGAGATCAAATCAAACAGCAATGTGGTAACAGTAACAAGAGTAGTAGTAGCAGCTGTAGCAGGACAAGTAGTAGTAGTAGATGTAGTAGCAGAATTAGTAGCAGACAGTAGTAGCTGTAGTAGTAGATATGACAGTAACAGAAGCATGTACAACAGTGATTGAAATTAGCCGTAAAAGAAGTATTATTAACAATAGCAGTGGTAGTAGTAGTAGTAAGAGAGCCAGTCTGACCCTGGTTTGTGGACGATCTCTCTCAAGACTCGAACAGCTTCATCATTACTCATGTTTTCAAAGTTGATGTTGTTCACCTGAAACAGGAGAAAGCACTGGTGTTAGTGTTGGTACCGCAACTGAAACAAGCACTGTAGCATTATCAACAGTAGCAGTGGAGTGGTAGCTTTCAATTTTGTTTTTGTTTTTTTACCTTTATTTATTAGCCATAGTGAGAGACAGACAGGAAAGTCAAGGAGAGAGAGGGAGGGGATAATGCAGGGCCAGTTTGCTGGTCTGTCCTGAACCCAGGGCCCCACTGTAAGGTCTAAAGCCTAATTGATACCCGCTACTCCAGGTAGGCCAAAAAGGCACCTGCATTGTAATAACAGAATAGTACTATTATAGTATTGGTATTAGTGTTGTAGTGGTGGTAGTACGGTAGCGTGGCAGTAGGGTAGTAGTAGAGGCATCCTGATGAGAAACCCAAACCACTTCAGCTGGATGATTTTCACATGAAGGCAAGCTCTGCTCCATGGTCCCTCCAGATGTCTCTTCCTTCATGTGTTTCTCTGGCTGAGAGGAACTGGTTAAACAAGAGCTTTGCCTCTTGGCCGAACTTCCTTTTCACCACAACTGTCTGGTAAAACATGCAACTGTCAGTCTCCTACTCCATCCTAACTTCACCCATGAACAAACCCCTGAGATACTTCACTTCAACATCTCATCACCAGCTCAGACAGAACAGTCTGCTGATTTCCAGGTGAGAGCTCTATGGCCTCCGACTTGATATGACTGACTTTCTCCCATCACAGCTGCCTCACACTTGGCTGCGTCCAGGTAAGACTGGATATCATGTTCTGACGGAGCCAAATAACTACACCATCTGCAAAAAGTCTGCAATTCAGAGGCCCTCAAACCAGACACATTGCACCTTGGCTGAGCCTTGAGGTGTTATCTTCAAATATCACAAACTACTGCTCCTCCTGGATCACAGGTTCAAGAGTTGGTCAGAGTTTCCTATCGAGCACCCTGGAGTAAACTTTCCCAGGGAGACCCACCTTCAATTCCCCTGTTTCAAAAAAAAAGGGCACCACTATGGTCTGTAACTCCTCAACATCCACCCAACATGGAAGAGGTGTGTGAGCAATGATAGCCCAACAATGTCCCAACTAAGCCTCCAGTATGTCAGGGTAAATCAAAGTTTAAAGTCATTTATTGTCATTCCACTTCATGTTAGACATGACAGAACGAAATCTGTAGGTCCCAGATGAAAATAAACAAATATAAAACCTAAGAACAGGCACAATCTAAAAACAGACATTTCTATAGACAGACACTTAAAATTAATACGTCCCATCCCATCCACACTGGCACTGGAAAGCTTCTTACTACCTCAGTGACCTCTGAGTCTTCAAACTCTACACCCTCCTTGGAGGATATGTAGACTTGGTTCAGAAGCACCACAAGGTAGACTTTTCTACCAGCGTTGACATCTCAAGACAGGACACAGCCTAAGTTGAGCTCCTCTTTTAACATCTGCAACCAACAGCTGTCTTTCTGCTCGCCCGGCGGAAGCTTTCTGCTGCTTTCTGCTGACAGCTAACCTCACCACTGGAGCAAGCTCTTTGGTTCACGCCTCAACAGGCACAGATGACTGCAAGACCACAGCTTCTACCCTCTGTCGACTATGCAATAAAGACTTGGAGAGTGTCCCACCCGGATCCCGTGTCCCCAACCTCCCAAACCAGGGAACTCCCCTCTGACGTCTGGCTCCAGGAGAAGGCCCCAGTTTCTCTTTAAAGACAGCGCCAGTCTTTTATGATGTTGATCTTAGTCAGTCCGCTCCCCTGGGATCACTTTACCCTGGGAGACCCTGATAAAACATTAGGGTGGTGACTCTCGGAGTAGTATTATTGTAGTAGTATTTTTGTATTGCAGTAGTACCTGCAGTAACATGTCTCCAGGCTCAATACGTCCGTCAGCTGCCACGGCTCCTCCTTTCATGATGGAGCCGATATAAATCCCTCCATCTCCTCTGTCATTACTCTGACCTACTATACTAATCCCCAGGAAGTTATACCTCTCTGAGAGACAGACAGGAAGAGAGCGAAAAGCAGACAAATAGGTAGAGAGACAGATAGAAGGACAGACAGGGAAAGAGAAAGACAGAGAGAGAGGTAGATGGATGGCATAGAGAGACAAGAGAGAAGCAGACAAACAGAAAGAGAGGGAGAGACAGGGAGGACAGAGACAGAGGGACAGTGTTAGCAATGTGCAGGAGTCATCAACACAATAACTACTGTATTATTATGTGAAACACAGATATGAACAGATAATGATGATTCAGTATTAATGTGATAAAAGCTTCATCTAACACCTGATTAATCTGAGGATGTTTTACATTAAAAGGTGAAATCTGATCATCAGCTGTCGGCGGTCACATGACCATCAGTCAGACTGTCAGACAGACGTGTTGAGTGCAGCTCTGTACTCACCCATGTTCAGAGTTACAGTGATGATGTTGAGCGACATAGTGGAGTCAGTGACACTGCTGAAAGACACAGACTGACAGAGAGACAGAAAGACAGACAGGAGGAGAGACAGATATAGAGACATGTGGACAGACACATATAGAAGAGAAGACAGCGAGGGACAGATCAGTGATGATAAATTTACACAAAGAAGACAGAAGAAAGAAGGTGTTTGACTGGCAGCATATCCTCAAACACTTTCAACACTATTAGACCAGATTAAACCAGATTAGTGAAGTTGTCTTCGGTCGCCCCCCCCCTCATTATTCAGGTCATCACACAGTCAAATACATACAGTATGTCAGGAATGAGGAGACCAGTTAAGATCACTGCCTCAGTCCACATCCTGCTACTTAGAGTAACTGGCATAAAACATGGTCTGTGTGGTCACAGTGACCTTTGACCACTCGGAGGACGCACGCTGTACCGCACGTCAAATGTGAATCAGATCTGGTCCATGACTGAACAACAGACAGTTCAGTTCAGGATTAGAGGACTGAAGATCAGTTTGTTTTTTAAATCTAATTCATCATCGGAGAGAATCGCGAGGTGTTAACAGAGAGACGTGTTTAGTGTGCGTATTCACCCTCTCCATCCGCGAGGTTTTGGGTTTCCGATGGCGGCGACGTTGTCGCCTGACAAGTCGTGGCGAGGAGCTGTTCTGCTCTGTTGAGTGGCTGAACCTGGTGTGACATCACAGAGGGAAACAAATTGATACAGGTGAAACAGGAGAAACTCTGCTGTTACATCTATGGCTGTTAAATAACAAGGTGTTCATCAACCAATTATTACAAATCATTAAACCATTATCATGAAAATAAAAATAAATAAAAAAAATCACTAAAGATAAAAAAAAATTAGAAATAAAAAGAGTAAAATAAAAAATAAAAAACTAACGTAACATCTCATAGTATTCCTTCTAAATGTAGCAAAATGTAAAAGTGAAAATTCTGTTGATATAAATAAATGTATTTTTAAATTGTCTATTTTACAACAAATAATATCATATCATTTTTAAAAAAAGAAATAAAATATAGAAATTAGACACAAAAATGATCAATCCAAAACAAACTGAACATCAAAAATAATCAGATAAATTACTAAGAATAGTTTAAAAACTGACGTACAAAATACAAATTCAGTTCCTTCATTTTGTTTCTAAATCTAAAGCAATAAATATACTAGATAAAATAAAAGATATTAGTAAAACTACAAAATAAAATAAAACCTGAACTTTAACTATAAAATGTTGCAAAATACAAACTATATAACAGTAAATAGTATTTGGAAAAATCATCTTAAAATCAGTATTAATAAGTAAAAAACAAACCTTTAAACAAAAACTGAAAGCAGTAAAATGTAAGTACACAAAGAAACTTTTAAAAAGCAGTGATGATGAGTAAAATGTGATGAATCCGTTGTGCAGGAGCTCAGTGTTTTTCTCTGTGATACAGGAACAGATTTTTTCTGCTCTCATATCAGCAGGAACTCTTTTATGTGCGAGACAATATGTCACGTAAGTAAGAAGGTCACGTGACCTGCAGCAGCCCATCAGAGCCGCAGGAGGACAGCAGAGTGTGAACAGGTTTACTGGGGCAGAAGAAGACGACCTGAGGGCAGGTGAGTGCGCTACAACCAGCCCACCAATCAGAGAGGAGTGCCGGTGACGTCACTGAGCTGCATGACTGAGGGTTTCGTTCAGATTTTTGTGAACAAATCAGTTTACAAATGATAAATTAAAAAACAAAAGTGGGCAATGTTCACACAGTGGCGTGCGGTTTAAGCGGTTTTACGGCACGTCACATGACATCCTCATAGACACAACCCAGCGTCAGTAGTGTACTGCTGCACTACAGACATACTGACACGTCTACTGCTGACAGTTTACAGTTACATTCAGACAGAAAAAAGACACGCTTGTATGCATGCTGTGCCTGGCAGGTATTTCCTGTACCTTATACACCACCTAACTATTAACTGCACTCTTTCCACTGTCACAATAATTCATTTAGTTTGAATGGTGGTGATTTGGGGCTGGTGATGGATGACAGAAGGATATTTGATTGGAGAAAAGAAACTGAACAAATAAACAAACACACTCTTTGTAACTATGAAGTGTGACTTTTTTTTAACCATGAACGTGAACTAGTTCATTTTCATCCATTCATTCATTTAATGAACTGTTGAGTTGTTTTCCACAGACGACAGTGAGCTCTTGCCGATGGCTGTTGAGGTCGGCGGCGGCGGCTCTCTTGTCCTTAATCCAGGCAGTGCACAGATTGGTCCGTGTGGCCCCACAGTCCTTGGTGACTGCTCTATCGCCCTCTCTGAGCCCACTCCTCTTATCTGTTACCGCGCCGGACGGTAGCCTCCATGTTGAGCAGAGGCAGGTTATCAGCTGTTGGTTGGATGGGATTATAAGGATGGAGATACTTCAGGATCAGGACCGTCCATCAACCCTCTGTTAATCACTCAGCGTGGGTCCCATCCATCAGCAGCTGTTTCACTGGGGCTACCAGGCGTTCATGCAGTGCAGTGAGCTTCTTCAGCCACTAGGTGTCAGGGCCTGGTGCTGTCCAGCTCTCCCATCCATAGCATAGAGACTGGGCTCTACCTCTTTTATACACAGTCTATGGCTCTACCACACCAGACAGGACTCCACGTGCAGTCTGCCCCACTGAGCTCAGTGTAATAGCTCATATGCTCGCTAGGCAGCGCCGTGGAGTTATGTTTGAGTGGTGTTGACAGCAGGGCCGTTGCTAGGAATTCTGGGGCCCCTTAAAGAATACTAAAGTGGGCCCCTACCCGCTGACTTTTGACACTTTTTGCCTTCTTTGTTTTGATGCTAATGCAGCATTACTATGAGTACTAGTCAGGGTTTTATGCAGAATAATTCAGTCATACAAAGATTAGACTAACTGGGTTTTTTGTGGGCCCTACTGGGCCCCTAGAGTTATCATCACCTTTCTCCCCTATATACAACGGCCTTGGTTGACAGTAGTAGAGGGAGAATGAAACATCTTTATGATAACACACATGAAGTCTCCCGACTCTTTTTCCAGGATTATAAAACCTTCTACAGACACAATTTGTATGTGTACGAATACATAACGATTATAACTGACCTTCCTCCCGAGTCATCCTCAGATGAGCAGAAACTGGTCGTCTCTAACTCGCTGCTCTGTTGGGTTGACGAGCTGTCGCCTGCACTCGTTGGTCGTGCCCCATTCTGATCAGCTGGTTGGTGGGCGTGGCCATTCAGACGCTCCCCTGCACGCACACAAACAGCAGGATGATTGGCAGACACTGTGATCCCACTCTACAGGTGGGTTTAAAGGTTAAAGTATTCATCAATACATTAATTATACTGCTTATCGACGGGGGTTTTAACAAAACCATTAAGAAACCTGTCTGGAATCCAGAAACTAAAATTTACTTCAATGTTGATCAAAATGATCTCCAGTCAATCTCTAATTTCTGTTCTTATTTACTATTGGTTAGTTTTCATGAGTCAGATGAACCTGGTGGAGTGTAGATATCACAATGTAGAAGAAACAGGAACAGGAAAGTTGAGATTCATGTATGAGTTCAAATGGGGATTTTACATTTGGTGTTGTATGTTTTATTGTTTTGAGCCCAAACTGAAGGCGATTTTCTGTCACTTGTGATGGACAATAAGGTTTTTTGAATTGAACTGAACTGAAGTAGTCCAGTAGCCTATACTGTAAGTACCTGACATGTGCCGTTCATAGTTATACAGTATTTGAATAAAGTAGTTACTAGTACTGTACTAAATAACAGGGTGATGAAACCTATCGTAATGAGAATGTGTTCTTCATGTTTCCCTCCATTGTCACCAGTTTTGTGTCTCTGTGGTGTCTTACCGCGCTCGCCGGCGTCTCTCTCTGTTGGTGACGTGACCTCTGACCCCTGCGGTTCATCGTGGTAGGTGACAGCGGCAGCACTGAGCGGTAAACAGAGAGACACTTGTGTATGAATCATCCTGTCTGTCACAGTGAAGATCAATACACCATTTACTGATCATCAGCCGTTTCATTCATTACGTAACGAAAGGTGAGTTGAGCCGAACACGCTCGGTCATGGACTCACTGGAACGACGGAGGTCTGGAGTCTCCGATCCCGCCCGTCCTCTCGGTGCGGGGCGCCTGGCTGGACAGCGTGGACAGTGACTGGACATCTGACCCCCGAAAATCTGACTGAGAGGCGTCTGAGGACACGACCTGAAGAAAGACAGAGGACAGGAAGACACCTAGTTAAAGAGTTAACATCCGAGTGTGTGTGTGTGTGTGTGTGTGTGTGTGTGTTCCTGACCCAGCAGACGACACGTCCATTCAGACAAGGCAGCCTGGCATCATCGTCGCTGATCTCCTCCTTCACCACCCTGTTAACACAAATCATCATTACGTCATCATTACATCATCATCATCATCATGTTAGAGGTTTCTGATGTGAAGCTAATCTAAAATGAAGCTGGGATGTTTGTTTCTGCTGTTGATCCTGGACAGAGAGGAACCGCAGACTGAAAACAGACGGACTGAGCCTCTGTAACATCACTTAGAGGTCTCCGGAGCTCAGACTGGGACAAACTCACACCGCAATCGTCCTCTAAAACAATATGGGCAAAGAGGAGGGGCGCGTCTCAAGCCGAGATTTCAGTTCATGCTCCAGCTTGAGTTGAGTGAGTTTTATTAAAAGATTCACCTCCATACAGTCGTCATGAAGGAGAAGATGAGCTGGAAAGACTGAAACCACTTTCATATCAGCCTGTTGACATGTTTATTTCTGCTGCACAGCTGGACATTTAACATGGGAGTCTATGGAGACTAATCTAGTGTCCATTTGAAGAAGAGCTGTTTCTGGTTTCCTCTGTGGTCATTTTTCAGCCTCAGACACACAGACACAGTCTGTCGGGTCTCGGAGCCAGTAACATCATGGTGGTGATCAGCTTGACCAGACAGAGATCTTCCTAAAGTCTGGCACTGGCACATGAGGACAGATAAACACCTGGTAAAGTCCTCAAATCACCCCATGTTGCCACAATGACACACAAACACATAATGTGACGGCCAACACAGCTGTTGCACTCGTGAGTCCTGTAACCACGAGGGGGGATTAAGGTTATCGAGATAACTCCAGGTTTAACTCTGGACGTTCAGAGCTACAACGGTGCTTCGTTCTTTAATCTGCACCGGAGCAGTTCAGCGTAAGACGACGTGGTGATTTAGCTCAATAACAAGTGAACCATGCAGCACTAAAAGCCCTAAAAGAGTTAAACCTGAAGTTACCTCCATAACATTAGATCCTGCTCCACAGTACAGGCCTCTGGGAAATGGAAATGTAAAAATAGCTGGCCTTTATTATCCCTGAGTAGTGTCTGCAGGTTCCTCTCAGGCTGCAGCACCCACTGCAATGAGGCAGGTTTGATGTGACATTATAAACAGGCCGCGTGTGCCCCTCCCTCACGGACAGAACGACAACAGTAATCCTGAGTAAACACAGATACACAAACTAAGTCTGCGTAAATCTTTAGCAGATTATTCAGTCGTCTTCACTGGTTCTGCTGTGATGGTCAGAACAATGACTGTTGTACAGACGATGATATGAAATTCTCATTCATGTTGAGTTTAAAGTCTGTTGAAAATCTCTGGATCAGTTCAGCCTTTGTTCACCTTGTTTGTTGCTGATGCTGCTCGGCCTCTGTGTGCTTCTATTGGGAGCGTGTTTAACATGCACAAGATAAGTATTGGTTACGACTATACTGGCTGCCAGGCCTTGAAACAGAGTCCATAACAGAAGCAAATATAGTCTGTAGTGCATTCAGCCATTCTGTCAAGATGAGTGTTGTTGCTGTTCTCAATTTCCTGTGACTCCAGCAGGACATTCAGTCTGTGCTCTCGTCACAGTCCAGTCTGTCTCAGTGCACAGGGTTTGAAGGTGTAAGTATGATCTGTTCTGTGGAGCTGAGGCAGTGTAGTAACCCTCCTTGATGTTTGCATACGACAGATCAAGAGTCTTATTTTCCCTTGTGAGACAGTCAACATACTGAGGGAAGCCAGTCAGGTGAGAAGTGACGTGGTTATGTAACGATACTGCCCTGAAATCATCGGGGTGCTGGTCTGTGCTCTTCGGTTGGGATGGATGTAAACAACAGTACATGAGTGATGGTGGGATTTGTTACCCTTTACCCACACTTGGTCTCGTTCATGCCAGACAGTCTATGGTTCATGGTGTGTGTGTCAATGACAGGGTGAAAAATGTATGTAAGAACATGTATGGCATGGTATAACGGCATGGTAAACCAGTCTCTCTTTCTCAGCAGACAGTAATGCAGTTTAGTCTCCACTTGGGCAGAAGTTGCAAGTCTGAATCATGAGCCCGCATTCAGACTGCTGGGTCAGCATTCAGATTATTGTGATCAAATAGGCTATATTTTTGTGGTATTTTTCTAATGTATTTTGCTTCATCGGCAAAATGCTTCTCCTTCCAGCTGACTTCAATATTCAACTTGACATCCAACAGGAAAACAACACAACCTTTAATTCGCTTTCAGATTAAACAGCTTTGTGTCTTTTACCATCATCTGGAATCAATAATCACCCCCCATACCTATCAGTTATCATTGAGATCTGTCTTTAATCAATCAGGCCTATATCATCAGTCACAGAGCTACTATTTGAAAATATTCTGGCCTTCCAGCTGACCCACCCAAAGAAAAGCAAATGCGGTGCTTATTGTGTATTAGGCTTTCTAATAACTCTGATTGGTGTAGGATGCGTGTGTTGCGTCAGCAGCACTGACATGCTGCTCTAAGGTCCTGCTCAAGCTGAATCAAGCTGAACGGGCCTGAAAGTTAAAAACCGAACCCGGTCTGACCCGCGGGTTTTGAAACCCAGACCCTGTTGGTCCGAACCCGACCAGAGAGAGAGAGAGAGAGAGAGAGTAAGAGCGCGACATGACCGAATTAATCTCTACATTTTCGGACCGAACTGACAACGTCCGGTCCGTGAGAACTCAAACCTAAGTCCAAAGGATCCATGCAAAAGAACAGCCAGGCCAGAGAGCAGAGGAGAGGGAGACAGCAACAGGTGTGTGTGTGCGTGCGTGCGTGCGTGCGTGCGTGCATGTGTATGACAGTAGCTACAGCCATCATACAGATGCGAACAGGGCAGAAGTGGTGGTGGTGTGGTCTTAAAGAGGCTCATGGTGAAGCAGAGGAAACTGGCCTTGAAAGGCTGGTCCAGGTCCAAAGATTGAAAAAACAAAAGTTGAGTTTTTTCTCTCCAGCCACAGTCCCCCCCCCCCCAGTAGACCAGTGTCAGTCCAGCCATTCTTCGATCTCGGTCAGTCAGTAGCTTCCCATTATATTCTTCTCAGAGTGCACCAGAATGCTTCATTTACCTATTAAAATCATAAAAATCTTCTGGGGGGAGGATCCCCCAAGACCCCCCCTACAGGGGTTTACTTTACCATCATTCAGTTTGTAGGTACCTATGTTTGTTTGTATGTGCAATGTATGTGTGTGAGAGAGAGACATTTAACTACATTAAACATTATGATTATTGTTATGAAAAGACTTTTTTTTTAATAAAAATGAATTACATGGTGAAAATGTTGTTGTAAATGAGAGCAACAGTAAAGGATATTTGAAAAAAAGAACCCCCCCCTCCACAAGGCTGGCTACGGGCCTGATATTTGTTCTGATCTGTTTCGTGCTCTTGTTCACTCATCACACATATCGACACTGATAATCGGTGGTATCGGTTATTAATCACGTGACTCACCCGAAGTCATCGTCCATGGACTTGAAGAAGAATTTGACGTTGGGTTTGTTCAGGACCTGCTTGAAGTCCGCCAGGGTGACGCGCTCCGCGGGCACGTTGATCCGGATCAGGTAGGGGGTCTCCTGGTCCTCCAGGTGGTAGATGACCCGGGTCCCCTCCGCCATGCTGTCACCCATAGTGCCCGGAATGATCCAGGAGACCGGCACGGTACGGAACGGCCCGGAACTCCCCACCGGCCTGGAGGAGGGATAGACGCAGGGAGGGAGGAGGACGAGGGGAGGTGTGGAGGGAGAGAGGGACCACACACTGTCTCTGTATCTCTCTCTGTCTCTCTCGCTGTCCCCCTTTCTCTTCCCGAGGCCTCCTCAGTTCTGGCCCAGATGTGTCGGTCCAGCTGTTGCAGGTCTGTGATGCTCTCAGTCTCCTCCGGATGTTACACCACCGTCAAGCCCAAACACAATTTAATAGGGTATTTCCGATACAGGCCTTCAAAATAAGAGCATAGGATAACCGCTGCAGACGGGGTTTGTGTCAAATCCATGTTATCTACACGAAACTAGCAGCGCAGGTCTGGACTCTGGACCAGCCTCTTTGTTATGACCCATGAACTCCCATAGTGAATATGTAACTACGTATTATATTTGTAAATGTTAAGTAGGTCTGACTGCACCTCCCCTGGTAGAGATGAAGTATTTCTAGATTATTGGACTTTGACCTCAATATTTTAAACTAAAGGCAGGATAATCTGGTGACATCATTAGAGAGTTAGAGTACTATTATTTAGTATTTTATCCTTTATATTTAAGTATGATTTTATATTCAAAGTGAAAACAAAAACATTTAAATAAAATCATCATCATCATCTGGTCTGACGATGTAGCGCGTTTAGTGAGAAGAGCAGCTGATCAGCTCGGCCGCACTCTCCGACTTTTAATTTGAAGGCAGACTCACGGGACTCTGTGGAAACAAACTGCTGACATCATTATTGTGATAAATATGTTCGACTTTACATTTCCGGTTCACCTAAAAATAAAAGCATCAAATGAATCAAAGTATGACGCTGCTGTTTTATGACGAGGAGACGAGTCGAGATGTAAACATGTAAAGATGTAAACATAATAAATGTAGTTTTAATTAATGTTGTGGACTGATTAAAAAAAAGACAAGATAAAAAAAAATGACAAAAAGGATAATAAGATTTAGATTTCTCCATCCCTCCCCAACCCCCACTCCTTGAGGCACATTAGTAAAATAAGAAATAACAAGTGATTGTGTAATTTCAATTGTTTATTTTGAATCACACCTTGATTATAAATCTGTCTGTGGAGGCGTTCAGGGTCAGCTGGGAACAGTGGGACATTTCAGAGGAGAGGCGAGGTCACACAGGTTTAAACACGGTCTGTGTTTTTAGTTGAAGCTGCAGGTATTCACAGATCTTCTGCTTCGAATCACTTTGTTCACAAAGGCGACTGATGAGATTCAAACCTTAAGGCTGAGTCATGGATTCACAGCTGCTCTGGGCTCGGATTCAGAGCCCAACCCTCCCAAGAAGCTACATGAAAGGTCAAACTTGAGTGCTGGTGATTTAACGATCATCATTATAAGGACAGAGAACAAACAGCATCAGTCAACCTGTGTCTTAAGTCTCACTGAAATGTCTCCGTTCCCAGCTGCAGTGAAGGCACCGTTAAGGCCACTGTGGTGACGTCTGCTGGTTCTTTTTGTTTTCCCACCGAGACCCGACCGCACGCAAGTCTCTCTCCGCCTCCAGTTCAACATTCACACTGACGGATCGGGGTCTGAGTGAGAAGCTCTGAGTCCTGGTCCTGGCGTTCAGGATCAGCGGGACAGAGGTACCTGAGGGGCCAGGACTCAGCTACATTTGGTTACGGAGCAGTTACTGTGGTTAAGAAGCAGCAGTTAGTTAAAGCAGCAGACGCAGAGACAGCGAAGGTCTCGCGTCTGCAGGGTCGCGACTACATCTACACTCAAGGGCCTCTTACTCAGAAATCATGACACTGCACTCTCGGGGATTTTTACATCTGAGGATCTGAGGTCCTTGATGAAAGAAGGAGTCTGGAAACTGGGACACAGTCTGGTCCACATTATAAAGGGGGATGGACAAAGTCCTGCAGGTGTTAATACTGTTCACCGACCCACTGTTTGCCAGTGAAATGCATCCTGGGAGTAGTAGTCTGTTTTCACACACGACACACTTGGTTTACTTGATCAATCCTAAGCACCTCCTCTTTCCGTCATTTGACCAATCAGAGCAAAGCAGGGCTACAGAGACACCTGGGCTGGGTCTCAAGTCACTCACCTCCCTAATGTGAGCACAGTGTATGATGATGGTACTGTATATTATTGCTTGATGTGTGGCCATCCTTTGTGGTTGTACACTACTTTTCATGGTGCATTGTGGGATACTGTGAGTCTACTACTCAGGGTACGAGAACAAATCCTCACTGCACATTTGGACAGCACCAATAAATGCCCAAATGTGAGTGATTTTGGACACAGCTCTGGTCCACAGGTGTTCACAGGTGAGGTCTGGATCATATTCGCTGACATCATGTGTGATCTCATCATGCTGCTGTTCTCTGTGTGCGTCAGTGTCTGTGGGTAATGATCATAACTTGTGTCATCTGGAGTGTGTTTGTGTGTTTGTGTTGGGATGGATGGCCCCTGAGTAACTCTGGGAGGGAGTGGACGCAGGGTTGCTTAGTTATGGAGCGGTCCCTAAACGTGTAAGGATGACTCAGCAGTGAGGTCACGTCACCTGAGGCGAAGCCGCAGCTCGTCACCAGGTTAATTGCACCGGGAGTAAAAAAAAAAATCAGAAAAAGTCCTTACAAAGTCTCAGTCAGCCGCCGTCGCTGCCGCCGCTCCCCGCCACAGTCTGACTTACACCATCGGCTCAAAGGTTAAAGGTCAGGATGAGCGTGGACGTCCAGGTGCGTCTGCAGACCCTCAGGAGCATTAACCCCCTCCGTGTCCTAGTCTCACCTCCCCACAACTTGGGCTTTAAAACATCCTCTCGCGACGTCACAGTGTTTAAACTTTCACCACCTTTAGCAACCGACTGTCAACCCGCCGCTGTTGCCATGGCAACACAGTATATACTATATCATGCCTCTCACAATCAAAACATGTCATGACCTTCACCCTCCTGTCGGGGTGGGTGCTTCACGCCGACACATTGACGTCCCTCAGAGCGATGGCGGCGGTTGTCCCTGTGGTGGCGGTGGAGGCGGTTGCCGTGGCGGCAGGCTGCGGAGTCTGTGCGGAGGCGGAGGGCGACGGGGAGGGAGGGATGATGGACAGAGCTGGAGTGTTCTGATTGGCCGGAGTGGAGCTGATCTGGAACAGGATCTGCTGTAACGTACGTCTCAGGTTCGGATGCAGGCGACGCTGAGTCTGGTAGAAAATCTCCACGGCAACGCACTTCATCACCCCGGCAACCAGATCCTCGTACAGTGGCACCGTGTACATCCTGGACGTCTGAGGACAGGAGAGAGTTGGTGTTCAACAGACACACTTACAGAGCATTATGGGACGTGTAGTCAATGAAGTCTTTGTCTGATCTGAGTTAAAGTGATGATGATGATGATGAGCAGCTCTCGGTTCTCACATGTTTGTGGAGGAAGGCCCGCACCCGGGGCAGGTCCGGGTAGAACGTGTTCCTCACCACCATCTGAAGCCAGCGGATTTGGACCTCAGCATTCAGACTGTCAAACAGGGCCGAGTAACGACCAGACAGACTCGCCATCGTGTCTTCAGAGACAGACACAGACAGAGATACAGAGAGAGACAGGAGACAGAGGAGACAAGTGTGGTCAGTTACACCGGTCACAGCATCGTAAACAACAGTAACACACCAGTCAGTAAAAGTCGGTAACTAACTACAGACTGATATAATCTGTCTTCAGTGTTTTCCTGATACTGACCCACTAGAGACTGGTCAGTTCTGTCAGTAGGTGGGTTTACATGGACAGTTTTAAACGGTTTGGGAGACGAAACCGATTGAAAATACATATAAACAACTCAAACCGTCTCAATTACCCCAAACCGACTGAAATTCCAATTGGTATGAAGGGGGTAGTTTAAACCTTTTCTAAAGTGTTCTGGAAACCTTGAAACGGGTTGATTTCTAGCTGTGTTCGTTCTGCACATGCTAAGGACTTGACGTACTCACGCACGCTTGAGCATGCAAGAGCCGTGCCTGGCTGCAAGAGAAACCTATTCACTACCGGACATGTTTACAGTAGCACAATCACTCACAGCTGCATGCACATTCGAAACATTGGTTTTGTCAGCGCATGTAAACACCCAACCAGTTTACTTTGTAACCCATGTATCAAGCTGAAATCTTCAAAGAGATTGATTTAAACCAACCCTATTTGAAACCGTTTAGAACTGTCTGTGTGAACCCTGACCCTGCTACATGATGGAGGTTAGCTGCCATCTCTCAGAGACAGTTTGCTCCAACACAATCACTGAGTCCTGGGCAGGTTGTTGTGTTGGTACCAGTAGCATTAACACGCGACAGCAGCAGCAGTATTACCCTGAGGCAGGGGTGTGTGGTCCAGCATGCGGTCCAGGAACAGGACAATCTGAAAGGTGCTCCAGGCTGAGAGGTCGAAGGTGGTCAGGGTCTGCAGGTCTGGAGACTCCATGCTGCTCCACAGATCACACAGATCCTGGACCGGCTGGATCAGACCTGCCCCTGCTGACAGATCCGGTTCGTACAGTGGGGGCCCACAGCCGCTCAGCCAGCGTTCAAACTCCAGACCTTAGGACCAGGATGGTGGGGAAAGGGGGAGGGGAAGGAGGTTCATACGTTAACTTCTTCACACACAAGGATTTCTGTTTAGGCTCTGAGTCCCGCTGAGCCCCACCGCCTCCTCACCTTCTCTCTGAGCCACAGTCGCCCGCTGCAGCTCGGGGAAGTAACCCAGGAAGTAGTCGATGAGGTCCTGAGCCACCACGCTCTTAAACTTAAACTGTAAAATGTAATCCTGCAAACACACACAGAAAATACAACTGTTTACTTTTCTACCACCCACACATGTAAAACTTTCACTGCAGTTCTTCTACTAAATTAAGTATCCTATAGAAGCGAGTAGTTACACCAGCTGTTAGTGATGTCGCTCACTGTACGTCATTTTGTGTCTGTGTCTGCTGAACGACACTAAACGATGAACATCACACTCTGACTTTCACTTCCTGTTTCTTTTAAATGTTTTTTTAATGGTGCTGTCAACCACCTGACCGAGACAGGATCAGACCGTGTCACCTGGCCTGGAGGAGACCCAGCAGTCTGTGTAATATAAATAGGTTTGTATCAGCTGAATGTGTCTTTGTTTTGGGTCTCATTGTATTTGAAAGGGAGGGACATCGTCTTTCTGTGATTTTTAGAGACACTAATACCGGTATGAAACCATTCTTGTGAAGACACTTTGGCAGCTCCTCACACCTTCAGAGGCCACTGTTGTGTTTACTTCCACCTGAATAAGGTGGAGTAACCTACGCCCACTTTGTCTCTGCTTAAACTGGTGTGAACGCGGGCCGGTTCGCCAGAAAGCACCGAGGCTCTGAGCCGAACCATGTCAGTCTGAAATCACCCCGTGAGCGCTGGTTTAACCTCTTAATGCACACCTCTATTTTTTATGTTTTTTGCCATAACGCCATGCCCAAGTCGTGAGCAGCACAGATCCCACATAGTTTAAGATTCTGAGATGTGCCTGGTATCATTGTAAAGGTAACAGTCCCAGCATTACTGTTAAAGTGTTTTTGTGATTCTGTGACTTACTGACAAAAAATGGCAAAGGTTAGAATGATTAAATTGTTTCCCCGCCCATAGGTTTGCCTATAGAATGGCATGGATACAGACATTCAGGGAGCTCTCAGTAGGCTATAGACACAATTAGGCCATAGCCACAGGTCTTGACTTCCTGCAGTCCAAATTTCAAGTCAAAAGACTAAAAGAAACAAAAAAAATACAACCGCTAAACTCCTGGCGCACAGTAGAGGGCGCATGCCTAAAAGCAGTGGATTGTAGAATTATAAGCTTATCTACATTGTGTAGTTCTATGCGGCGAGGGCGGAGCCGGCGCAGCGTGCGGCGGTAAACAGCTGATTTGTTGATCAGCAACCAAACGTGATGGCTTAGTGTCATATACCGTTGCAAACCTCAGACTATTGGCTAAAAGGTTATCGACCTCATTTCACGGAGAATCCCTATTGGCTCAAGCAGCTGTCAATCAAAGTCACGTTGCCAGTCTCATCGTCGCGTGTCCTCATTGGCTTTCAAGACATGTCCGGACATGTCCTCGCCTCTGATTGGCTATTGAGTGGTGTTGTTTGAACCAGGAAGACCTCCCGGATGTAAACATTACATCATATGTAATCTCGGATCGCCGTGCAGCTTGTAAAATGCCCGTAATGCGGCCCGTTTTTGTTTTGATCCGCGTGTATTACGTTACGCATTGGACTAAACACATGGACATACTAAGGAAAATACTTAGGTTAGAAGGAAACGGATTTCATATTTCACAAACATGGATACTTGGCAAGCTGTACAAACAGTCTTGTGCCATAAGATGGCGGCAGTGGATAAAGGGAAGACTTGAAAGGTATGTGCGCATCACACGCATAGACCATGTTAGCTTAGCGGCTAGCCGACCTAACTGCTAATCCTGTTAGGGCTGTGAGCAACCAAAAAAATCGTGGGTGGTCTTGAAATGATCGGGGCGATCTAAGCTTTCTAACAATGTATAACATGTATATATATGCTTAAGGGCTGCTGTTAAAAATGTTCGGGAGTAATTAATGCTAGCGCCACCTTGTGGTGCTGTACCGGGGCCGGTACAGCGTTCCATAAGAGGTTAAGGGTTCAGGTTAGGATCAGGTTTAAGTTAGGGTCCTCACTAGTGTGTATGTAGGTACTGACCCTAAGGAAACAGTCAAAGCGCTGGACGTCCCCACAGAGCTGAGACAGGTATGACACGAAACAGAAGCCCTTCTCATAGGTGAACAGGTTCATCAGAGTGCTGGGGTTCACACCTGGAGGAGCGAGGGGACAATGACGTCAACTCAACCACATCAGTGTCAATCTGTCAACCTGTGTGTGTGTGTGTGTCTTTCTGTGTGTGTGGTTACCTGGTTCAAACTTAACCTGTAGTTTGCTCACAGGATTGTTGTCTCCGAGGAGACGCAGTTGTCTGTGGAGGGCGTCCAATCGCACAACGGTTTCCAGACAGGTGAAGGCCTCACCTAGAGACAAGGAGGAGGGGAGAGTTACTCACAGCAGCTGGTTATCTGGTCTCTGTAGTGATACAGTACACAGACAAAAGTACATGGACGTTCTGTTGGCGCTCTACGCTGTGAAACTGAAGCTCCTCATGTTTATAATCTATCTGATAATGAAGTTGCAATTAAAGATTAAATCTGCCCGCCGGGCTTTCAGCCAATCAATAAACCAGACTGGACCCACTAGTGCACTGTATGAAAAAGAATCAAAGGCACCAACTGCTGTGGAGATACTGATGAGGAAGGTCAGCTCTGTTCTGGGATGCCCCCTCCCCACACCCAGTGGAGGTGGTGGGAGACAGGACGATGGCTTAAAGGGATACTTCACCGAAAATTCACAAATTTTCTACTCACTGTCATGCTAAGGAAGGGTTTGAACTTTTGGAGAAATCAAAACGCATTAGGAGATCCAGGGGGGTCCGGCTGCCAAAGGATTTTCATATAATGGCGGCAGATAGAGCTCACTTTTGAATCGTCCAAAACACACACTAAACATCCAAATACCTCCATACTGCTCGTCTGCACTGACCAAAGTGTCCTGAAGCCGTGACATGAAAAAGTTGTGGAAAAATTTATTTTATCTCTGTTTCTAGCCTTGTTGTAGTAGTAGCTCCCAATGGCTCTCGCAGCATGATCGAGATTTGCTGCAAGATGTTCTTACATGTTTACATCATACATCCAATGGTTAAACGACGAACAAACATGTCGTGCATGTGCACAAACATCAACAGAGTCACTGGGGACTTTGGATGTTTGATGTGTATTTGGATGTTTCATAGTGTGCGTTTTGGACGATTCAAAAGTGAGCGCAATCCGCCGCCATCATATGAAAAACTGCGGCGAGCCAGACCGCCCTGGAACTCCAAAACCGTTTTGATGACTCTGAAAGTTCTCCAAACACTTCCTTGGCATCCTCATTCCTCAATCCTCAGTGTCAACTCCAAATGTGTGAGTCGTGCGAGTGTTGTATCTGTGAATGTGGAACTGAGTTTGTGTGTGCTCCAATGGGGGGTGGGAGGGAGGGGCTTTATTTGTAATGGTTTCTTCTATGTCTTTCTTTGTTTTCTTTTTTTTTTCTTTTCTTTTGTGTGTAAAGCACTTTGTGTTACATTGTTTTGTATGAAAAGTGCTATATAAATAAAGTTTGATTTGATTTGATTTGATTTGACAGTGAGTAGAAAATTGGTGAATTATCAATTTTGGGTGAACGATTACTTTAAGGGACAGCTGTAATGCTGCTTTTATCTCAGGAGATTAAAACCGTATTTTAGTGCATGAGTCAGGCTGGGTTAGTGTTAGTGGTGGGGTTGGTGTTCTCTGTAGTACCTCCGCAGTTAGCCGCAGCAGGTGCAGTATTGTGAGCAGCACTCGTACCGTAGGCCTCAGTCGTGATCCTTCTCTGGGCGTACGTAGCCAGCCCCTCGCTCAGCCACATCTCCTCCCACGTGGCGTTGGTGACCGCATTTCCAAACCAGCCGTGGGCAATCTCGTGGATGACGTCGATCAGCAGGAACTCGCTGCTCTCCAGGATGGAGGCGATGATGAAGGTGAGGCAGGGGTTTTCCATGGCAACGATGGGAAAGGAGGGGGGGAGGAACACAATGTCACACCTGAGGAGACGTAAGGGTGACGGGGTTACTCGTTTTCAGCCATCACAACATTAAATCCCACTCGACTGTGACCTCACCTGCCCCACAGGTAAGGCCCAAACAGCTTCTCAGCCACACCCAGCCAGTGCTCCACGCTGCCACCCAACTTCTTCACCGCACAGGACAACAGACACGGCTCCGCCCACACACGACTCCTAATCAGAGGTGGAGGATGAGGACAGGTTTTATCAGTAGTTGCGTTTCCATCCACCTTTTCTTATGCGCATTTTGTGAAAATGCGCATTAATACTTGAATGGAAACGCCAGAAATTCGAATAAAGTCAGTAAATGCGCATAAAAGTTTATACGCTTGGAGGGGGTGGATTTGTCAGCGTATCGAATAAAGGAAATGCGAGTTTTTGTGATGGAAACAGATTATGCGAATTGAGGCAGAGTTTGTGGGTGAAGTGCTGCTGGACTTCACCCAGCCACATTCAAACATGGAGAACGACGCCCCGGTGTCCCAGCTCTCGTCTCTGCACCCCGCGACACAAACGCGACCCATAATCTTTTGTTTATGACGGTTAAGACGACACAAACACACGCTGTAACATCGTTATGTAACTTCTTGATTTTTCACCGGCTTCGTATGTAAACAGATGCACATGGAGGAGAGGAGCATAACCAAAACAGCGGAAAAGCGAGCAAGTTCCCTACTGTCTTTCTGTGTAAATATCTCATGTTACAACATGAAAACCTGCAGTTTATATTCAAGTGCAGCCTATATATTTTCTTTTAAAATGTAGCTGGTGCAGATTATAGGTACAGGTGCGTCTATAGTCCGGAAAGTACGTAAATTGTCCATGATGTTGAGTGTCAGCTGAGTGTCAACTGTTGGATACATTCACGCTCTCTTATGACGTAATCTCACGGTGCACTCCTCCTAATCGCAAAACACTAATGAATGGAAACGGGCATAAATTTGCTTTGCTTTATGCGCATTTTCACAAAATCCGCTTTTAAATTCGATACGACTTGGATGGAAACCCAACTAGTGACAGTAGATCTGTCTGTAAATCCTGATGATCACAGACACTGAGATTTTACACATGGTAGATGTTTTACAGGCGGCCACAGTCACAGGAACTGATTTTTGACATGTTGGTGCGATGAACAATGTTGTTTCCACTTCCAGCTTGTTACAGATCAACATGATGATTTATGTGCTGTGGTGTCTGTGTCAGCTGATGACTCTCAGTTGGTGTCCCTCGCTTTCAGCTCTGTGTTTGTTCTCCACCAGCTCTGTTCGCCAGCAACTGAGTCTCAGCAGGACAGAGGCTGTTTACAGATGTTGCTTTGAGAACAGCTGGGTGAGACACTGAAACTCACTGTAAAGCTGAGAGGGGATTCTGCTGATAACTGTCTTCTCACAATGTAATTATAAAATCATAAAATAATATAAATGATCAGTGCTTTAAATAAACAAGCATGTAAAATGGTACAAGTGGTTGTTGCTCAGAGAGAATTGGAAAACAGACATATGAGTCTTCTACGCTGCAGAACACCAGTTATGTCTCAGTGATATTAAAGGCAGTTAAGTGTTTATGATAGATGTTAACATGAAGCTGTCATTGAGACAAAGGAGAAAGACATAATGAAGTCAGGGGCAGTCGGGGCTGAACAACCTCGGGCCAACGTCCACATGCTGCAGCTCTCCGGCCACCAAGGCCACCAGGTAGGACGGGACAGGATACTCCATGGAGAACTGGAAGACCCGGTCCTGTTTGGAGTAGGAGCTGCGAGATGCACTCATCAGGACCGTCACTCCATCAGGGACCTGGAGAGGAAGACAGGGAAGATATTTACCTTTTTTTTCTCTCCTCCTACCTGAACCAAACTACTGTGAATGTAATGCTCTGCTGTGTCCTGTTTCTCCTCCACAGTGACTCGCCTCCTCACCAGCATCCAGAGCTTAAGGACTGAATCTGGACTGAGATACCTTCCAGTGAAAAGTAAGGCGATTTTATTTGTATAGCCCATTTTTACAAACAGTTTGTCTTAAAGAGCTTCACATAGCATCATTACAACATCCTCTGCTCTAACTGTGCGTTCACACCAAAAGCTTCTAAAGCTTCAAAAATGCCAGTCTTTCATTTGCTGCCAGGGACGCAGCAGTTTGTTTACCCACCTCGAGTGATGACGTTAAGAAAGATGGCGACGCTGTGAATATGGTTAATAGAGGTGTCCTTCAGCTCCTTTAAATAACCAGTGGAATCGAACTTTGACATTAGTCACGTGAAGAGCGACCAAAGCTCTGGAAGCTTTTGGTGTGGACGCACAATTACACCGTCAAAAAACTCCCAAGAAAACCATTTTAACAGGGAAAAATTGGAGAAACCTCAGGGTGAGCAACAAAGAAGGGGTCCCTCACTCGGAACGGGCAGACGTGCAATAGATGTTGTATATTACAGATAAGAAAACTGTGGAACGTGGAAAAACATGGAAATGGTTAACAAGTACTGATGAAGGCAGGTTCTGAGTACTGAGTTTAAAAGCCGAAGAGTTTGATCTTCGTTCTTTGGGCTGACAGTGAGTTTAGCTTGGAGTGGCTTTAAATCCATGTACATCAGTATCTATGGTAACAACAGTGTATCCAGCTCTACAGCAGTGAGAGTTTGAGTGTCGGACGTGAGACTCACCCTAACAGTGGCGGTGTACGTGCTCTTGATGGCTGGTGTGTCGAAGCAGGGGAAGAAAGAGCGGTTACACACCGAGTGACCCTGAGTGAAGACGAGGGGACGAGTCTGACCGCAGGTCAGCTCAGAGTCCAGCCACCAGATCTAACAGAGAGACAGACAGGATTGATACATTTCTTGATCGATGGACTCCTTGTCTCTCTTTCTGTTTTTCTTTTTCCTTTTCTGTCTTTCGGCTTCCCTTTTAGGTTCATTTATAATGAGCAGCTTATACACATATTCAATTATTACATACAAGTAATGTCAGGCCATCATTGCAAATAAGAACTAGTTCTTAATGATTTTTTGCCTGGTTAAATAAAGGTTAAATAAAAAAAATAAATAAAGTATCCTTAATTAGTTATTTATAATTATTCTTTTTCAAATTGTATTGTTTCTTGTTTTGCCCGATTACGTTCTTGTGGGCTAAAACATCAGAGGAGGTAGATTGTATGCCTTGCTCTTCATTCATTGATATGCAAAGTATTTCTATTGTACCAATATATGTATAATATCTTAATTGTGGTACGGATGTGATGTAATACTCAATGTAAATATGAACTGGTTTCTGTTCTAATGTGCCTTAAAAAAAGGACTGATACATGTGATCAGACCAGTCAGGTTGATGATACTGGTCGGTGTTTATCATAAACAAGAGTGCGATGTGGTCTTCTCACCGCTGGTCCATCTGTGGTAGTGTAGCGGATTGTGATCTGGATCAGTCGACCCGGTTTCACGGCTGCTGTCGGCAGGCTAATGTTGAGCGAAGATCCGTAATCTGTGAACGGGTCGATCCGGTATGTGAGGGAGATGGGCTCCTCCTGCCCGGCTCCAGGGACCTTACAGTCTATGGAGTGGATTAGCAGGGAGGCGTGGGAGTCCAGCACCAGAGTGTGAGTGTCTGCTTGTACAGGGATCAGGTCCAGGACCAGCCAGCCACTCATCTCCTTCACAGCAAAGTTCAACCGCAGGTCCAGGTGGAAATGTCGCAGCTGGAAGCAGCTGAAGTTGGACGCTGAGGCCACGTCCACCAAGGGGCACCGCGGAGACCCAGGACCTGGAGCTGCCGAGGGCCGCGTCGAGTCCCCAACACACCTGCCCCCAGAGACGGGCAGGGACTTCCGGCAGCAGCACAAGGAGGTGGGAGTCTGGTAGAGCTCCGCCATCATGAGCTACACCTGGGACTAAACCCCCCTCAGACCTGGTCTAACTGCATCAAACACCAACGAGAACCAGAGGAGAGCTCTTTAATATTTCAAAACCAACACTGACCTTTCTCACAACAATGTCACAAAAGGCTAGTTCTGATTACAATTAACACCAGTTTTAAACCAGACTCTGCCTGTGTGAACCAGACTAGACTACATTCAAAAATCAGATTTAGTCAAAATTGAACAAAACCTTTCTGTAAACCAGACATAAGTAAGGGCACTTGTGATCCAGAGCCAAACAACCCTGGACTATCCTCTAGACTTCTTCTAGACCCACTTGAAACCATGGGCCAGACAGTGATAACACAGTTTAGTTAAATAAAAAACCTATTTCGTCCATTTACATGAGTTAAACTATTAACGCCGAGATGGAGTAAGTTCAAGTTTTGTTTTCCTTAACAACAGCCTGACTAAACCAAAAACCAGGAGTCAACTCCGACTTTCCCTATTTAACACAGGACCTTTTCACCAGTATGGTCTGAGCCTAGGGCTAAAGCCAATGTAATAAAACTACATGACATGTTCCCAAAACTAGCCTACATTCAAAACCCTACTTACGTCTATTTGACTGTTGGGAACCACCAGCACTAATAATAATAATAATAATAATAACAATATAAAAAATAAATAAATAAACACTAATAAGGACACTTGTGATCCCACTGAATTTAAACCCAGTATTAAATACACTTCTGGACTAATTCACCAACCGCTTCCTCATTTAAAGTCCAGTTTAACGCCCTTAAACCAAACTCAGTCTACATTTAAACCCGGTTTTAAACCAAAAAAGACTGAATAAACTTAACCTAGGTGAGACAGACTGGACTGCATTCAAAAACCACCTCAAAACACAAGCGCCAACTCAACTCACGGACATAATAAACACAGGTGACCCAGAACCGAGGTTTAATTAACCAAGGTTCCAGTTTCAGCTCATTTAAACCGGTCTTGGTCCACAGACAGTAAACACACTTTCACACCACACACGGACTAAATGTGTCAAGGTGTAATGTAAACAGAGAGGCCAAACTACATCAACAAAAACACACCAAGTTTATGTCCGACTGGACACACACATACACACAAACACACACACACAGACAAGCCTGGTTTCAGTCTGTTGACACATTTAACCCGGGTTATATCCGAGGCTAGCTGCTGGTGGGTTAATTAGCACCTTTAGCTTTAAACCGAGCTGATCCTGTCGGGAGTTAGAGGTCAAACACGGCGGCAGCGTCAACTAATCCAACTTATTATCCAACTAACCTGGTTAGCACCGCCGGCTAATTAGCACAAACACACACTGTAATTAGCATTAGCAGCAGAGAGCTCATTATTATTAGTTGGTTTTAAAAGGACGAAGCGGTTTAAGTAAAATCCATCAGGACACGGATCAGAGGAAACAGACGGACAGACAGTCAGACAAACACCGGCTCTTCCTTGTGCACTCAGACCGGCTGCCTGCTCTCTGTCCCGGTCACTGAATCCAGGTCCTCCCGGTGGCTGAGACGTTAGCAGGAAGTGGAGGTGTTCCTGTCTGTCTGTCTGCCTGCCTGGGTGTCCGTGTGTGGAGGACAGAGGAGGGGAGGAGGAGCAGAGACAGCGTCCTCAGACAAAGACGCGGGGGACACAGCCGAGGAGACAGAGGACAGCGGAGGATCTGCTCCCGACAAAACAGGAAGTAAGAACAGCAGGGAAAAGTTTCTGCAGACCGGGGAGGGAGGGGGAGGAGACCGGGGAGGGGAGGGGGCGCTGTGGAGCCGGGGAGAGCGGCGCCAGGTCAACGGTCAACGGGAGGGGTCAGGGTTTCTCACTGAGTGTGATCATACTGAAACATGGGAAAAATCCCTGCCAGGTAAATAAGATGTGTGCGTGTGAAAAGTTACTGTTTCCCGCCCCGTTATAAGTCGACTCGTTGCCGTAACTGACAACAAAATGCGCCGCTACCGTTACTCACCGTTATTTGACTCAAGAAGTCCCGTCCGTTTATCTGGAACGAACAGTATTCCTCCGCACAGGCAGGCTCCGCGATGCTGTGTCGCGAAGTAACTGAAAAGTAACTAATAACCAAGAGAAGTAACTAGTAACTACCTTTAAAAAAAAAAAGCTCAAATGTGTCAAATTAATTTGACTTGTCCCCCTAACCCCCTCACAAAAACCCACAGTCTATAACCTTGACCTGCTCTGGAACTAACCAATTCACTCCTCCGCACAGGCAGGTCGAGTCTGGAGGTTTGTTGTTGTAGTGATGAGATCGGCAGTTCTTTTGACTGAACCACTAGAATCAGTTCAAAAAAAATCGTTCACCTGAAGCACTTGAGCAGCGGGCTGATACCTGGCCGTCGGGGAGCCCAGGAGAGCCATTGTGGCAAAGATCTTTCGTTGTGGTGAGCTGGGAAGTTCGCATCGAGCTAGCGGGTGTCAACGGTGGTGGATAGCATCCGCCGCTAGCACTCGCTAGCATCCGGCAGAGCCCTAGCGGGGCTAGCAGCCCGCGGCCCTCCTACTCTGCTGCATGGAGCTTCACCTGAGCTCTGTCATTGGCTGGAGAGAAAACAGACTCTCCACCCAGAAGCGTCCCCTTGCACAACAAAACGAAGCAAAAATATTGGTGAAATGAATACTTCGGCTGGATTGGAATAACACCAAAGTTATCTGGGTGAGTAAATCATCGTAGCCTATTTTATGCTAGACATAAGGTCAAGATTGTAAAAAACAGAAATTCCCCTTTAAAGGAGTCATAACCTGGTTTTTTACGTATCCAGCCCCCCTTGGATCGCTTTGGATCAATTCGTAAAACTTATTAGAAAAAAAAAATTAAGTTTTTTTGAGGTTTTGACTGGTCCGGATGTGCATTGTATAATATGTAATGAGGCGCGCGTTGATTCGCCGCAGGAAGGACAGAGCACTTGCCTGCATGCAGACTCCAAAACATAAACAGCCCCCTGATACCGGCAGGTACGGACGGGGGCGGTTTTGAAAGAGGCAAGTAGCACGGTGAGGTCACCGTAGGAGCAGAATCAAAATCTCGTGCTTTAGGAAGGCACACCCTTGTGTGCTATTCCTGTTCAGAAAAAGAGCCGAAGCGAAAAAACGGCGCCACTTTCAAACTCCAGCTTTTCAGGCAAGTTTCAACTGAGGTCAAACACCAATATGCATGTTTTAACAAGAGAAATTGCGATTTCCGGGTGATGACTCCTTTAAAGGGACAATGGAGAGTTTTGGAAAAACCAAAGTGTTTTCACACTACATTTATGAGCCTCGACGCGCACCGTAGAATTCTTTGACCAGCGGACTCGTGTTTTCATTCATCAAGAATTATAGTCAGGAGTTCAAAGAGGTTCAGTTACCGTCGTATAGTCCCGACCATAAGCAGCGATTCAGCTGCGTTATTGTCGTGAGCATCCGCGCAACTGAAAGTAAGGAAACGCTGGTTGGCTCGCCCAGCATTTCCACCACCACTAATAACAAAATAACGATAGAGACAAAGCTATATATTTATCGAAAATGGGCCCATTAACAAGTGTGGGTAGCGTAGATTCATCCACATTAACATGAGACTTTTTTATAAGCAAATAGAAACTCCTCGTTGGCCCTTTAAAGTCCCTTTTAATATCTGACAAGAAACTGGAAATGATCAGGAGAAAGAAAATAGGTTTAAAATTAAATTAAAAACATGAGAGAATTTAAAGAGAGAACAAAAGTTTTAATAAAGTGGACAGAAATAGGAGGAAACACCACAAAACTTTCATTCTTAAAATAGATTTCATTTTTATTTCTTAGAGCAGACCCCCCTTCCAACAAGGCAATTATCAAGTCATGCTATAAGGCCGTTATAAAAACACAGCTCACACACGCGCGCACACACATACACACATTCTCTCCAAAGCTGTTTGATAAATGTGATAGAAAATGAGCTGACATAAAAAACCTCTAACTTCCTGTGGTTCTTATACAGTTCAGCCTCTGTTTGGCTTTCACAGCCCGGCTTTTTTTTTTTTGGTCGCTCTGTCCATCAGCTACGATGCTGTGAGATGAACACATGACGATCAGAGCTTCATGAGATTAGGTCTTCAAAGAGAGACTGTGACGACAACAGACTGACATACAGATCATCACATTAAACACAGGTAACACACCTGATGACAGTTTAAAGCCAGATCCCCTTTGTGTGTCATATCCTCTCAGTGTGTGGATGTTAGCTGGAGCTCATCACACTCGTTCACAGAGGCAGAGTTTAAGTGTCCAGGCCTCATTAGGTCTCTGTAAACTGGGACCTGATCTTTACATGTGCACAAGACTTGGAGAGCATCATCTGGAGTCAAGATGAAGTCTGAATCATCTCCGCTCAGCCAGCTGTCTACTCAGAGACACGTTCACTGCAACCTTTCCACTCAGTCGTGCTGCATTCAGGTTCCTCTGCATCAGAGTTGTTGACGCATTATAGGAGAGCGTTCGGATTATTATTTCAAGCTGAGCCACATTCAGTCTAATCATGGACATTTAAAACAGTCAAGAGGAAAATTAATCATTTTGGGAGGATTTTTAACAATAAGGGAGTCACATTGTAATGATCCTTCTCCAGACCTTCTCTGGACATCCAATCAAACAGCAGCAGGTCACCATGGTAACTTAGAGTGTGTTTATGAAGACAAAACAAATCTTTATAAATAATAATAACAACCACTGACCTGATTCACATCAGCTGATTAACCACAGAGACACATCAGTGAGGCTGATGAGTGTAAGACTGACGAATTATAATCTACAGCAGAGCAGGTCTGAGGTCGTTCCTCTACAGTACAGCTACAGCACCTTGTCATGGTTCATACTGGCTTCAACAGGATCACTGGGACTCAGGTGCTGATTGACCATCGACTTGCTGTAAGCCCTGATTCCCACTTCGGTCCTTCTTCATGCTCCTCATCATCCTCGGACAGAGATCTTGTTTTCCATTGCAGCCAGCATCGAGCTCAGCCGAGAGTTCTCATTGGCCAGCAGCTTGGACGGCTCGTCAAACTCCACCACCTGGACCAATCACAGAGAGAGGAAACTATTTACTGTCCTTGTTCCACGCTAACAGTTCTCTGTGGTTATGGTAACAACTATGATTACGATTGAACACATTTATTTCACTTCAGAGATAAAGGATTCGTGTCAAAGGTATGCAACGTTCAGCTGAAGAAGCTTGGCCTGGTGATTTGGGACCACTTTGTCTCAGACTCAGTGGCGTGCACAGACTTTTTGAAGGGCAGGGGCGGAAAGGAAAAAAGGGCACCTAATAGCACATCCTCGCCACTGAAGAGGGCACTTTAGACCACTTCCTAGATGTGGCTCCTAGTCTAGTGTTGTGACGATCCAATAGTCGATTCAATCCAATTGGCGATTGGACAGACGATCGGCGATCTTTTGTTTTCTTGGCGATTTTACACACACATACTCACTACTTTATTATTGATCCAATGCGCCGTCAAATCTGTTTGTTTTGTTTTAATGAAGCCAGATTCTGTCATGACAGTGTTTCACCAATCAAATGCAGCCACTGGCAACGTCCAATCAGACGGAGCCAGGTAGTCATATGACCGCACACAAAATCTCTGTGGTAAACAGAGTGGCCACTCCGCCTCCACGATCTCGATCTGAGAATGTCAAGATCGCCCCAACACTATTGTACACTGAAATTGGCTGTTGTAATTGAAGAGCTGTGTAAAGACTGAAGGATTCAAACAGGTGAATGTAAAACTGGAGCAGTGGACTCAGCCCGTTCAGATCAGATCTCATGTAAGTCCTGGAGCACTGAAACCACCTCTAACTCACCAACATCTACACTAAACATCATCCAAAAGAACAGACCAGAACCAGGGCCCTTATCAAAACTGGTTCTCACTCTTTCAAATAACCAGCTATTGGTGGGTGTGGTACCAACCTGTCCCTGGTTGAGCACCATTATGCGGTCAGAGGAGAGGACAGTGTGGAGGCGGTGAGCAATGGTCAGGGTGGTGCAGTCCTGACAGGAGCTCCTGATGGTCTCCTGGATCAGAGCATCCGTCTCAGTATCCATGGATGCTGTGGCCTCATCCAGGATCAGGACCTGAGACCAGAACCAGCCAGTCAGACCACAGAACCTGTCTTTGAGTTTACCTGTCTGTCTATGAGTGAACCTCCCTCTCTCTCTCTCACCTTGCACTGCCTCAGCAGGGCTCTGGCAACACACAGCAGCTGTCTCTCCCCCACAGAGAAGTTTTCTCCGTTCTCCACCACCTCTGACTCGAGCTTCATGGGCAGCTGCGACACCTGAGAGACAGACAGGCAGAGGCACAGGGTGTGAACAAACATAGAAAAAACATGTGCACGGTAGAAAAACGTGCTATGTAGGATAAAGTGTTGTGTGAAAGTGTGTGAAGGTGATCGGTAGTGTAAAGCTCTTTGTTTGGGAGACTAGAATAGCTATACAACACATATAACACATAGGCAGCGATGTGTACTCACACATTCCTTCATGTGACTCCTCTCCAGTGCGTCCCAGACCTGTTCTTCACTGTACTGGTTGAAGGGGTCCAGATTAAACCTGGAACACAAACAGACCGATCTGATCCAACAGGTATATGATGTAAACTCAACAAATGGGTCACTGTCATATACAGCCCACCGCTGAGGAGCTCCTCTGGCGTTTCTACCTGAGGGTCCCACTGAACAGCACCGGGTCCTGGGGGATGATGGACAGTTTATTGCGGAGGTCAGCCAGTCCAATGTTACTGATGTCGATGCCATCAATGACGATAGATCCTCCACAGCACTCCACCAGTCTGAACAAGACCACACCCAAAGACGACTTCCCTGTAAACAGACAGGCAGGGAGACATGTTATCCACGGGGACTGATCTTAAATTAGACCTCTGACCTGTGAAGACGCACAACCTCGTCCTACCTGATCCAGTCCTGCCCACGATGCCAACCTTCTCTTTGGGTCTGATGGTGCAGGAGATCCTGTTCAGGACCAGAGGGAGGTTCTCCTGGTACCGCATCTCAACCTCCCTGAACACTAGCTCCCCCTGGTGGGGCCAGTCACCTGGAGGGGCACAACCTTTGACACGAGCCGGGGCCTCCTGAGACAAGGACTGAGACACAGACAGCACAGCGATTCATTCATCCAGACTAGAACTGAGCTAAAATCTGAAATCGCATTACAAAGGCATGAGTAGGACATGTCCCAGTCGGAGGTCCAGGTCCAGCTCCTGGATGTCCTTACTGATAGATCCTGATCTGGTAACACTCACCTTCCCACATGGCAACACAACTCTGTGGGGATCTTCACGTTTTGAAAAAAAACCTATTCATAGCATTCAACATACGAAATAGCCTGTAATATCACCAGCAATTCACTCAATCCATCCACTGAAAAACATTTCTCAACTCTACAAACTGCTAACTAACTTCATAACAACCACAAGTACAAAATGTGAAACTGATGTGGATCTCTCTCCCAGCTAGCCTCGTAAACCAGCCTCCCCCGGAAATGCATTTAATTCATTTCTCAGGGGGAGTCTGGCCTCATCCCCGTTGTAACCGTTTCGCCGAAACACTCTGCCTACCGAGCCAATCAGTCCCTGATTGGCCAACGTGGACCGAAGAAGAACAGCGATAACGTCTTTTCCTCCAAGAAACTCAACAATCGCCGACTCTTGCTCTTGTTTAAGTTCTGTAATGTGATGGTATTTCATTTAGAACTTCCCTTACTGCTGTTTTTACGCCGCTGTTTGACCAGTCCAAATGTTTTCAGGCCCTGATTGGCCAACGTGCTGTGTCAATCACAGCGGCGACGCTGATTGGCGCGGTAGACGGCCGATTTCTGGCGAAACGGTTTCAACGGGGATGAGGCCAGACTCCCCCTGAGAAATGAATTAAATGCATTTCCGGGGGAGGCTGGTTTACGAGGCTATCTCCCAGCTGCTTCGATCTAGCCTTTACCCATCCATCCCATCAACCTTGGCCTCCCCTCACCTCGGTGACCCAAACTGAGATGTCCTCAGAGCATGGCATTCATTTATCTTTTTTTACTGCTTTTCCTCCCTCATCTTCCCTCTTCCTCTCGTTTTTAAAACACCCATCCACACCAACACACACAAAGTGCATGGTTTGTATTGTCGTGATGATGTCATGTATCTTTTTTGTTGTTGTTAATTAAAAAAAGAAAGAAAACAGTGGTGGTCTCTCCATGGGGAGGGTGTGTGTTGGCACACCGTGGATTTTAAAATCTCAGGATGGTGAGTGAACCAGCAGAAAGTAAAGTGTTCCTGTACCTGGATGTAGTGGTGGATTCTCTCCACTGAGGTGAAGCGAGCTTCAGTCTCAGATGCCAAACGAACTGTGAACTGGAACAAGCCTGTCAACTGGGAGAGAGGGGCAACAAGGTCACATCACAGTGTCGAGGGTGTGTTTCTTACAGGGAGCAGAGGGTGCAATGGTGTGGGTTACCTGCACAGCGTAGGAGATGGCGAGGCCCGCATAAGCAGGAGGGATCTGTCCGTGCATGAGGACCATCATCAGGGCAGTGATGCTGATGAGAGCCACACTGATGACATCCAGGCGCACTGCCAGCCAGCGCATGGCACAGCTGAACAGGTAGAATGGAGCCTGGTTCTGGTCCAGCAGCAACTGGTACCTGAAAACAACACATACTGCCTGGTTAAGGTTCCAGGTCCTGGATCAGACCCCGTTCCCTGCTCTGAACATTTTGTGGTTTGAACCGCTGACCTGTCAAGGAAGTCCTGGCCCCTGTCGTAGGCCTGCAGCGTGGCCAGGCCTTGGACGCTGGAGGTGATGTGGGTCATGAACGGGGACATTGTCGCGTTGTCCATACGCTTTAGCTCCCGGATGAAGACCCTGGAGACGGTGTGAAGGGCTGCAAACAGTAACACCAGAGGACCCACAGCCACCAGGAACCATGGGAAAACACAGCTGATGACACCCAGGCAGAAGAAGACCAGGATCACATTCTGGATGAACATCTCAGCCTGGAAGGGCAGGCGGGTGTCAACTGGAGGGGAAAAGACAAGACAAGATGTTATCAGTGATGTTTCTATAGGCTCTGTTAGGTCCTGAACAGCATCTCCTGGTGTCCTTCACCTTCATCCATGTCCTTGGAGAAGCGGGTGAGGATCCGTCCTGTGGGCATCATGTTGAAAAACTTCATTGGGCAGCGAAGGATCTTGTGGAAGAGCTGGTCATGCAGCTTTGAGGAGGCTTGCAGAGTCACCTGCAGAGAGAGCACCATAGACAGTAGAAACACTGAAAACCTTCAGCTCTCCAGATACAACAGACATGCTGTGTGTGTCTGATGTGACATGAGGAACAGGACCAATCATGAAGTGTTGACTGACTCGGCAAAAACAATCCTGGTTCTGGTTCAGGCAAAAGACAGAGGTGATGACGACACATGAACAGGAATAAGTTGAGGGGAGAATCAGCTGCTGAAACTTGTCATCAGTATTAGGGACTGTGTAGTGGACTGACCTTGACGAAAGCGATGCCTCTGATCATTTTGAAGAGCAACATGACTCCCATTGAGGAAGCATAAACAGCAGCATAGTGTTGCATCATGGGATTGTCTTTCATGCTGATGCTCACTGAGGAGTCGTTTCCCTGTGGTACAGTGATGTTCTGGAAAAACCAGGAGAGGGAGTCAGGAGGAGTTAAAGGGTGAAGAAGAGCGCTGATTGTAGTGGGGAAGGGAGCAAGGAGAAGGAGTGACTCACCCCGCTGCCCTGATTGATCCAGTAGCTCAGCCACCACTGACAGAAGGCGGAGCTCCCCACATTACAGAGGAACAGGACCAGGATGAGCAGGCATGAGGCGGAGCCACCACAAGCTGCCATGTAAAGCCAGTACACTGACCAGCCCACGCCCCCACATTGCTGCTCCTCCCCTTTAACGTCACATGACCAAACACAGTAAATAAAAAACCAACAGTAGAGTAGAATAGAAAAATACAGAGTGATGTACTGCCTCACCGTTGTCCCTGACAACCAGTGGATTCTTCTTCACTGAGCCTGGTTTACTGTCGGCTGGTTTCCTCTGAGAGCCACTGGGCTTCCTACTGGGAGCCTGAGATAGACAGGTAGTAAGACCGACAGGTAATATTAGTAGTAATAATAATAATAAGTTTATTTATAAAGCACTTTACATCAAAGTTCTGAACAAATTGATAAAACGACAAAGACATCAAAAACTACAAATGGTTCAAAAGCAGAAACATACAACATACCAAAAACACAATGCACATCACACAGGACATCACTGATGAAAAAGCGAGCAACCAATTAAAAGTCTCATACACAACTGTAAGCTTCGATTTAAAAACCTCAATCAAACAGGCCTGCCTGATGTCAAGGGGAGGGTTGTGTCTGCGCCTGGTAGAAAAAGGTAGACGGTCAGAGAGACAGGTAGACAGACAGACAGGTACCTCTATGCTCGGAGTGTCTCCCAGCTGGAAGTGGTTGAACATGGTGGCATAGTCTTTGTTCAGTTTCATCAGGTTGTCATGGCTACCTTGCTCAATTATACGCCCCTCCCTCATCAGGATGACATCATCGCAGTCCACCAGGTACTGCACACAAACGCAAACACACAGGTTATCTCTGTGGTAACCATTACAGCGTCCCTGTCCTCCTTGTGTGGAAGGTTTACCTGCAGCTGGTGGGTGACGAAGATAATGGTCTTGTAGCGAAGGTGCTTCTTGATGGCGTTGTGGAAGACGTGGTTGGCCACGTGAGCGTCGAGGGCGCTGAGCGGATCATCCAGGATGTAGACATCCCGGTCACTGTAGAGGGCACGGGCTAAGCTGATTCGCTGGCGCTGGCCACCACTCAGGTTGGCACCATGTTCCCCGATCTAATCAGATGGAAACATGGACGTCTTCAGAGAGCTGGGATGTATTTGTCACATAGCAACAGATCAGATCCAGTTAAACTGCAAGCTGTCTCTCCATGGTGACGTCATATCGGCTCTTCGCCTCTCCTGGTTCAGAATCAACCAATGATGAAACGCTGACTCATCATTTACTTGCCTCAAACTGAAGAGATTTAAGTTGTGACATAAGTGTTTGAGCCTTGAACTGGCTCAGATCTCTGAGTTTCTCCTCAGGAGAAACGTAATCACTGATGAGGATGAGTCCTGGGACTTGTTGTGGTCAAGACCACCAACCCAAGACCAGAATTTGAGGGAGTCAAGACCGAGTCAGCCCTTGACCTTTGTCTTGGTCAAGACCAAGACCTTGAAAATGATTGAATGAAAATATGAAGGAAACCAATCTTGAAGGAAAACACAAAAGTCTTTCAGTTGACCTGATTCAACATGACAGGTGGGAAAGGTTCAGGATTGTTAAGTACAGTGGAGAAGTTAGAAGCAGCCCAGTCCAGTCTTAAAGATACAAAGTCTGTGCAAATTCTTAAGTGTCCAGAGAACAACTGAGTTAGTTTTTGTCTTTGAAGACAAAACCTAAGTCCAGTTGACCTGATTCAATGTTAAAGATACAAAGCACTAAAGAAAAAATCTAAGGCGCTCCTCTAACAAAAAATAAAAACCCTTTATTGGGATGGCTCTGGTTAAAATACACCAGTACATCATTAAAAATGGAGACTGGGATAACAACCCACGCATAGCAGCAAACAGCCCCTACGCTACTTTTTGTAAGAGGAGTGCCTTGGATTTTTTCTTTAGTGCTTTGTAACTTCATGTCCCTAACCAAAGACCACCCGCTCTAGATGCTGAAAAAACATCTGGAACCTATTTGGGTTTCTTAAAGATATTGAGGGTAAGGGAAACTCCATTTCATAGGTCAGTACATTCCTGCACTGGACAGGTCAGCTCATACCTCTGAGAGATCAGCGTTGGGCAGCAGGTTGAGGTCGTGTCTGAGACAGCAGGCACTCAGCACCGACTGATACCTGCACACACACACACACAAAGAAAGGTCAGTTATAAATTGGCCCCGCCCCAGGAGCTGGACCACGCCCCCAAATCAAACCAATAGCCTCACCTGTCCTCCTGGTACTGCTGTCCAAACAGGATGTTGTCTCTCAGTGTTGTGTTCAGGATCCAGGCCTGCTGAGCTACGTAGGCCAGCCGTCCTCTGACAGCCACACTGCCCTCTGACAACGACATCTGTCAATACACCAATCGATAATCAGTACCACTCATTAAACTACCGGGAGTGTTGGGGCGCACAGGCTGGAAGTGAAGTTTATGAAGGTACCTGTCCTAGTATGGCTGAGATGAGGGAGGTTTTCCCACTGCCCACACTGCCACACACACCAACCAGCTTCCCCTGATCAGACAGACAGGTGAGATACACAGACAGACTCCCGATAACATCCAGAGAGAGAGAGACAGACAGGTAAACGGGTGACGTAAGGATACCTGCTGGATGCTCAGGTTGATGGAGTGCAGGGTGCTCTGAGGGCGGGGTGACACCGGGGGAACAGAGAGGAGGGGTGGACAGGCCTCCTCCCCCTCCGCCTCCTCCTCTGGGCTTGACGTTGCATCTCCCCCTACTCCTCCTCTCAGCAGGGAGCCAGTCACCTCTTCCTCGTCCTCCTCCTCCTCCTGGAGAACAGTAGCTCTGTCTCTGCACCTGGAAATCACCACACACACTCTTAGCTCTTCTTCTTCTACTGCAGGACGTGTTTACACAACAGCAGATCATTCTCAGCCATCAGTCCATGATGTACCTACTGATCTGAGATGGTCCACATGCCATGGACTGCTCCCAAACAAGCGGCGGCCTCCGAGGCTGAAAAATGAAGCCAACACAGAAAATACCAAAAACTGCTCTTCTTCAAATAAACACTTGAAGTGTGGCTCCGCAAGCAATTCAGTCCCCTTAGACTCCCATTTGAAAATGACAACTCTACAGGGAGTGAATTCTTCTTCAATCACGTTTATTCACTTCTGCATAATTATGGTCATGAACAAAAACGTGTCTGAGTGCGTGCGTGCATATACCTGCCACAAACTGGCATGCACCAAAGTCTCTGCTCCACACGCACACTCCTCCTCTTTGATCATTTTTGGATTAGTCTGGTGTTCAGCAGAGTCGGGTGCACAGAAGATGATGGCAGCAGAGCTTGAGATTCAAAACTTCTCTACAGAAACGTCTGAGGGAAATCATGGAGGCTACGTCCATCTTTATTCACAGTCTATGCACTAGGACAGATAAGATTCATAGTACCCTAGACTAGGGTAACTGACTTGGACCTTTAGGTATTTTGGAAGAAATTCATGAACTAACATGCTTCTGGAATAATTTACCATCAGAGAAACCAGACACATTTTATTTCATTCAATCTAAAGGACCGAACAAATCATAGATGTGAGCAGGAGTTCAAGAGGTTTAAAACCAGACCAGGCTTTTTGTTAATTACTGACCCTGAACAGTCCAGCAACCGGGGGAATTGATGAGTAATTCAGTCCATTCATTCATGCACTTGCTGCTGATTATCCAGAGCAGTCTGATTAAAGAAGTCCAGATGTCCTTCTCCCCAACAACATTTTCCAACTTCTCCTGGGGGACCACAGTGTGTTCTGAGATCAGATATAATCTCTGGGTCTACCCCCAGGGTATCCTCCCAGCTGAACAAATCCTGAAAACCTCTGACGAAAGGCATCGTGCAGGACGATCGATCGACGATTGGTCAGACAATCACAGGAGGATCAGAGGAAACGAAAATTCAGCTGCTTGTGTCCAGGATCGTTTTCTCTTGTCACTACCAAAGCTCATGATCATGGGTTGAGGATCGGAAGGTTGATCGACAGGTAAATTGAAAGGTTTGCCTCCAGGATCAGCTATGTAAACAACGCTGTGCAGCAACCACATTACTGTTGATGCTGGCATGGCATCAGCAGTAATGCATGCATTACATAGGGAAACAGTATGTGATAATGAATGAATGTGTGAATCATGTAAAAGTCAGTTTACCTGTCCCTTTGTCGGAGTCTGCTAGCTGGTCGGACACATGGGCTGGGCTGGGTGCTCTGGCTGCACCCATCCCATGCTAGACTGGCCCCACACATCTCCACAGCAACGTCAGGATCAGCAGGTAACGCTCGGACACTGTCAACCTCCGGCAACAGGAAGAGACTCTGAAAAGACAGAGAGAGGCAGGTCAGAGTAACTCAAACTGGTGGAAGATCGCTTTATTTATTTATTTAGACTGGGGGCAGCGTACAGCTCACTGGGCTGAGCAGGCGCCTCATATACAGAGGCTGCATTCCTCACTGCAGCCAGCCCCGGTTTGATCTCCCATTGCTGCGTGTCTTTCCCCTTTTTCTGTCTACTCATTTCCTATCTCTCTCTGACTATCAATTAAAGGCATAAAAGCCCCCAAAATAACTAGATGGACAGTTTCAAGATCAATATCAAGATTCTTTATGTGTCTCCCTTGGAAGAAATTTGATTTGGATGCAGGGTATAAAAAAACAGCCACAAGACAACAAATACACATGAGACAGAGAAAATATAAGGAACAGTGAAACAATGTAATATTGAGACATGACATGAAACTTCAAAATAAAACATGAAGACCAGAGACAAATCATGACTCTGGTGACATATCCAGGGATGAGGACCCTCATCTCTATGTCAGATGGGATTCGCTCCAACTCCCCCATGATCCTGCACGGATAAACTATATACACAGTGGATGGAGATCAAGATGCACTTACGCATCAGCTTAGTGCTATCTCTGCCCACTCAGTTAATACCCTCCAATTTTTCATCCACCCATCCCCCCATTTATATTTTACCTCTCTCTGGTTCTCCCTCTCTGTCTAAGGCATATCTCTTTCTTGCAGTTTGATTTTGAGTTTTATCTATGTTCAGCTGAAGGTTGAACTCATCACTGCACTTGTCAAAATCATTAATGACAGGGCTGTGGTGGTGGGTTTCATTGTCCTGGACCCTGACACTAACAATAACAGAGCAATCTGAATCTTTAGTGACAGTCCAGGTTTTATGCTGGGAAAAAAATAAAAGGCAGCAAGGTAGGCAGAAATGTGTGTAGATAGGTCGGTGGAAAGGGTATAAAGGTAGGACAATAGATAGTTATGGCTGCAGCTATGTAGGCCAGTAAAGCTGCAGCTGGGTAAATAGGGATGTAGGAAGGGCAGTAGGTAGGTAAGGCAGCGGCTGGTTAGGTAGGGATGCAGCTATGTAGGTAGGTAGGAAAGGGAAGGGAAAAGGAAAGTGAAGGTAAGAAAGTGCGTCACACCTTGAATCTCTCCACAGCCACTGAAGCTTCTGACAGAGACTTGACAGAAAATGGAGTGACCTTCAGGGCAAAGGTCATGGCATTAAACACCGTCACCACAGTGAATGCCTGAAGAAACGGAGAGAAACATCTGTTAAAGTGAAGTCTGCATTAAAACCACATGAGCAGTAACTACAGCGCCAACAGGTCACAGGTGGGGTCTGTGCGTCTGGTACCTGAGCGGCCGTCAGGTCAAACCCGAGCAGCATGTGGGTTGAGAACGTCGCCACGCTGGCAATGACGACGACGATGGGGGCCACGCCAACGGTGATGCTCTGAAAGTAACCTGTGAGTTCGAGGATGCCGCGCTCCTCCTCGCGGATGCCTAAAGACAGAAAACAACAGGTGTCATCTGCACTATGCCTCTGTGTTACCATGGTGACAGTGTTTCATCTGAATACGTACGGCGGACGTCCTGGGAGAAGGCTTTGACCCAGGCGTACATCTTGATGAACTTAATGTAGCTGAGGATCTCGTTCATCTTCTGGACTCGTCTGTCGGTCACGGCCATGCCCTTCCTCCTGAAGTACGCCGTCAGTCTGGAGCTGAACATCTGCTCATAAAATCAGGATCAATCATCTGGATGAGGTGCGAGGATCTACTTTTAGGATCTACTGGTACAGCATCTCATGGCAGATGTTTCATAATGGTAACTGGGAAGGTCTGAGCCACTGTTTCATACCAGGTTTCAACAATATGCTGATGACACACGCCTCTATTTGGACAAGTTGCACCATGTGACCGTTTGTAGTGTGTCTGCTGTGCATCTGATTGAAGGTAGAGGTATCAGAGCAAACAACATGGGCCTCAGCTGTCAGACTGCTGATTACCAAGCTCCTTATAGATATATATTCATTTAAAGATAAATAAAAAGTGAACAACAAAAATCATTTCACAGTTAAAACCAAAACGAAAGCCTGTACAGGAAGTGACATCACACTGAATGTGATCAGCATGTGGTACAGGTCTGACTGAGTCAAGGACTCGGAGGAGGACGGACAGTTACTGACCATAGTGGGGTAGAACAGGATGAAGACAGCGGATCCCAGCAGAGACGTTGGACCCAGTATGAACAGGTTGTAGGCCACGCCGAGGACGGCCACCAGGGGGCCTCCTGCTAACAGACTGCCCACCGCTGCAGCCTCAAACATCCTTTGACCATCACTGGAGCACATGTTCACCAGCTGAAAGAAGAGGGAAGACAGGATGTTGAGTTTTCTCAATGAATGTCAGGGTTGTGATCATGTTGATAAAGGTTTCCTAAAGGGATAGTTCAACATTTTGGTAAATTGGCCCATTGCCATAATCACTATAGTCATAGTGTAAGCTATTTGGCCTACGGAGGCCAATGGGATTTCTTGGTTTCCCTCATCAAATACACACTCAACTTGTGACCTGCACATTCTCCACGCTATGAGATAATAACAGAACGTTACGAGACAGAGTTGTTTTAGAGATAAATTCATGCAAAACCACTGATGTGGGTTGCCTTCAGGGACAGTTTTTCAGCAAGCAGTCTCTGTATTTACCTTAAAAAAGGCTCAGTTTCTCATAGCGTGGTGAAAGTGCAGTCCACAGCTTGTCCACAAAAGTGTTTTGGAGTTTTTGGATTATGTATTTGATGAGTTTGATGAGGGAAACCAAGAAATTCCATTAGCCTCCGTAGCGTAGCTCTGAGCAGCCTGCCGTTCCGCTCCGCCGTTCTAAAAATAGCTTACACCGACAAATAAAGGTAACGAACCCACTGCTATTACTATAGCGAGATCAGCGAGGGAGAGAGAGAAAACAGGCCATGCTTCTTTCCTCTGGAGAGATGCAGACTGGAGGAGAGAGGAGACGGGGAGGACAGGAAACAAGGCCAGTACCTGTCCGATGGTCTTGTCTCTGACGCTGCGCAGACGGAGGATCTTGTCGAAGGCCAAGCTCAGGACAGCTCCTCTCAGCCTGATCCCAGTCCTGTAGTTCAGGGCCCAAGTCAGAGCCAGAGACCAGGACCGGATCAGCTCGGTGGTGAAGAGACCCAGAACCAGCAGCAGACCGTAGCCCAGGTCGGACTCCTCCTGCTCCGTGTACTCCAGCAGACGCTTCACCACGAACGCCTGGAGGAGGGAGAACACCACTGCTTTAGCTCTACTGGCGTCATGACTTGTCATTGTGCTGTATGAACTGATCAATCTGGCTGCTCTGATTGTCACAAGTCACACTGGTACCAGACTCACCGGCCCACTGAACCCAGCCAGCTGTGTGACGGCTAGACAGAGGATGGAGAGGAGGAGACGGGTTTGACAGAAAGACCACATCACCGAGCAGAGAGAAGCCTCGCTGCCCTTTGACCTCTGCTCCTCCTCCCACAGAGACGCCAACCTGAGGGTTTTGTTGTGTTAGTGATGTGTTACAGTTCACACCAAGCACAGCAGTAGTAAACAACATTATATATTCATCAGGTCTGTTGTGGTCTGGGGTTTGTGTTTTTTCTCACTCATTGTGTAATTTTAAAACTCTTCTTAAAACCCACCTCTTTTCTTTGGCTTTTTACGCTACATAGGTTGTTATGTGCACAGATATTTTACCTGGGGTGGACGGTATATTTATTTCCTATGTTTTATTGTGTTTTTTATCTGTAGTACTTTTTTAGTATGTTTTATGTTTGTTTTTTTTTTACTGTACAGCACTTTGTAAACTGTTGTGTTTATATAAATTGTGCTTTTAAATAAAATGGAGCTTTTTTGTCTTTAATGTATAGGACAGACAGGATAGACTCAGTTAAGCCGCACCTGTCCTGAACCACCTTCTTCTACATAAGCCTTGATCTTGACTTCACCCCTCTGCCAGATAACGGAGTGATAACTTCCCGTTTTGTGTCTCGCCACCGTCGCTGTGTGGTAGCTAACTGTCTCTTTTAGTTCAAACTTTTTAAATCCCAGACTCATTCATAAACTCCACTCCACCCACCTCAGGCTGTTGTCACGGCAACCGTCCCTCCGTGACACGGCCCAGATGTCGTCCAATAGCAGCTGCCCTTTCTTGCGGGCGTGCACGACCAGAGGAGTCAGCCATTGAAACGTCATGAAGGAGAAGAGATCGGCGCTGTCGACGGGGTGATCACACCTGTTGTTCTTTCCACCGAGTTTGCTTTGATTGTCATCTTTAGCTCCGTCCTCCTCCAACTCTTTGCCATGGCAACCAGCTGATCTGTCCTCACGCACACCCAACGCATCCTGACCAAACATACACACACAGATTGACAGATCATTGTTGAGGTATAGAGAACATCGCCATCGCCATCAGGAGGTGTCTGATTGGTCCAGACTCTTCCTGATTATTAAAACACAGGAACTGTTTGTTGAGTATGAAAACTATGGTGCGTTTCCATGGTGATCGGCGTGTAAACATGATGAAAGAGACACAAGTTACAAAACATGTTCTTGGTTTTAATGTTTTAATTCTCTAACGCTGAGCAGCAGAGGCTCATGGGTAATGAACCTCGCGACACTAGTCAAACGGGTTCAGTCACACACACACACACACAAACACACACTCTGCATCGTCCCTGTGTGTGAGCGTGTGAGTGTGATCTCTCTGCTGCCAGGCACTTGCACAGCTCACGTTTGCTGCCTCATGATGCTCTCTCTCTCTCACACACACACACAGACCACACACGCTCTCATCACATCCATTCACACAACATCGACCAATGAGCTGCCTCTACAGCCTCTCGGCCTCGGCCAATCAGACACGTGGATGTCCCTCGGCATCAGCGGGAGGCGGGGCTTCATTATGTAAACAATGAAGTGATGCGAGGAGGCTGCAGCTTCACTCGGTCCTGTTGTCCTTTTATCCTCTGCACCTCTTTGTTTCTCTTTGTTTGTTTATCCCTCCATCACTGTGAATCTTTGATTTCCTCCTCACCTCACTCCATCTCTACGATCTCTTCTTTCTCTCCTTGTCCCTGTTTTCATCTGTTTGCTGTTTTATTTTATCATCACGTATTTAACGAGACCTTGTTGTTGATACATATCAGTTAGGTATGAAACGACCACAGTCTTTGTCTGAACCTCAAACACAAACAGTTAAAGAAGGTCAAACTAGTGTCTGATGACGATGAAGAGGGCGATGAGGATGAGGATGCACAGACTCAACGAGCCTGGATGTGGACCATTTGTTCTCACCTGCGCCTGCACTTTGACCCCTGACCCCGGCAGAGCGCTGCAGGAGGGCTGTCGAGACCCCGGCTCCGTCCGTCCAAAGTCATGTTCTCTCATCTTCTATCAAACCACATGGAGCTGTGACCTCTGACCCCGTCTCTCACTGTCCAAACCAGTCAGAGACAACACCACCACACACACACACATACACATCAAGACACGTTAGTACTTAACTTAGTACACCCTAATACTTCCCCTAGTACACACTAATACTTAAATCAGCATACTGAGTTCACAATTCACACTAGTACTTCATATTGTACATGCTGCTATATCTTAACGTACACTAACACAATCACTTCTTACAGTACACAGACATTGACACTGGTGGGGAAACCACAGAAGTGCTGCTACTACAAATACTGTGAAAAGCAGTGCAGGATGGAGAAGCAAGTGCATCATGGGAGAATGTAAAACAGTATTAATCAGATATATATGGGAAAAAATAACAACAACAACAACAATATACGACCCTCCAGAATAAAAGAAGAATGAGACCCTCCACAATAAAAGCACGATGCTATAGGACAAGGTGTCCTCTCGCTGTGACCGTCAGAAAGAAGATGACAGGTGGTCGCTGAGCAGCTCACCTGTCTCTTGTCTCCGTGTGAGCGTCTCGTGTCCTCGCGGTCCTCCTTCAGGTCCGCACTCCCTTGTAAACAGCTCCTCCTCTGTGAAGCTGCAGCTCGCGGACTTTCAGCAGCAGCAACAGCAGCAGCAGCAGTAGAGCATGGCATCATGGGATATGGAGTCATAGCTACGTTGGTGACGTCAGCTCGTCAACATGGCCGCCATATTGTCCCGGGAAATGGGAGTGAGGAGAGGAGCTTTTACTCCGTGTGTCTAATTTGTGTCTTTTATAAAAGTCAAGGGTGTGTGACCTACGTTGAGTAAAAATACAAGTTTGGTTTGCAGTTTCCTGGCATCGCGATAGTTTAGTGACTGTGATAAGTATTAACGTGAAGTTGTAAGACAGAGCAGTGATGAACTGATGAAGGTTACACTGACTTGACAGCTACATCCTCCTCACACGAAGAAGCGTTGTTACAAACCACACAACCACTAACTTGTAACACTCAAACCTTAGTGATCACTGACTAATCTCACCTTAACTTGATTTAAGTAGACATTTCAACAGCTGCCCTGATCTATACACCTGTTCACCGACTGATCAGGACTTTGTCAGTCCAGCAACTAGCCTAACTGACAGATGTGTAGAAACAACAAAGCAGCTGTTTGGTCTGTGCCCTGAACCAGAACTGATGGACAAATCAAATTTATTCTCTTTAGATCCAGTGAGGAGTGAATTTGCTGTCACCATGACAGTCACTACAAAAATAGCCAACTACACATGTATACAATTAATTCATTAAAATGTTTCCCCTCACAGAATCAGCTTAATTATTGATTTATTGAACTGATTTATGTGTTTAAACTGACTGCATAAGACATAATACATTTCAGGGTCCCTCCCAGTGTTTGTCTCGTCCTACATCCTTATGAAATCAACACGGTCCCTGACCTCGTCCATCAGTGTAGAGAAGTGGTTAGGAACGTTTATTGTGACTTTGACCACAGCTCAATGTGAGAGCAGCGTGCCCCTCCTCTCGGGTGAGAGACTCACACTGATGTTGTCATACATGATGTCATGTTTGAATAAAGAGACAGTGCAGCAGGTTTGATCCTGGTCATTTTATTGTTTCTGTACAAACAACACAAGGGACAACAGCTCCTCTTCAGACTCTTGAGGGATACAGCATCTGTAAACACAAGAGAGTCACATCAGCCATCACAATAAAAGCACATTAAAACGGTTTCTGGTCTAAGCACACAGGATATCACCATGGTAACCGAAGTGCATCTAACTTGAGTTCTCTTCCCTTTTTTTGGGCAAAAAAAGGGAGAGATTTTATGCTTTTATTTTGATAGAACCATCAATATTTATGCATGTGAAAATTAGTTTTCTCTTATGATGTCATTATTTTCTTTAACCTTATACTTGTAATATGTCAACATATTATATACATGACTATAACTACCTGCGGGTATTAGTGTTAGTTGTGTTAATGTTCTTTATAATCAAGTTTTTACCTGGACAGAACCAGAGGCACGTGAACCAGGTGACAACCTTTATAGTTCAGGATCATGTTGGGTTCAGTTAAACTAAATCCTATACGTAAATGTTGAATTCGTCTTAATCCAGTGTTTCCTGCTTTTGTATGCGATGAACAAAGTGAACTGTGATGAAGTTCACCGTCAGTGACAGAAGCCGATCAACCTGGACACAGGCCGGACTTACAACCAACGCAGAATACCGCATATTCCAGGAAAAATTGACAACTTTTTCTTTGTTGAAGTGAAAGGCAAGCCAGTGTGCCTAGTTTGTGGCGAGACGCTGGCAGCTCGAAACAACTCGACAAGTTGAGAGGACAAATGCGTTTGGATAAAATTAATGCACTTCGTTGGAGTTTGGGTGCTCAGTAAGTAGCTTTCTCACGACCGCAGACTGACAGGGAGAATATTACGCGTGCAAGTTTTGTGGTGAGTGAATTAATAGCCACGAAGCTGAAACCTCACGCTGAAGAAGAGTTCGTGAAAAAACAGTTCCAGTCATCACATTAGGTGAGTCTAGAAATGCAGCAATCATGAGGCTTATAACACAGCAGTTAGACATTTTTCATCTTTCTTTCTTACATCCCTAGTTATGTGTTCATAATAGTATGGCCCTCGGAGGATTTTATAAAAACTGAACTGGCCCTTGCTATGAAAAAGGTTCCCCACTGCTGCATCAGAGGGTTTAGTTCCGCATCATGGGCCCTGAGCTCCGAAGCAGGTTCAACAAACTGGGCTTTCTCCCAGTTACCCCCAATCACAGTTACGCTAAACGGTCACATGACGGTGGTTATCAACTCGTTAAGTCAAGCCAGGTTTTCCAGTCTAGGTGCGAGGGTGTTCACATGAAAGGGGTGGAGTTCGCCGCATCCGACCAATCACAGACATGGACTCGTTTGACAGCAGCTGCAGCAGCAGCGCAGTGTGTTTCACTAACGAGGAGCAGACAACAATTCTGCAGCAACATAAAGAACTGACCGATCAAATCCAGAGAAAAAGCAACAGAGTCACTGCAGCAAAGAGCAGAAAGTAGTGAAAATCACAGCTCCATCATTATGGGATGGCTCCGACAGGAATCACATCCGGTTTCCCACATTAGTTTTGTTGTGTGTGTATGCGATGCAGGGTGCGTCACTGGCCACATTCGGTTCAATAAAACTGAAAGATTTGTCAGTCCCTCCAATGAAAACTCATCTCCATCACATCTCAGAGACGTCCATCTAAAAAGATCCAGGGGGCATCGGAGGGATCGTCTCAAGGTTCGGCTGCGAGTTGGTTTTCTTCTTTTACAGGTTGGGTTTGTACAACATTCACATGCCTAAATAACGGTGATGGTGTTACAAGAGAACCGATCGGTCAGGAGGTGGAGCTTTTCTACCTGGAGAGCTCAAGGTTAGCCGATGAGCATAAATTACCATGGAGATGTATCCCTGTAAGAAGTGAACCACCGTCGCAGTGAAGAACAGAAACCCAGAATTAACCCTGAAGTTACTTCGCTAAGCTCAAATCCTGCTTTGAGCTGTCATACAGGCGTCTGGCCTCATCGGGCTCAAACTACAGCTAGAGCTCAACACCCAGGAGGACTTCACGCTCTCCTTAGTCGACGTCTTGGCTCAGTTCAACCTGGGGGTTTCCTCTCCAGCATCAGTTCATGTCATAGGCGGCCTTACCTATGTTTCAACCGTTTCAATTGAAACAGGCCCCAGACCCCAGGGGGGCCCCCAGCTGCCAGTGCGTGTATCATGCCACACCGTACTGATCGCTACTAATCAATAATACGGCAGAAAATATCAATAACACCCATAGGCTTTGAAAACGGCCCGCAAACTATCAATAGACCCTGGTTTTCCTTCTCCCAGTATTATTCCTTTTCTCTTAGTGTTTCTAATGTCCTTTTGTTTTTCCTCCTTTCCTCCTGACGTGCGCCCAGTTGCGCAACTTGATAATTGACGTCTGTCAATCACTTTCCTCCGCTTTTCTTTTTTTTTCGTCGGGTTAAAACGCCTCCAAACAGGCGATCTATGAGTACGTCCTAACTTAGCAGAGAAATAAAAGCAAGAGCACAACTAGAATGTGATATTATTGGCAGATTTTTCTGTAATAATGGAGGAGACTGGCAGAGGAGAGCTGTCTGTCCGTCTGCCTCCAGTGGCTGCACCAGCACCGCAGCACCGACAACGTCTGTCCACGGTCGTGGTGCTGAAATAACGCGGAGCACTTTGCTCTCATTACTTTTGTTGCCAATTTAAATTCAGAATATTGACAAAGCCTGTATTTTTTGATTAAGATTCCTGTTCATGAAAATGTCATAATGATTTTGTTTTGACGAAAACCAACTTCAGTCATTGTTTTTTCTGCTAACACTTAATGTGTTGCGCGAACCTGGAATGCATGAATAGTGCGTTTATTACGTCCTTTCAGGGTTTAAAGCATCAGCGATACATGGGCACATAGCTGGCAAATAAATTTATGTTTAACAGGGTAGGGCCTCATATGAAATATTGAAACGGGCCCCCAGATGTCTAAGGCCGCCACTGGTTCATGTGGAGCTGTTCATTATAAGTAACTTCCTCTGAACCATGAATAAAGTTATTGAGAAAACACCGACGACTGCAACGAATTCACCTTCACCCAGAAGTTGGTCGAGGTGAAACGTAAATGATATCAATTCAAAATAACTACAGACACTTTTAAGTCAGTGACATATTGTAAATAACATTGTTTATCAATGGGTTTGAGTGTCTGTCTAAACTGAAACCATTTCTGCTCCAGATCTGATTTATTATGATGTAAATATAGATGAGTGTGTGGATTATTGATCTGTGATCAGAGACGGGTTTAGTTTTCTCCTCATGGGGCAGCAGAGCAACTCATTTATAGAAATGAGCTGTTCATCATTATTGATCATATTACTGTTCAGTCTTTTGACCCCGTCAGGATCCTGTACGACACAAATTTGATCCTCCCGACACGATCTATCTGGTTACCATGGTGATTGACCTGGTTTAGAGCGATACAGGAAGTCCAACTCACCACTCTGACTCTGTGTCCGATGGCTTTAGCCGGCAGGTTGCTGCTGAACTTGGCGCGGACCATCCCGCTGTTGCCGTGAGCCCGGGTCACTTTTCCCCAGATCACTCTGGTCTTGTTGGGTTTACCGCCCGGCGTCACTGTGTTCCTGCAGAGAGACAGCGGTCAGTCAGTCGGCGCCACAACAACAACACACAGGTACAGTCCAGCTCGTTATGATGCACAATAAAACTGCATGAACACACACACGACCAGCGAGTGAATTGTTTACATGCTCAGTCACGTCAGTCAGACTAAACTACTTCATGCCCAATTTTCACATTGCTGACAGATGCAAATCAGTGAAGACCAACCATGAAAAGACGTGATTGTTGATGCCCGCTGACCTGCTGTTACCAACGGCCAGATGTCTAGCATGTTAAACATCTGGCTGAGTCACCAACTAGACAAAGCAGCAGGTGTTGTGAAGTAAACAACAGGTTTGTCATGGGAGCTAGAAACCTGAAGATGCTTCACCGCTGCTCTCCACAGCTCAACACATTCAACACATACATCAGAAAACACAATCATGAGTTTAAGTCCACACACAAGCAAAATGTTGAACCGTCCTGAGTGGAGGAGCGAGGTGATCACAGTTCACAACCCTGTGTCCAATTACAGGATCCTCACAGGCTGCAACAGTGAACATGCACTGATCTGACTCAATCTACAAACATCCACACACCAGAAAACACGTTTAGAGACCGACACAGTTATAGCAGTTGGTACATTTTCCTTCACCACATACAGTGTCACACCTGCAGCATGCGCTCTCCTACACTGCAGGCCAGCTGGGAGAACCATGAAGAGATTTGGTTTAACATGCTGTTTATTAAAAAGGGATACTTCACCCAAAATCAGTAATTCACCAATTTTCTACTCATCGTCACGCTGAGGAAGGGTTCGGAAAACTTTCAGAGTCATCAAAACACTTTTCAGGGGGGTCTGGCTTTTTCATATAATGGCGGCGATAGAGTTCACTTTTGAATTATGAATTATCTAAAACACACAGAAACATTCAAATACCTCCATACTGCTTGTCCGTACTGACCCAAGTTTCCTTAAGCCCCAACATGAAAAAGATGCTTGGAAAAAACGTATTTGATCCGTTTAGCCTTCTTATAGTAGCAACTCCCAGTGGCTGCTTCTGTGTTTACATCATACATCCAGTGGTTTACAACAACGTACAGCAAATCTCATGCATGTGCATAAACATCAACAGAGCCACTGGGAGCTACTGTTACAACAAGGCTAAAAACAGATCAAATACATTTTTTCAAACAGCTTTTTCATGTCGTGGCTTCAGGACACTTGGGTCAGTGCGAACGTTATGGAGGTATCTGGATGTTTCATCGTGTGTTTTGGACAATTCAGAAGTGAACCCCCCCTTGGAACTCCAAAAGGTTCTCCAAACCCTTCCTTGGCATGACGGCGAGTAGAAAATTCCTGAATTACAGCACCCTGACATGGATCCACTGCAGCGAACACACACACACACCCCGACTGTGCAGGACGACCTCACACAACCCCCGTGATTTAAGGGCGACTCTTACTTCTTAGCCTTGTACACGTAGGCACAGCGTTTCCCCAGGTAGAAGTCCACCTCATCTCTGGTGTAACACCCCTCCAGCTTCAGGAGAGCCGTGTGCTCGCGCTGGTTCCTCAGGCCACGCTTGTAGCCGGTGAAGATGGCCTTACTCCACAGTCTGAGATGACAACAACAACAAAGCAGCAGCTGTCAGTCATAATCATCATCGTTTCATCAGAGCAAAAAAGGGACAAACAGGTTGAGCTGCTGAAGTCAGGCGGGTTGTAGCATCAGACTTACCGTCCAGGCATTGTCAATCTTCTCCAGATCAGTTCACCTGTAAAAAACACAACAAGACGTTAGGACGACTGTCGGCATCATGTCCTGGTTTCAGGAATCTAAACATGTTCAGGTGAAAACAGACGGCTCCTGTGTGATGACGGGCGACTGTTGGCGTTGATGCTTTGGGAGATTTCAGGTCTTCGCAGACACTAACCATCGTCGGGGAACTAAACCATCCAGTAAACTCTTACTACGTTATTTGTTCCTGATCTTTGTGGTGCTGTTTCAATATCTATTCCACTTCCTTTACAATTTACCAGGAGTCTATCATCTTGTAACATCTGAAAAGTGCCAACCCTAACCCAAGCAGCCTCACACCTGTGCAGACGACTCAACACCTGTCAACATTACACAGAGTCCTGAACGAGTGAGACTTAAAACATCTGTAAATAAACCATCTATGCTTCTCAGCAGCAGTGTCCAGATGCACAGCAGGTAAACACACCTTCTGCTGCTGCTTCACGGTGTCTTCTACTTCCTGTTAGACACGGCAGCAGCCACAGTGTAATGTATCAGTTCATCACGTGTTGATCTGTTTTACAGTAACGGTTCAGTCCTGCAGGTTCTGCCCGGACCAGTTGACACCTGGGTCAACGGCTCCACAATTTACACTCGTGCGGACCCATGCGGACCAGCTCTGACATGCTGAGTTTCCTCACTCTCTTCGGCCGCTGCTGACTCTCCTCGGGAGGAGTCTGATGCTAACCGCTACAACACGCACCGGAGGACAGACAGACATCACCGGGACCGTGCTGACCCGCCGCCGGTGACTGAACCGATCTCCCGGGTCAACAGCACCACAGACACCGGTACGTTAACGCGTGTCTACGCGGACTGCAGCTCCCCAGAGCCGGGCTAACCTCCGCTCCGTTAGCCGCTGCTAATGCTATCCACCTCGCATCTCCGCCATCCGCCAACGGACGCCGACGTGACTTGGCCGGTAACCGGAGGACACAGTGTCCGTTCACCGGCGACGACGATCGGTGTGAAATAAACCGGAGAATAACGAATAAAGGAGAAGTTTATGTCGGGATGTGCGAGGCTCTTACCGTCACTGCGGGGAAGATGGAGGGAAAGACCGGCCGAGGGGCATGCTGGGTAATTATCGTCCACAGAGGCGCCCGCGCAGCTGCCTGATCAGAAACATTTAAATTACTTTTATTTATTATCTCAATGTATTTTTTTAACAGTTAATTCATCAGTTTTTTCAACTCCGTTTATTCCAGACACATTTTATGATTCAAAGATATCAATATTGTTGTTATTTCTAACACTATTTTATTATTATTTTTAAAAGAATAAGAGAGACACTTCCACAACAAATTTCCCATTATTTTAGAAATCATTAAAAACCTATTCTACATTTATTACATTTCTATTTTAATCTATTTATCCGTAAGTACAATGTAAAATATTGTATTCTTTCTTTTAAGGTGTAAAAATTCAATAATTCTGAATACCTAAACAGTATAAAACTGTAAAATTTGTATTTGTTTCATGCTATCTCCATTATATTTTCATATTCTTTTGTATTTTTATACACTTCAGTAGCAGATCAGAAATCAGCAGATCAAACTGAGAAAAAAGAAAATGTTTTGAACTTATTTTTTAAAATCTTTTATCAGGATAAGTGTGTTGTTGTTCATCATAACCATTGTATGTCTTTGAAACTCAACTCATTAGTCCAGTTAATGGTTGATTCTGGTTCCCTCATTTCCTCACAGTCCACACACAGAGAATAGCAAACAAATTACCAGCTTATCCTAGATATTCAGTATAAAGATGTAACACCTGGTTTATAACAGACCGTGAGCAGATAGAAGAACATGTTGAGCAGTTTATTAATGTTCATTGATGGTTCTCCATATCGTTTCAGCTGTTTTAGAGAAATATTGAATCTGTAGAAGATTGAGTAGGTTTCTGTTACAGACACAAATCAGACATTTGTGTCAGTTTGAAGGTTTCAGCCCTGACTGGACCTGTAGCACCGACACCAGTGAAGAGAGTCAAATTAAAATATTTATTTAATGTACTTAAACTTAACTCTTCATACAGCTGTGTTCAAATCTTTTATACAGTTTGTCAGCGTGAAAAAAAAAATGTAAAACTTAAACCTGTGAAACAGTCTCTATTTGTCCTCCTTTAAAAACGGTGGAATGTCCTTTAAAAGCACATGACCCGTCACGACTCGTCACCGCCACAGGAGAAACACCAAGAAAAACATTACACTGTGCAAACTGGACACCACGTCTGAACCCTCTGGCCCGGTTCGCCCGTCCATCACGGCGCCTCCTCGGGGGACTGTGGCCCAGAGTTCAGACTCACAGGAACTTTTACGGACCCTGAACACTCCTCATCCTTTTTCTCCTCGGTGCTTGCTGTGATTCAGATCTCTTCTGAGTCTCTGACAGTCTCTAACCTGCAGCATCTGATCGGTGGAGCATTGTTGGGGGCGGGACCAAGTGTTCAGGGCAGAATCGTCTCTCTGTGGTCCTGAAGCGGCCCCTCAGGGTTACCATTGTTCTGCACGTGTCAAACAAACCGGGTTTCCAGGAGGGATCGGGCACCGACAGATCTCAGTGTTTCAGGCCGACACTGAAGGTCTGATGCTGCATTCAGGTGAAGCTGGAACAATCTGAGGCTCTGGTCTCGACGTTTCTATCCAACCAAAAAATTTTCCTGCAGATTGAAATTTTAGTTTTGTGTTGATTTCTTTTGTGGAAAAAACTTCAGTATCTGTTCTTTAGGATCAGCTGGACATTGAACTGACAAAAAGACAAAAACCCAGATTCCCCACATCGCCTGAATGCAGCCCGAGCTCTATGAAAACGATGGAAATTAAAAGAAGAAATGAAACTGTTCTGTCATCGTCTCCTCCGTCCTGTCAGTGGAGTTCAAACTGTTTGACAAAGGAATAAACAGGTGGCTCAGACGCTGACAGATCCTGGTAATAATGTCAGACCAGTCAGAACCAGAGGCCTTGCTCATCTGAACACACATCTGAAAATAAAACCTGTAAACACACAGCTTCTGAGAGAAGTCAACAAATGGACAAAATAATGAACAAAAAATTATCTAAAACCAGAAAATGTGTGCAAACATGATCCGTTGGGGATTAACAGCATAATTCTTTTTTCTTTTAACTCTTACAGCTGCATTCACTGACTTTTGACCTTTTTGCTTTCAGCAGAACAGAAACATCGGACACATGACGGACAGCTGCAGGTGAGACGTGGTCAACTCCACGGCTGCGACAGGAGGAGACAAACTCCCAGTGTTTATGCGGTGGATTAGTGCTTCCACACCAATCAGCGAAGCAACTGAACGGCTCCTGTGAACCCTCTGCTCCACCGGCTTCACCTCTCACCTGGCCGCACTAACGCACAGGTGCACGCCAGGATGCTGTGACATCACAGGTCAAACTTTGAGAGCAGACAGGACAGAGAGATGCCACTGTCTGCTTTTAGTAAAGAACTTTTTTTTTTTTCGTCCTCTGAGCCGCTGCATCTGTCTGAGAAAAAAATATAGATGTGTCTATTTACAGGATATATTTGTACACATACATGTGATAAAGATAAGAGTCAGAGTGGGACTGCAGACCGTCCATTCAGTGTTTAGTGTCGGCTCAGGAGAATCCAGGTCACCTGTTCAAAAAGAAAAATGTCCCAGCATGCAACACAAACATGAGAAGGAGAAGGTGAAGAGACGCCGTCACCACCTGATCGACTTTGTCCAATCACATCAGGACCACTGATAAACTGAGTGCACTGTTCAGGGAGAATCATCTGGTATTCACAATAACAACAAGAAATCACTAACAGGTAAATGAGCATTTACCAGATAATAATGGCAGTTCTGTGATATCATGTGCTGTCATTGCACAATCTATCTGTGTTAAACCACATTATAGCTTAGGAAAAAAAACAAAAAAAACACCACAACATTGTCCTCACAAGAGGACGTGTCATAGTCTGTAGTTAGTATTAAACCTTTTAAATAGCTAGTAACACTCCCTGCTTTTATTCTGAAAGGACCAGCTGGTATTTGTCAAATATCTGGATGGAGCAATATGTGATATTTCTCTTATTGCTACGTAGCTACAAACCAATGCCAGTGTTAAATCTTGTTTTAGCATGCCAACCAGCCTGGCTCATCATCTTCTGACAGCAACTCACTGCTGCATCCAGTCTGTCCTCACACTGCTCAGAGGACAAATCATCACCTCTTGTATTGTAAACATTGAGGCTGAAGCTCTCACGGAGACTGGGAAGTCAAGAGCAGAGAATGCTAACTTTGCCTAACTTGTGTAGAGCTACTTGAATGTTAAGGGTCAGGATTCAATTGAAGGTAAAAATCTTTAAAATTATAAACCTCAGACTAAAACCAGCTTATCAAACTTCAAAAGTCAGTTCAAATGGGAGGTGGACACTGCAGCTTCTATCAAGATCAATAAACTAAAGCACATGTGGGCCGAGGCATGCACATGCACATGCATGAATATTTGTTAAATCATCCATTAAAATCTAACTACATTATTTGTTCCTGATCTTTGTTGTGCTGTTTCAGTATCTATTCCACTTCCTTTACAATTCACCAGGAGTTTATTTTCCTGTAACATCTGAAAAGTGCTAAAAATTAAAATATAGTATCATTACTAAAGAATATACGGACAGGGCTGTCCACATACTTTTGGTCATGTAGTGTCTGAGCGAATGAATGTAGTATGTGTTACTGGAACAATTTGGCCCTAATCAGATATGAAAGGTTGATCAGACGGTGACAGAGTCTCAACAGCTGCTAACATATGCCCAACCTGAAATTACAAACCTCCATCAGAGCTCAGAAAGGTTAAAAAAAAAAGAAAGAAAAAAAAAAACAGTAAAATATTAAAGACAGGGTGCAAAGCATCAGAGACGTCCGTCTGTTGTTGGTCTAAAGACACCGACGAGCCTCCAAGTCAGAGCTCAGGGTCCAGTGTCCATCTAATCAACATGGGACCAGAACCAGATTGTGCCTCTTTGAAGGAAACAGTTAAACTGTGTGCGAGTTTGGATCTGATGGAGACTCGAAAACAGAGCTGAAGATTCAACTGGTGACAGCAACATGTTAGCAATGAGCTACATTAGAGTCAAACTTCTCTGAAGCGGTTTAATATCAGCAAACAGCCAACTAAAACTAGCATTGTCCAACCAACCTATTCATTATGTTTCACTTGCAGCTATAATCTCTAAATCAAAACTTTGGTGGCTATCGTTAGCATTCACTAGCATTAGCACTGTAAACAACCATCAGCAGTCAGGTTCATAACCTTCAGCTTCAAATGAAGTTAATTAATCTTAGCCGTTTGCAGCAAGCCGTTTCGGCTTAACCTCCAAACCAACTAAACTCACGTTAACTAATGTTAGCTACTGTTTTATTTTAATTTTATCTCGATTAGTATTTAGCAGTGCTGGTGTAGACTCTGCCTTTAAAGTTTTAATGAATGTTATCAATGAGCTAGTGAGCATACAGATGTTTGCTAATGTTCTCAATTGTAGATAAATGTTAATTAGCTGTGTTAGCATCACCTCCATACCACCTAAATAAATGCTGGTCATTGTTAGCATTAGTGTCATTTTTAACCTAAAAAATGCCTAACTACACTAGCCTACATCGGTTTGATGTGCTCACTCACTTATTTATTTATGACATGTTTGTTAGATTTTTGTGTGGATGTTACACTTTGGTTGTTAAGTTTGCTCTTAACATGTTAAGAGCAATTATAAATACATAAGTTAAATAAAATTAAATGGTCAATAATGTAAAGCGGCCAGGCCCATTAAAGTCTACAGTTAGCATTAATAATCATTTCTGGTATGTTTTAAAAAATCGTTAAAGTTCAAATATAATAACTCGTCTCAAAGTGTATGCAGAAGAAGGGAAGGTGTTTGATCCAGAAAATTGAGAATATTTAATAAATAGCACCGAGGCAAATTACTCAGCTGCTGATATAATCTTGTTACCATGCAGAACAGCTGCTGCACATTAAAAAAATATTCTCACGTTTCTCCGGCCACAGCTGCTCCTTCATTCTTTGTGATGATGTCACTGTACTGTTTCAGTGGCCGTCAACTCAGCTGTGCCCTGATATAAGCGCACCGTCACGTCTCTGAGACCGCCATATATAACTTGTACTAGTGTCGCTGCGACTGTGTTACTGATGTTCAGCTCTGCTCATGTCTCCATCAGACACCGACCTGCTGCTCTGGAGGTTTCTATCTGACACTCGTCTGGTTGTGGGTTCCCAGAGGCTGACTGAGCGCATGTGTGGCGATGACGATGGCGATGGTGATGGTGACGATGACGATGGCGATGGCAGTGGTGTTAGCGTTGTCTACATTGGTGACTTAGGGTCCAGATGTGGTTGATGATGACGTTGTGGTGGTTGTCGTGGTGACGGGGTGTCGTGGTGGGGCCAGGTTGAGCAGACAGCTGACGGTCCTGGCCACTTGGGGGAGCCCTCGCTCTTCCAGGATGTGAAGGGGAAGACACAACTGACTCTACAGAGAGACACACACACACGGAGGGATGGGGGTGTGGGAGACAAACAGAAAATAAAAAGGAGAGGGGGAATCAACAGATGGTAAATTAAAATCAATGGATAAAATAACAGAAACCATGGCAGGAGAAAGGGTGAACAAGGAGCAACAACTTAAAATAACACAGGTGAGAACTGAAGGGGGAAAGAAAAGATGATGGTTCAGTTTACACAACAAAGAAAACCCATTTCTCATCATGTCACTAGTTGTAAAAAGTGACACTGACAAAAAAAAAGTTTGAAGTTAAACCTGTTCCAGGAGTTTTAGGTGAATGGTGTTAATTGGTTTATGCTAACTCTAAGTAGTCAAGGATAGAAAGTAGTATTATGAAAACTCTGTCTGGCCATGTAGCTATAAAAGCTTAGTGTTAACCTGAAAGCTAAGAGGTAAAGAGACACAGATGAGTCACGATGCTTTAGCTCATTTTATTAACAGAGTTCAGAGGGAAAAGATTTCTCCAACATCAGGCCACTTTAAAAAAAAACTCCAACATCACCTCTTATAAAAAAAGAAAAGAAAAGCCAAGTGCCAAGACAAAGGTCAAGTATTTAATCTTCCATTTCCAACCCCATGTGGTTTTCACTTTCAACAAGATTGAAGCTGGAACTGTTCGGGGCTGAGTTACAGCTGATCACATGGTTACTGGTTTGAGGGTTTGGGTCATCTGAGAGGAAAATGAGTCCACTTCCACTACAGGAGTTGAACTCAGATTGGTTTCTGAACTACAAGGCTCTGCTTGTGCTTCCACTGTGTTTTACAAACCATTTCAGAAATCCCCCACCAAACAGACAAGAAACGACACATGTCTGTATCTCGGCAAGAGGACGGACAACAATGGAAAAGGTTGGGTTGGATGTGAGATCCACATTAACACCAAAGGAGTGTAAGGGTCTGTTATTGCTAGGGTTGGCGTTGAGTCAAAGTCTTTCAGTTTGTATTTTATTCTTTTCTTTTCTTTTTCTACCATCTTGTTCGATGTTTCAAAATTCTCCTGGACAGGTCTCCTCTACTGGTCTTCAGTTATCCCTCTCTGTTCAGATGCCACAGTGAAAGTTAAGGTTTTGTGTCATTGTGTTTGTCATAGTTGACCTTGGATTTTGGATCCAATTCCAGGCATTTATCTCAAAAGTGAGTAGAGACCAGTGGAAACAAAAGTAGAGCCAACAATAATGGCGTTATAATTTGCTAAGTTCCAGTGGTGGCATGAAGGCTTAGCAGTGTCACTGACCTTCCAACACTGAAAGGCTCCTACACTTAGGATTCAGCTTTTGTGTTCAAACACTGGTGGAAATCAGTGATTTTTGGTGCACAAAGTCTCTTCTCCTTCTGCATACATTCATACAGGGTATGACAGGTTTCTGACGACGGGGGTCTCAAAAAGGCTCTCAAACAGTTGGACAGGCAGCCAAACATAAGGCACAGGGGGCGGAGCTTCAACAGACAGGTAACAAGCTTCAAGGTAGACCTCCAACTTTGGGGGATTGTCAAATATAACATCACCTGAGGGATTACGTGATTCTTTATGGCTGAAAAGAATCTCAGACCCACGAGGAGATAACAGACGTGTGGCAAATTTAGCAGCAACAGTTTCAACATGTTTTGAGTCCCACCTTAAGGCCAAGTCAAGACCAAATGCCACATCAGAGTCAAAAAGTCCTGATTACATCCCAAGTCAAGTCAGAGTTAACAAGGTCCAGGTCTCAGTCCAATACGGAGGACCAGTGATACCACAGGAAATGTAATGATGATTTTTTTTAACTTTCGTGATTTGACATGCATTCAAAATGGAAATTGTAAAAAGAAATGATTCAATCAACTATTGATCAATTGCTCAATTTTTACAAAAATGGCATACTATTCCACAATTCCTGTTTTTATGTCCATTGAAATATGAAATTAAGGAAATTCCTTATCACTTTTCTGGCTCTCCAGGGTCAGAGTCCAAGTTGTGCTTTGAGCTAAAAGGAAGTGATTATGTATCTGTCACTCTCCACTGACAAATAAATTTCATCTCATTATCTGCAACTCTACTGGCTGCTGTGAGACTCATTCAAAGTACGTTGTGATCAAAAACAGGAAGATTGTGCAGGTAGGGGGACCACAGGATGTCTTTCCAAGTCCCAAAGGCTTAGGTCCAAATGAAGTTGTGAGTCGGTTGTATTTAAGTCAAACTAAAGCTGTGAGCCTTTTATCTGTTTCAGTCATCAGGCTCATGATCTCCGTCTAACCCTAATTCCATGCATTTCATCTGTGTGTTTGTCTCGGTACAGGTGTGAAATTATGGTAGTGAAGGACCGATCTATCCTGTCTACGCAGTGTTTCCTATGAATCGAGAGGTTTGGTGTGGGGGCAACATAATGGAGAGGGGGTCTATGGAGGTAACAAACACTTACTACATGAACATTTATGTCATGTTGATTGATTCATCAATTTCTAATTGGATAAGTAACTCAGTCCAAGTAGCAGGTTTGATGTGAACAGGAGATCAAAAAGTTCAAATACCTCAGGATCTTATTCAGGAATAAGATGGATCGTAATACTGACAGGCTAAGAGAGCTGAACATGAAGTCAGAGATGGCGGCCCTTCAGAGGACGTTGCTGGCCTCCAATGTTCTAGGGCCTCACTATGGAAGTTTTCATGGTACAGTATATAAAAACTTCAGGGAGATCCCAGGGTAGACCTAAAACACCCTGAAGCAGTTACATAACTCATCTAGTTTGGTAATGTGTTGGGATGGCCCAGTGGAGCCTTTCGGGGAATGTCCAATTGGTAAAAGGCCACAAGAAACCACATTGGCCATCTTTGATTCCTTCAAAGATGCAAGAACAAGACTTTGCTGGGGAGAACGACCTTTCTCAGCCTACTAACATTTTGAGACGGATGAATGTCCAATCCCCTTCAGTCGTGAACAAGATTGCAGACGAAGTGTCGATCCTTCAAGTAGAAATGAGCCAGTAGAGATGGTTTGGGCATTTAACCAGGATGATCCTTGGATTCCTCCTGAGGCGAGTCCCAGACCCAGACCATGAGGGAGGGATTATATCAATAGCATCATCTGACGTGGAGAAGAAGCCAAGTTCTCCAGTAAGGCCTGAGGGCTGATGTCGGGGCGACCTCATATATCCCACTGTGACCACAATACTGGGTAAGTGTCAAAGAACAGATGGATGATAGACAGTGCAAAGCTAGTGGTTTATCCATGCATCCAGGTTTTGTGCTTAACAAGGTCACCCCAAAATGTCCAACTAGTCCTTTGGATACTGTGCCTTGAATCATATCATATCATACCTCATTGAATTATTTCAGTGCTCTGAGACGGTTTAGGAAGGATATTTTGGGAATGTCTGTGAAGGTACTAAGTCACCCAGGATATGACGTTTCTAAGTGCTATATGAAGGTAACAGGACTTGCTTGAAGTTCTTGAACATGTTGAAGGTCACATCCAAAAGGCTTCTTCAGCCACATATTTACTTCTTGTGGGCCATCCACGTCTTGAGAGTAACTGAGGCCAGATACGAGTCGTTGACCAAGTGATAAATTGTGTCTTAGTCCTCCTTCTGCTCAACGTCCAGGTCCTCAGGGTGGACAAGCCTCGGCCTCGGAGCGTTACTTGTCTTGAAGCGCGCTAAGGGCTGTGGTGTTTATCAGCAACTCCACACCTCCCAAGATGTTAATGGCCGCAGAAGTAAATGCCTGGCACTAGTCACTTAGAAGTGAAGTAGCCTCTGGGATGAGAGGAGACGCAACATGTATCTGTTGGGACACATTATTGTACATATGAACTGTGTATTATGTGGACGTTTTGTGCTCAGGCTGCGTTTCAGACATGCGGTGTCAGGTGTACGTAGATGGCACATAGCACCGACATGACGGACAGGTAGAAGAGGGCGAAGCCAGCCAACTGGACCCGAGGGGAGGGGTTGGTCAGAGGTGGTGCCATGGAGAGCAACACACCCACTGTCCCATAAACACCTCCCCCTTTTCCATCCAGGACCTCCCCCACTGAGCAAAGATTGTCCTGAGGGTGTTTGTGTCAAGATGAGATGGACGTGGTGCATAATTTAAAAAAATGAGACGGAACAAACAAAAGAGTGAAATGGGCAGAATAAAAAAAAGGATTAATGAAAGGCGAGGGAAGATGAAAGAGAAGAAAGAAAGCTGTTAGTTGAGGGGAAGCCGCAGAAATTGATGTCACAGCTAATACACTATACTACATTACCGAAAGTGTGTAGGTTCAACCAAACTTAGTTCTTTGTTTGGTTTTAGTTCCTGACACCCACTCAAACCATGATGACTCCCATACTATACATACTAAAAATTTCACATTTATGTATGTCAGCACCTCTGCTTGCGCCTCATAAAAATGACCAATGTCCACTTTTTACATTTTTCAGGATGGGTCACAGGAGGAAAGAGTCACGTTGTCTCACATAGTACGTCATAGTACATGTGAATGAAGTCCAGAGGGCTTTTCTGTTATTTCATACACCTGTCACTGTGTGTGTGTGTGTGTGTGTGTGCGTGTGTGCGTGCGTTACCTGTGGGACTCCAATTCTGCGACACGCCTCCAAGAAATTCTCTACATTTCGTCGACATTTGGCCATGGTGAGTTTAGGCTGCAGGTTACAGAGAGAGGATTAGCCAGTGCCTTCATGTTGTCATTGACTTCATTAACGTTATTATTGTTTTAACTATTATTATTATTATTATGATTATATTCTGATTGTAACAGCAGCAAAGCGAAAACAATCTAATAGATGTGTTCTCACCACAGCAGGAGAGGGGACGTGGATACTGGGGACGGACCGTGGTCTCACGTGATTGGCCAGGTGACACAGAACTACCCCATCCGTCAGAGCTGCTCCCAGGTCGCTAGGCAACGACACTTTAAGTCGTGCCTCAATGTTCTGGATCAACAGAAACAGAGGTGAAGTTGTGTCATCACTCAGGTTGTGTCAGTCGTCTGTCACTGTGACGTGGGATGAAGAAGCTCAACCCTCACCTTCCTGAGCTGCTCCACCAGCTCAGCGTCTTCTCCAACCAGAGGAGGAGGAGCAGGAGCCTCCTCCTGTTTCTGTGGAGCAGCAGCAGCAGCAGCAGCAGCAGCAGCGTCACCTGGAGGCCACAGAGAGAACAGCAGGAGTTAGACTCCACCGACCCACACGTTAAGGATTGTAACCAACAGATCTGACAGCGGGGATGGGGCCTGCTGACCTTTCCTCTTCTCTTCTTTCTGGCCGGCCCGAAACAGGAAGCTCTCTGGTCTCAGGCTGGCCGTCCGACAGGAGGTCCCACCCCCTGAGCTGGGGTAAGAGGGCGACTGATTGGCTGGAAGAAAAAAAAAAACAACTAAATCAGTCAAAGTAAAAGAACAAGATCTAAATGTAAAACTCATATTTCTGCCTGATTACCTGTGGGGGACAGAGCTGCTCTGTCCTCTCCCTGCAGAGACACAACACAGGACCGTTAGACACCTGAACACACCCAGGAGACAGGTGGTCCTTCAGCCAGATGAAATGAGACACACTGGGTTGAGAGTCCTGGATTAAAACTCAAAATAGTTCAAGGTCACACTTAATTGTCAGAACTGAAGGTGTTGCATGTGTTTAATTGAATGATTCTCTGTTTGCGGTCAAACTAGCGGTTTGAGCAAAGCGAGCCTGAGCTCAAAAGAGAAGCAGAAAAAACAAATCCAGACTGATTCTTCAAACCAAAACAGAAATGAAGCTGCTCCCCAGTTTGACCAGTACACACTGAAATGGAAAAGAGCAGCAGCAGCATGCAAGGTGCAGTACCTGCAGCAGACAGGAGGTGGAGCTATCAGAAGCATGAGAGCGACAGCCGTCTACAGACACTCCAGCCACAGACTGACAGACACAACAGGGGGGGAAAGGGAGAGAAGGAGGAGAGTGGCAGAAATAAAAAGATGAAGGTTTAAACTTAAACACAAATGAAAACAAGAACTCAGAGGGTTCAGGTCTGAAGATCAGTTTGGTCTGAAAAAGATTTAAATGTTTCAGAGCTCGTCTAAGCCTCACTGATGCTTTAGTGAGTTTATATGGTGGAGGAATATATTAACATAGAGAAACCCAGAAAACAAAATACATCTACTTATACTTTATTCATGAAATCTTCCTAAAAGTTGATTTTATCTGCATTATTGCTTTATCAGAGTCACTATTCTGATACAAGTGCCAACACAAAACCAGTAAACTGAGGTCAGTGCTCAGGTCTGTATATTTTTATAATATAGGAGAAGATTTATTTGTAGTTTTAAGAACAAAAATCAATCTCAATGTAGAAACAGACAAAAACTGTGAGAATGCATCATATTCTGGTTGTTGTGAGTCTCTGCATCTAAATTTGATTTAACTTAAAATAGTTGAATAGTTCAATCTGCATCTTTTGTAGCCAACAGTTTGTACGTCAGTGACTCTCAGGCTCTGAACTCATATTTCTGACATGAGAAACAGAGGTTCCCACAGTTAGATCTGACATTAAGACGAGTGTTTTAACCACAACCACACACACAGAGAGCTCTTTAAAAACTTTGATTTAACTTAAAAATATTCAGTTGAATAGTTCAGTTCTGCATCTCTTTTAACAGACCAGGAAACCACCACATGAATGCGATCTACATGTCAATGAGCCTGACGTGCTCTTGTTCCGTCGCTGTTGTAAATTGGCTGATTGCTGCAGCTGTTAACGGTGTCAGCGTCTCAGAGTTTCTGTGCGCTGCCTCTCAAGTGGACCCGGTTCGGTACTGAAGTTACAACAATGACAACAGTTCTAATCTGAAACCAGTTATTAACCTTAATCACGGTTTCTCCTCCAGCGGTGCCGCGGTGTAGAATTACACACGGGGCTCACCGCTGTATTTATGCATAAATTTACAGTAGCCTAATTAGACCGATCGATAAAACTTTGAAATCACTTGTAAACATTCTGAGGGATGATCAAACTTTACACTTCTCTTGATAACAAGAATACAGAATGGAACAATGGTGCAAACGATTACTGGATTATTTTTCCAGGCATTGAGATTTAATTGACTCTGGATCATACTGTATGTTCACACAGTAAGGAACATCACCATGTGTTTATTCCATGCAGCAGCGCTTGGTATGACAGAGATGCTGCTGATTAAATAGAGAAGGAATTTAGATTTTGAATCTCAAGTTTAGTTCTATGAAGTTTTTTTTTTTTCTGAAAAAACCATGCAAAATAGCGCTATTGAATTAAATTACCATGGCAACGTGGATCTAACAATACGGGTTGAAATTAAATGTGACGTGTGACGTCGATAATAAAACCATAATGGTTCTTCTCACTCTACATTTCTTCAGTCTGACTTCAGTTCACCACCCACCACCACACCGTCTGTGTCGCCAATTCTCCTTTTCCTCCAAACCATACGTACGCCTGGGTCAGAGTTTGCTTAGAGCTGCGCACATTCTCCCGTCAAGTTTGTTTTTTATAGATCACAACCTTGGCGTAAAATGTCACGTACGCCACTTTCAGCCCCGTTTTGTGCGTACGCAAGGTTTATAAATGAGACCCCTGGGCTCAGAGGTCACCTGTCTGTGTGAACCAGGCCGTCTCTTTATTGTATTTGTGTTAAAGTCGATCTCAAACACCAGAACACACTGAGACGGGCAGAAAGGCAAAATCAGGACAGAGGGAGAGAAGAAGAAGAAGAAAAACAAACTGAAGATAAAGTGAGGGCGGGAGGAGAACATAAAAGAAGGAACCGATGCAAGAAATCATAGAGGAAAATTATAGATGATGCAGAAGGTACAAAATCAAAGGAGTGAAGATGAAGGAGAGAGAAAAAGATTCAGTTAATTTACAATAAAGACTTGAATTAACGTGAGTTCCAGTATAAACATGTTTTTAACACAGAGTCACTTCTGACTCCATTTTTCTGTTCAGTTGAACAGCAACACACACACACACACACACAAACAAACAAACAAACAACCAACTGCACAACGGGTTCGATTCTACAACAGAAACTCATTTGTGAGTGATCCTATTCATTCACCCTACAAACTGACAAACTCAGACCGATTCAGACAGACAGAGACAGATTCAGACAGAGACAGATTCAGACAGAGACAGAGACAGACAGAGAGACTCAGACAGAGATTCAGACAGCTGACAGCTGTTTGTCATCTTGTGTAACCTCTGGCTCCAGATGTGTCTTGGTTCAGGTCTGTAGTTATAAACCATATAAACCTCTCATTTATGTTCGGAGTGGACACAGACATCAGAGACAGCGTCACAGTTCACCTGTCAGAGGTTACAGGTGTGAACTCTGTACGACGGGTGAACAACGGTCTAGTTTGGACAGCGGTGAGTGTGAGGGAGGACAGTGGCAGGCAGGACGAGGACGACAGGAGGACAGGAGGACAGGTGAGTGACCGTGGACGGAGAGGGAGGGGGGGTGTGTTGAGTCCTGAGTGTGAGTGAACTGGGGGGGGGGGGGGGGGGTCGGATTAAAGAGGAGCCTGTGATGTCACATGCTTATTAGAAAACAGCAGAAGAGCCAGAATCAGTCAGATGTGTGTAACGTCAACATGCTCACTGTGTGGTGGAGGTAAAGGTCAGAGGTCAGAGGTCACCACGTAAACGCCACAAGCTAAAGGATCTGATCCAGTTGACAATGATGGATCAATCTGTGCTCACTTTGATTTGTTTGCTTTGTAATTATCATTTATCTAATATTTCCACATATCCAAGTAACTGTAGAAATACTTGAACCCTGGTTAGGAATTATTGTCCTTGTCTGAAATCAGTGGGTAATCAAGTTGTTGCGTTCATCTGAATTAAGAGGTCAGAGGTGGAGGGTTCTCCATTTGAATTAATTGAGAATGTGAGGGGAAGAGGTACACTACAGTGGCTTTTATTATAAATGATTTAAAAAAGAGAAAAGAAGAAAAAGAGTGAAGTACTTTGTGGCGATGAAACAATCTGAATGATTCAGGTCAGCTGGTTCTGAACTCGTGAACAAGCTTTTATTTTGGAGGTCAGTTAGTATATTGATGGGGGAGGGGGGCGGAGGGTGGGAGGGGGGCAAACTCTTACCATGAAGAGCGCAGAGTCGTCGGTGTGGGTGGAGCGTCTGGAGGGGTAGACAGTCTGAACACACACACACACACGTCAAAGACACATTAACAAACACAGACAGATGTGATGTGCTGGTGACCAGGTGTGGTGATGAAGGGGCTGGTCTAGACAGAGGGCGGGGGAGGAGGAGGAGGAGGAGGAGCTAACACTTAAACCACAGGGCTACATTTAAAATGAGAGAAAAAACCAGAGGTCAAATATCCAACTGATGATTCTGATCGTCATCACTTCTTATTAGGGCGTGACGACACACTCAGGTCACGAGACAAGACGAAACCTGATATTGGGTTCACGAGAACGAGACGCAACGATATTTTAACATTACTTTTAAGAAAACTACAATGACAAAATATATGACAGGACAAACAGACTTTTTTATTAAATCTGAGTCACAAAACAATGCAAGTGCATTTTGAAATGTTTTATAGCTTTGAATGCATGACCTAAGCATGAGCTCTGACCTAAGCATGGGCCTCTACCTTCAACTGTCAAACTTCTTTCCACCAAGACTGACCTTTCTTTCAAAGACGATACTGACAACATGCTATACGAGCATGTCCACATTTTCTGGCAGCAGGTGAGACCTTTGGGCGCTAACTATGTCTCCTGCAGTTGAAAGGACACACTGCCTTGGAACAGAGGTAGCAAATACAAGCGGAGTTCATTTATTTATTTATTTTTATTGCCCCTTTACCCAGCTGGAGCGGTGCGCCAATGTTATCAAACTGCACGCACATCTTTTTTTTTTCAACCGATCCACTAACCACCTGCCTCTTGTATATCATGAGCTGCGGATGCAACAAACAAAATTACTATAGTAAACATTTCAATCAAGAGAAAGTGAAATTAGCTGAAGACGAATGATCCACATAAACAAGCTCCTTCACTCTCCAGTTCTGTTTGTTTTCTGTTATTAACAATGACGGACGACAAAGTGCACAATACGACCGTTACTGGACTCTGCCTCTGAAACCAACACCCCCTCCTCCTTGTCTTCACTGAAGCGTCTTTGACTTTCACTTTCACTGGTTCTTAACAGAGCATGTTTCACTGAGGGCAGAGAGGGAGGATTTGTGCATGAGGCCCCTGCTGAACTGATCATGTACCTGTGGTACAGCTGTGGAGGGGGCTATGTATGTGTAGAAGAGGAAATACTTCTGTAACAATGCAAAACGACAACCACACAAAACACACAAAGACAGACGGACTCACCTCACTGTCTGGACTGGTCTTTGTTGGACTCTGAGCTGCTTTATGCTGAAAAACAACAGAGTCAGAGTAAGTTCATGTTGTGACTGTTTGTGTCTGTGCATTATGAGTCTGTATTGTCTCTGCCCTGGAGGGGCTTTTATTGTGAAACACAACAGGATGTGTACAGTTTCATTTAGCTGGGTGTCATTTCATGTGTGAATGTGGCAGTTTGGTTTCAGTAAAGATTTTCTGAATCAACAGTTTTCTGATCAGGCTCAAGTCTAACGGTGAATAACTCCAACATATGTTCTGGCATTTTTTTAACGAAACCAAAGCAATTTAAATATAAAACCAAGCAGCTGAACCTGAACTATGTGATCAAAGACTATCAAGGACTGGAGCAGAGTGTGGAACTGGTCAAACTGGTGTTACCTTGGTGTAACTGGCGACGTTGCATCTCTGCAGGGAACGGGTCTTCTGTCTCTCCTCGTCGTACCTCAGAGCGGCAAGCTGAGCCTCCCTCCTCATCCTCTCCACTCCTCCTGGGCCGGCACCCCGCTGAGGCACAGAGGAGGAGACAAGAGGGGGAAACGGTCAGCAACAATAGTTTCTGTCACTTCTGTTTCATGTCAGAGAGCAGGAGGAGGCGTTACCTGGTTTTGGGCGGTGGAGGACAGCGTGACTCCGTCAACCACACTCCTGACAAACAGACGGGACTGTTAGAGCTCCAACATGTAGCTTCAGTCAGTGTGTATGTGTGTGTCTGTGTGTGTGTACCTGTTGTGCCTCCTTGTGTCCTCTGTCCTGGACGAGTTGGTTTTCACTGGAGAACCCTGGACACAGACAGGAAGTCACTCAAGGTTTTTACAAAATAAAGTGAGAGCAGTTTTCATCTCACACCTGCACAGCTGGAGGCTGGAACCTGCTGCTCTGACTGACACTCAGTCCATCATTCACTCTGACACACTCTGGCTGTCTTTACATAACATGGTTCATGTGGCCTAGATCGGACCTGTAACATGAACATGTAAACGGGGGGACGGGTGATATCGGATATTGTCAGATGTCCCCTGTTATATGTGGAAATAAATTACATACAAATCGTATTTTTGCCAATGCATCTGCAGTCTGAACAGACAGATCGGATATTCCCTGGCGTCACAATCAGCGCAGGAATTTCACGAGGGCCACGAGGGCCATGGCCCTCGTGCCCGTCCGATTTGGCCTTGTGCCCTTGAAAAAAATATCTGCCGTTAGGCCACAGTGGCCTTGATGCCCCACCCGCACTGCCCCGGTTGATTTTGCGGTTTTCTCCTTTGCCTCTTTCCCATCAACACGGCTTTGACACCGTGGGTCTTTGAAGAAAGAACAACGCGTATTTTTATGACATTCGGGCAGCATCATCACCAGGGTGCGTTTGATTCGAGCCTATAAACCGCATAACAACAGTTTGGCTTCCAATCTATCACCGTTGACTTTATCAAACACTCGCCACAACCAATCATGTGGCTGGAAAAGAGCCAAGCCACAACATGTCAACACGTGCTGTGTTTGGGCTGCTACAGCCGTGCGCAAAGCAGGTGGACGCCGCCGGTATTTCGCCTCGGAAGAAAATGTGAAAGAGTCGAGGAGAACGCGGATGGCCGTGCAAAGATGCGTGGTGCGTCATGTTTACGCCAACGTGATCCAATTGAAACTTTCACATTGGAGACACTAGACAGTTGGAGCGGACCGACGTCGGCCGTGCATCCATCAAACGGACGCGGTCACGACAGCCGCTCTGCGCGTTGTGTTCACACCGACACAAGCTCACTGCAGACGGGCGTGATCAACTGTACCAAGCTGCACACTGCCTAGACCCAGGTGCTACGCTGTATTTAATTTAGTATATGATTGGCAGCTGTTGTATGATGTTCATCATTACATGTGTCATGTTCAATTTTTGACAGAAAACAAATCACAAAATATCCCTCTGATAACTTCAAATCTCACTTGTGACAATAAGGAAATATAAGTTTTACCAAAATAGTGATTTGAGTTATATAGTGATATAAATTAATGTAGACTGATAGGGAAGAAAAAAAATTATAGCCCGGTGATAGGATTTTTCTCATATTGCCAAGTGCAATAGTGAACAAGTAAGATATGAATTTCAAAACATAGCTGCATAGGACTGGACCCTTGTGCAAAAAAATTAAATGCATGAATGAATTTAAATTTAACTTTTCTGGTTTACTTGAGCTTGTTTTATGTATTAATTTAACAGATACCGGTAAATTCATTAAAGATATGGATTTAAAATCATTGTTTTACTTTATGGCCTTGCTGCCCTGGCTTTTGGCCTTTGCGCCCTCAAAAAGTTGACAACCCGAAAGGCCAAGTGGCCCTGCCCCTAAAATGACGAAATTCCAGGCCTGGTCACAATGATGCGTCGATAGCCCATATTGATGACAGTGTGTGTTGTTTAGCTGCAGCTGGGCCGGCTAGTGAACCACATCTATGCATGTGTGTTGTTTCACGCAAGCAAAGCAGGTGTGAATGCAGATATCAGATATGTGTCACTTCAACAGAACACGTAAACAGACAAATACAGATAAAGGCGACAAATCAGAGCTGGGCATCAAGGCCTGTAGTGTAAAGATGGTCTCAGAGCCCGTCGCTCTCAGACCCTAAGAGGACTGTGTGACCTGAGCTGACCTCAGACCAGGACACGTCACCCATGCATGCGTTCTTTGTTCTCTGATCAGACAGGTCCAGGTGTGATTCCTGGCAGGCGGAGCTCCTACCTCTCTGGTGATGCGTTTCTCGATGTAGGCCATGAACTGAGAGCTCAGGCTGGCGCTGTCCCCTCCTCCTCCTCCTCCTCCACCTCCGCCGCCGCCCCCTCCTCCTCCTCCTCGACTCCTCCCCTCCTCCTCCTCATCCTCTCCCACGCAGCTGTCGATAAAGTCTATCTGCTCCAGCTCTACGTCTGATGAACAGAGAAACAGAGCCAGCAAGAGACCAACAATCAAATCAATCAGTTAAGTGCAAATAGAAACCTGCACTGGAGCAGGTTAAGAGTTCAGCATCCATCATCAAGACGACTCATCCAAATAACAAGTTAGCCACCATCACAGGACTGACCATAACCCTAGTTACCGCAGTATTTTAAAAGTTATGGAAGAAGTTTTAGTCACAAAGTGGTCAAGTTTTCATCACAGTACAGATCAGAGTATGAGTAACAGAACGAGATAAACACTTATATTATTGGATCTTTCGTTTACTTTAATCCTGCTTTAAATTAATTAATGCGTCGCTGTGAGCTACAACTGGAGCCTGTCTCTGTTTCCCTGACATCACACAGTCTGATTCCCAGCAGCTGGACCAGCTTCTGTCTGCAGTGACCTGTGATGTTCACCAACTGTCACTGCATCACTGCGACACTGAGGGAAACTTAAAAGCTTTAATAGAAATCTAGGTGGATTTTTCTAGATGGTAAAACTTCCACTGAACAGAGACACGGGTCCAAACTGATCTGAGATCAGAGACATGACAGACTTACGTGTGCCGTTAGACAGTAGTGGTCCTGCTCCCCCTGCTGCTCTCAGTCGCTGCTCTCTGCTGATCTCAGCCACTCTCTGTGGCAGCTCCGACAGCTCCTCTGTGGGCTGAGCAAGCAGACAGGAAGTCAGGTCGAGCACACGCAGGAAAACGAGAAGGGATGCTTGTGTGTGTGTGTGTGTGTTTGTGTTAGGGCTGTCACTTTTTAGAAAAATGAGATTCAAACGAATATCGAATGACCTGTAATTCGTTTGGATATATTCAAATATCTCCACCGCCACTGCACATACAATCGCGGTGATTTGAAAATTGACCGGATTCTCTCCTTGTTTCATGTTTGACCTCCTGCCCAGCTTGACGCGATCGCCCGCGGCAAAATACACCAGACACCGAAACGATCGCTGCAGGGTGCAAGCCGGCCACGGAGGTGCGCGCTGCGACACGACACCAGCAGTTAATATGGGCACAGAAAGTAAACGGGCTCCGCTTCTCGGCACTTCGTGGCTACTCTCGGCACTTCCTCGTCCGGTGGACGGCCGCCGGCGCTCTGCAGGCACTGGGCGCTGCAGCCGAAGACGGTAAATAGCGTATCTTTGCTGCAGCCTACATATTGAGCAGGTCATTACTGTTGAAATATGAACTTTTCAAACGAATATTTAAATGTCGAATAAGAAGTGACAGCCCTAGAGTGTGTGTGTGTGTGTGTGGGTCTGTGTGTATTTGTGTGTGTCTCACCTCATTCCCTGACCACCTCTTGTCTCCGCTGTCAACGCTGTTGAAGCCTGAATCCAGCGCTCCGTATGGTCGACCGGGGTACAGCTCATCAACACTGACACACACAGTTAGTTCACGTTAACCAGAGACATCCTCATCACTTCTTGTCATGATTAAAGCCTTTCAACAAAGGGAATAACTGAGGCTTTTATTGTGAAGCTCATGTGGTTTCCAGGCCATGCTGGTTTATTCTACAGGTACCGAGTTTAATTTCTGTTTGCTCCTGTAACATTCGCACAGCAAACCCACCCTGAGTGGGTCGGACACCGACTGTGACAGGTTTCAAATGGTCAGTTTACAACCACCATTGTTCAGTAATTAATGATAATTCACATTGTATGTTTCTGTCTTTTTCTGATTTAAGAAACAACTTCAAATTTCTCCAGTTACTGAAGACGACAGATGTTAAACATTGGTGTGATGTGTGTGTGATATGTGTGTGTGTTGAGTTCAGACCAGGAGCTGAAGGCGGGGGCATCAGGGGTCGTCTTACTGGCCTCCAGGTTCAGGTATTTAAATATGTGGACTTTCCCTTTAATACAAATCTACACACAGAAACAGAGAGTGAGAGCAGTGAGCGGCAGAGTCTTCAGCTGAGTCCAGACAGACAGACAGACAGCAGGACGATGACGTCACGCCGTACCTGAGCAGGTGGGGTCTGCAGAGGGTTGTTGTCGAGGACGATGGTCTGTAGCTGTGTGAGTTGTCGGTAACAGACGGGGATGGAGGTCACTTTGTTACAGGAGAAGTCCAGGCGCACCAGAGGGAGCTCGGCCAGCTCTGAAACACACCAACACAGATGCATCAGCTTCTGCCTGATCCACCGACAGTCCACCTTAACTGGTTTTTAAGGCGGTTCTCTTTGTGCGTGTTTACCTGGGGGCAGTCTGACCAGGTGGTTCCTCCTGATGTTCAGGTCCCGTAGAGCCTCCAGCTGACCCACCTGCGACGGTAAAGTCTGGATCTCGTTACAGCTGACATCCTGTAGGAGGGGGGGGGGGGGGTCAATACAACCTTCAATAACTGATAATCAATGACTGATCAAAGCAGACAGAAAACATGATGACGACAGACATGGGTCACCTCTCACTACTATAACAGTCGTGTTGTAGTTAATCATTTAGGAGCTGATTGTGACCTTAGACCTTTATCATCAGTGTGATACTGATTTATCAACACACCTTATCAATATATATTTATCTGTTAACAGATGTTCATGTTGATAGATACTGATGTTTTATAAACTGTCTGAACAATATAATAAAATATACGCAAAAATTGTGTATTATATATAAAAATCTGTCTAACAATCCAATAATGATAATCATAATATCCTGACAGAGTGGTTTATCTGATCTGTTATGGTGTATATAGTAATATAATAATCTTTCTATTAAAAACTCATTTCCAAAATGTCTAATTCCTAGTCAAAATTAATCTCATCACCTAAAAATTAACTTGTTTTCAGACAAAAAACTTGCTCCATTGGCAGATTTTTCTACTGATTTCAAGTGAAATTTTTTTTGAAACAAGTGAAAATGATCTGAAAACAAGTTAACTACTACTAGTACTAGAAATGAGACATTTTGACAAGAAAGACAAATATTCTTGGAAAGATTTTGAGTTTTTGCAGTGAACTAGTGCTGCACGATTTGATAAAAATGTGCATCTGCAATATTGTAGTTAACGCTGTAATGAGTCTATTTGCTTGATTATCAAGCACAAAGCAGGAAATAATCATATTTTAGGGTTACACTAGGTATTAACAAGTTTAGTAACAAGTGTTTCCTTACAGTACATGTTCTTTGTATCAAATAAAAATAGGTAACTTTCTGTGCAGTTTCATAGAGACAGTGGTTTGGAAAGTGAATCTGTGAATCCCACCCCCGACCCAGACTCAATAATCCAGTTCACAGACCAGTTCAGTCAGGTGTCTCAGCTGGCCCAGTTCTTCTGGAAGAGAAACCAGTTTGTTGTTGCAGGCTATCAAAACCTTCAGAGGGAGACTGCAGACCACCACGGGGAGGACAGACAGCTGGTTACGACTGAGAGAGAGGGAGGCAGGTAGGGAGAGGAGGGGGTGGGGGTGGGGGGGCAGGTAGATAAAGGACGAAGGAGAAAGGAGGGGCTGGCATGTGAGCAATCAGGTTTTCTCAGCGTAGGACGGTAGGATACACGTGTGAGAGAGTGTGTGTTACCTGAGGTTCAGGTAGGTGAGGGCCTGCAGGTTGAGCAGACTGTCCGGCAGAGATCTCAGACAGTTCTGGTAAAGATTCAGACTCTCCAGAGACACGAAGAGACAGACCTCCAGAGGAAGCTCCGACAGACGGTTACGAGACAGATCTGGACACACAGACAGAGATCGGGTTACAGCTTGAACATCACACTCACTGTTTCCTGGTCCATGTGTGAACCGCAGCGAGCCTCGTCCAGCCCAGAGGGAGGAGGTCATCAAGCTGGATGATCTACAGTTAAACAGCCCCTGTAATGGTGATGTCATCTCTCTCAGTGCAGAGATAGCACGCAGGAGAAATGTTTTGGTCATCAGTGCTTCAGTCTTATATAATTCGACTACACTGGAGTTGTTTTGTTTACAGTGATGCAGGTTTAGAGGGGAACTATGCAGGATTTGCAGCTTAACTATGATACATTTTTGCGTTGATTTAACAACTTCGGAGCAATTGTGATGGTTTAATAAATCACTTGTACTTGTACTTTCATGCATGTCATTCCCCCTTTCCTGTCTATCTCACTAGTATATGCTAGGGATGCACAATATATCAGATATCGATATCGATATCGATATCGATATCGGCCGATTTTTTAACATATCGGTATCGGTCCGATATGCACAACCGATGTATATCCGTCTAGTTGCTGTTTCAGGAGAGGGAGAAGGAGGCGGAGGTGGATTTGGCCATGTGTAACCTGTAACCTTGTTATTTGGAAGTAAAATTCATTCTGAAAATAAAGGAGGACATTCAAAAATTCAGTTTGCATGATTTTCAGTCTGTACAAAAATGTATCATCTCAGAAACTTAAAAAAAACCCAACACATATCGATATCGGTAAATATCATCATATCGGGTATTGGCCAAAATTTTCATATTGGTGCATTCCTAGTATATGCTGTCCAATAAAGGCAAAAAAAGCCACAAAAAAAACAAACAAACTATACGAATACAGTGTTTCCCCTATCTTTTCACGCCCGGTGCCCACCACCAAAAAGGGGATAGTGTAATGCCCCCTCCCCCTTCTATTAAATATAAAAGGAGGCTCCCACAGCTTTACACTGCTGACTTGTATAAACAGACATGTCCTGTGATTTTCAGCCTAGAGCGGGAATGACAGCACTGAAAGCATCTACACTGCCAAAAAGCAACAACAACAACAACTGTCAGGAGTTAGGATTGCCGTTTAGTGCGATGGGTAGAGTAGGGGTCCCATGTGCAGCCTGGTTTGAATCCCACATCGTGTGGCCCTTTGCTGCTCGTCATTCCCCCTCTGTCTGCCTCCCTCTCAACTACCCTGTCAATTAAAGGCGACAAAAGCCCCCAAAAATATACTTAAAAAAGAAAAACTGACGCACAACGATGGCATGACCACTCATAACAGTTGCACAATGATAACGTTGCCTCGGGAGACCGGTGGATCCTCTACGGTCCACTGTACAGGACCCCCCTCCTACATTTTTTACCAGGAACTTCCTATGTGGAAATGGGACTTTTCACGTCGTCGTAAGGGCAGCTCTGTTTCACTTCCTCCACATCCGACAGACACTCGCACCTTGTCCACCGGCGGTTTCAGTCCACTGATGCACGAACCACACACACACAGGAACCTCAGACGCTCTTATTCAAACACCCACCGGTCCACGCAGACACAGACACAGCTGCGGAGACGCTTTAGGACTTCCTGTTACGACCACTCACACATCCACTGTGGCACAGCGACGTGACCTAAGAGTCTGACTCGTGCTTCTGAGGTGTCAATAAACTGACGAGAGCTTTTTAAGAGTTTCTAATTTCTACTTCCAGCTGCCACAGATCAACACGATGATCCATGTGCTGTGGCGTATATGTAGTCGTTGCTCCCTCTCTTTCAGCTCTGTGTTTGGTCTCCTCCGGCTGCTCTCGGACCGAGTCTCAGCAGGTGGAGGACTGAGGCCGTTCACAGATGTTGCACTGAGAACAACTGGATGAGATCAGGCAGCAGCTGGAGCAGAAACTGACAAACACACTGTTCCTCTCTTCATTCAGCCTGTGAACTCCGTCATGGCTCAACAGAAATGTGGTAATAAAGAGCACTGTGTGCGAGAGAGCGATAACTGTGACAAACTTGTGACTGAGTCTGAAAATAGAAACCGGCCCTCTAACAACACCCTGTTTATCCAAACCTTCTTCTGCCTTAAGCATCATTACTCAATCAGATCACTCACTGTGGTTGTCATGGTCACAGAGGATGACATTACACAGACTGATCAGCTGATCATATATAGTACTATATCCTATTTCCCTGTGTTGGATCATCAGTTCAACACGGGCGTCTCTCACCTTCACTCTCTGCTCTTCTCACACATTCACAGGATTTAATACTGATGAATTCACAACAAAGCTGTTCTCACCGACATGTTTAGCATCAAGCAGCACCAGTCTCTCAGACACATGTGCTCCAAAAAGGTGGTGGAGCAGTGATTTCTCACTCAGTACGTTAAGAAAACCAAATTGTTGCCTTAATCCGACTACAACTGGACAACTGAGTGCAGGTAAACATGTTAGTCCAACTAATACTGGAGTTCTCCAACTCCGATTAAGACACCTAGATAATAATAACCCAAGAAAGTCGGTCGCAGAAGCTTTTGTTGTAGCGTTACGGCGTTCTTGTCTGCCTCTCAAAATCATCATGACCACGAGGGATGGCGTGCACCTTATCTGCACAATAAGTAACGCACACATTACGTACGAGATGAACAAAGCTGTACGATTAACCATCTTGCTGTTGTTCAAAAATGCCCCGTCTGCAGTCTGGCTAATAGGTCAACGAGGGAAAGTGGCCGTATTACCCGCTGAAATGACGCATCCTCGCCACCTGGTGTTGAGGAGGAGGACACGCTCCTGTCAGTTATTCAGTTTTGTCCGTTGCATAAACTGGGAAAAGGACAGAAGTCTGACTGGACGCCAAAATCAAATTTTGAGCATAGCTCGATTAAGCTGTGCATGTAAATGAAGTGGGTGCGTTGATGCTCCGATGTTCGTGGCTGTGAGCAGCTTCTCGACACAGAGGCGACCAGTGAAAACCAGACTGACGCTGTCGTACACGTACACGCGCATGAGAGTGAGCTGTAGCCACTGAGACGCCTGTGTGGTGATTGTGTGCTTTCAGTAAAAGTCAGCAGCCACTAGTGTAGCTGGCTGCAGTGTTTGTGGTAGTTTTTTATAGTAGGTAGACTCTCTGCTGCTCTGGCCCCTCTTGACACCGATGTGATGGTTGTTATGCAGGACTTTCCCTGCATAACACATGCATACATGGTCCAATGTGCCATGTCAGCCCCACACTGAGACATCTGCTTGGAAGCGGTCCATAAGAGACAAATATCACTTCATTTCCATGAAATGTTCATGATCTTGTCACAACTTGATGTTCAATAAGCTGATGAATGTTTATTTAATACATCTTTCATGACATAGTATCATGAAATCTTGTTGACAAGGTGTTGTGTTGTTGTGACAACGCAAAGCAGCACAACCCGGCCTCTCTGCAGCCCCCTCCAGCTTTCAGCTCTGCTCTGAGCTTCAGTTATTACTGTGTTTCTCACACAGAGCACAGAGGGAAGAGGCGGAAGAGGAGCCAAGGTTTGTTTTAAAAAAAAAAAAAAAGTCTAGATTTGTCACCAAAAGAAATCTCAGAAGTCTGTCAGAGCAGAGACAAAGTCTCAGTTGTCAACAGACAGTAATCCTCCCCCGAAGGAAACAGTTTGTACCGTTTCATTCTGAGACAGCAATGACCAAAAAGGAAACTCAGACTCTCGGCCAGTTGACCACTCGCCCACTCAATCAGCAACACTCCTGTTTTCAGTTCTGGCCTCATGGTTGAGCTCTGAACCAACTATTCAACACCTAAGAGCCGTTTACAGCAGTGTGTTTTATATGCAACGGTTCATTATATTCTTAGTGGGGGGGTTAGAGATAACAGTACATAGCACAACATATAATATACACTGCAGTGAATTACACTTTAATGTAATGCAATACATCAAATAGATGTGTATGTGTGTATTACTGTAAACATGTTAAGTATGACTTCATAATTGTGAACAAACTCACAATAGAATATAAATAAAGCATCCCAGACTATAAATAAGCAGCATAAACACCTGATGACTCACGATACAAACAATAATGAAAAAATCTCTCCCATCTTTCTTCTACTATGATTCAAGTGTCAAGTTTACAGGTGAAATCAGCGTCACTGCCCCCTGACGACTGAATCCATCACAGCTCAACACAAAATCCTTAGCATCACAGGGTTCTTTGTTATGACTGAGCAAGCTCAAACCCATTCAATTCATACATTCGACTGTAATATGATACTGAACAAAATATTCAGTTGTGAACCACTAACCCAGTGCGTGGTCACTGTCATTGTTGTGCGACACCGGTTAAACTGAGCACATGTCTGTGCCTTCATCAGGGGACTGTTATACTTCATCATCTCATACTCTCCCATATTAAAATGTCCAGATTTACAGCAGAAATAAACATGTTGACAGCCTGTTACAAAAACAGTTATCCTCTCTATGGCTGGTTTTGTCCTTAAGGACAACTGTACAAATGGGGGTGGGCTTATAAAGGCATAATTTAGGGTGTCAGCCCTTTGACTGGCTGGAAGGTGGGTGCATTCCTGCCACAAGCCAACAGTTGTTGAAGTCTCGACCTCAGGCTGTATCTTTATTTACAGTCTATGATTAACATCTGTCTCAGGTGAGCCAATCAGTGGGCACCTCTAAATACAGGTATGTGAACGCACCCAAAACACATTCAACACAAATGTTTCTATGCTTCCTGGCCGTGTTGAAGGACCGCCCACTCTACTGACGTCCTCTGCCACAAGCCTCCTTCACAGTTTTAGCATGAGCTGAAAATATTTTACCATTTCAGACTGAGCTGTGCACAACGTATTGATTCTCCATTTTTACACACGCACATTGACAAGAAGAAACCTGTGTGTTGTTTGGCTAAAAACGCAGCCACACACCTGTGTATTTGCATACAATGGGGAAGTGAGACCTGATCACAAGTGGCTTTTCTCGACATATGTGGTGACTCATTTTTAAAGATTGTCATTTGAGTGATTAAAGACACGCGTTAACACCAGGTGTGTTCAGGGCCTGACGCTGAGTTCACATATGTGTGTGGAGCCCCTGAAGCTGCAGCTCTGTGTTTTCCTCTGGCTGGATACGTTTGATGGTGTCCTACAGACCAGGAAGTGCTTCATGTCCTGTTACACAGCTTGTTTCCCAGTGTACTGAATATAGCTGCTGCACTGGTATGAGATGTGGTGTTTTTACCCAGAGAGGGAGCAACACAGACAGAGAGTGAGAGACCCTCTTGGTTATTTAACAGGTCGTCTGATAGTCTGTGTTTTATTATAAGCAACTCATTGTGTGGTTGTGTTATTGTTGTTAACTACAGCTGGTTTTCTGAATTATTCTGGGTTCATAATGAAACTGTATTTGACTGTGGCAAGGTGACATGAGTTCAGTGTTTCCCTCGATACATTCGTGCTAGAAGAACGCGGCCACATGTGCTCTTCATACATGATTTTGTTCCAGTAATTAATTGGTGGTCAAACCACAACACTCCCCCTAACATCAAATGACACACATATGAAGTTACTGCTGTTAATAACTAATGGGAATCAAAACAAATACATGGATGCATAAACTGTTTGACAAATAATCCTCTATTAATTGATTATTTTTTCAGCACATTTTTCATAAAATCTCTCACTAGACCATGTTGTGATAAAATCATCCAACGGGCAAAAACTCCCCCATCCCCTGGGTCTTAACAGGATCCATGCTCTCTCAAACGCTGACTGTATCTCTCTGTATGACGATACAACAATAGCATGTGTGTCCATGTGTAAATATTTTCATATTTCCACTGTGACACCTGTGCCCCTTTGTGTCTCTGCTTTATATTCAGGGGGCAGGAACATGATTTGGCAGCAAAACTGCACCATGTTAACATGTGATGCAAGGCGGTTGGAGGCGGCAACACAACTCTGAAGCTGGTTTGCAAACCACCACACAAGAAGAGGGTGACAAGAGAAACAGGTTGTAAACACAGTGCAGCAGCAGCAGCAGCATCTTAACCATCAGACTGAGGAGCATCGTACTGCTGCTGAGGTGTGGCCAGCACTGCTTGGTCATGTAAAGCTATTACTGAATTTACAGAGCAATCAATATGTCATTAATTACATTCATCACATCTATTTCACACATACCAGATCCAAACATCACAGACCGCATGTAAACACAGACGTGCTGCGAACACACACACATAAAATATTTATGACACAAGTGGACCACACTTCCTCTGTCTGCCTGTCATGAGAAGTCAAATGAATGTGTCCGGTCCAGCTTGTCCTGCTTGTCCTGCTGACAGACACACAGACAGACACACAGACAGACACACATCCTCCTTGGCTCCATGTGTTTTGATTCTCCACGCTGCTGCTGCCGTCGTGGAGCAGCAGATATTTACTCACCTACTGCCTCGTTATCTAATTACAGTCAATATACACTGAATAAAACCAAACTGCAGCGACGTCAGAACCAACCAACCCACCCACAGTGACAGCAGCAGCAGCGGCGGCGGCGGGGCATGGTCTCTTCTCTCGTGTCAGGACACAAACACACCAGGAGCGGGGTTAGCTTGTTAGCTCTTAACACCAACTAAACAAATCTCACCGGTGAAATGACACACGGAGCCGCAGCACACCTCCAACTCACACTCAGACATCTACATCCCAGTTTAAGACAGAGAGACGACTCTAGTCACAGATTCTACAATTTTTTTTTACACAACTTAGGCACTGTATAAAAAAACGTGAGGGGACTGAATTAACCGCGCTGCCTAGCTGAAGTTAGCTCATGTTATTTTGGTTCCTCCTGATGAACGGGTTGGATCACACAGATTATTTTGATTATACCGGCGATAGAAACTCTGCAGAAAAACTCAAATATATAAGTTAGTGTGGGGATTGGCTCTAGTGTTTATGGGAAGTGCTTCCTCACAGCTGAACCGCGACAGGGGAACTTTTTTTCAGGGGGTGCAGTGTTTGTCATAACACCGGCCCTGACGGTTTTCCCGTCCCGTCTCCTCTGGAGCCTCCACACTGGATTTTCACTTCCCCTGCTGATAAGTGCTTCAAACTGCCTACAACTTATTTTAACCGCCCCGACATGAACAGATGTGTCGCAGCGGAGTGTGGCGGTGCCCGGGCTGCGCGGCTCACTCACCGGCCCTTGTGGTGTCCGTCAGGTCGTGGTTGGCGGCGCTCCGGGGGAACTCCTTCAGCTTCCTGCCGCTGAGGTTCAGACACCCGGTGGCCGAGGCTTCGTCCAGCGCCCGGTCCAGGGAGCGGTTCCAGGGCGCCGGCCCCGCCGGTCCCAGTCCATTGTTATTCCCGATTAAAACATTCCCAGCGCCTCCGCCTCCGACCGTGAAGCTGAGTCCGGTGTTGTCCGCAGACCCTAACAACACCGTGGCCGCCATTACACACTCCGGCTGTTAGCTCTCCCTGCTAACGGCTAACTCTCCCACCCTAAACACAGCGCGGCGCAGGCGCAGAGCGGCGCTGGGCGCAGGCGACTGGTCAACACATGACGAGCTGCTTTTTTTTTTCTTTTTTTAAAAAAACAAGAAAAGTGTATCGTATTTGTTAGCCGTTTCACAAAAAAGTCTACGGTATATTCAAAAAGTTCAAATTCAATAATGTGGGCCTGCTTTAAAGACAGAGTCTGTAGGATTTTCTTAAAAAAAAAAAAAAAAAGTAGCCTAGACTGTTGAAATCCTATTGAATCCATAGGGTTGAATCATATTCTACTCATGTGGTGGGGACTGTCTGAAGAGCCCCGCCCCCACCTGTATTTTGATGTTTTGGTGTGGACGGGATGTTTCTGGGCGGAGAGTCTGTGTTTTGTCCCCACCCAATATGCACAGGTGAAATTGGGCGTGCAGCACAGTGGGCTTGTAAAAAACCATCAAGCCGTGAGAAATAGCAGATATACCCACTATTTACAGGGGTATCTGGGGTCATACCCAGGCCATCACTATAGCTACTGGAGGTTCAACAACTAGGAGGGCTGACTGGCAATGGGTGCGGGCCTGGGTGGCGGCCGTTCACATGGAGGCCCTCAGCTCCCATAGCTGGAGATAGCCACAAGGGCCCAATGCACCAGCACTTCCCTCGGACTCTATATTTCCTTTTCTTTGCTGGTAATTGCATATCTGCTATTTCTCCAGGTTGACGGCGTCCATTTGGTATCTCAAATGCTCAAAGAAGAACTTTGAAGAAGCCTGTTCCTATTCTAAATTAATGAATTACCACCCCCACCCCACCCCACTTTTTTTAAGTAGTATTTTCTGGGGCTTTTTTCACCTTTCATGGTGTGCTGTCTATGTTTGTCTATGTTTCTTTGTATGTCTGTCTATTTGTCTGTCTGCTTGTCAATTTTTGGACTTGGAGTCTGTAATAAAGAAATATATAGGATCTTCAAGAGAGAGAACACATGAGGCGGGTGCTCTACCAGCTGAGCTAAACACCGCCCCCCAACTCGACCTTTAACAAAAACAATTCATCCACTAACCAGAAAAACATGGTGATTCACGCAACAATGAAAAGATAATGAAGCTGCAGAATGAGCAGCAATAAAATCACCAGGGAAAATAAATATCATATAACACATCACCCAGATGTTAGATGCAAGATAGGCTAAAAGAAATGAATCAATAACAAAACATTTACATTAGAAAAAACATTACAAAGAAATTTAAAAAGATTTGTTAAAGCCGAGTCTTCACAAGGAGTCATAGAGAAAATGAACCAGAATCTTTAACTAAATTGTCCAGAGTTGTTCCTAAAAGTGTTCACTAAATTGTCCAATGGCGTCACCCCAAATGGTCATTAAAAATCCCCCAAGAGCTTCAGGAGCTGTGCCCTGCTTGATTTCATTTGGGGCAGTGAGTGAGAGGTTTGACTTGGTCTGGTTTTGGATGTGGTTTACTTTTGATCATTAAACAACGCTGACTTTGGATTGCAGACATTTGGACATGTAGAACTGTGGGAGTGTGTATTGTGGAGATTAATTAGTGGGAGTACTAACCAGCGGCCTTTTATAGGTCTACAACGATATTCCTGCATCACTTCGTACACACACATGGGAGGATGACAAGGAGGGAGATTGACAATGACAAGAGCCATATGGACTTGAGGAAGGTGAGAGGAGGGAGAGTGAATGGGAGTGGTGGGAGGGAAAAAGGTGAATCAAAGACACAGGAAAGAGAGTAGTTGCCTTGAAAGGTGAGGGAAGAGAAGACAATGAATAAAGCTCTAAAGCAGGATTGCTTAATCTAGTGATGAGATTTGAGGGAGAATGTGTCAAGTCTGCTGACAAACCTGGAGTGGACCCAAATGCATGACTCGAACACAGTTGGCTTCCAAAAATCAGCACTTCAGTACAAACCAACAGGTAGGCTACAGTCCACGGGAGTAAATTAACGACACAGAACAAAGGGACTATAGGCAGCAGAGTAAATTGCCCTACTTTTAACAACATGGCAAACTGGCAAAGGGAGATATGAGCTCAATAAAATAGGAAGGCAGGGTCATACAGGTGAAACACTAGAGCAGGACCAACAATCACAAAGTTGGGACACAAACAAGTGCAGGAAATGGGATTGGATCTGAGATGAAAGGAGAGTCATACATAAAAAATAACAGGAAACAGAACAAAATAAGGTAAGAAAAACTAAATATGGCCATATATCAAGGCAATGTATTACAGAATGTTGGTTCAATTGAAAAAAGGAAATCATTCAGGTCATTGCTAAAACTGCAGAGCACCTGCCTTCCATTTCTTGTCTCGCTCTCTCTCTCAACTCTGGTAATTCATTAATTTAGGATACAGTCAAGTCAAGAGATGTAGGCTATTGGTCTTTTAAGACTTATAATTTTAGGTTTTCAGTGGAATATGAGAAGCTTGATAGGCAATGGGTAGAATTTAAGTTATAGCTGGTAGAAAGAAAAAGTCAGATGTCATCTGTGTTCAGGGTTGGTTCAAACCAGATAAGGTTTCATATGTGATGGTGACATGAGATATGAGAGCAGAAGGAAGAGGAAGGAAGGCTTTCCTCACAAAGTATAAGGAATAGAAGGGGAACAAGAGTACATATTTGTGAAAGTCTGGTGGCGGGAAAAAAAACTAGAGCTAAGCAAGGAGATAAGGGCAGAATAGCAGTAGCATTGTTTGGTCTGATGATTTTTAATGGACAGTGGGGCTAGTAGCCTAATAGAGCAGATGATAATGGTCAGTTAATAAAAGAGTTGCTATGCAAAGAATTTAGTTGTTAACAGAATTTATATTAACACAGGAAGATAATCTATGCTTGCTTTTACTTTATCAATATGTGACTGCAGTATAGGCTAAGAAATTGAGGGAGGTTTTCAAAATGCATCTGAGGAGCAGGACACCACCCCCGTGCCTTCTTCTCCCGATGACTGTCACCAGCCGAGAGGCTTGTCATGAATATAAAAACTATATAGAAGGGCAGGGGTGTAGGGGCCAAACTACCTTTGTTGGTATGGACAGACCATAAAAACTTGGAATATGGTGGTTACGCAATTAAGACTGATGCCTATCTTCCAGGTGAACCAGTCACTCAAGAGATGGGGGAGAGGCGAAAATCTGCTTTGCCTGCTGTGCCTGCGCCCCTTATCATCAGTTTAATATATGTTGCAAAATGATGAATATTTAAAATGAAAATGGTTAAGGAAAATGATCACATTTCCTTCAGTTCCTACACAGAGTATTGTGACATGAAAGAGCTGATAGGCCTGAATCAAAATCAGAGAGGAAGAACATTGGAATATCTAACTACAATCATAAGTTGACATTTCAACCTATCCAAAAGACAGTGAATGCACGTCATCAGAAAGGAAAGAACAGACCATTAAAAAAACAAAACAAGATGAGCGCGGTAAAGTAACACGTGGGTGGCAGTAATGCAACATTTTCGTCGCTGACTTCCGTAAAACACCACAGAAGAAGAGTCATGGCGCTGTCGCATTTTGACGCATGCGCAGCGCGGCTCAGTCCAGGGCCGGTATCATGGCGACGTACGTGGACATCCTGAAGAGCGAGTTTCCTCAGATCGACTCGGAGGTTTTCGATTACATTACAGGTGAGACGCCGTGGACCGAGCCGTCGTGTGGCCGCTGTCCGTGCGCCGGTGGAGCGGCACAGACCGGCCGTTACTCCGCGTGTTATCCGGCCCCGTGGCTCCGTGGCCACAGAGCTAAAGAAGCTACTGTAGCTAACCGGAGCCGGGGCTGTGGGCAGGACAGCGTGGACCGGTTAGCTCCACTTTAACCCGGGCCAGCTCGTGTCGGTCCCGGTCTGACTGAGCCAAACCTCGAATAACGACCCACAGAAACCACGAAGGAAGTGTTCCGTTGTAGTAATCCGTCTCTATAAGAAGTGAATACGGCGAAGTTTAGAACTGTCAGGAAGAAAATATTAATGTAATAGGTTTATGTTAAACCGATAAATAAATATGGCGTGTAGTGTGTGTGACACTGCAGCTGTCACTGTGTGTCAGGGATGAATCACAGCCCAACATCTACCAGAAGAAGCAGAGCCGGTTCTTCTTCTTCTTCCTCATGAGGCTCAGGGCTTTGACGTCTGCAGGGGGGAAAAAAACTATCAGTCACTGTTGGTGGTCAGTGAAGTGTTCAATGCTGCAGTCTGCTGCACAACCTGGTTGAAAAGACTGGGACTGTGGCAGGACCACATTCAGTGTAACATACTGGACATCTGAGACAACATCAGCAGTGTGTCTGTCAGGTCAGAGAGGAAGCTACAGCAACAGCATCGTCTCATTTCATCACAGGACTGAGAAGTTCAGGAAACCCTCTGGCATCAGACTGTGCAACAAGACAGTGACAGATTTTAACAAATCTCATGATACTTTTTTACATCCATTGTCACAAACAGACCCCCAGTCAGTTACAAAAAGAGAATGACACATGTGAAAGACGAGTCAACGTGAGGTCTTGAAAACAGGACCTCAGAGGGAACTGGACTGGCTTTAAATAGAAAACCTCCTTCAAATCCAGTAGTCAAGTTTATTCGGACCTCCATCCATCCCATACACTCTGTCATAGTGGCAGCAGGTTCAACGGGAGGTTTTTCAGACGTCCATGATTCTTTAACACCTCCTTTAACCTCTGGTGCTGTGACCTATCACCTGCATGTAGTGATATAGTACAGATCTTCACATCCTGACACATCTGTTCCCTTTACAGACGACTAAATAATAGTTATCTCCATCATCAGTTAAACATCAGCTTCTGTCTTATTCTATGTGTTCATCATGTGCCTTTGCGCGTGTGTCTCAGGTGTTCTTGCGAGTGGCGGTGCAGACTTCGAGGATGGCGAGGAGGTCTACGACGCCATCGGTGGTGTCCTGCAGGAAGTGTCTGCTGACAGTAAAAACGAGGATGACGTCAGAGACATCTGCTTCCAGATGTTCAACACCCTCAAACTGTAAGAAAACGCGAATGGAGGGAGTGGTCTTTAAAATATGTTTTTACCTAAAACCTGATCTCAAGTTTCAGGTTTGATTTGGTTTCTTTAGTTGGTTTAGACTTAAATAAAAATCATCATCTCTGACATTTTAGTTACTGGGAGTTGTGTTCATTGAGTAAACTCCATCTCTCTCCCAGTTACAGAGGAACTACAGTATTTTTTGTTTCTGTTTTTGTTCTGACATTTATACCGACTCTGTCCTCTGTATTTGTCAGGAACAACCATCATGGCTCCCAGAAGCAGGTGTTGTTGGACGCTCCGGTTCAGCTCTCTCAGATCTCTGCAGACAATGGTGAGGAACACACTGCATCTCAGTGTGTGTGTGTCTGTGTGTATTTTGAGGCAGTACAGCATACATTATATATTTCTGCTATGTGTGTTTTATCTGCAGTGTCAGCAGACAAAGATGTTCAGGGTATCTGGATGATGAAACGTGCCCAGAACACAGTGAGTCTTCAACCCAGCACCCTGTCACTCTCTCACTCTCACTGCCAGTGTGTCTCTGTCACTGACTCTGTTACGCACACTCTGACTTCTCCACTGTGATGTCATTAAATGTCATTACCTCCTCTCTCTGTTTTCAGACAGTTGACGCTAAGAAACTGGAAAAAGCCGAGGCGAAGCTGAAGGCTAAGCATGAACGCAGGAACGAGAAGGACACTCAGAAAGGCACCACGCCGCTGTGAGTACACACCTGGCCCTCACCTGTGCTGTACACACCTGTCCTGGAGCAGCGGTCTCGCCTGTCCTCACTCATCTGTCTCCGTTGTCTCTCAACAGGGTCCTGGAGGAGGCGTCGGCCAGTCAGGCCAGCAGTAAGAAGGACAACCGAGTCGACCAATCAGGGAAGAACCGCAGCTACGACATTCGCATCGAGAACTTTGATGTTTCCTTTGGAGAAAGGTGAGCGGAGGGAGGAGTGTGTTTCACCTAACAATTATTCTCATTATCGAGTTGTTTGGTCAATAAAATACCAAAAAAAATGTTTAAAAATATCAGTCAGTGTTTTGTCAACAAACCAAAGAGATACTAATTTTATTGTCATAAAGGAACAAAGAATCCAGAAATATTCACATTTACTAAGAAGCTGAAATCAGAGAATTTCTTAAAAAAACACTCAAACCGATAATTTGATTATCAAAATAGTTGACAATTCATTTAATAACCGCTTATTGTTTGATTAATCGACTAATAATTGTAGCTCTATTCACCTCAGAACACACACATTAGTTTGTTGTTGTTCCCAGTTCGCTCAGTTCGCTGTAGCAGCCAGGGAGCGTAATTGATCATTGATTTGTAGTTTTGGACGCCACTGATCAATTCATTCATTAATTGTGACCATGTTTGTAAAGAGAATCATGACGCAACATGATAACGGATTGTTTGCGTCTTGTTTAAGAAGGACTTTGACGGACCAACCTCTGATGTTGTATGATCAGTGAAATGATCAGTTACTATTTATTTCTCTACTTCCAGGTGTCTGCTGCAGGGGGCGGAGCTCTCTCTGGCCACAGGTCGGCGGTACGGCCTGATTGGTCGAAACGGCCTGGGGAAGACAACGCTGCTGAAGATGTTGGCGAGTCGAAACCTCCGCGTCCCAGCTCACATCTCCATCCTGCACGTGGAGCAGGAAGTGGCTGGCGACGAGACGATGGCGCTCCAGAGCGTCCTGGAGAGCGACACGCTGAGGGAGGGGCTCCTGAGGGAGGAGAAGATGCTGAACGCTCGCATCGCTAACGGAACGTAAGATAAAAGCCTTGAGAAATGATGCTGGTGCAGCAGCAGATAGATTTAGTCCTCTAGGACCAAAGCACATGGCGGTTTTAGTCACTTTGACTTTTGTCCTGTCGAGTTAAACTAAGTGAACTCTGTCTTCACTGAAGGACTTAAAGATAATTCTAGTTTATTCCTCTGGTCTGACTTCAGTTCTTTACTCCATCTTTTATTATAGTCACTCATTGTCACTGACTTTGCTCAGAAGACACAGGATGTTTGTAAACAGCTGAGAACTGAGCTGTCGTTAGCTTTTTATTTCTCCACGTCGTCAGCAACAGTCCCAGCTGAAGGTAGATTGTTTGTCAGGTGGACCATCTCTCTTTCCCCTTGTCTTGGATGTGATGTCTCTGTAACGCTTTGATGCAACATCTTCAAATTGCACAAAAAACCCTGACAAGGAATTGGAGATAAACTGATTAGATTTTAGTGGTCACAGGTCAAACTGTGACCTTAGGAACGCAGATGACCACAAGGCGGTAACTAACTTCGGTAGGTTTATTTCGGTCTTGTAAAAACAAGCACAATAGACAAATATTAAAGTATAGATACAAAACAAAAACAAAACGCAACAAAGCTTTGACCACTGCAACAGTGAAATCCTTCATCAGATTCTAGATGAAATATATAGTTGAAAGTGACAAATTTGTGAAAAGTGCATCTAAAAAGTGTGACTGAAAACTGGATTCAAGTGGTTTTTGAGCTTCTGTAAAAAGTTTTTTTTTTTTTTTTTAAACTACAGTCATTCATGCGAACAGAGAAAATGACCTCATTGTACAGAAAAGAAGTGAACTTTCCACATGGACACACACACTCATGCTCTGTCTCTGTTTGTCTGTGTGTCAGTGCTGAGGGGTTGGAGAGCGTTCGACTGTCGGAGATCTACGGCAAGCTGGAGGAGATCGAAGCTGATAAAGCCCCGGCCCGGTAACTATGGCAACCACACATCTCACACACACACATTGTTTATGTCCATGTCAGCAGAACGAAGAGCTGTGTGCATGGACCAGGTGGTTCCTTCCATGCGCTCAGGTCGACGAGCAGCTACAGTCCTCTGTGGGACGCTGAAATAACAGGTCGCATCACTTCCTGTTGATTTCTGGTCAGCTGTAGAAACTGTTACTTCCTGTTGCACAGTTAGCTTGCGGTCTGGATACTGGTTTTTGGAGCAGTTTTCTTGTGGAGAACTGATGTTAATTCAGTCCAGATGTTAAAACACAAACCTGCTACAGTCTGGTACAACAGCTGGTCGTGACCTGGTTTTGATGGTTGTCTGTCTCGTCCAATCAGAGCCTCCATCATTCTGGCCGGTCTCGGATTCTCTCCCAAAATGCAACAGCAGGCCACCAAGTGAGTCACCTCCTGTCTCTGACACAAAACGCACATTCCCACCTCATTATGAACAACAGCTTGACAACAGCCTGTTTGTGTTTCGCAGGGAGTTCTCTGGAGGCTGGAGGATGAGACTGGCGTTGGCCAGAGCTCTGTTCGCCCGGTGAGTCCTGATTTCCTTTTGTGAACAATGAGGAGCGATGATGTTCAATCAGCTGTCTGACTTTCTGTGTTTCTGTCTCCAGGCCAGACCTGCTGCTGCTGGACGGTGAGTCACATCACGGCTCCACTGTGGTTAGAGCAGGAGGAGAGGTGGTTGGTGTTGGTCAAAGAGTGATAGAAGGGAGGAACAGGGGGGGGGACTGGAGAACAAGAAGCAGGAGAGCAGCAACATGGGAGTGGTAGATCTCCTCTGAGGAGGAGAGAGACGAGTGGAGGAAGGGGGTGTGGATAAAAAACAATGAGTGTGATGAAAAGGAGCAGGATGATGAGATGTAGGAGCAGAGTTAGAAAGCAGAGAAGCAGTGAGAGGAGTACAAATTCAACTACCTGTTCAATCAGTTGGATTAGTACAACTACAAGTAGTGAAGAGGTAGTACACAAAGTGTATAAGTAGTAGGACCAATCATAGTAGCAGTGTGACTGAGTTGTGTTTACAGTGTTGTTGCTCTAATGTGTTGCTGTTTTGTCACCCAGAGCCGACCAACATGTTGGATGTCAGAGCCATCCTGTGGTTAGAGAACTACCTGCAGGTCTGACCTATGACTTATTTTCACTTTAGCATCCCTCATTGTAAACACTGTCAAATGTTAGCCACGAGCTAACAAGGGACAGGCATTAAAGTCCTGTACTTCTTCCCACAGACGTGGCAGTCCACCATCCTGGTCGTCTCTCACGACAGAAACTTCCTGAATGCCGTGGTTACGGACATCATCCACTTGCACTCCCAGAGGCTCGACAGTTACCGTGGTGATTACGAAAACTTTATCAAAACCAAAGAAGACAGACTGAAGAACCAGCAGAGAGAGTATGAGGCCCAGCTGCAGTACAGACAACACATACAGGTACCGCCGCGGCACAAACGGCACAAACGGGTGGATGTTGCACCGCAGCAGTTTCCAGTGACGCGCTGCTTCTGTTTCAGGTGTTCATCGACAGGTTTCGCTACAACGCCAACAGAGCAGCTCAGGTCCAGAGCAAACTGAAGCTGCTGGAGAGACTGTGAGTCCTGGTCCAGACTTGTGAGACGCAGTTGTTGACTTGACTGACACCGTGTCTCATTGTTACTGTTTGGTCTCTTCCCACAGACCGGAGCTGAAGCCCCTTGAAAAAGAACCTGACGTCACTTTAAGGTAAGAGGATGTGAAGGTTATCAGTCGTCCAGGTCATTGTACCGACCAACAGGGAGGTCGGCTAAATCAATCATAGCAAAACATTACAACATTGAGCATTGAGCATTTTCAGTACACAGTGTTACAGATGACTGGTGTTTCTCTGATTGGCACAAAGCTCCACTCACATGTAGGGATGGGGATCGTTTAGGATTTATCAATTACCGGTGCCTAGGGTTGCAAAGGGCGGAAAATTTCCTATAAATTTCCGGAAACTTTCCATGGGAAGTTAAGCTGGGGAATTTTGGAAATATTCCAAATTGGTAACTTTCCATGGGAATTATGGGAATTTATGGGAATTATTGGGAATTTATGGGAATTAACTAGAAAAACGGTGCCTTTTCATTTTTAAGACATTTTGTGACGTGCAAGTTGAGCAGAATATTAATTTAAATAGTCTAATATAAATACAACTCTGTTTGTTATTAATTTTTTTTATATTGGGTAATTTTTTCCGTGGTCTGTCATAATTATCAGAACAAAAACAGGAGTATATCAACACCAGCAGCAGAATAAACAACAAGCTGTGAACAGAGCTCAAGTCTGTCCTGTTCAACAAAGATTTTCCAGTGTGGCGGCATTACATTATCTACGACTGACCGACCACAGCAGGTTCAGGTGTCGGTGCGTCCGTGGTGGTGATTGGTTGATTGATGCGTTGTGTTTTCCTGCAGGTTTCCAGATAACTTTGAGAAGTTGTCTCCTCCCATCCTGCAGTTAGACGAGGTGGAGTTCTACTACTCTCCAGACAAGCGACTCTTCTCTGGCCTCAACCTGTCCGCTGACCTCGAGTCTCGGATCTGCATCGTAGGTGTTACCATGAAATGAACCAATCAGTGACTGTACAGCTGCTTCATAGGTTGATCCGATAACATGACTTGACATATTCATTGGCATAGACCTTTGAAGACTTCTTCATCATGATGGTTTTAATATTGAACTAAAACATACATCAGTAGAATAACAGTGAGTAAACACCTACTGTTTTCTGTCAGGTTGGTGAAAACGGCGCAGGTAAAACCACCGTCCTCAAACTGCTGATGGGCGAGCTGACACCGATCAATGGAGTCAGACAAGCTCACAGGTGAGAATACCAGCCAACCAATCAGAGCGCAGGAAGAACCTGTGGTTTGTTTACCTGTGTCAGACTGTCACTGTTCGTAGGCAGCATGTACCGTCATAGGAAACACTAACAGTCCATTTTAAAGGGATGTTTACAGGGAACTGTTACTGAGGTAATGTTAGATATAATTCTGCTTTCAGGGAACTGCTTTTGAAGAAATGTTCAGAGGGAATGTGTAAATACAGGTTTAATTTACAGGGATGTTCAGTGTACACAACATTCATACGGTGAACATAGGAAACCATTTATATGGTTATGATTTATTGTTGATGTACAATTCTGGGTCCATTTTAACATTTATTTATGGAGTTGTCGACATTCTTTTCATTAACGGACACAAACCGGTTCTTTGGCGTTATCTTTGTTTTTAATAGCAGTCACTAACCAGACCTTTCATCTCATCAGAAACTTGAAGATCGGTTACTTCAGTCAGCATCACGTGGATCAGCTGGACCTGAACGTCTGCTCTGTGGAGCTGCTGCTCAACAGGTTCCCTGGTAACTATGGAAACCGCAACATTGATCGGCTGCTACAGTAATGAACTTGCACGCAGGTGGTGAGCTGTGATTGGCTGTTGTGTGTCCGTGCTGCAGGTCGGACAGAGGAGGAGTACCGCCACCAGCTGGGAGGTTACGGCATCACCGGGGAGCTGGCCACGCGGCCGGTGGCCAGTCTGTCAGGAGGACAGAAGAGCAGGGTGGCCTTCGCACAGATGACTATGCCATGGTAACGGATTGTCAGCATCGGCTGTTTTAGTGTGGATGATGATGATGATGATGATGATGATGATGATGTTGATGATGTCTTCTCTTTGTCCTCCAGTCCAAACTTTTATATCCTTGATGAGCCGACCAACCATCTGGACATGGAGACCATCGAGGCTCTGGCTAAAGCGCTCAACAAATTCAAAGTGAGTGTGTGTTACTGTGTGTGTGTGTGTGTGTGTGTGTGTGGACCTGCTTAGACATTAACGTCTGTCATTCAGAGATGGTCCAGACTCAACAGTCCTTTAACAGTGTGAATGCAAATTTGTCTTTGCCTTAATGAAGGACCGCCTCCTCTACAGTGTCATCATAAACAGTTATCACCATATAAGATTTTTGACCCCGACAACAAATCAGTGAACTGCAGGTTCCGTCACAACACTAACATTGTTACGTATCCTTTGTCATGTTATTTCCTACCAGTCCACCGTGAGCTTTTCATCACAGATTTATGCTGCTGCAGGTCTGAGCAGAGCCTCGGCTACACGTCACATGTTTGATGTGTCGAGCTTCCTGACACGCACCTGGAGCCGTTTGTGTTCAGACGAGTTCAAGTGCGTCTCACCTGCAGAGACATGAGTGGGAGTAAAGTGAAGGCAGTTCATGTTTGAGCTTGTCTATAAATCGGCCTCATTAAAATACAAAGAGGAAGAGAGCGTGTGGTCTAATCAGATGATCAGCTGTTGAAACAACATTGTCCTCTTTTTATTTCCACATTTATGTTGCTTTGTCCTTGTGCCGTTTCAATAGACAGGTGTGGCTCACGTGTGTGATGTCATGTGTTTCAGGGCGGGCTCATCCTGGTGTCTCACGACGAGCGTCTGATCCGGTTGGTGTGCAAGGAGCTGTGGGTGTGTGAAAGCGGGAAAGTTGGACGCATCGACGGCGGCTTCGATGAGTACAGAGACATTCTGCACGAGCAATTCAAGAAGGAGGGCTACCTGTGAGGCTCCGCCCGCTGCTCATTGACCACGCTGACCATTAGTAACATAAGCCCCGCCCCCTCCATAATAACACCTGTCACAAAAAGCCAATCGGCCGCCAGAGCTGATCGGAGGACGTTTACTCATCTCCTGATGCAAGTGACAGTGTGCTGCAAGCTGATTGGTCGTGGGACTTTGGAGGAAGAGGAGTCGTCGGAGACCACCTGGAGATTATTTAAAGTCAAACATGCGTCTGTTGTCACGTTGCCGTCACATTAAACCCGGTTTAGTTTTGTATGGACTCAGCGGAGGTTCGAGGTTTTATCAGTTTTAAAAGGACCTGACATCAAACATTTACATTCAGAGACAAACAATAAAACCCATCAGATCATGTGTTCAGCTTCTTCTTCACCCGCTGTGTTCGAACATCTACCAAACCTAAACATTAAGAATTATTTAAAACAAATAAATCTTAAGTTTTCCTAATGGACTTAATTAATCTGAATCAATGAATCTGATGCTGCTCAAAACTCGTTTCGAACCGGTATGACTTCACAGGAAGGAAAAACACAAAGTACTTCCTTGAACGCAACCATGAGTTAGCAGTCGTCAGGCATCTATTGGTCCTTGTCCCTACGTCACCACATTCACGCGCATCCCTTGGCTGCACACACAGCCCTTCAATTGGATAACTCAAACACAGGCAGAGCAGAGTGGACCTTCCATGTAAGTGATTGCTGACCTATTTAGGACTTAAATTAACCATTCCGCTCTAACTGAATTAATCAATGAATCTGATGCTGCTCAACGCAGATGTTTTGTCAAACACAGGATGCTCTCTAACTGAATTAATCTGATGTTTTGTACTCTAGCTGTGACCTGCCATATGACCAACACATCTGTTTACATGATGCAGATGTGCTACCGGTCACTTGAGTCATTGATCTGATCAGCAGAGCAGATGGTGCATCGCTGAAGTCACACACTGTTGACCAGGATCCTCATTTTAACATCACACCACGTCCTTTATTTATCACAGGAGGTTTCATCACACGTGGTCACACATTTTCCAGAGAGCAGAAGAGTTTGCCATTAACAAGAAAAAGATTCAGTTACAGGTATAAAACATCTTGTTGGAGCAAGAAAGTCAAATAGCTGCTCCAGCACCACCTGCTGTGATTATTAGTGGAAGTTATAAGCATTTTCTAATCATCAGTATCGTTACTTTTTTTTTAAAGCCCCCTCCCCCCATAAAATAAACAAATTTTAAAAATTATATGTGCTACTTTGACTCTGACTCAACATTTTAACAGTTCATCAGTGCTGGATACTATATGGACAGTCACAGACAGGCACTCTGATCAATACGTTTAACTATTGATCCAGACAGAGAGGCCAGTGCTAACTGCTAAGCTAAAGCAGCAACCAGCAGATGTGAACATCATGCTGTGTTCAGACCATAGAGGTTCAGACAGAGCAGCAATAAACTAGTAACAAACCAGTAAAAGAAACTCCTTCCTAACTGCAGCTTGTCAGCACGCTATCAGTCCATCGCTGCAAAAACACTTTACTGCCGTACAAGTTCAATTTTTTTTTTTTACAAATATTCTCAAATAAAAGTATAAAAGTGAGCCTGTTCAAATGTCTTGGAGTAAAGGGCTCAAGATATTGTGATAATAACGGATGCCAAAACCATTGACCTAAAGTGCGTCTCTAAGCTGCAGATGAAAGCAGCAGTGAAATCAACCTGCTCATTCTGGTCTGGCGTGCACACCTGACACCAGTTTATCATTACACGGAGCTAAAACTGATACAGTCTAATGTAACAGTAAATCCTCCAACATGAAGGTTTTAATGTTCTCTTCATAATAAAATAGTTTTAGGCCACTTTGATTCAACTGTATGATCATGGTGGAGATTGGTGTGTTGAGTTATACAGACGTGTTTCTGTTATTTGCTAACGGTTATTACACATGGAGACAGTGATATAGCAATAGTTTCTCTCGGGGCATATTGGTTGTTGTTGGTGGATCCCTTTTCTGCTTCCGTTGTCCTCAGAGACTCTGGTCCAGCTGATCTCTACAGCTCCGCCCTGGCTGATGCTGTCTCCTGCTGTTTCTTCTCCCTGAGATGAGGCAGGACGGCGTCTCTGTAAAACACCTCCAGCTTGGACACCGTCTCCTCCCACAGGTCAGGGTCAAACGTTACTGGGACAATGGCTGTCTCCTTTAAGGTGTAGACGACGAGGTCGGCCCGTTGCAGCCCCGTCACCGCCAGCTGACACTGGATCTGTGTGTAGTAACTGTGGGACGTCTTCAGATGGTAGACTGGAGACTGTGGGGGGACAAGAAGATGAGGAGAGGATGTTAGAGACGAGGAGAGAGGAGGGGAAGATGTTACAGGCCAGCAAAAGATGAGAGAGACAAAGAGGTGATGTTTGAGACAGTCTTAAAGGGATAGTTCAACATTTTGGCAAATTGGCCCATTATCCTAATCCCAAGCAGCTAGCAGCTCTGCCCTGCCGTTCTAAAAATAGCTTGCACCGACAATTACAGGTAACAAACCTACTGCTATGACTATAGGGATTATGGCAATGGGCCAATTTGCCAAAATGTTGAACTATCTCTTTAAGAACGAAACTGCTCTGGCAGTAAAGGCTTTTTTACCCCTCCAGGCTCCTGTCCGTCCACATCATGTATTTCCAGGCAGAAGGCAGGGTCCTCCCTGCAGGCCTCCTCCACTCGCCTGTGTCTGTGTTTGTAAGGACACTTCACCTCCAGGCAGAGCAGCCATTGGCCGGTCCGTCTCTCCGTCACTATGCCATCAGGACTCGCAGCCAGCCAGGACCGCTGAGGGTCGATGAACAGTCCGCAGTCCTGAACGGAGACCTCCCGCCTCAACTCCAAACTCTTCAGTCTCTGTGGGACAACATCAGTATTAGAGCCTGGAGAGGTGTCCTCTGTGGTCTCAACAGCATCAGGATCATTGTGTTGAACTGTACCTGATAAATGCTGACGACCTTGGCCTCCATGTTGATCCCCCAGCTCATGGCTCTGGTCTGGACCCTGCGACCCTCACCTGGTGGATCACAGTGAGCTTCATTAGTGACTGGTCTTTCATCACCAAACGAAGATCCTGGATCAGACACACTGAGCTACGGTCGGATTCAGGACCTCACAATCATTTTCTGACACTTTGAAAATACAGAAGCCATGTTTTTACAGTTACAGTCCAATCATTCAACGTCAACAGAGATGTTAGCGAAGGGATGTTTAAATAGAAACATGATCTGAAACTTAACACAGTTTGAACCTCAACTCTAAAAGTCATGAAGCTGATCCTGGATCCTAACCCAAGGTAACAACCAAACAAACAAACTGATCTGTTTTTATATCCATCTCCGTTGTCCCTACCTGTGATGGCATCCAGGTAGGAGGTGGGTGGGGTTCTGCTCCTGCCATGGACATAGCGACAGTGTGCGATGCGGTGAGCGACGGAGGCTGTGATGCGGTTCTTCCTCCATGAGAACCAGTCCTGGTTGGTGCTCTGTCCTCGGGTCAAGATCTCCACATCCTCAACCACAGACCGGTCCAACCGGACAGCCAGACCTAGAGGGACCTCCTGTGGCGTGGGAAGGGCTCTGTCAGAGTCGCCATCTGGTTTTCGTGGAGGAGCTGGATCCGTTTCCGTACTCTGAACCGGTTTTTGATTTGGCTTCTTGATGGGTTTTTGAGTGCTCTGGTTTTTGTTTCCTCCTCCCACTGTATTGTCGGCTTGCTGGCCTCCAGTCTGGTTGGGGTATGGTTGTTGTGCAGCTCCAGGTTTGGTCTTCTGTATCCGCCTTGTTCTGGTTCCTGAAGTTTTAGTGGTTTTGGGTCGGGCTCCGTCTCCAGAGGTCTGAGTCGTGATGGTTGGATGGTATCTGACCTGAGGCAGGACAGTTTTCCGGCTCTGATTGGTCGCTGTGGCCCCGGCTCCTGTTGACGCCTGGGTGCTGTGATTCTGCATGGTCATGTGGTCTAGATGAAAACAGGAACAGGTTAACGAGGACTGGACTCTAAACTCACACACCGTGCTCACCTCTAAAAGACAGCAGGACACGTCATCTCACCCATCTCACCTGCCTCTGTTAGACATTTTTATTCTCACACACTAATTTTTTATGTAGCTTTGTAGACTTTAATTCTGGTCTGGACCTGCAGTCAAGTCATTTTACATCAAATGTAATTATAGGCTACTAATCAAAAAGTAGGTGTGTGCGTAAGTAAGTTCAATTTTATTATTACTATTTTCATACATTTTCATACATGAAAGCAAAACTGTGGGGCTTTTATTTTGAAGTCGACGGCCGGATGCTGCCTGTTATTTAGGACTATGGAGATTAATCCCTGTGGTGTCCGACATCGGGATGAGCAGGTGAGGAGGCCTCAGAGCCGACTCTCCTCTCTGTGTAACTCTGTCGGTCCACCAGCTACAACATATAGGACACAACTGCACTGAAGAATTGGCAGAAAATGCTCATAGTAGGCTATCTGTTTGACTCTGGGTCATACTTTCACCCTGGACCTGGTTACAAAACATTAGCTATGATATGCCATGTTTGTTTTCTGTCCCGTTGTCATGACGTCGCATGAAGACAATGTAGCAGCTGTTACGGAAATTTCCCTCAACACTTTTTTATCCAACCAGGGGGAAGCGAGAGGAGGAGGACAACGCTTAAGTTAGCTTCCGGTTAGTTAGGCTAAGGGGAAAATTAAGGGAAACTTCTATATCTCTTTTATAACTGCGTTATTAAAATTGTAAAGAATTACTTAAACGCTTTACCAGATAAGATACAGTTTGTTTATGGTTTATGGACCCTTTTCGTATTTGTGGAAAATGTAAAAAATAAAATAAAATAAAAAATAGAATAAAATAAAAATAAAGGTACAAATGACACATTTTCTGCTTCTAGACCACTTAGACCAGGTCCTGATCAAAAAGCATTGGTATTAACATATTAATTAACTGGAGTCTTTATCCCCTCTGAAAATGTGCTTGAGTCTACACAAAACTCTAACATTGTAGTGGCCATTGAAGTGTAGGATCGGACGCTCAGCTGTCAAAGTTAAGTTCCCCTTAACTTTCCCCTTAACTGCCGAAGCGGAAACTGTAGCCTACTAAATCTGGCTAACTTCAGCGTCGTGGTAGGAAAGAGGTCTTTCAGTGTGATATTTGTGAACGGAGCTGATGTGTGGTCGCTCCTCTCTGCCCTAGCTGTGTCTGGTCCCTGCTCGTGTTAGGTTCCGTGTTAGTGTTGTTATAAAGGTGTGGGAGCAGATGTCCTACCTGTGTGTCGGTGACGGTCGCTCCGTCGGTCTGTGAGCAGAAACGAAACTGGGTTTGTTTTAACCTCGATCGTTTTAACTGTGACTCACTGTCAAGTGACGCTCACACTCAGCTGTGCCCGGACATGTCTCTGTCTGTCAGACTGCACCCTGTCGTCTGCTGCTGATAGCCTACCTAATCAGTTTATAGCCTATCAATACTATTGATATGTTACTGATATCCTCACAACAGGATCAATTTACCATAATCTATTGGATAGACAGCTGATGAAGTCTGTTTCACCATGTTGTTTACTCTTAAGTCTTAGAATCACAAAAAATGACACTAAAATAAATAATATAATAGGCTACATGATAAAATTAATATTTTATTAAGGGTTAGTGTGGAGGTTAGGAATACGTTTGGATAATTTCTGTGTCTCTATTCTAAAAAAATGAATGTAAATAGCCTACTGCTGACAGCATTAATAACGAGACTATAACTAAAAAAAAAAGTTGGGATGTGGTGTAAAAGCACCAATCTGTAAAACAGATTTGTAAAATGAATTATTGAATTGAAAATAGCACAGTGACTCATACCAAATGTTGAGACTGAGAAATGTCTCTTTTTGGGGGGGGGAGAATACATGTACTGTTAATTTTTACTCTTAATCCTGGTGTGTTGTTGTCATTGCTCTGATCCTCTCAAGGTGGTGTTGACCTGGATAAGATCTGACAGGTGTTTGTCCGTCCCTGCTGCAGCCGGTCATGTCCCGGATCTCCCAGATCTCTGCTGGTCTGTTCCTCAGCGGTCTGGACTCGGCGCTGAACCTCAGCGTGCTGACCAGCAGGAACATCACCCTCATCGTCAATGCCACCGGCCTGGAGGACGTGACCTACCCGCCCCTGGACGGACTTCAGGTCGTCCACGTCCCCGTTCAGGATCAACCTCACGCCCCGCTGAACCAGTACTTTGACCCTGTAGCTGAGCGGATCAACCAGAACCAGACGGGCAGGACGCTGGTCCACTGCAACGCCGGCAGGAGCCGCTCCCCTGCTCTGGTCATGGCCTACCTGATGAGGTAGACCACCTGCACCAGTTGACTAAAACTAAAACTAGCAGTGAAACAAGAATTTAGTAAACTTATTAACTAGTAATAAAAATGACTGTTTTTCCAAAAGCAAGAACTAAAAAAAAGAACAATGCAAAAACTAAATCTAAAACTAAACTGAATTGCAAATAACAGCAGCTTAGTTTTAGTTTCTTAGAGACGGCTAAAGTTGCAGGAAGAAAACCCCACAGCTCAATATGAGAAGGCCTCGGTTACCACCCACAATGTAACGTGATGAGGACTGATTGGAACATTATGGGATGCAACTAAGGGACGAATCCCACAAATTTGGAAGTTCATTTCAAGAGGTCTCACAGAGGCTTATACCTGAAAAACTAAAACTATATAAAAAACTAGTCAGATCCTCAAAAATAAAAACTAAACTAAAAGTGCTTTAACTAAACTGAAATAAAAAAGCAAACTGAAAAGCTGAGTAAAAGTAAAAACTAATGACAAATTTAAAACTATAACAACCTTGCTGTGTGACAGTTTGTGTCTCTTTGTGACTCTAATGTGGTTCTGGTCTCTGTGTGCAGGTTTGAAGGTCTCAGCCTGCGTCAGGCTTTTGAGCAGGTTTTGGAGCAGCGACCCTTCATCAGACCCAACGCTGGTTTCTGGAGGCAGCTGATCGACTACGAGAAGACTCTGTTTAGTAGAAACACGATGAGGATGGGGAGGTCGTCTGGTGGTGAAGTCCTGCCCGAGGCCCTGCAGGACCCTCAGGACTCTGGCACCGCTACAGCTGCGTACTTTGTCCACGTCTGACGCACTGAGCTCAGAGACATTAAAGCAGCTCAGGTCCTGAGTCGTCTTCAAACAGTTTTTAAATCATGGATGATCTTCAGCTTATTCAGAACTGAATGAACATTGTAGTGTCACAGTGAAATTGACCATGTAGCTTTTACATGCGAGTTAAACTGTGTCACAATGAATTTGTACATTATGGGCGGAGGACACACTGACTTTTGGACCATCAGTTTATTTTTTAGAGGATATTTGTCAAATGTGAAGATGGTTCCTGAAGCTGATCTACTAAGGTGTCAGGTTCATAAGACTGACATGGATGTAAACAACTAAATGAATATGAAAATAAAAGTATTAAAATCTTTATGAAAAAAAGTTTTTTAAAAAAAAATCACAATTTGTATTTAAACACTTTAAAAGGTGGGAAGGTCCATACTGCATAAAATACTCCTGTGGATACTTTCAGGTTCCAACTTGATGCTTGGTTTTCAAATACTTTTACAGCCATTTACAAATAGTGAGGCTTTTATTTTGATAGTTTCAGCCAAATGTTTGTTGTTGAGGTTGCAGTCTTCTGAAGCTTCTGGTATAAGCGGTGGTAAAAAAAAAAAATTTAAAAAAAAGTGACTGAGAAAACAGTTCAGTATCTGTCTGTGTGTCCATTTATCAATTCTGTGAAAAAAAAGACAAAAAAGATAAATAATTTGAAAGCCCTTTAGGTTTTGTAATTAAGTTTGGACCCAGGCCTTCAAGGTTTGGCTGCCAGAAAAAAAAAGATCCAATGTAAAAACCACTGCTGATTTTCTAAACTCCAGACGTGAATGTGCCGTCCACGCTGCATCTCCAGACCTCACGCATAAAGCTGCTGAATTCAACACAAACACTGAGTCTGTTGTTAAAAAAGACAAGTCAAAGTTTATTGTGGCAGTAGAGGGAATGATGAGCTGCACAGTGAACAGAGAGCCTCCCTGTCATCAACCAAAACCATCAGCTTCACTACAACTACACAGCAGCTCAGCTCAGCTCAGTTCAGTGGTTCCTGGATGTAAAGACTAACTCTGGACCAGTCGAGGACCTGGTGCTGGTCAGAGCGGTTCACAGACTCAGGTCCACCTGGAGAAGCAGAGCCCAGAGAGCAGTCCTGGTCCTGGATTTGGACTCAGTACTGGAAGCTCCTCTTGGTCTGGATGTCGTCCAGAATCTGCTGCAGCTCCTCGTCTTCAAACCGACCCTCCAGACTGGAAACAAACACATTTCACACACAAATGTAAGTATCAGGCAGAAAGACACTGGTGTGTGTGAGGTGCTGAAGTAAACCACGTTCATGAATCCAGACAGTACAGCTATTATGATCCTGAGCTGGTCACTGAGCACACACATACACACACATACATACATGTCAAACAGATCTTAACAGTACAGCTTCTTTTAAGTATACTGTGATTTATTGACACTTAAACGTCTCATATTCAAATTTGTTGGTTGGCTCGGAGAGATATTCTATATTCTACATCTGCTATACAAGCACTTTATACAGGTGACTGCACATGATTTTAAAGGGATAGTTCAACATTTTGGCAAATTGGCCCATTGCCATAATCCCATACAGAGTTGTTTTCGCAGCAAATGCAGAGAATGAACAAACTGCCCCTGACAGGAACGCGCATCAGCAGTTTTGCATGAATTTGCCTCATAGCGTGATGAATGTGCAGGTCACAACTTGTCCACGCGAGCGTTTTGGAGTTGCTGGATTGTGTATTTGATGAGTTTGATGAGGGAAACCAAGAAATCCCATTAGCCTCTGCAGCGTAGCTCTGCGCAGCTCGCGGCTCTGCTCTGCCGTTCTAAAAATAGCTTACACTGACAAATAAAGGTAATGAACCAACTCCTAAAACTATAGGTATTAGGATTATAGCAATGGGCCAATTGAATATTCCCTTTAAGTGCATGCTCAAAAAGCTTTCAGTTTTTATTCTAGCCTGATGTTATCCTTTGTCCACTAATGGTTTTTCTGTGTAGTGTAATTTCATGTGGGGGAAGTCAAAGACAAATTTCTACTAAGGTGGACTATAAAGTTAAACTAAACTAGACTAAACTAAACTAAAGCAATAAATTCACATTGTTTTAAAGTATCCAGGATCTACACAGTACATTACTCGAGTGTCCCAATGCAGCTGCCACAGCCAGAAGCTCAGTTACATCGCAACAGGTTCAGGTTCAGTGAGGTCGTCTATTTTTTTGTACAGGTTTGTCCACACAGCGAATTTAATCCAAGTCTTGGTAACACTGAAACTTTCCAGACACAAACCTCATCATACAGATAGATGTTGGAGGATGCTCTACTTTTATAATCACCACCTAATCTGTTATTATTTCACTGACACAGGCCAGTCTGTCATTAACCGACAGAGTCTCGTTCGTTGTTCAGGAGTTTTCAGTTTTCACCTACAGCAGCAACAGGTCTCAGTCTTAGCAGCTTTGTGAACTTTTTGTCCAAGTAGACGAACATTTAGTGGTGAAAGAAAATAAAATTGTTTGTGATCGTGTGTCTGTTTGGGTGTGATGGATCCGGCTGACCTGGGGATCAGGGCTTTGGCCTCTTCAGCGGCCTCAGGACACAGATTTGCCAAACTGGCCAGCTCAAATTTATGAAGCTTCTTCTGAAGGAGGAGACTGAGGAAACAGAGAGAGGAGGGGACAGAGTCAGATCCAGATCAGACCACAAAGAGCCGTCAGCGTCCGGCTGCGTGGAGACAGACGACGGTGAACCCGTACCTGCGGACTGCCGTGATCGTCTCCCTGTTCTTGAAGCGGCTGAATCGGGCCGTGTAGTTCAGAGTCTTCATGAAGACCTCGGACAGCTCCTGCTCGTCCTCGGCGCTCTCGTTCTGCTGCTTCCTGTGCTCCAGCAACATGTGGACCTCCGAGTTCAGCAGAGTCTCAGCACTCTCGAACTCTGATGACGACAACAACAACACATAGAGATTGACACAACAATACATCAGAGGATAAGAAAATATGGTTAACTAGATTCCTGACAAAGTATCTTAAGGGCAGTCTGGGGCCCTGAAGTAGAGTGAAGGGACAGCTGGACTGTGACTCAGGTGGACCAACAGTCTGGCACAGAGGCAGAGGTGATGGTGAAGCCAGACTGAACTAACTAGTGTCTCTACAACACTGATGGTCACACAGGCCAACACACACCTGTAGGAAACCACGTCACCTGCCTGGAACTCAGTGGACTCGCACATCAGCAATTAATCTGGATCAGGACCACTGTGTGTAAACTGGTCAGATCTGAACCTGAGACCTGGTCCACAGAAAACCACCCTGTATTCTACTGGACCTCAGACTGATCCAGATCAGACCAGACCTAGTCTCCATGTCACCGGTGGTCCAGATAACAGGCAGAATGAACACCGTCTTTTCTAACTTTAGCCGGTAAAACACAGTTTCGATAGACGTGAGGCGGTTTAGCAGTTAGTTAGCAGACTGTGATGCTTTACAGACCTTTAGGAAACAGCAGCTGTGAAGCGTCCTCTTCAACATCACCGACGTGCGGAGTAGCCGCGCCGCCCCCCGCCGCCATGACCCACTCTTCCCCCGCTGACGCAGCGCGCTCAGCGGACACTGCAGGCGGCAGACCGTCGGTGCTTCAGTCCGCGTGTACCGGGGAGAGGTCGGACCCTGTGAGTCGGCGGCGATTTACCGAGAAGAAGAATAACGGACAAAGGTTTCAGCTCGGCGCCTTTCAGACTCCTCCTTCTCCTCTTCTTCTTCTTCCGCCTGTAGCTTCTTCTTCTTCTCGCGGTTTTTGGCGGTTGGCAAACAGCATTACAGTGCAGTACCGCCGCCTACTGGACAGGACTGGGCACCATCATGACATTTTATTCTCATTCGCTCTTCTACACACACACACACACACACACACACACACACACACACACACACACACACACACACACACACACACACACACACACACACACACACACACACGCACGCACGCACGCACGCACGCACGCACGCACGCACACACACACACACACGCACTGTGACTTTAATTACACTCACACGCTGATTTACTGTAATACGGCTTAATAATTACATCAGGGACAGAGAATGGCCATGTATTTTTTAATTTAAATTTATTTTATCGTTGTTTTCTTGTGATAACTACTTATTTCGTTATCATGATAAAACAACATTTGTTTTCACATGATAACGCATCAGTTTATTATATAATCTCTATATAAAGGTCATATGTGTAATACAACAGTGCATCATGATCAGCATGTTGTGGGGATACTATGTCCACTCTGACATCTTGTTTGTCTTTAATTCCTCAGATGTTAGTTTTAACACCTATGTCTTCATTCTCCACTTCTTTTTCTTATGTAGCTATAATACTCGTGTTTACCCAAAGGTCTGGGTCAGCCATGGGGGGCATCACTGACCTTACTTATCTTTTCCTTTTATGGGTTTGCAGTTTGTGTAAGGTTGGAGATGCATCCATGTGCCTCTAGTTGACAAGGATGATATGACTTCAAGGAATACTAAACTGTGGCCCAGCAGTTTTGTCCTGATAGTTGATAATGGCTCTGGTGTGAACTATGCTCCCTGTATTTGCACAAGAGTCATGTTGTGTGAGTGACCCTCTTAAAGCCCAAGATTACATCTGCCTTAGTTCAAAATTTGTTACAGAACACTTCTCAGTCAGATAACTCACAATCTGGGACATCCATTAGAAAAACACAGTCAGTATGAAGAACAACAAATCCCCGGGATCAGACGGTTTATCTATTATTCCCCCAGCAGATGGCACAGTTTCTCTACCAAATATACAGAAAGGTATCTGTTGGGGCATATCTCCAATCTGGTTTACCTTAATCCACCTAAATCCTCTCTGCATTGACAAAAGGCACAACATTTGCCTTTTGAATAATGATAACATTTTCACCCTAATCCTTGTATGAGGAATTTAATGGACTCTATAACTGATAGACCTTTACTTTGGTTTGCAAAGGTTTCTTTTGCAATATAATAAAAACTCTTCACTGTGATGTTTATTGTCTAGTAAAGCTTAGAAATGAATCATCTCCCAGATGGCCAGTATGACATGTGAGGGCCCACAGTCTTGATGTCCCTGGATGTTCACCGGTGTGTGGGGAGAGTGTTTCAGTCTGCAGACATCCACCACCATTTCTTTGGCTTTTCCAGCATTGAGAGTGGTTCTGCTGGCAGCAGTCACATGACATAACATCAGGCGTAAACATCCATCATACAGTCATGCAATGGGTACCAGAGTTGTCTTGATGCACTCAATCAGTTGATAAATAGCTAGTGATGAAAAAGGTCCATCAGAAGTCACCAAAGTAAAATGAAACAAATCTCAAAGTAGCATAGTGTTTAAGTCACCTCCACCACTGTGTTGTTTAACCAGTTCAATACCACAGTAACTGAAAGTATGCACACGGCTTCTGCTATCATGAGTATGAATGTTGGATCGATGCTCTATTCTTGTTTTCTGTGACCTACAGGTCATTCCTTCTACAGGCAAAGACATGTAAAGATGCTTTTTTGTGCTTTGTCCTGTAGAACAATGAGTGAATAAGCTTCATTGTTTGTGTCATTATTTTAATGCTAAGTCACTCATTAGAGTTATTTCACTATGTTGATGTTGTAAAAAGGTTAAAGGTGATATTTTTGTAACATTTAAGGTGAGAGTATATTGAAACAAGGTCTCCATTACTGTTATGTAATGTGAAGTGAAACATTTGAAGCTTCATCACTTGTAAAATATTCTGAGGTTGGATAAAGCAGCAGTAAAATAATGTATGTGTAATCACGTATATAATAATGTGAATTTGTTTTATTGTGAATAAGTGAATTATGGAACATTTTATGTGAACGATTATGAACCAAGAAACTGAAGAAAGATGAATTGTGTCAAAGACAGAGAACAGCCTGCTTGGATGAACACAACTAATGACCCTGTCTCTATCCAAAACAGGACACACCTGCTGTGCACAGGAAGCCTAACTCATCCTGAGGCCTGTAACATTTTCATCGATGGACCCACGGTGATGGTCAGTGGAGACTCTGATGTGTGGGTTACATCATTGTTACAGCATCTTTTGACGGTAATGAGTCCCAGTGGAGCTTCATCAACAGCAACAACACAAGGCCAGACCCCCGAGGCTGCAGCCTGGGTGGACACTTGGACACTCTGGAGGGAGCAAGCAGCTTCACCAACAGGCAAATTAGCAGCAGCAGAAGGGAGAGAACGCTTGGCTGTCCCCATGATTACTACTGAAAGCAGAGCAGCTTCAGGCTGTTATGAACACATGAAGTTAGACGTGACCTTGTGTCACTCACAGAAATTTTAGGAGTTAATCTGACCATTGTAATGACCCAATTTCCCACCTTTGAGCCAGGTGGGGACATCCTGTAGCCTATGTTTTAAACAAGAGCAGCTCCAGGGTCATTTCATTTGGGGTCATCCCTATGTTTCCTGTTCCCCGTATGTTCCCTGCTTTTCCCCAAAAGGATCCTATGTTACCTGCTGTGTATGTGGCCGAGGAACATGTTACCCACTTTTCCCCAAAAGGACCCGGTGAACATGCAATTTTTGTATAATAGCCTACCTGGAAGTGGAGTTGTGACTTTGCAGATTTTTACCTATTTTTGAGTGAGAAGCGGATTTGTCCCATTGGTTTGGTTTAGGCAATGAAGACAGGAGTTGTTTAAGTTTAGTACAAATAGACCATGTAGATAGACAGGCCAGATAGATAGAGAGAGTCCAGGTAAGTAGAGAGAGTCCATCGACCGGCAGCAGCGACCATTTTTCCCAAAAAGGGTCCTATATGTTCCCCGGTTGCAATATAGGCTGGGGAACATCAGACCCTTTTTGGAAAAAATGGGGATACCTTTTTTTTTTTTTTTAAACAGTACGCTCCCTTTCATTTCACTTCCTCACATATTTATTTTAAAGGTCCCTGACTCTAAGAGGTTTGAACAGAACAACTGACCAGGAACACAAATTCATTTATTGGAAGCACATTTGTTGGTGATAATGTGACAATTGCCCCGATCTATGCGTGCCCCATTTTATGGTTGGATTTGTGGTTAGCTAAGGAAGTTACTGTACTACTGTAAGATTTTGAGCATTTTTATTTTTTGGAAGCTGACAACATTTAAGAAGTTCACTCAGATGTTTGAATGGGAACTTCATCACATTGTTCAGCAGGTCAGAGGATTTCAACCCTAATGCTGACCTGTGCCCATATAGGACCAACCTCAGTTACACCTGCCCAGAGAGATCCAGAGCATGAGACTAGAGGGCGATCATTAAGAGCAATGGACTTGAAAGAGCTCCACTGGACTCTTTCACTTTTCTTGGGACACATGAACATGACTATAAACTTGGTCATGTTGTGGTTGAGATAATTTCTGGGTTAGGTCAGGCCATATGTTTATTCTGTTTTTGGTTGCTAATGTCCTGAAAGAGAATTTCTTAAATACAACAGACTAGGCTACAGTGGTCAAGGTCATGATCACTGTTTAACTGCCTGAGTGAGTAATGTCTGGTAGGATTTCTGTCAAATCACTTATGGCAGCTGGTGTATTTGACATGTTGTATGTCAGTCCATTATGTTGAGCTGCTTAAATCAGTTTGATGCTGCAGTGTTGTTTTCAGCACATATGGGTTTCATGTGACGTCACACCGTCTCAACGGCGCCATCTTTAGGACCGTTGTTAGTAGCCTACTACGCTGTCAATATGCCGTCTATCTGCCGTGCGGTCGGTTGTGATAGAGCTGCTAAGGGTAAAATGCAGGACTTACGTTTTACAATATCCCCCAAAACAATTAAAGAAGACAGAGGTGGGTCGCCGCCATCAAAAGGGATCACTGGACGCCCACAGACCACTCCAGACTCTATGCTGAACACTTCATCTCAGGTAAAGTTTGTAACTAGCTAAAGTTACGTAGCCAAGCATTAGCTAACTAACCCCCCACCTCCTCCCCTCTTCCGTGGATGTGGAAATAGTCTGATCAAAGATATAAACCGTCTTTGGCCTGATTACGTTTATTTGTGTAAACACCTGATCCTGGCTGGACTAAAAGAGTTACTACTTTACGCCAGTAGATGGTGGTAGTAGCCTAGCTACTGTTAGCACGGTGGTTGCTGCGGCCCCCCTTTTAGTGGTAATCGAGTGAGGGGAAGTCCAGCTGCAAGTGTAGGCCTAGTTGTTTACATCCGATTCCGGAGCTACATAAGTGTGTGTTTATCTGTTTGTATTTTCAGATATCTGAGGTCTGTATTGTGAAGCCAGTTTAGTCCGTGGTATGTAGAGTCTAAAGCCAGGCTCTCCTGTAGTACAAAAGTGGCTCTTTTAACCCGGCTCAATCACCATGGTAAGTTATGCTAGCTCATAACCTTTCCCGAGTGGTAATCGAGTGGTCCAGCTGCAAGTGTAGGCCTAGTTGTTGACAATTAAATAGGGATCTAAACCTAAAATACCAATTTTGTTTGAATAGCGTTGTTTTTCTTAAGCTGAAAGATGCGCATTTGCCATTTGACTGGCCATTTTTCTCCGCGACCGTTAGGTTGGCGCTAGGTCCTAAAGATGGCGGCCAACAAAAACGGACGTCAGTTAAACAACCATCATACCCCTCATTTACCCCGTGTATTTATTCAACAAACTTAATTACAACATTATAAGTGAATCAATTTAAGACATAACATGGCAGTCTTGAAGGAACAGCATGCTCATACTCAAAAAAAGGTAAACTTGACGATTTGGAGTTTAGGGCCTATTATTTTCCTATTATTGTATTGTTGTAGATCTTTCATTTAGGGCTCAGTGAGATTGCTGCTTCAATTTTATAACAATAAAGTCAAGTAATACTATATGTTATGAGTGTAGTGCCCTGGTAAAAACGTTAATATCTTGTTTATTTACATAACCTATGTGTTCAGTTAACAAATATGCAGTAACGGTAATATTTTTGAAATATGGTTGGTTAGGCTACATTACTGCAGTTGTGAAAGAAGTTATCATTAATGTGGAGAAATGTATGTGTGATATTTTATTTGGGATAATGCTGAAATTTCCTATGCTCTTAATGGTTTTTGAACGTTTCATGTCGTATGGTTTCCTCTGTCAATCTTTTTTGTCGGGAGAAAACGAGGAAAAGAAAAACAACAAAGTAAAGAGCTAGTTGTAAGCCTTTAAAAGTATTTAAAGTTATTATTTCTACGGAGACTAAAAGCCGAAGGGTTTTTTTAAAATCTAAGTTGTATTGAGTACTAAATGTAAGAGTGAGCCGTGTTTATGATTTGGAGCTGTTACAGCCGGTTGGCGACGCCATTGTTAATCAGTGCTTGTTAGCCTCGTCCCTGCTAGCCGGTAGAAGAAAGGAGATTGTGTGTATGTGGGAGAATATTTTGCGCCGGGATTTCAGAGTTATTATGGTCAACTGGTGACATTATAGATGTTATTATTATTATGTGAAATGGTGACAATATGAACGTTTATGGAATAGTATAATTTATTAGTTTTGTGAATTTCTGCATAGTGTGCCTACATGCCTGCCTGCCAATCTGCTGCCATGCATGCTGCTGCTGTAGAGGACTTCGTGCTGCTGCCAGGAAACCTGCTGTTGCACATGGACGTGTCTCCAGGACTGGTTTCTCCATCTGCTAACCTGCTGCTAACCATTTCTGAATTACCAAGGATCCGTGAGTACTGAGAAAACACTTTTCACAGGATTCAAATGCCTCCCAACATGCGCACCAACAACATGGTACCATAACTGAGTTTTACAAAACCCCAGGCATTATTTATTTATTTTTTAACTCAAAGGGTCACCAGGAAAATTAGGGGGTGAATATCCAATTTTGTGTGTGTCAAACATTTCATATTAACCCACCCGTCAATATTAAGACCCGTTGCCTGTGAGATTGCCGTCATCACCGGCGATAACAGGGTTTAGCTCTACTCTTTCGCAAAAAAAAGAGAAATAGAGAAGGCGTAGGGCGGGCCTGCCCTACTCTTTCACATCTATTTCTGGAATGGAAAATGAGAGTGACGTAATTCTTTTTTTTTTTTAACAAAAGCGGGACACGTCAGCCTTAAAATTGAAGCTGAAGTTACCTCCATAACTTAAGCCTCAGCCTCTCGATTACTATTTTACTCTGAGATAAGAATCTACTGGCCTACCATCAAATGTGTACAGAAGTCATATTTTCAGCCATTTATCACATTCTGTTTATTATTTTTTTACCAGAAGAAGCCATAAAATACATCAAATTTGACACTATGACAGTCATCAATATTTGTTGCTACAGTTTTCACTTTTACTGCATAAAGAAAAGAGCCATGTTGTGAGATTAGTTTGGCTGCTCATACATACATGCAACATCTGAACCGAGAATTCTGAGTAAGATCATTACCACATGTTCTGGAGGACTGTGGAGGACTTCGGTATATTTTTTAGAGAATGCTTCAAGGCTGAATACTTTCATTACACAAAGTGAAAGTAATGAAAGTAATACCATGACAAAAAAAGAAAAAAAAGTGTTGCTTACACAATTGGACATAGTCAGAAAGAATGACTGAAAAGGTATAGGTTTAAATAATATTTAGTTTTAATATCTTACATACATGCTAAACACAAACAGTGCAGACTGACTATAGAAGGCTTTTTTGTAACATAGAATTAGCCTTGTTCATGTTTAATTTAGACACTTAATGACACAGTAAATGCACACATTACATGTTCTTTATCAAAGTTAACACTACTATTAACAAGGACGTCCCTTGTATGTTTGTTCTTGTTCTAATTAAGCCAGTTCATTAGATGATAGATGACATACACTGAGCAGGCTACATTCATTTACCAAAAGTAAGATTTCTGCATATGACACGGATTTTGGACAGATTCAGTCCATACATTACAGGGTTGAAGAGTGGCTGGCATGTGAGCCAGTATAATGATAAGAAGATCCGTAACGTAATGGGTACATTAGTCATATTAAACCTGCCCTGCACTATTTCAAAGAAAGCCCCAAAGGAGAAGTTCAATAGAGACGCAAGGTGAGGTGTGCAGGTACTGACAGCTTTCTGTCTGGTCTGTTTAGAGCCAGAAAAACACACTTTGAGAATCCTCATGTAAGTGTAAATAATTAGAATTATAAGCGAAACTATGACAGTAAATACATAACCAAGCCCAAAGATGTTATTGACAGTTGTGTCAAAGCAGGCCAGTTTAACAATAGAGTAGTTGTCACAATACACTTTGTGAATGGTATTCCCACAGAGCTGCAAAGAAGCACTCAGAGATATCATGACAAAAGTGGCAGCCACACTGTATAACCACACAAACGCAGTAAGGATTGCAACCTTAATGGATGTCATTTGTTTGTTGTATTGCAAAGGATAGCAGATAGCCAGATACCTGTCATAAGACATCACACCTATGGTGAAGAATTCTACACTTCCATAGAAATGGACAGAATAGATCTGCAGGAAACAAAAGAATGCGGACACAGTGTGAATGTCAGAGAGGATCTGAACCAGCAGGGATGGAAACAACGATGTACTACCATAGAGTTCATTTACAAATAGGCTGCATAGAAACAGGTACATGGGCTCATGTAAACTCCTGTTCATGCAGATAATCACAATGAGAGAGAGATTGACACAGAAAATGATCATGTATATAAACAAAACGGCCACGAAAGACAAATACTTGAAAAGCCCAGTGTCAAAGTAGGCAACTAATGCAAAATATGAAACATGAGTAGAGTTAATCATGACCATTGACATTGCTCTTTGCTTAATGATAACATTATTCAGCACACATGAAGCTAAAACATTAGTCACGAAAACAGCAGCCACGACAGCAACAGTAAACAGATTAATTGATCATCCATCTGCGGTCACACTGTGAATCCCTCCTAACCCAGACAGAACACTGCCTCTGCCTCTTTAAGGTGCGGCGACAACAGACAAGCAGACGTCACTCCTCATTATCACACCAATGGTTGCTGATCCAAACTCTCTTTCTGCAAAATGAAGGTGCTTTATTAATTAATTATTGAAATCAGAAGGTACTGAAAAATGGACACAGTCATGACTCTGTTCATTCACGTGATGTTAAGTAACTGGGTTACGATTAGCTTTTTCCAAATTGACAATTTATATTAATGAGTTAGAATCTAAAATTGGAGAAATTAGCTAATGAGGAAGAGAAAAAACGAAGCTTTGTGTATTTCAGGTTTTTAATACCACATCATATCTGAAGCATCTGTCTGACAATTTCTGTCGGTTTTGGAGACAGGTCATTCACTATATCACTGCATGATACATAAACATTGCACTGTGTGTTAAGTCTGTGTCTGCCTGTTGTTGGCCTCATACTGCATTGAGTTTTGCTCTGACATAAACACACAGCAAAAAAACAGTTTCAGTGACTTACATCAGCACTAAAACTCACTAAATCACTTTTTAAATGAACAGTTACAGTAATCACAGTGCATAAAGTGAGATGATAGATGTTTTGAGTCACAGTGGCGGTCTGTTAATAGGGGACGCTAGGGCGCCACCCCCATCAAAATTTCAGGAAAAAAAGTATAGACAAAGTGAACATAAATTACATTATGAAAAGTAATTACCACGTCTGTTCAGTGTTCACTCATACAATGGGTTCGTCAACTCGGGGCTTCTCCTGAATCCTCGAGTTGAGGCTTCGGGAGAAAAGTATACATTGATGTACACTCTGGGAGATGAAGCTGAAGACATATTGAGTGTTTTGCCATTAAGCAGTGATCAGAAAAAGAAATATACAGATGTAAAACAAGCCTTTGAGATCCACTGTGTGAGCAAGAAAAATTTCATTTTTGAGCGTGCACAATATAGCCTAACAGACAAAATCAAGAGCCAAGAGAAAGCGCAGAATCATTCATCACTGCTGTCCGTAGCCTCGCTGAACACTGTGCGTTTGGAGCGCTAAGAGAGGAGCTGATCAGAGACAGGATTGTCGTAGGACTAATGCTGCGTTCACATGGAGTCCGGTAAATGGCAGACGGTAAACGGCAAATGCCGCTGGACCAAACGGTAAAAACAAACAAACTGTCGGACAGCACGGCACAACAGCAAGACGTGCCAACACGTTGCTATGGCAACGTCAACATACTCGTACTCGGAGGTCACGGTCGTTTGAGTTTACCGTCGCGGCAGACGGCAAAAGTTAAAATATTTGAACTCGGGACGGCATTGCCGTTTGCCATTGCCCGCGACGGTATTTTTTTCCGTGCTCCCACATGTTTTACTGTCAAATCAAATCAAATCAAATTTATTTCTAAAGCACATTTAAAAACAACCCAAGTTGACCAAAGTACTGTACAGTTAAAAGCAGCAATTGAAAAGGCGCCATCACCCCTAAGTTTATGGTGGGACCGAGGGACTATTAAAAGCTTTTGGTCAGCCGACCTGAGAGGTCTGAGGGGGGAGTAAGGGGTTAAAAGTTCTGCCAGGTAGGAGGGGGCCGCTCCATTCATGGCTTTGTAAACAAATAAAAGAAGTTTAAAATCAATGCGATGCTTCACTGGCAGCCAGTGGAGAGAGGCTAGGACAGGGGTGATATGGTCCCTCTTTCGAGTCCCTGTCAGGAGTCTGGCTGTGGCGTTTTGAATTAATTATAGATGGGAGAGGAGTGATTGGTTGATTCCGGTGTAGAGAGAGTTGCAGTAGTCCAGGCGGGTGGTGATGAATGCATGGATGACTTTTTCTAGATCTGTGAAAGTGAGGAATGGTTTGATTTTTGAAATGGTGCGGAGTTGAAAAAAGCTGGCTTTGACTACTGAGTTGACCTGTTTATAGAATCGAAAGTGACACCAAGGTTCTTTATGTGGGGTTTGATGAGAGTAGACAGGTTGCCAAGACTGTTTGAAATCAGGTTGATGTTGTCAGGGGGGCCAAAAAGAATGATTTCAGATTTAGATTCGTTGAGTTGTAGAAAATTTTCTGCCATCCAGGATTTTATTTCATCTAGACAGTTGTGAATGTTGGTAATTTTGGATTTGTTGTTTGGTTTCAGGGGGAGATAGAGCTGAGCGTCGTCTGCGTAAAAAATGAAAGAGATGCCGTATTTTTGAATGATCTGACCAAGGGGAAGCATGTAGATGGAGAAGAGAATGGGGCCAAGGATTGAGCCTTGTGGAACTCCGCAGAGGAGGGTAGCTGGGGGCGAGGAGAGTGTGCCAATGTTTACAGAGAAAGTTATATTGTTGAGGTTGGATATGAACCAGTTCAGTGCGGTGCCATTTAATCCGGTAGCATGGTGAAGGCGCTCTATAAGGATGTTGTGGTCAACAGTATCAAATGCAGCACTGAGGTCGAGGTCGTTCTCTTGTCCGCTACATGGAGTCCGGCATGCTGTCTGCCGTTTACCAGACTCCATGTGAACGCAGCATAAGAGATGCAAAGCTGTCCGAGTCATTACAGATGGATCCTGATCTCACATTGGAAAAGACAATATCCAGAGTCCGTCACAGTGAAGAAATAAAGAGGCAGCAGCCAGTGCTGTGTGGCAGTATGAAAAAGAGACAGTCTGAAAATATAGATGTAATGAGTGCATGGCCCAAAACCCAGTGGGGCCCTAAAGAAGGACACAAACACACTGAACATCTCAAATCAGGAAATAAGGACAGAGACACAGGCTGTGGATGATGTTGAAAAAAAGATATAACCACAGTTTTTACTTTAGCTTGCTTTTTTATTTGACCATTTTCAATAAGCTATTTACAGTAGTGTTTTGATCTACTTAAATCCTGTTAAAATGATTGTGTTGAATAAAGCAGTAATGTCTTCATTGATATTTTAGATATTTAGATTAAAATCTGCTTAGAAAGGTTCTTTGGCCTAAACTGTCTGTTTTTCTGTTTTTGGATTTAAGATTGTGATAAAATCGAAGTTGTGTCTTCATTTAAAAAAAATCGTGATATAATATTTTTCCCATATCGCCCACCCCTACTAGTGGTCAATTGAGCAACTTTAACAACATGAATCTTGAATGTGGAAGCAGCACATAATATACAGCAAAATAATAATTCCTTCAGTAAATGTTGACACCACTCAGAGATAAAACCATTCTGTAATTGTACATCATCCACGGCATTATTCAACAAGATCAAATGTCTGATTGTGACCATAGGTAGGTATATCAAACCTACCATCAACTTACTTAAAGGCAGCATAATGCAATTGTTGTCGTATCTCCTCCCTAACTTAACTTGGACACGTATTCTGTCTCGAGGTGATGCCCAAAGTAACTGTCTGACCTCATCAAGCAATGGACTCTTATTGGTTTCCTATTGATGGAAATCAAGAAGCAACATTACAAAATGTATTGTTAAAGGAAGAATATTTTGCTGAGTTGTTGCACAAGTTGTTAAAGCTGAAGTAAGCGATCTGGTCGTTTTGGCTAATTGGCATTGGCATTCCAGACAGGCTTTTGAAACCGTAACTGTGCGTTCAGACGAAAAGCGTCAGGAGCGTTTCGGCGGCCAGAAGTCATTGATTGTCAATGGAGACTGGCGTTGAGGGGCATCGGGAGTGTCGACGCGTGAATTTGCGTCAAGAGCGTCAAATTGAAGAGTGGACACATCTTCCAGTTCAACTTTATGCAAAGTCATTAATTGTCAATGGAGACTGGCGCCTGAGTGGACACATCTTCCATGCTGCTTGAAAGTCCTGCACCTTTGGCCGCTGCCGCTGGAGCTGAACAGAGCGTTGAAAGAGTCTGCTGCTCATGCTGCTGACGCTCCCGACGCTTTTCGTCTGAACGCACCATAAGTTACGGCTTCAAGTCACAACTTTGTAGCGTTCCAGGCAACCCGTAACTCGTGTTTTTCCGAACTGTTGCCTGTGAAAGTATACTATAACGGCCACTCATAACTTCCGACCTGTGAAGTCGTACCATATTGAACTGGTACGACTTCACAGGTCGGAAAAACACTGTGCTGGGGACTGTTTTATTTATTTATTTTTATTTTTTATTTATTTTTATTTTACATACAGGACAACAAAAAACAACAGCATCAACAACAATAATAGTGAAAAAACTAAACTAAACAAACAAACTGGGTTTTAAAGCAGTCAGGCCCAGGTGCTCCTGATCAGCAGAGATGTTCAAGTAGCAGTACTTGCACCTCAGACCAAAGGAGGAAGGTTAAAGGCCAGTAGGGGCCGTTACAGACATCTAGTCAGACATTGATTTTATTTGACTTTATTTATTTGACTTAATTGTTTTTATTGTATGACTATTACTTTTACTAATGTTTTTGTTTTTCTTTATTTGCGTTTTATATAATTTTATGCCTCATGTAAGCTCTTAGGTCCTTTATTTTGCTGCACAGCACTTTCGTCCACTTAGGTTGTTTTGTGCTTAACAAATACAGCTGGATTAGGTATCAAAATTTCATTTTTTGTGTGCTGCTTTGCTGCACTTAATTTTTCTTTATTGGATCTGTGGCAGGACTAAGGAGGGCCATACTTTCATATGTCATACACAATGCGTTCCAGTATAATGCTGTGACAAACACTGTAATCAAAAATTGTGTTGTACCAATTTACCAGATTTGGCATAATAACTACATAAAAGATTATATAAAGTTTGTGAAAATCATCTCTCTTATCCTATCTCTTCTGACATCAATTAAACAGTAGCGTCCACCAGTGGTTCCCTTGATAATGAGGTAATTCTACTGTTGTGGGCGTCCACTGATTTAAAAAGGTTAAAATAAACAGGAGAGTTTCAGCTCAGTTAAGATGGACCCACTGTGTCACTTCAGCTGGGCAATGTAAGGATCCACATGTGACATTAACTATATCTTGTTGTGTTAAAAAAAATTTAAATAAGGGAATGCATTTTATTGTGTCGAGCCTAATATCATTAAGGTGTATCATGGATAATTGCTCAATGTGTTCTTTCATCCTATGGACAGTGTTAATATCTATGTTATGATGCTAAAGCAAGAGCATGACGAACTCTACACAGGTTTCATATTTCACACTTGCTGCCTACTTTGACACAGGGCTTTTCAGATACCTGTTTTTTATTATTATTGCATTTTTATATTTGGTAATGGTTGGTGCCAATGTTTTGCTGATTGCGGTTATATGTATGAACAGGAGTTTACATGAGCCCATGTACCTGTTTCTGTGTAGCCTATTAGTGAATGAACTGAATGGTAGTACAGGATTGTTTCCATTGCTGATGGTTCAGATCCTCTCTGACATTCACACTGTGTCTGCGCCTTTTTGTTTCCTGCAGATTTTCTTTTTATACTTTTATGGAGGTGTGGAATATATAAGCTTAGCTGCCATGTCTTATGACAGATACCTTGCGATCTGTTACCCTCTACAATATCACACCCAAATGACAGTTAACAAAATTGCTGTCCTTATTGTTTTGACATGGTTATGCCCTTTACTAGGTTGTATTGTGATGATATCCTTGAGTAGGTCCTTACAGCTATGTGGGAACATTATTGAGAAAATATACTGTGATAACTATTCCATTGTCAAACTGTCATGTTCTGATGTCACAATTAACAACATTTATGGACTTATTATTACTGCACTCTCAGTCTTTTGCCCTCTAATTGTAATTATTTACTCTTACATAAGGATTCTCAGAGTGTGTTTTTCTGGCTCTAAACAGACCAGACAGAAAGCTGTCAGTACCTGCACACCTCACCTTGCTTCTCTATTGAATTTCACCATAGGAGCTTCCTTTGAAATAGTGCAGAGCAGGTTTAATATGAAAAATGTACCCAATATTTTGAGGATATTTTTATCATTGTACTGGCTCACATGCCAGCCACTCCTCAACCCTTTAGTGTATGGTCTAAATTTGTCCAAAATCCGCATCATATGTAAAAGTCTTTTATTTGCTAAAATGTAGGACATTTATGTCATGGCCCTTTAACTAATTTCTGTGTTTCCCAAACACAGAGAATGTACTTGTGGTTGATTAAGGTCAAAACTGTAACACAAATTCACCAGCATAACTGTGGAGACTCAAGCTGCTGCCTGAATAGACAATTCAGATTTACGAATGAGAAGACACTTTTTTCCATAATACTGTTTTGAAATACTTCATGAATAAAAGATATAAAATTATTTTTGTGACTGGAGAGGGGACCACTAATATTTGCTCAGGCAACACAAAAGAAAACATTTCATAACAATACTATGGTATGATTATATTGATTTTCTGAAACACTATAGATGACTGTATTCAAATGATAATGTAATTCCATAAAATTATAATTTTCCATATACTACATGTCTTATTTGATTTAAAATCACAATTAACATGAAATAATTCAATTTAAAATTTTCAATCAAATGTTCACATAATTGCCTGGATGAACTGCCAATATTAAAATGAAAATGGAAAAGCTTGTTTGATTCATTTTCATAGTCTTAATCTGCTCTGCGATGGACAATATTTCAATGCAACTTCCAAAACATCTATTGCATTTTAATTTACATGAGCCCATGTACCTGTTTCTCAACAGACTACAGTGGTCAAGGTCACAATCACTGTTTAACTGCCTGAGTGAGTAATCAAATCACATATGGCAGCTGGGGTATTTAACATGTTGTATGTCAGTCCATTACATGTTGAGCTGCTTAAATCAGTTTGATGCTGCAGTGTTATATCACGTCAATATAGCTATGTGACCAGTTAAACAACCATCATAGCCCCTTTATTTATCCTGTGTATTTATTCAACAAACTCAGTTACAACATTATAAGTGAATCTATTTAAGACAAAACATGGCAGTCTTGAAGGAACAGCATGCTCATACTCAAAAAAAGGTATAGGCTACATGATGATTTGGAGTGTATTATTTTCCTATTATTGTTGTGGATGCATTAAAGCAGAAGTAAGTGGTCCGGTCGTTTTCGCTAATGCTGCGTTCCAGGCAGGCTTTTGAAATCGTAAATTACAGCTTCAAGTCACAACTTACGACTTTGTAGCGTTCCAGGCAACCCACACGTGTTTCTCCGACCAGTTTTAAAAGTCACTATAACAGCCACTCGTAACTTCCGACCGGTGAACTCGTACCAGATCGAACTGGTACCACTTCACGGTCGGAAAAATACGAGTTTCCTTGAACGCACCATAACAGTCCTCGTCCCTACGTCGCCACATTCACGGCGTTCCTTGGCTGCACACACAGCCCTGCATGCCGTTCTCTCTCCTCATTGGATAAAAACTGTAGGATACGATAAATGTTTTCTCCTCGGCTCAGAGCAGAGCAGAGTGACTGACAGACCCGTGTTTTGGTCCAAACACTCTATGTAAGTGATTGCTGTCGGAAGATATAACTATTTAAGACTTATATTAACACAAATATATCACTTACTTCTGCTTTAATATTCTTTCATTTAGGCCTCAGTGAGATTGCTGCTTCATGATAGAATCAATAAGATTTATATGTTGTATGATCCGAACTGACCTGGCATATGGGACAGGCTTTTTAAAATTAATTTCAAACAATTCTCATGCTCAGCAAAGATGGATAATCAAATGGTTCTGTTGTTACTGTTTAAAAGAGTCAGAATAGAAGGGAGGGTCGGATCGAGAGCAGCATTCATTTACAAGTTTAATCTGTACCAAATACACTTTTTCTGAATAAATTTAGCCTATGCTCCGTCCACAGACTGTAGTATAGGCTACCGGCTCTGTCCTTGGCTCAATCATCGGACCGGGCTGAACACGACCGGACACACCGGGTTCGGTTCGAAAACATTCAGACACCAACTCAGACCATGGGCTTTTTCTTGGGGGGGGGGCATCTAAAGCAAGTGACCAAGCGCGCTGCCCGCTGTCTTGGTGCTGAAATATGAATGAATGACAGAACGTGTCACTGCTCGTGAGAGAGACCAAGAGAGAAAGAGACAGGGAGATGGTCAGGGATGGCGCTGCGTGAGAAGATTTGCATTTGCACTCTGCCGTGCTGCCGACAACAGGAGAACTGCCGCCCCCACCTCCGTCACCAGCTATGCCCACACGCATGTTCATATAGCTGTGTTTCATAAAGCTCCATAGCCCCCCCCCCCTTCCCCGGGCAGTGTTTCCAATCTGCTGGCCTACCATCAAATGTGTACAGAAGTCATATTTTCATTCCTTCATCACATTTTGTTTATTATTTATATTATTATATTATTTGTTTATTATATAGAAGCCATAAAATACATCACATCTGACACTATGACCTTCATCAATATTTGTAGCTACAGTTTTCACTTTTACTGCATAAAGAAAAGAGCCATGTTGTGAGATTAGTTTGGCTGTTCATACATCGATGCATGCAACATCTGTTCTGAACCAAGAAATAATTCTGAGCAAGAACATTACCACATGTTCTGGAGGACTGAGGAGGACTTGAGTATATTTTCTAGAGAATGCTTTAATTATTACACAAAATGAAAGTAATACCATGACAAAAAAAGAAAAAAAAAGTGTTGTTTACACAATTGGACATAGTCAAAAAGAATGACTGAAAAGGTATAGGTTTAAATAATATTTAGTTTTAATATCTGAACATGCTAAACAGTGCAGACTGACTATATAGAAGGCTTTTTTGTAACATAGAATTAGCCTTGTTCATGTTTAATTTAGACAGTTAATGACACAGTAAATGCACACATTACATGTTCTTTATCAAAGTGAACACTACTATTAACAGGGACGTCCCTTGTATGTTTGTTCTTGTTCTAATTAAACCAGTTCATTAGATGATAGATGACATACACTGAGCAGGCTACATTCATTTACCAAAAGTAAGATTTCTGCATATGACACGGATTTTGGACAGATTCAGTCCATACATTACAGGGTTGAAGAGTGGCTGGCATGTGAGCCAGTATAATGATAAGAAGATCCGTAACGTAATGGGTACATTACTCATATTAAACCTGCCCTGCACTATTTCAAAGAAAGCCCCAATGGAGAAGTTCAATAGAGACGCAAGGTGAGGTGTGCAGGTACTGACAGCTTTCTGTCTGGTCTGTTTAGAGCCAGAAAAACACACTTTGAGAATCCTCATGTAAGTGTAAATAATTAGAATTATAAGCGAAACTATAATAGTGAACATATAACCAAGCCCATAGATGTTATTGACAGTTGTGTCAAAGCAGGCCAGTTTAACAATAGAGTAGTTGTCACAATACACTTTGTGAATGGTATTCCCACAGAGCTGCAAAGGAGCACTCAGAGAAATCATGACAACAGTGGCAACCACGCTGTATAACCACACAAACGCAGTAAGGATTGCAACCTTAATGGATGTCATTTGTTTGTTGTATTGCAAAGGATAGCAGATAGCCAGATACCTGTCATAAGACATCACACCTATGGTGAAGAATTCTACACTTCCATAGAAATGGACAGAATAGATCTGCAGGAAACAAAAGAATGCGGACACAGTGTGAATGTCCGAGAGGATCTGAACCAGCAGGGATGGAAACAACGATGTACTACCATAGAGTTCATTTACAAATAGGCTGCATAGAAACAGGTACATGGGCTCATGTAAACTCCTGTTCATGCAGATAATCACAATGAGAGAGAGATTGACACAGAAAATGATCATGTATATAAACAAAACGGCCACGAAAGACAAATACTTGAAAAGCCCAGTGTCAAAGTAGGCAACTAATGCAAAATATGAAACATGAGTAGAGTTAATCATGACCATTGACATTGCTCTTTGCTTAATGATAACATTATTCAGCACACATGAAGCTAAAACATTAGTCACGAAAACAGCAGCCACGACAGCAACAGTAAACAGATTCATTGATTGTCCATCTGTTGTCACACTGTGAATCACTTCCTCTGCTTCTTTTAACTGTTAAGATGAGGCGACAACGTACAGGCAGACGTCACTCCTCATTATCACACCATTGGTTGCTGATCCAGTCGCAGCTAAAATGGCAAACTCTCTTTCTGCATCATACAAAAAGGTACTTTATTAATTAATTATTCATAATCAGAAGGTACGGAAAAATGGACACATAATCCATTCATCCACACGTCATGACTCTGTTCATTTACGTGATGTTAAGTTACTGGGTTACGATTTGCTTTTCCAAAATTGGCAACTTATACTGCATTAAGAGAAATTAGCTACTGTAATGAGTAAGAGGAAAAATAGGAAGCTTTGTGTATGTCAGTTTTTTTCTTACAAATAATCATATCAAATCATATTTGAATCATCTGTGTCTGACCATTTGTGTAGGTTTTGGAGACAGGTCATTCACTATATCACTTTATGATACTTTGCACTGTGTGTAAAGTCTGTGTCTGCCTGTTGTTGGCCTCATACTGCATGAGTTTTGCTCTGATACAAACACACAACAAAAAAAAACAACAGTTTCAGTGATTTACATCAGCACTACATTTAATAATATTACACTTTTTTAATGTACAGTTACAGTAATCACAGTGCATGTAAGTGAGATGATAGTTGTTTTAGAATAGAATAGAATATGTAAGGCATAATGTATAGTTTGGAGGTTGTTATGGAGAAATAAACCCCAACAGGAAGTATGGAGCCCTGACGTGAAGCGGAACCACCGACCCCCACCTCTTTTTTGAGGCATCTCTAGGTCTAACTGGTGGAAATGAATTTCAGGCAGGCATTTCACTGGGCTCACTAGTCTTTGGACCGCTCCCATGACCAAACCCTCAGACATACCTCGAGCTGTTGGTCTTGGTTGCGCCTCCAGTTGGAAGTTCTTGTGGCCCCACCAAGTCGCCATGAAGTTCTCCACCAGCTCTGCTGTCCTCTGACAATCTTGGGGGTTGTGCTCCTTCACCCAGACTCTGATGTCGGGGTTCAGCGTGAGGAGAAACTGCTCCAAGATGAGTGTCTTGGAGACCATCTCAACCGACTTGGCAGCCGGCCTGACCCATTTGTGGAAGAGATCCTTGAAGTCGGGGTAGCCTACAGCTCAGGAGGCCTCTCTCCAGGCCTCCGGTTCATGGAACTTCCTCTGGTACACCTCATTGATCTCGCACTTATTTAGGATGGCTTCATATGGCCTATAAGAAGAGTTCAACATTGGAAGATCTACAGCGAGCTGATTAACTTACCTGCAGGTTTTTAAAGATTTACCGCCGGTTGGTTTAATTATTTTAAGGGGATAGATATTGGTCTTGTTTAAAGCAGAAGTAAGTGATATATTTGTGTTAATATAAGTCTTAAATAGTTATATCTGTCAACCACATTAGTTTGTTGAATGAACAGTGAAGCTTAAAGGACAATTCTAGGTGAATTCAACTTGGGGGTGTATGTTCCTATCATTTTAGGTCTAAAAGAAGGAATCTGAAGATTTTCAGTTTAATTGCTGTAACAACTGTCAACCACATGAGTTTGTGTCTGTCCCCTTAAAGGACAATTGTAGGCCAACTTGGGGGTGTATGTTCAATTTTAGAATGGGAATCTGGATTTTCAAGTTCTGCTGGTTAGGCTGTTTACATCCCCCAAAGCCACATTTTTTTCCCACAGACTACTCAAACATGCACCGAGAAGTTTATTTACTTCAAGCAAGCCGACATGCTTGTAAAACTACATCTAATTCAAAGTCTCCCAGAGTCTGGCGCGAGACCCTGTTGCCGTGCTCAGTGTGTTCTGGTGCAGTTGGATCTACCGTTTGTGTCATAAACACAGGAATATCGACTCTTGACTTGCTTCAAGTGTACATTTTTTTCACAGACAGCGTCAGGTGGCGACTCTAACATGCGCCGATAAGTATAAGTATTTTTTTACTTGAAGTAGGTAGTTTTAGGATAGTCACAATACAAAAATTTCAAACTCAATACCAATACCCAGGTAAATATTCAACATGTCATATTCAATACAGAAGCAGTGCCTCCCATCTTATTTTTTCCATTGTTCCATTATTATATTTTTATTATCAAAAGGACCCATAACAGGTGTTGTTGTTTTTAATTAAAAGCTAACTCTAAGTTGTGCAATTTCAGATTTGTTGCTATTGTTTCATTACCTTCATTACAATGCATCTCCTCTCCTCTGACAGACGGGGCTCACCCCTCCCTCCTCTCTCACAACACACACACATGCACTCAGATAATGGAGAAAAAGAGAGGAGATGAGAGAGGAGTCTTGCCGTTAGTATCGCCGTTTTTAAACTCTTATGGCTAACTTACACAGAACTAGACGTGTGTCTACTCTGTTACTCAGGTCCAGATGCTGTGCCACTGGTTGCTTTCTGGGGGAAACTAGTTGTACTGCACATAGCCTACCATTTCAGTAATGGGCTTATAAAGTGACTCAGAGTATCTACTTATCATCTTGGAAATACATTAATAAATGTTCCTACGTTCCCCCTGCAATGCGCTCACATATCCCTAGGGGTGTCAACAGTTGAATAAGGGGAGTACCGGCACTTATTTTTTTCCACTTAAAGCACAAAAACTTAAACAAAACAAAAACTTGTAAAAAAAATAAATAATAATAATTAGGCAACACTTCCAACAATCCTCACTTCACCTTCTCGCAGTCTTTTAGTGCAGTTTTTCAAGTGAAATAAATTACAAGGATCGTACCATAGTGACCTTTAAACTCAGTACAGAGGATATGATGAAAGACCATTCAGGTTATGAAATTGTTGTTTGTTGAAAGACACTTCTGACAGATGCAGTACATTTTGAGTTATTAATAGAAATGGGTATACTTTAAAATGTTCAAGATTAGTGCTAATGTAATACATACATTTATCTGAGTGCCATTAATGCATGGAGCACTCAGCACAAATGATAGACTCACATAAGATCATGTGACACCATCTGTCTGTCACACACCTCATTCATAGCTGGTGATTCACATACACATACATTTCAACGTATTATGTATCTCTAGATACACAATCTGTTGAAAAGTTTTCAATTCGGCAACTTTAATAACATGAATCTTGAATGTGGAAGCAGCATGTAATATATACACCAAAATAATGAAGCTCACACAAACTTATGTTTAGAATAGTTGTTAATTGCATCAGTATTCACTATAATTACCAAATTAATAAGAATTATAAAGAATATGAAATTAGTCAAATCAGCAATGATGTAAATTACAGCTTTATAAAAACAGTTTTATGACAAACAGTGTGGAATGGTCTATCATTTTATATTTTCACCTCTTTTTAGGCAAATAAGTTAATTGTCATCTGCAGTCACATTTTCTTGCTAAAGAGCAGACTTTTACATACAACGCGTATTTTGGACATTTTCAGGCCATACAGTAAAGGGTTGATAAGAGGCTGTAATGTAAGCCAATACAAAGACAAAACAATGCGTAACATATTGGGTATAACGGTCATATTAAACCTACCCTGCACTATTTCAAAGAAAGCACCTAAAGAGAAGTTCAGTATAGAAGCAAGATGAGGTGTGCAGGTACTGAGTGCTTTCTGTCTGGTCTGTTTAGAGCTAGAAAAACACACTCTGAGAATCCTCATGTAAGTGTAAAGAATCAACAATATGAGACTTAATATCACTGTGAACATGTGAACAAGACCAAAGATGTTATTGACACTTGTATCAAAACAGGCCAGTTTGACAATATAATAGTTGTCACAGTACACTTTGTTTATAATGTTCCCACACAGCTTTAAACGGGCAGTCAGAAAATACACTATGAAAACATTGCTAAGAAGAGGGTAGCACCATATCAGAGCGGTAAGCATGGCAATCTTATTAGATGTCATAAGTGTGTTATATTGCAGAGGATAACAGATAGCGAGGTATCTGTCATAAGACATGATGGCAAGGGTAAAAAATTCTATACCTCCATATGAGTACAAACAGAAAACCTGCAGGAAACACAGAGGCAAAGACACCGTGTGGATGTCAGAGAGGATCTGAATCAGCAGGAATGGAAACACCCCTGTACTACCATACAGTTCATTTACAAACAGGCTGCACAGAAACAGGTACATGGGCTCATGTAAACTCCTGTTCATACAGATGATAACAATGAGAAATAAATTGGCACATATAATTGAAATATAATAAGTCAAGAGAATCGGAAAATATAAATATTTCAAATGGCCGATTTCAAAGTAGGCACTAAGGGTGAAATATGAAACTTGTGTAGAGTTTGTCATGATCTTCCTTCAGTGAATGTTGACACCACTCAGAGATAAAACCATTCTGTAATTATACATCATCCATGGCAATGGCATTATTCAACAAGATCAAATGTATGATTGTGATCATAGGTACGTATATCAAACCTACCATCAACTTACTTAAAGGCAGCATAATGCAGGTTATGACACTGCATGAATCCTCACATCGACTTGCTTGTTTGTTGTCGTCGTACTATCTCCTCCCTAACTGAACTTGGACATGTATTCTGTCTCTTTAACATCTTTATGTGAGGTGACGCCCACAGTAACTGTCTGACCTCATCAAGCAACGCACTCTTACTGGTTTCCTATTGATGGAAATCAAGAAGCAACAACGAATGAACATCTTGCAGCAAACATCAACAGAGCCATTGGGAGCTACTACAACATTATGGCTAAAAACAGAGATCAAATTATTTTTTTCCAAACAACTTTTTCATGTTGCGGCTTCAGGACCTTCATCAGAACAGTTGCTGTTCTGTGCTGTTCAAGTTTTTCAGAGCATGCCTGTCTAGTGAAGGTGTAAGGTTTTATGACCTAAACAAGGTTTGACATTAAGAATCAATGATTACAACAATGTTCAAAACAGAAATGCGAATCAAAACTGAAGTCGGTGTATTACATCAGCTCACACTGTGAGAGACACACTAAGGTCACAATTAAAGAAGTGTTTATTTAACAGATAATCATAAGACAACAGATCACAAATCATGAAGTGTGGATGTCAGTGGATAGGTACGTGGAGCATGTTGTGCGTGGAGTGAATGTGTGTGGGGGTGTTGTAGGGTGCATAAAGTAATAGCCTAAATAAAGCTAAAACACAAAAACATGGACATACATTACACAAACAAACAAGCGAGTGTACTTGCTCCCACAGGTTAAATGATAGCTGATTAACAATATGCTAACAGTAGCCTTCTTAGCAACACTACCAAGTTGAGAACCATGACATGAAAGCGTGAAGCAAGCGAGAGAGAGAGAAACATACAGGTAATCTCTTACGTTTTATCTTTTTTTTTTGGATTTTTTTTTTTTTTGGATTTTTATGCCTTTATTGATAGGGATAGTAGAGAGTCTGACAGGAAATGGGAGGCAGAGATGGGGGGAATGACACGCAGTATATGGCCGTCCGACGTGGGACTCGAACCGGGGCCGCCTGCAGCGAGGACTATAGCCTCTGCATATGGGGCGGGTGCTCTACCAACTGAGCTAAACACCACCCCTCTTACGTTTTATCTAATGAAATATTCAGCTCCAGGCCATATTTTAAAAAACATGTTCACCGCGATCACAACTCGTCTCTCCGACTTTGTACACACTTGGGAGGGAGAAAATCCTCTCGGCTGTAACGGGGTTTACAATATTAACAAAATAAATTGTAATTGTTGTATAAATGTGACTTTGGCAGCTGACAGGAACACCCTACAGGAGGTCAATATAGTTTATAATAATTAATCCATATAAGTAATAAATGACGTTTCGAAGGGGAAAAAAATCCATGTTGCCATGGAAATGTATTAAACAACATGACATGGCGCAGTAATATTTTTAGTGATGAGTCAGCCGTGCTGTAATGCTCATTTGAGCACGTTCTATATGTCTTATTGACCAATCAGATTGCTTGGTCGGAACTACTTGTTGTATAAACTGTGATTTATACTTGCCACAGTATGATACACTGCATCTGAGAAACTTTGGGTAATGTTTGAAAATAGTTTCCTTGACAATTGAGTTCTTTGCTGTTTGTACATTGAATACTTTAGGAGTTTAATGCTTTAGCTGTACACAGTACAAATCAATTAAAGTTTTGTAGTTTGAGTTAACCTTAAACATTTATAACAAAATGTTTTGAAGTTAGCTCTATTATAGTGTTATTAGTAATTTTTAAGCCACAGGGATCATGGTCAATGCTACAAAGGTCTCATATTTCATTTTAAGTGCCTATTTTGACACTGGGGTTTTCAAATATTTATATTTTATTATTATTATGTCTTTGTATCTTTTGATAGTCTGTGCCAATATTTTGCTGATTGTGGTTATCTGTATGAACAGGAGTTTACATGAGCCGATGTACCTGTTTATGTGCAGCCTGTTTGTAAATGAACTGTATGGTAGTACAGCGCTGTTTCCATTCCTACTGGTTCAGATCCTCTCTGACGTCCACACTGTGTCTAAGCCTTTTTGTTTCTTGCAGATTTTCTGTATTTACACTTATGTGTGTATAGAATATTTAAACTTAGGCATCATGTCTTATGACAGATACCTCGCTATCTGTTATCCTCTACAATATAACACAAATATGACATCTAAAAAAGTTGGCTTGCTTATTGCTGTAATATGGTTATATCCTTTTCTTATAATTATTGTAACAATATCCTTATCTTCCTCCTTACAGCTATGTGGGAACATTTTAAACCAACTTTTGTGTGGTAACTACGTTATTTTTAAACTGGCCTGCTCTAACTCTAGGGTAAATAACATTTATGGACTCTCTCTCTCTTTGCCCTCAATCTCTTCTCCTTTAATTTTAATCCTTTACACTTATATAAAGATTCTCAAAGTGTGTTTTTCTGGCTCTAAACAGACCAGACAGAAAGCTGTCAGTACCTGCACACCTCATCTTGCTTCTCTGCTCAATTTTTCTTTAGGTTGTGTTTTTCAAATGTTATTGAACAGATCTAATGTGGCAAACATGTTTAGTGCATTTTTATCATTGTACTTTATTATTTGCCAGTCAGTCTTTAACCCTGTAATGTATGGATTGAAAATGTCTAAAATCCATATGATATGTAAAAATGTGTTTTGTAAGAAAGTGTAGATCATATCATATAATATCAGATATATTTAACTAAACTGACAATATCAAATTATTGAACACCTTTATCATTTCTGACAGTCCTCCGCATCTTTTTCCCCCTATAGCAGGGGTGGACAATTACTTTTTCCAGAGGGCCACACTGACTCAGATAAAATGAGTGAAGGGCCACACAATTGGCTTTATGCACAGCTCCATACTTCCTGAAATAAGCCAGCTCCTTTATTTCCTTTCTTACATTATTGGACCAACTGATTGACCATTGTTGTGAGACACACCTGGATTAATCAGTTGGTCCAATAATGTAAGACAGGAAATAAAGGAGCTGGCTTATTTCAGGAAGTAGTGGAACTGTGCATAAAGCCCATTCGAAATCGAATCGAAACATTAAATATTAATTGCGGAATTATATTAAACTACATATATTTGGTGGACATATTGCTTTACAATAGGCTATTTTACAGACCACAATCAATGTAATCGCATTTTCAACTTATATCCAGCACAGATCATTGAAGAAACTATTATGATATAAATATGGACTCAAGGCAGATAATTAATAATATTGACAGACACCTTATCATGAATATTACAATTACCCACTCAGATCCTTTTCAGTTCTGAGTCAGTGAGACTGTTCCATTTCTGTAGAATACCCAAACTTTAACAGACCTGCATTAATGAAGAAATTATTAGGGTAATATGTTTTGTATAGTTTTATTTATGAAGAAACACATAACTCCTTTTCTGCTGCTTTACTGTAACTAACAGCACCAACATGAAAATGATTCCAACTGTGAAAAATAAGTGATTTGATTACAAGTGTAACCATTGGTGGATCGAGGCTTCAGACGCACGTGGCTACAATCAGTCATACGCTTGCACGATCACGTCAGAAGGAGCTCGCCAGCGATCTCATAAAATGCTCTTTTAATCACAGTTTGCTAAATTTCAGTGTTTGGGAAGTTATGATTAGGTGCTGTGATGGCGCTTTATAACCGTCAGCAGTTATGACATGATTCGGCTGACCGAGGGTTGTGAAACACCGGCCCGGTCCCCCGCTGACAGGTTGCGGTGGTCAGAAACTCCACTGTGGAGAAAATGTGCACCAGAGCGTCTGATGGAGAAAGAGACTGAGTAATCGAGCAGCTGCTACTGCTCCAGCGGGGCTATCACTGTTTCAAACAGCTCATTAATGTGCATCAATAAACGTAATAAAAGCAATCGGGTCACATAGGAGTTCGAAGTCATTGTAGGCCTACTCATAAGATGATGGAGGATTTTCTTTCTTTTCTTTTCTTTTCTGAAATGGTCCACGGGCCTGGTCTGGCCCAGACATCCAGACATGTCTTCCCTATAGATTATCTGTTTGTGTGTGTGTGTAGGATAAAAGCCTTACCATCATTTCTTATGACAGATATTGTGATATATTACAGTAATGCAGTATTCGTTTGTTACTGATTGACCTGATAGGCTTGCTGTACTTTTGAGTAGTTGTCTGCGCATGCTCAGTAAGGGTTCTGAGAATATACACGTGTTAAACTGTGTTGTTGTACTGCTTGCCCCGAGCTGCTAGTAAAGTTATTGAACGTGTGCAGCTGCCTTGTTATTGAAATACACCACATAATTGGCGACGAGATAAATTGGATGAGGTAAATGGCGACCTTTGCAAGACCGGATGAGTTCAAGCCTGAAATTGAGCCATGGTCTGCCTATGTGGAGCATATGGAGCTCTTTTTTGTAGCACACGATGTTGCAGTGGACAAACAAGCAGCGACCCTGTTGAGCACCATGGGCACTTCTGCCTACACAATTTTGCGCAATCTGGTCCAGCCAGAAAAGCCAAAGAATAAAAGTTATAGCAGATTGTGGCCGTTTTGTGCGGATATTACGAGCCTAAACTGTTGGTCATCGTGGAGCGCTTTAGGTTTCGTAGGTGTGTCCAGAAAAGTAATGAGTCGGCTTCTCAGTTCACAGCGGAACTACAACAGTTAGCCGCAAAATGTGACTTTGGAGACCGGTTGGATGAATCCCTACAAGATGGTTTCGTCAGCGGGATTAACAATGAAGTGTGCCAGTGGAAACTGCTCTCAGAGGACGGACTTACTTTTGCAAAAGCCCTGGAACTCGCATTGAACATGGAAACAGGTCAATGGGATGTGCAACAGCTGAGGAAGGGAGACGGTGCTACCGTTTCTGTTAACAAGGTAAACGGGAAATGGAGACACTCACCTTCAGCACAAAAAGAGTGCTATAGATGCAAAGGCGAAAAATCATAGCGTCAGTGACTGCTACTTTAAGGACAGTAGATGCCATAACAGTACTTATGTCAGGACCACTATGTCAAAATATTTATTTACTTGCACAAGTTTTATTTGGCGGTATGATACTGTTCTGGGACCCCCTGCTCTTCCACGCGCTTGTATGGAAAGCCTGAGGCAGGAAGAGCACCTTCCTGCCCTTCATGAGCCATCATGAACGGCATAAGCAGGGAGCGCAGCAGCAAAGAAAACTCAGACAGAGAGCAACTAACATGAATACAAGGACAGGAGGAGCTGGGGTGGAGGTGGGTTGCAAAAAAAGCCGGCAGAGGAAGCAGCAGCAAGGGAGGTCGGGCCAGAGCAGTTTAAATATCGCGCTCTGAATGCAATTCCCCAATAGGAAGCCACCACGGGGAGTCAGCTGAGCCATCAGATGATCTGATTCTGCACCTGAGATTACAGCTGTGCTGATTAAAGGTTAGGTAGGCAGCTTTAGTAGAATTAGGCAAAAACTTACACACTAACCTTGGGGATAATGTAAATGAAGTGATGTGAAAAAAGATCAGACGTCTGCGTCTCTCCTAGGCGCTGTTTTCAGGCTGCAAAGAATCTACCCGTGACGGTAGATTTTGACCAATCGCAGAGCAGCAGCTCTTATTCGTATTATTTGAACGTTTTAAAACGTAAGAATGTGACTTTATATCTCTACTCGCTGCTCATAGACGGACTGGCTGAGGGGATGAGAACTGTGTGGACTCAACTCGAAGCTTTTTTCTAGGTTTCTGCCTAGCTAGCCTTTAAAAGCTTGACGTCATGGCCTGCCAGAACTAACACTACGCTTAATGTGTAATTAATATCACTACATGCTACATTTTAGGAATACATCTGGACAAGACATGAAAAATTGCTGTGATTGGACTGTTTTACTGGATAATGAGATGCACCTAAACTGAAATGACTCCAGAAACACTTTCTCTGTATTTGCTTTCAGTGAGCTCTCTTTGCATTAATTCAGTATCAAACAGCATCTTTTTGACAGTGAAGTCCCTTGATGGTGTGATGCTGCTGTGGGTGTCTCCTGAAATGAGAAGGTTAAAAGAAGCAGAAGCAGTGGCTCAGCTCAGTAATGATGGACTATGAATATGACCACAGTAGGTGGACAGGTGAACTGTGCTATATACTATATGATGTTTTGCCTTAGTATGATACACTACAGCTGGGGAACTTTGGGGAATGTTTCAAAATAGTTTCCTTGATAATTGAGTTCTTCACTTTTTGTACATTGAATACTGTGTAAGTTTAATGCTTTAGCTGTACACAGTCCAAAAACAATTACAACATTGTAGGTTTGAGTTAACCTTAAGTCTATAACAAAATGTTATGAAGTAGCTCTATTACAGTGTTATTACTGATTTATGACCCACAGAGATCATGGTCAATGCTACAAAGGTCTCATATTTCATACTAAGTGCCTATTTTGACACTGGAGTTTTCAAATATTTATATTTTATTATTATTATGTCTTTGTATCTTTTGATAGTCTGTGCCAATGTTTTGCTTATTGTGGTTATCTGTATGAACAGGAGTTTACATGAGCCGATGTACCTGTTTATGTGCAGCCTGTTTGTAAATGAACTGAATGGTAGTACAGGGTTGTTTCCATTCCTGCTGGTTCAGATCCTCTCTGACATCCACACTGTGTCTAAGCCTTTTTGTCTCCTGCAGATTTTCTGTATTTATTCTTATGTCACTGTTGAGTTTTTAAACTTAGGCATAATGTCTTATGACAGATACCTCGCTATCTGTTACCCTCTACAATATAACACATATATGACATCTAAAAAAGTCACCATGCTTATTGCTGTAATATGGTTATGTCCTATTCTTGTCATTGTTGTTTGTATATTAACAATGACCTCACCTTTACAGCTGTGTGGAAACATCATTAACAAAGTTTACTGTGGAAATTATTCCATTGTTAAACTGGCCTGCTCTGACACCAGCGTAAATAACATTTATGGATTCATTTACACAATTATCACAATCATCACTCCTTCCATTTTAATCCTTTACACTTATATAAAGATTCTCAAAGTGTGTTTTTCTGGCTCTAAACAGACCAGACAGAAAGCTGTCAGTACCTGCACACCTCACCTTGCTTCTCTGCTCAACTTTTCTTTTGGTTGTTTTTTTCAAGTCTTACTGAGCAGATTTGATACAAGCAGTGTACCCAACATGTTGAACATTGTATTTTCATTATACTTTCTAACTTGTCAACCATTATTTACAACTGTTCTGTTCGGGCTGAAAACATCCAAAATCTTTGTCATATGTAAGCGTCTATTATGTGGTTAAGTGTAGGTCAGCTCACACCTCTCATAACCGTAAATCACCTGTGTGAAAACCTCTAAAAAATCAAAATCTTGTTCACATGTGTCAAAACCTCCAGTCAGCCAGTTACTTCAACATTGTAACCAGTGATTTAAAGCAGATCTTCTGAACTCAGATTCCAGCTGTTCTGATGTTTTGATAAAAGCTTGACAATCTATATTCTGTTTAAACATTACATATTAACCCTCCCAGTAGATCACTCACCTATTGCTTTACAATAATAGAAGAGCTTCAAATTTAGAACAGGGTAAAACAATCAACAAAGAGAATAATGTTTGTTATTTGATACAAACACCCTGATTGTTTTGGATGTTTTGTTGTCTGACACTTTCGATGCAGTGTTGTCCAGATATGTGGCAATAGAATTTTTGTATTTGTGTACACAGTAGAATTTAGATAAAATTAGAAAAGTGTATCTGTATGTATGTAAACTTACATCAATCATTAGTATGGTAAATTCACAGTACATGTCATGCTGTGTGTGTGAGTGTGTGTGTGTGTGTGCGTGCGTGCGTGCGTGCGTGCGTGCATGTGTGTTTGTGTTACTGACCTTTATGATTGAAATCACTGATGTGATGCTGGACTGAATCAAAGTGTTACTGGGAGTTAGATGAGAAATGCACATAGAGATACAATGAGAAAGGCTTAATGTTCCTGGTGTGAGCACTGTGTGGGGAGTGTGTGTATAGAGGAATTTCATCCCCAGGAAATTTATCCAGCAGCACCAGTTCTAAGTCACACAGGCCTAGAGGAAGTGCTTCATAAAAATTACAATTTTATTCAACAAATTCCTTTAAAATATCTAAAAACAATAAACAAGAATTGGTAATGAATAACTGACCAAAGGGATGCACCCAGATGGGCCATCATGTTGACACAGAACAAGTGAACCAACAAGGCTGGGGCTTACCACGGCAGCAGCAAACTCTGCACTACCTGAACAGCACGGCAACACAAAAGGACCATGTGAAAACACCACCAGCAGGGGATAGGGCTGCTGCTTGCTTGGGCCCACAGCTTCTGTTCCAAACAAAGGAAAATAATTATTGATAAAAAAAAATCTATACCCTAGTTGTTTACTGAAAGGTTTGTTTTTGAGAAAAATATGTCTTAATTATTTATGCTATTATGAATAAACAGGAAATAAAATACATTCATAGTATGTATATCAAACTGTTACAGTATTTTTATTGGCGACTGTATACATATCCCATAAGATATGTATGTAAATTCCGTGGAAACTGCAAGCTAACTCAACAGTAAAACAGTTTGCCTAATCCCTGATTGTACAGAGAGCCTAAGCGGAAGCAGGAAGTAACGGTCACCATGGGACCTCAACTCTGGAAATCTCTCCATTCATTAGAATGAGAGTGAGATTTTTATTTCGTGATCCGATTGAATTGTGCCATGAGAAAAAAATATGACCTCTACCTGTTTAAAACATCACGTTTCATCCGAAAAAATCAGCAGTTTATCGTAAAACTATTGTAGAATAAAATTCTGAAGAATCTGTAACCAGAAAGACTACAAGTCGTGTAGGTGACGTCACACACCAAATGCCGCCCTTTCCCGTGTCAGTTGATGACGTATTTTTTGTGGGACACCAGATTTGTAGTCCGTAGAGCGGTCCTCACACAAAATACATTCTTCCGTTGCCGTTTTACGATAAACTGCTGATTTTTTCGGATGAAACGTGATGTTTTAAACAGGTAGAGGTCATATTTTTTTCTCATGGCACAATTCACTCGGATCATGAAATAAAAATCTCACTCCCGTTCTAATGAATGGAGAGATTTTCAGAGTTGAGGTCCCATGGTGACCTCTCAAACCCTCTGATCATTCTGGTGCTGCTTCTGCTGGCCATCAGTGGCCAACAACCACTCCTGAGCGAGTCTAGCTTGATGCTCAACCACACAGCCCTGAACCTTGACCCGGCCCAGAAAGAAGTGATTGGGAAGCTGTGGCTCCAACTCAAACATCAAACCGGTGCCCTGATGTGGTAAGCATCTGCAGTAAACAGGAGGCCAAATCCCGCTTCTGCGACACTAGCATAGTGAATAGTTCTGTTGAACCGATTGCACTGTCCATTTCCTGTAGTTTGGTGTGGGGTACTGTGGATTTTTGCTACCCCATACAGACAGTAGAGCTGATAGATTAGCAAACTTTCAAAACACCGACCTTGGTCTGAGTGAATGTGGCCCACTACTTCTAAAACCACTCTGTCAGAAGGATCTGGGCCCACTGATCCCATGTTAGGACAGCCAGTATATTTACTATAGATTTACTGGGGCTCAGCCTGGGTTGCAGTAACAACAGGCTATGGATCTGATGCTTCCTGGAGGACGCTGGAGACTAAAGTGTGTTCAACCAACTGTGTTTTTGTAATGTGCAGCAGCGCCAAGCAGTCAAGGTGCTAGCTTTGCCAATTGAATTGTACATTTAGCTGAAATTGGACTGAACTGGACACAGTTTGGCTAGATCACAGGTCACATGTGAATCAGATTGAACTGTGGTTAATCTGAACAAGACAGAGATCTTGGTAGGGAGGTGTACAGTGTGTGGAAGGGGACAATCCAATCTACAAGCTATAGGTTCACTGTTGAAATGTTTCCAGAAAGAGAAAGGAAACTATAGCACTTTCTCTGTATTTGCTTGCAGTTAGCATTTTTGCATTATAGTTTGCTCTCTCATGAATTCAGTATCAAACTGTGTCTTCTTTGTCAGTGAGGTCACTCAGCGGTGTGATGCTGCTGTGGGTGTCTCCAGAGTGAGACGGTAAAAAGAAGCAGAAGCAGAGCTCAGCTCAGTTATGATGGTCTCAGGGTATGAACACATCAGGTGAATGTCATAAACTGTGCTATGATGTTTTGTCTTGTATGATACACTACAGCTGGGGAACTTTAGGGAATGTTTCAAAATAGTTTCCTTGATAATTGAGTTCTTCACTTTTTGTACATTGAAGTTTAATTCTTTAGCTGTACACAGTCCAAAACAATTACAGCTTTGTAGGTTTGAATTAACCTTAAAAGTCTGTAACAAAATGTTATGAAGTTAGCTCTATTACAGTGTTATTACTAATTCATGAGCACCAGGGATAAATATGGTAAATGCTACAAGGGTCTCATATTTCATACTAAGCGCCTATTTTGACACTGGGGCTTTCAAATATTTATATTTTACTATTATTATGTCTTTGTATCTTTCGATAGTCTGTGCCAATGTTTTGCTTATTGTGGTTATCTGTATGAACAGGAGTTTACATGAGCCAATGTACCTGTTTATGTGCAGCCTGTTTGTAAATGAACTGTATGGTAGTACAGCGCTGTTTCCATTCCTGCTGGTTCAGATCCTCTCTGACATCCACACTGTGTCTAAACCTTTTTGTCTCCTGCAGATTTTCTGTGTTTACACTTATGCCACTGTTGAGTTTTTAAACTTAGGCATCATGTCTTATGACAGATACCTCGCTATCTGTTACCCTCTACAATATAAGACATATATGACATCTAAAAAGGTTGCCATGCTCATTGCTGTAATATGGTTATTTCCCTTTCTTGCTATTGCTGTTTTGCTATCATTGACTTTGCCTTTACAGCTGTGTGGAAACATCATTAACAAAGTTTACTGTGGAAATTATGCGATTGTGAAACTGGCCTGTTCTGACACCAGCGTAAATAACATTTATGGACTCATTTACACAATTATCTCAATCATTATCCCTTCCATTTTAATCCTTTACACTTATATAAAGATTCTCAAAGTGTGTTTTTCTGGCTCTAAACAGACCAGACAGAAAGCTGTCAGTACCTGCACACCTCACCTTGCTTCTCTGCTCAACTTTTCTTTTGGTTGTTGTTTTCAAGTCTTACTGAGCAGATTTGATACAAGCAGTGTACCCAACATGTTGAATATTTTCCTTTCATTATACTTTCTAACTTGTCAACCATTATTTACAACTGTACTGTACGGTCTGAAAACATCCAACATTTTTGTCATATGTAAGCGTCTATTATTTGGTGAAGTGTAGGTCAGCTCACACATCTGTTTAACTTTATTGGTGTGGAAAAACAGTAAATAAATTTCATTTCATCAGTTTTGACCATCATGTTGTTTCCACTGACACCACTGAATCTCACTGTGAAAAGTGATCTCTGTTATATTTTCCTCCTTTTGGAAGTCACATTTCACATCACCCACACCACACACCTCTGTGATCTGAGACCAAGAGGTGTGTGATGGTTTTGTCTTTCCCTTGATGCACAGAGTGACTGAGAAACAGAAACTTTAAACTCCTAATGCAATCCTCAGAACAGTTAATGCATCATTCCCCATAACAGTAAATTACCTCTGCAAAAACATCTTAATTTAAAATCTTGTTCATGTGTCAAAAGCTGTAGTCAGTCATTTGCTTCAACAGGGCTTGTTGGGGGGGACTACAAGTCTTATATGTCATGTTACCTGAAATTACATTTTGTCACTCTACTCCAATTTGAAACTGTATTCTCTGAACTATATACGTTGCTGTTCTTGTATCTTTCTCCTTCTCTCTGAGTTGTTTTCGTGGCTCCCTCTCTCTAGTCTCCTTGCTCTATTTCTTCCAGACCCCAAATATCTATATCTATATTAGGGTTAGGGTTATTTTATGCTTCAGATATAAATGATGCTGCACTACACAGCAGTTCAGCAGCAGTTGTCACATGCTGAAGTTTTATAGCAAACTCAGTGTTACAGGGTTTTCCCTGGCTTGACAGTTGTACTGTCAGATATTGGTCCTGATATGGGTTTCTCTTCTATAATACACATACATCTTAGAGGCGACGTCTTTCCGCTACAGGTGCTATATCTGAACGGCCCCCCATGCACGCTGTAACCAAGGTGGTGGCCAAAATCAAATTAGATAGGCAGGAAAACCCTGTGTTGGGTGGACATCTGCGTGTGTACGAAGGAGTATTAGGGCCAGCCCCCCCCCCCCCCCCCCCCCCCCCCCCCCCCCCCCAAAAAAAAACCAAAAAAAAAAAAAAAAGGCGCAAGCATCACCTGTAAGGAATGGCACCACAAAAAAAAAAAAAGGCCAGCTGACCTTTTTTTCTAATGCCTTTAATTGATAGCACAGTGGGGAGAGAGAGACAGGAAATGGGGAGGCAGAGAAGGATGTGGGATTCGAACTGGGGCCGCTTGCAGTGAGGACTATAGCCCAACGCTGCCTCAGTACATTTATATCTGTTATCATAGTAAATATATTGGTAACCATTACAGGCCGTTAATTACGTCATAATGTCAACAAATAACAATTAATTGCGTACTAATTTCAAGAAATAGCCTAGAAATAACAATCAATTTCATAGTAATGCTGAGAAATATAGCCAGGAAATAATGTTTAATTGCATAGAAATAGCCTAATGGTCAATTGTATAGTAATGTCAAGAAATATAGCCAAGAAATGACAGTCTAGTAAAACAGACGTAATAATAAGTTGTAGTAGTAAAATTGGAGTTTTACTACTAAGTAGTTTGCTAAACAAAACATTGAAACTCATTTCAGTAAATGTGTAGCCTCCTGCTTCTGACAGCAACAGTTGTCACTTCCATGACATTACAGTCTGAAAGAAGTGCTGGAGCGCGGCCGATACTTTCATGTTGTAAGTGTAACAAACTAATTCAATTCAATTCAATTCAATTCAATATACTTTAATGGTCCCCGTGGGGAAATTCGTTATGGGCAACCCAGGTGGTCTGCAGTTTAAAAAACCAGACAACAATAAAAAATCAATCAATCAATCAATCAATCAATCAATCAATCAATCAAGCAATCAATCAATCAATCAATCAATCAATCAATCAATCAATCAATCAATCAATCAATCAATCAATCAATCAATCAATCAATCAATCAATCAATCAATCAATCAATCAATCAATCAATCAATCAATCAATCAATGTGGCTACCACAGGTAAAAGATTTCAACAATGAAACCAGCATTTATCTCCAAAAAATAATTTAACCAGCTGATGGTAAACCTCTAAAAGCCTGTGGATAAGTTAAACAGCTCGCAGTCTCCTGAGCAGGTTTCGAGCTCCAGCGTCTCCTCAGACTGTATTTATTGTTCTTTGTTGTCCTGATGCTGCTGCGCTGATGCTAAAGACTCAGTAGCATCAGACAGCACAGGAACTTTTATCAGTGTGACTGATAAACTGTTGACTGTGACTGTTGTTCTGTGGACCTGCTCTGAGTGGGTTTCATTTGCGAACCCTAGTCTCCACACTAAAACGTCCATGTGCATAGCAAAACCTGAACAAAACAAACCAAAAAAACCAAAATACAGGCAGGGGGAGGAGGGGCTCAATAAGGACTTGGCAAGTTGATTAGCATTTCTTTTAAAAGTGAGTGAGTTTAACAAAACTCCAGACCCTACTTTAAGTCATGACACGCTGTCAATTCTCCTTACTGGTACTACCTCGTAACTGCGACTCTACCTGCGGACCTACGTTACACCAGGCAGTGTTCAAGAGACTCAGAGTCGGTGAATGTGGGGTGGGCCAGTCACATAACACTATGATCTATTGGTCCTCTTCCTTCAAAATTCAAGCAAGTGGCTGCAAAGATTTTCTCTCCTCAAATCAAATATGTTTCCCCAAATTTTTTCTCCTGGGTTTACAGCAGGACAAATGTGCCTGTCTCCAATATTGGAGGAAAATAGGACTATTTAGGACTTATCCAAGCTCCATCTGCAATATTCAAATCAATATTCAAATAAGAAGGCATCATCGAGCCACAATAAACCATATTTGGACAACAGGGGGGAGGGTGTCTCCTGACGTGAGAAGGTTAAAAAAAAAGCAGAAGCGGAGGCTCAGCTCAGTAATGATGGACTCTGAATATGACCACAGTAGGTGAACATCATGGACTGTGCTACATATGATGTCTTAGTATGATACGCTACAGCTGGGGAATGTTTGAAAATAGTTTCCTTGATAATTGAGTTTATAACATTTGTACATTTAATACTGTGGAAGTTTAATGCTTTAGCTGTACACAGTCCAAAACAATTACAGCATTGTAGGTTTGAATTAACCTTAAAAGTCTATAACAAAATGTTATGAAGTTAGCTCTATTACAGTGTTATTACTGATTTATGAGCCACAGGGATCATGGTAAATGCTACAAAGGTCTCATATTTCATATTAAGTGCCTATTTTGACACTGGAGTTTTCAGATATTTATATTTTACTATTATTATGTCTTTGTATCTTTTGATAGTCTGTGCCAATGTTTTGCTGATTGTGGTTATCTGTATGAACAGGAGTTTACATGAGCCGATGTATCTGTTTCTGTGCAGCCTGTTTGTAAATGAACTGTATGGTAGTACAGCGCTGTTTCCATTCCTGCTGGTTCAGATCCTCTCTGACATTCACACTGTGTCTAAGCCTTTTTGTCTCCTGCAGATTGTATGTAATCATTCTTATGCCACGGTTGAATTTTTCAACTTAAGCGTCATGTCTTATGACAGATACCTCGCTATCTGTTACCCTCTACAATATAACACATATATGACATCTAAAAAAGTCACCATGCTTATTGCTGTAATATGGTTATGTCCTATTCTTGTCATTGTTGTTTGTATATTATCATTGACTTTGCCGTTACAGCTGTGTGGAAACATCATTAACAAAGTTTACTGTGGAAATTATGCGATTGTTAAACTGGCCTGCTCTGACACCAGCGTAAATAACATTTATGGAATCATACACACAAATGTCTCAATCAACATTCCTCTCATTTTAATCATGTACACTTATATAAAGATTATCAAAGTGTGTTTTTCTGGCTCTAAACAGACCAGACAGAAAGCTGTCAGTACCTGCACACCTCACCTTGCTTCTCTGTTCAACTTTTCTTTTGGTTGTTTTTTTCAAGTCTTACAAAGCAGATTTGATACAAGCAGTGTACCCAACATGTTGAATATTTTCCTGTCATTATACTTTGCAACTTGTCAACCATTACTTACAGCTGTACTGTACGGTCTGAAAACATCCAAAATCTTTGTCATATGTAAGCGTCTATTATGTGGTAAAGTGTAGGTCAGCCCACACATCTGTTTAACTTTATTGGTACTGTATGAAAAAGCAGTAAATAAATGTCTTCCCCGTCTTCATCAGTGTTGACCATCATGTGGTATCTGACACCACTATATCTCATTGTACTCTGTGAAAAGTGGTCTGTTGCATTGTTCTCCTTTTCACTATTTTCCCTGATTCACTCTTTTTTTAAAAAGTCACATTAAAGGGAAACTTGTTTTTTTTTTCAACTTCGGCCCTGTTTTCATATTTTTTTCTGTCGCTCCAGTATTGAGCCAGGCAGGCAGCCTGCAGCGCAGCTAATGCTTTTCAACCGAGAAAGTGGCTCCCGTCAAAGTTCACTCTATAAACGTGCATTTTTTCCCACACAGACAGGCTCAGATAGTTACAATTAGTGTCTGACAACATACTAGAAAGGAGAAACGAACAATCACAGCAAACAGCGACCTCCAGCTAAAGATAGAGACTATTACGTTCATTTCTCCTTTCTAGTATGTTGTTGGACACTCATTGTATACAATGACAGGTGAAAAAAAAGTGTGAAAAAAATGCACGTTTTGGGGTGTCGCATAGGGTTAGGGCAAACTTCCTGCTACAGGGCCCTGGTTCGAGCCACTTGTCATTCCCCTCTCTCTGCCTCCCCGTTGAAGAAAAATGCCCAAACAATATATTAAAAAATAAATAAAAAAATGCACGTTTATAGGGCAAACTTTGACGGGAGCCACTTGCTCGGTTGAAGAGCATTAGCTGGGCTGCGGCTACTGGAGCCATGTCAATAATTGTATTATCCATTAATCTTTATTGCAGAAACAACAAGTGGTCCATATCAACAACAACAGACATGATAAAAAAGATTTAAAGGGATAGTTCACCCAAAATTCAAATTTCACTCATTATCTCCTCACCCTCATGTTGACTAAGAGCTGTGAGAATTTTCAGAGTCCTCCGTTCCTTCTCTGAGTTACGAGGGGGGGGGTCAGCGCAGCAGGATTTGTCCATATAATGGTTGTCAATGGACACCAGGTTTCTTCGTCCAAAAAGACATACCAAAAAACATTCAAATACCTCCATACTGCTCGTCTGTAATGTCCCTCTTGTATTGAAGCCCCGACATGAGAAATTGTTCTGAAAAAAATTAAATAAGTCTATATTTTAAGCTTGTTTGTAGCGGAAGCTCCCAGTGTCTCAGTTCACTGCTCTTCCTGTGTCAGTGCAATTCTCACGTGATTTGTACTGACCGGCGGAACAATTTCTCATGTCGGGACCTTAATACCAGAGGGACATTACAGACGAGCAGTATGGAGATATTTGAATGTTTTTTGGTGTGTCTTTTTGGAAAAAGAAATCTGGTGTCCATTGACAACCATTATATGGACAAATACTGCTGCGTGGACCCCCCATAACTCAGAGAAGGAACGGAGGACTCTGAAAATTCTCACAGCTCTTAGTCGACATGAGAGTGAGTAGATAATGAGAAATGAATGAAATTTGAATTTTGGGTGAACTATCCCTTTAAGAAGGAGAGAGAGGGGAAGAAAACAACAACAAAAAAACATACACACAGACAGAGAATCAACTCCACATAATTCATAAGCAGGCTATCCCACCAGTGTTTTCTAAGCCTGGAGAAATACCTATAGCAGCTCCTATCAGGGCCTGTCAGAGTATACAGAAAAATATATGAAAACAGGACCCAGGTTGAAAAAAAAACTAAGATTACCTTTAAACATCACCCACATCACAAACCTCTGAGACACAGAGGTGTGTGATGTTTTTGTCTTTCTATGTCGCTTTGATGCGATTCTCACATTCGGAACATCATTCTCAAAGTCCTTAAAGGGATAGTTCAACATTTTAGCAAATTGGCCCATTGACATAATCGCTATAGTCACAGCAGTAGGTTCGTTACCTTTATTTGTTGGTGTAAGCTATTTTTAGAACAGCGGAGCAGCAGGCTGCTCAGGGCTGCTGTGGAGGCTAAAGGAATTTCTTGGTTTCCATCATCAAACTCATCAAATACAAAATCCCAAAACGCTTTCGTGGACAAGTTGTGACCTGCACAACCACCACGCTATGAGATAATAACGGAACGATACGAAACTGAGCCATTTTCAAGGTAAATACAGGGTAAATGCTTGCTGAAAAACTGTCCCTGAACGCAACATGCCTCAGCAGTTTTGCATGAATTTACCTCTAAAACAGCTCCATCTCGTAACGTTCTGTTATTATTTCATAGCGTGGTGGTTGTGCAGCTCACGTGTCCACAACAGCGTTTTGGAGTTGTTGCATTGTGTATTTGATGAGTTTGATGAGGGAAACCAAGAAATTCCATTAGCCTCCATAGCGTAGCCCTGAGTAGCCTGCTGCTCCGCTCCGCCGTACTGAAAATAGCTTACACCGACTTTACATTGTCACTTTACATCACAATGTAAAGTGACAATGTAAAGTGTTACCAAATAAACTATTCATGCATAATGTCTTAGAGTTGACGAGAACTTTGTATAATTTACAGAAATCACTCAAGTTGGTTAAACTGTCTTGTTCAAGGACCTGGTCTGAGGGGACGTCATTACCAGTCCTCTGTGGGCCAGTTAGACCAGTGCTTAGGTCTGCTCAGACTGACTGGTCTCTCTGGTAAACAGATCTGCTTCGGAGGGAATTAATGGAAACTGTGTATGATGTGCAGATGCCTCAGGGATAAACATGTTGACAAACTAAAACTAAAATGACCTTTGATCTAAGAGACTGGGTACTTCATCAACAACAGTAGCCTCTGTGGATTCACTGGAGTGTTGGGATGTATAGATGATTTTATATACAAATAAGATTACAAAAAACTACACTACTTAAATGTTTGATTTGGAGTTTTGGAAAATAAAGTTTGCTTAAAACCATGATCCAATTCAAAATTCATTATTCCATGTTCAGTTCAGGCACACATTTACGAACAGTGTCCTCCCACTCATTTATAAGTACCTTCAGACTCTGGGTATTGTGTGTGATGTGAAAACATGTTTCATAGAATGAATTACTGCATATTGCTGTCAATGTGGCAGATTTGAGCCATATTGATGCTGATGCATTCTTACTTTAGAAAGTATAATACCAAATTCTATTTGAACTGAGTTATGTTATAGAAATTTAGAGAATTAAGAAGATTGGGATGCATTGAGAAGGTGGATGTTGAATTAAAAAACAGAGAGGCTTATGTGCCCAGTAAAAGATGCTCCAAATCCTTCCAACCAAATCTAATTTATTGCACCATATTCCCATCAAAGACTAAGAACTTGGGGCATAGAAGTGCAAAGGGCGAGAGAAAGAGCATTTTAGAATTTTCATCTTAAAGTTGATCCCCAGGGGTATAAACTTATTGAGTTTTTATAGTGGCTAGGGATATTCAGGTTGACCCACCTCTTAAAAATCTCCATAGGCAGATACAGTATGTGCTCAAAAATGACTGACAGTTGTGTGTTTTTCTATCTCATATGTATCTTTGCTTATGCATTGATTTTGACAGAACAGTAAAGTCAGAGTGAGGGGACACCATGTAGTGAGGGGCCAAAGGTCAGATACAAACCAGTGTGCTACAGTACTGTATGCCACATGAGCCACCTCATTGAAATGTAAGGCTACTTGTGATAAGTTTTGAAGGCCAAAATGTGTCATTCATGGAGTTCTTAAGTTTACTACAAGTTCTGCTGGACTTTTCACCTCTTTGTAGCTATCATCCAAACCCACAACCTGGCTTGGATTGTTTCTGAGCTGAAAAACTGTCAACTTTGTACTCTGTTACAGTCCATAATGTGGATTTGTCATCTGAAGGGCTCTCAGAGACCACACTGGTTTGTATTTTACATCGTCTCATGGAACTGGAGCCTCTTCACGGATGGACCACCACACAGAATCAGACCCTCGATCTGCAGCAAAACCTGTTTCTATTCAGTGCCACATTAAGATCCTTTGATCTGTTGTTATATTATTTACTAAGCTTTTATTGTTAATCAAAAACATTAAAATTAATCAACTAATGCTGACCGGAACAGCCTGGGACTTTTCTGTGTGGAGTTGTTAGCATCTTCTGTGTGTTTTCTCATTAGGACTCTAAATTGCCTTTGGGAGTGAATGTGAGTGTGTGAGGTTCTCAGTCCTGTGATAGACTGGTGACCTGTCCAGGTGTACCCCACCCTCGCCCTATGTCATTTGGGACTGGCCCCAGCCTTTGACTCCAGCCCTCACCCATGACCCTGCCCTGAATGCTCAATCAAGATATGATGTAATCAGCCCTGGCTGTCTACCTGTCCGTCTCTATATCAGGTGTATAAGAGCTGCTGCCCCTGCCGTCTGTTTCCCAGCAGCTCCACAGGGTTTTCAGCTGCTGCAGTACAAACTGAACCCAGATGGATCTGGTTCAGGTGTCCAGCTGTTGTCAGTGAGGTGGTTTCTTTTCATGTGTTGAGCTCTTGTTTGCTCAAAGTATTTTTGTCTCATGTTGTGTGACACTGCTTCTGTCTGATGTGATCATGATGATGATTATGATGATGATGATGAGTTTAAAGCAACTCAGCCTTTTGTGATAGTGATTAATATTCTCCCTGTCTTCTGTTAGGCTTCAGTAGAAGAAGCTCAGCTGATATTTGTCATGTTAAGTTCATTTTGATAGGGAGCTTCACTGAGCTGTGATAAGTGCCAGTTAATAGGAGTGGAAAAACTGTGATCATGAGAACACATGTATGTCAGAGTTGTAGGATCTGAAGCTCCAGTTAGGCTACCTATGTTTCCTGGTCACTGATCAGTTCATAACAAAGGTCAGACGTGTTTCCATTGCGCTGGTGTGACTTGTTTGTGCTGATGTTTGTGGTTGTAAAGGGTGAAATCCTCCATGTGCAGCTTTTACCTTTGCTGAGGAAACAGAAGTGTTCTCAGACCCTGGCTCCTGTTGTTCTCTGTTTGACCCCGGTCAGTCTGGTGAGGTCTGGGTCTCGGAGCCTCTGTCTCTGGACCACAGTCCAGATCATGGAGAACGGCTCTGAGATCGTGTTCGTGCTCTCGGGTTTCAACGACACTGACACGAATCGTCAGGTCTACTTCGCCCTGGCTCTTGTGTCCTACCTGTTCACCATCTTCGTGAACGTGACACTCGTCACTACCGTGTGTCTGGACAGGGAACTGCACGAGCCCATTTATGTATTTCTGTGTAACCTGTGTGTGAACGGGATCTGCGGAGCGTCCAGCTTCTACCCAAAGCTGCTCCTCGACCTCTTGGCCGAAACTCACGTCATCACGTACTCTGGGTGCATGGCGCAGATATTCATTGTGTACAGTTATGTGTTCTGTGAGTTCACCAGTCTGACCGTCATGGCCTATGACCGCTACCTGGCCATCTGCAAGCCGCTGCAGTACCGCGCCCTGATGACGGCGCAGAGGGTGGCGCAGCTGCTGCTCTTCACCTGGAGCTTCTCGCTGCTGGAGACGGCGGTGGGCTTCATCTTCACCGCCACTCTGCCCTTCTGCCACCGCCACATCCGTAAGCTCTTCTGCACCAATTGGGAGGTGGTGAAGCTGTCCTGCTCCGACACCACCGTCAACAACATCTACGGCTTCGTGCTCACGTTCTCGCACGCCGCCCAGACGGCACTCATCGTGGTCTCCTACGCGCACCTGGTCCGCGCGTCGCTCCGGTCGCGTGCGACCCGCAAGAAGTTCATCCAGACCTGTCTGCCGCACCTCGTCACCCTGCTGGTGTTCCTCCTCTCTCTGGTTTTTGACTCCATGTACTCCCGCTACGGCAGCGGGCTGCAGGCGCTGAAAAACGCGCTGGCGGCGGAGTTTCTGGTGGTGCCGCCGCTCATCAACCCCATCATCTATGGCATCAAACTGCAGCAGATCCGCTCGAAAATCATCCTCAACTTCAGCATCAGACCAGAGATGATCAAACCACCTTCATGAAAAAAACTTAACTTCATTAAAAAAAGAAAAGGGCACATATGAGCGGAAACTCAAACCAGGCCAAATGTCCAGTCAGTCTCACTGGTCAAACAGTTACATAATGTGACATAATGTGTGACATACGAGAAAATACGCATACATTGTAAATTCATTTCATGACACACTTGAGCAGTTTGTCAGTTTTTTCAGTAGCCAATGAACATGGACTTACTGTTTCATTAAGAACCTTAAATTAGAGCTGTTGAGAGTGAAAACATGACCTTAAATGAAAATGACTGAAAATGTTTTTAAAGTAAAATTGGATTTCTCTGATAAAATATTGGTGTTACAGACTTGTGAAACACTCTCTGTTGTCCCTGTTTATTCATCTGAAAGATTTTGTAGCTGTGCACAAAGAAGAGAGGTCAAATCTTGACTCAAATTGAATCAAATCTCTGAGAGAATTCATTCATATCACAAATAAGATGTTGACAATGGAGTTGACAAAGTATAATTCTGAGTTCTCACTGAAATCACCTGATCCGCTCATTTTTACATTAAAAACTTGAACTTTTACCCAACGACAAATGAAAAAGACATTTTGATGTTTTATTTGGTTTATTGGTGAAACTTCAGAGAACCACATGAACAGCATCTTTGTTTTAACGCCACAGAAGCTGTGAAAACACAACGGGTCTGTGGGTCAAGGCCTCACTGTCATCTGTTCACATGACCATACCTAGAGTCAACCCTCAATAGCTGAACAGCTTCTTTAACAAAATATCAGTCGTTACATGGAGCACAGCATCATAACAACATGTGACCCGTCATCTGTACAACATAAATATCTTTTATCTCTCTGAGTATAAAAATAAATAGTGTCCACAAACTCAGAAGAACATAGACAACACAAACAAATCAAAAACTAATTCTCCATCTCACTCCAGGTATGGAAGTTCTTTAATGACAAACAAAAGCATAACTGGAGCATCAGATACCACTCACTCGCTTGCTGAAATGACTGATTATTCTGTCCATTAGCTTTTTGATTCATTGATTATTTGGTCTATGAAATGCCAAAAAACTGAAGAATAGTATCACAGTCCAACACCCCAAAACCTCACCATCGTAGGAAACCAAGAAAATATTTCTCTTGCAGCACTGATGGGCATTCATTGTGATAATAATAATTATGTCGGTGATAACTTCAGTTTTGGTAAGAACTGACCAGGTCAACTCTGACTCCCAGTGTGCACTGCTGTGACGATCCAGTCACGGAGCTGCAGACTCTGTCGCCGTGCGGCTGAGGTTTATAGAACTCACTGGATAATTTTAGACATTTCAAGTAAATCAAGTTAAGATTTTGGATCTGTTTGAATAACATCTTGTATCACAGTTGTTGTTCTCAGTAAAAACTGGCAGGTTTTATCTTACTCTTTGGTTATTGCCTAAGTTAAGCCTAAATGAGCAGCATGAGTTGCACCACTTTTAAGGCAAAATGGAAACAAGTTGGGAAAAACTGACATTGACCTTTATGAGCCAGTGTCCAGGGGAAAAAAACTACATTTTTTTTTACTAAATCTGGAAAAACAGAAAAAAATTTGGTCCATTTCCCATTTTAATGAAACTCTACAACGCCTTAGGTTATTTTTCTTTCTCTCTTCTCTCGTCACAACAACAAACCACATTGTTGTTTGAATAAACTGTTATGCCACAACCTCATGTAACACAAAAAGTGCTTATGGATTTATCATTTTATAATGATCATTATTTGGTTGTTGTTGTTTTTTTTCAATAAATAAATATTGAAGAAAACTTTCTTGGTAGAATTGAAAGTGTGATTTGTAAAATTAATGAGAAAAATAATTAAGAATGAAGTGAAATGAATAAACATTACTAGTTAAATTAAAAGCGACAGTGACCAGCTGTAGATTAATCAGTTTGTCATGAATGAACTTCCTGATGAAGACAACAGGCTCATTTCTTCACAGTGAACATCACTTCTGAGTCCAAGCTAATATTTATATGAAAATACATCTGAAGATACTGCAGCTACTCGGCCACTGTGCTCGTGACCAGGCTAACACTGAAAATTCAAAGAAAGTAATTGTTTTTTTTACCCATTATGCTCTCTTCTGCGTGAGACCAGCAATGCCTTCAGCCTGACATGAACTTATTGGGCACAGAGAGGAAAACAGCAGCTGCTCTGATTCGTCTACGGACAGGATATGACATCACAGGAGGGACCAGGTACGAGGACGTGAAGTTAAACCAAGCGACGAATCAGATTGTTTTTGTCCGGCTCCAGGAACTCGTCGAGCAGGGCGGCCGTCACCTTCCTGAGTTCCTCCTCCAGAGTGGATATATCACTGCAACACAGAGTGATGATGTCACCGAGGCCATCACGTCAATATTTCATTTGTAAATAGATTAATTTTATGATTAAAAGACTGCTCATACACTAAAACACCAACATTTACATATTCAGATGAAACTGTGGTGAAATGTATAACTTGTTATCTAGAACAACTAATTGATACAGCTGACCTCCTGACCTCTGTGTGATTCACAGATCAAAGATATGTTGCCTTATGATACACGGTGTCCTGTATGATTGAACTTACAATGGTTATGTGGTTGCAGACGTGAGACCAAGGCTCCCACGGACTCTTATGCAAGGAAAGGAGAAAATGCCATCCCACAATTCCTTGCTGCAGCAACAGTTTAATCAACATACCACTGTATTTTCTTCCCAGCTACTATGCAAAGCACTAAAATATCCTCTTTTTAACAAATGTAAACAAAGGTCAAAATTCTATGGGGGAAAATATGGCATTTAATTTATTATGACCTCTGACTCGCTCCCCTTTTTTTTTTTGCTGAATTATTATTTTAATGGTGGACAGTCCCTCATGTTGTGTTTCCTGTTTACAAAGGAACATTTGGAATGAATCTACTGACTGCACTTCACTTTCACAGCAGACTGGAGGTGAGGTGAACAGTAAACATCGTTTCAGAGTCAACTGACCTTTTTCCTGGTGCGGCACAAAACTCAGTGTAATACTTGATCTTTGGTTCAGTGCCGCTGGTTCTCAGCGTGGCCACCACGCCATTCTGCAGCGTGAAGGTGATCATCTGACTGTTCCTGGACACTGGGAGGACCTTCACAGGACACACACACACACACAGTTACATGAAGTCAGAGGAAACACACCAGCTGAGACACCTCACAATGTTTTTTCTGTTCATGTCTCACAGATCTGAGGTCGGCCTGGCTGCTGTCGTATCCCGTGGTTACATCTCTGATGTGGACGATCCGGACGCCCCCGCATGTCTCCGGGTATGAACCCTCACCATCAAAGTTCCTGATCCGGCCAAAGATCTTCTTGATGGTGGGTGGATCCTTACAGATGACGTAGGACGTTTGAGACACATGATACCCGTACCTGGAGACAGGAAGCCACGACAGAGACAACTGTCAAAATGAAAGAGAGGAAAAAACTTGACTTCGATTTCCAAATCACAGTAAACCTCTAAGAAAGATGAGTCATAGAAAAACAACCTCCGTGGTCTTAAGGATTCATCTCTGAAGTGCCTCAAACCTGCTGGAGAACTTAGAACATCTTAATATATTACTACCGTCTGTTTCTGATGATTGTTCACTGACTCTGGTTTAATAAAGTTTGAGATTTGGAACTAAAACTAAATGATCTTCAGCTCATCATCATCAAAGGCTTTAAATACTAACAAACATGAACAAGCCTCTGTTGCCCCCCTGTGGTATAAACATGTCACATGCTGAACAGAGTGATGTGACTTTTAAATTAGATGAGATCTTCAAATCAGCCTGAGCTGTATTAAATACAAACTCAGTTAGAATCAAATAAATAAAACAACAGTAACATTATAGTCAAGTATACAGTATACTTAAATATGTTGATGATGCTGATGCACCAGTACCTTGATGTGAATTCAAGCACCATGACATTTTAAATCCCATACTAGCTGAACTACGAAGTGTAAATAGAGACAAGTGAGCAGTGTACGTGTGGTAGATGTTGTTCAGCTGCTGGTTCAGGCTCAGGTTCTTGCTGTGGAGATAAGTGGCCATTTCAGCCACGACCACTGCCGAGCTGACGCCGTCCTTGTCCGGGACCATGCTGCCGCAGAGGAACCCTGAGGGCAGAGAAACAACTGTGTCAGTCTGCTCGGTTGTCTCTACGCTCTGCATGTGATTACACGTGTAAAATCTGTAAATAAAATAACGGCAGGCTCCAATTACCAATTGACTCCTCAAAGGAAAATATGACAGTGTTTCCTGTTTTGGCGAGTTCATGCATCCTGTTCCCGATCCACTTAAACCCCGGGAGAGTTTCCTATTCAGCACAGAGACAAGACATCATCGTCATCATCATCATCATCATAGTGTGATAAATGTTTATAGATGAGCTATATGTGATTTAACCATCTCACCTCAAAGTGGAAGCCCTCGATACGAGCGAAGGCCTGCAGGATTTTGGAGGACACGGTGGTGGCCAACATATAAACCTTCTTAGTGTCTGCTGGATCTGGATGGTTCTCCTTCCAGTTAAAGAACATCCACCAACCCAGCAGAGCTGCCAACTCGTTGCCTGTGAACACCTTCCAACCACGCCTGAAACACAGGGAGACACAGGTGAACATGCCTGCGCCAGGCAACAGGAGTTTACAACTCAGCAAACATCTCAGTTACCCATCAGATTTCTCAGCTACAGCCAAACGGTCGGCATCAGGGTCTGTTGCCAGGACAACACGAGCGTTTTCTTTCTCTGCCAGGAGCAGAGAAAGCTCCTGTGACACAGAAGAAGAAGAAGAAGATGATGATGATGATGAAGAGAAGATTGCTCAAATAACAGATCTAAACAATCACTTAAAGAACTGGGATCTGTTTCTCACCAGAACAGACTCTCCTTCCTCCGGGTTTGGACAGTGGACTGTGGAGAAGTTGGGGTCGGGGTCTTTCTGCTCTGGGACGGGGATCGGTGGAGCAAAACCAAAGGACTGGAAGGCCTGCTGGACGAAGGCATGTCCAACGCCGTGGAAAGATGAGTGGACAAACTTCAATGGACAGCTGCTGTTCAGATCCCTGAGAGACACCAGCACCAGATATCAGCACCTGAACCGAACTGCATTATGTGAGCAAACCAGTCCCAGAGGTCTGCAGAGACAGACCCGGCCTCGTACCTGTGGAAGCAGAGGGAGCTCAGCTCGTCCATGTAGCAGCTGTTGATCTGGGTCAAAGGGTCGGTCCTCAGGGAGCAGCTCTCCACCAGCTGCTCGTCCCAGCAGGAAGCACTCCAGGGCTCCAGCTGCTGCTCGATGCTCTTCAGGATCTCCTTGTCGTGAGGCGAAGAGATCTGAGAGGCGTTGCACCAGTACACCTGCAGAGGGAGGCAGAGATCCACAGCATCACATGAAAGTTTTAGATTCACACACATTAACAAGTACACATTGATGAGATATAATGCAAACGTATGTGAGCTCTTGGTGGTTTAAGCAAGTTCGACTCGGTCCATAAGTTCATTTATAAAAAAAACGTCTGAAAAAGGCTGTTGTGACTGTGAGTGTTGTGCCTAGTGCCATTTCCAGATACAGACAGCGTCTCTACCCACAGGTCATAGGATAATGAAGATGAACATGAGAAAATAAATAATGAAGAGTGGTTCATCCTAGAGTAGAGTTCACAGAGCTGGTGGTGGGGGCAAAATAGTCTCAAGTTTGAAACAATTTTGACCTCTTTCATCCTGAGACATTAAATCAGATGCTCTGAGTTAACAATCACTCCCTGTAATGAAGTGTTAAATCAGGCTGCAGTTTCATTCCTAATTCATTAACTTCACTGTCAAAAATAATTCTAATGTGAGTGAAGTATAGTTTATTTTCCATCAAACAGTAATTCAACCGGCCACTGATGGCTGCATTTGGACACATCATGTCACATCTTATAAACCCCAGCAGCTCGATTTGACCTAAATTATCTGCAGGCTTTACATATGAAGCTCCACTCATCACTGATTTATTCTGTCTATAGAGCTAAAAGAAGCTAATGAAATGGTCAACGTCATAATAACATGTGAATCACACCCAGGAAAATGTTCCACCTTCGCTGGGCTAGCTTATATTTCCAGTGTGGCTTCATGATTTGACATAAATTAGTCATGAATTTAAAACACAAACTGCTTGTGTCCATTCACCTGCTGCTTACTGCTGCGCTGATGTCAACCTGCTGCAAAACATGGTGCTGTCTGATATTACTGAGCTGTTTGTGCTATTCTGTAGTCTCACATTTGATCATGTGATCATAGTTCGGTGATCTATGTAATCCTGTCACTGTGGGAACAGTCATTACATAACGCTAGTAACAAGCCACAACATGCTGTACTTGCCTGCATGCACATCATATAGTGCAGTATATGACCCATTACCATTGCTTTTGGATTGAGAACCAATTTAGAATTTAATCTTGAGACCTGAATGATGCAGCCATACTATTATTGATATTTTCTGGTCGTTTCCTGTCCAGATTAAAATGTGCAGTCAGACCGGTGCTGGTCTCTCACCTTGTATCCATTGTCTTCTTTAGGATTATGTGAAGCAGTGATCATCACTCCAGCTGCTGCACCAAGCTTCTTCACAGCATACGGCTGAAAGAAAAAACAAACAAGCAAACATACTGAGCAACAGCTGATGATGAGGTGATGGTGATTGATGACTGATAACTGATAACGGAGAAGTGTTTCCTCACCACATATGGCGTGGGGACAAACGTGGAGAACAGGTGAACAGGAACGTCTCTGCTGAGAATCACGGCAGCCGTCAACTTCGCCAACCTGAAACGACAGCATAGAAATGACGCCTCCACTTCACAGACTGTGAGGAGGGGGATGGGCGCACACAGACTGGTCCGTCTTCATGTTGTGATGGTGCAAACAGATGTTACTGCTTCATAAACTCCACAACCATCACTCTTTCCTCCACATTGAATCGCATCTCTGAAGTCATTCAGGCTGGTTGAAGGAGTCCTCTCCATTACTTCTAACTTCTTCCACACTTTACAGTAGCTACTACTTTTTGTGCCGAGTGGCTTTGTCAGTTACTCTCAGAGAAATGAGGAGTCCTGAAGTTAAAGGACAATTCCCGTCAAATTCAACTCGGGGGTGTAGAGTCGATATTCCTGTGTTTATGACACAAACGGTAGCTTTCTAACTGCACCTGAATACACCTCTTCACCTCCCACCTATGGACTTCTGTGGCCCTATATTACATGAAGCAATGTTGTAGTGTGTTTCTTTTCTTTCGGAGACAAAATGATTGATTTCCCTCGGTGTCCTGAATGTTCTGATTTGTTTGTTTCATGTCTTGTTTGTCTTTGTATGACACTGAAACTTTGCACTTAAAAATAAAGAAATGCTTTGTGATGCTTTGTGAATACACATATATACATCATCAGTCAGATGAGGTGAACTCCACAGAATTCAGGATGTTGATTCAGACACTGACCTCTCACTGCTGCAGCCACTCTCGTCCTGCCCTCTGGTGTCAAAACCAACAACCACTCCTCTGCTGCTGAAGTCTGCAAAGAACCTGGACAGGTAGGAGAACAGACCCTGAGGAGAGAGAGAAGGAGAGAGAGATGACTTCTTTATAAACACATGTCATACTTGATGACTTGAATTGACTTGAATTATATTAGTGGGCAGTGAAACACTCAGAAACATCTTTTCATTTTAAGTGATAGTTCAACATTTTGGCAAATTGTCCCATTTCAGTTTAAGTTTCATTGCCTTTAATTGTCAGTGCAAGCTGTTTTTTGAAATGGCGGAGCAGAGTCGCAAGCTGCTCAGAGCTACAGAGCTATTTCTTGAATACACAATCCAACAACTCCAAAATGCTAGAGGCAAATTCGTGCAAAATTGCTGATGCATGTTCCTCTCAAGGGCAGTTTTTCATCAAGCAGTCTCTGCATTTACCTCTAAAACAACTCTGTCTCGTAACGTTTTATTATTATCTCATAGCGTGGAGAATGTGCAGGTCACAACTTGTCCACCAGAGCGTTTTGGAGTTGTTGGATTGTGTATTTGATGAGGGAAACCAAGAAATCCCATGAGTCTCCGTAGCGTAGCTCTGAGCAGCTAACGGCTCTGCTCCGCCGTTCTAAAAATAGCTTGCACCGACAGTTAAAGGTAAAAAACCTACTGTACTCCTAAAACTATGGGATTATGGCAATAGGCCAATTTACCAAAATGTTGAACTATCCCTTTAAGACAACAGACTGTAGACAGGTTAGCTACCATCTGACACCAGCAACCAGGGAGTAAAGACAGGACTAAAGACAAGACCAAAGGATGCTCTGCTCAGAATAGAAGTCACGGGTCTGACCTGTGTGGACTGGATGACGGTGAGGTCGTTGATCCGGTTGAATCCAGCTCCCATCGGCGCTCGGAGTCCGGCTGTACCAAAGCTCATTCGGCTGCACAGCCTCGATCTCAGATCATCCAACCTGCCAGCTGCCACCAGAGACTGCACCTGAGCCAGAGTCTGCTGGTTCTACACCACAGGAGAAGAAACCCATCAGAGCCGGATCCAACTGGTTCCTCAGAGCCACAGAGCTCAGCCCAAAGATCAATGAAGACACACACAACGTTACTGTGTTTCCACTCAGTCAGACACACACGTGCCCTCCTACTACACATGCATACTCAACAGCTTCAGCTCTAACACATGCTGGCGCTTAGAGCAGGTGGATGAAAACTTCAAGTGACTGTAAGTGTGTAACCGTAAGGGGCTTAGACCCTCAACCCGACCCCACAGTGATGGACTGGCCACAGGGCAATATGGGGAAATACCTGAAGGCCACCACGTAACGGTGCAGTCTCTTGGTCTCTCTGCCTTTTGTAAATTGTTTACTCTGACGTGTTGCCACTTCTAATTGATGATGGGTAACTTCTTTTTTATTTTTCCAGTGTTTTCAGGTTCATTACAGCCACCCCATGCATGTATTTTTCTTGCTGAGAGTAAGTCAGCGAGGGCAACCTAACCTACTACTGGAACGCAGCACGAGTTTTCTTCCAGCTGGGCCAACCCAAGGAAGCCACCAGAAGGTACCTGAGATTAATCCTGATCAAATGCCCAATTGGCTCTTTTCAACACGACGGAGCAGCGACTCCACACCGAGCTCCACATCGTGTCTGCCATGTCTTATAAAAGTTTTAAATTATGAAACATCCAGATCTTATGAAACTAGAATGACAGGTGTTGCCACTATTTCAGATCTGACCGACAGATAGGTCAAAACTGACACATTATTGATCCAGACCAGAATATTATGAACTAGCATTTACACACGACATTCTGCTGAACATGTGATTATGTGGAGATATTACGGTGTAAACGATAACAGTCAATAAATCACAGCCTGGTGTGTGTGGCTGACTGTGTGGGAGTCTTTTCCAGGCGGCTGACATTTAAAGCGAGGTCAGCAGCAACATTCATGGCAGCCATGACCTTTAGAAACACACAGCTCTGAAATCAGCGCGAGCATGTGTGTGTTTGATTATATAATAAATGCAGAGCTGAAACTCAACATTTCCTGCACAGTCTCCATGTTTTCAGCGTATTATGTAACAGCAGCCTGAACTGCTGCATCAGCACCAACATGTGCCTACTGATGTCTCTTTGTGTTTCCGCTGTCATGGTGACTGCATCAGGATAAAGCTCCACCTGATATGGGCCTCTGTTCTGTTATCTGGATGATGACATTTGATCACAGTGATTAGTGGCTTAATCAATAATTAAAACAATAACTAGCTGCAGTTCTAGATCTATGGACTACTGTAGTAGGAGGCTCCTTGGTTGTGATAGTAAGAGCTACAAGGAAAAGAAGACATATTAAAGGGATAGTTCAACATTTTGGGCAAATTAGGAGTAGGTTCGTTACCTTTAATTGTCGGTGCAAGCTATTTTTAGAACAGCGGAGCAGAGCCGCAAGCTGCTCAGAGCTACGGAGGCTATTGGGATTTCTTGGTTTCCCTCATCAAACTCATCAATCCAACAACTTCAAAACACTCTTGTGGACAAGTTGTGACCTGCACAATCACCACAGTATGAGATAATAACAGAACGTTATGAGACAGAGTTGTTTTTGAAGCAAATGCAGAGACTGCTTGCTGAAAAACTACCCTCGATGGAAACGCACATCAGCGGTTTTGCATAAATTTACTTCTAAAACAACTCTGTCTGGTGTTTCTGTCTCATAACGTGGTGAATGTGCAGGTCACAACTTGTCCACGAGAGCGTTTTGGAGTTCTTGGATTGTGTATTTGATGAATTTGATGAGGGAAACCAAGAAATCCCATGAGCCTTCGTAGTGTAGCGCTGAGCAGCGATCTGCTCTGCCATTCTAAAAACAGCTTGCAGACAGTTAAAGGTAACAAACCTACTGCTAAAACTATAGGGATTATTGTTGAACTATCCCTTTAAGATAAAGACTGTAGATAGATAGATAGATAGATAGATAGATAGATAGATAGATAGATAGATAGATAGATAGATAGATAGATAGATAGATAGATAGATAGATAGATAGATTTGGATAATGGAAATCTTGAAAACGCCTGAAATGGATTGGATTGGGATTGGGATAACAATGACGCCTTGGCGACAACTAATCTTCCTCTGGTGCAGTGCATAAAAATGTACATTATGAGATTACATAGACGTTACAAAGAAAGAAAGAAAAAGGTGCTGGTTTGTAAGCACATCTTATACATTACAATTGTTAATTGCACCGGTTGCCCCAATAGACCTGTTCTACCTGTTGAGTGTGATGTAGTTCCATTCATCACTTGTTATCCAGATTTTGTTATCTTGAGGTTTGTACCTGGATCGTACTGATCCAATACAACCGGGGTAAAGTAAGATGGATTTCCTGATCCTGGATGGCAAAACAAGGGATGTCAAAATCCAGATCATGTTGATCCATGTTAAACATTTTTGAACAACTGGGCCCAGAATTTAGAGAGATGAGGAAGGCTTCAATCATCATATCACACGTTTCACCACCAGTACACCCCTTTCCTGACCATTTGCCCAATAGAGTAAATGAGCTGACTCATGCTACCCAACAACCCTCAAAGCTAATCTGCAAAACGACCCAGACAGCGGTCAGTGGTGCTGCCTGTCAGCCGGCCTGCAGGGCCGCACTGCGGGCAGCAGCACACAAGGCGCAGCCCCCACACCAGTCCACAGACGTGGCTGTGTCGTTGTTTTGAAGATCTCCCATTGAATATCTCGGGATTTTAGTTTTCCTTCCATGTCGACCCAAGTGATGACAATAAAAAGCGTGACCTGATGCATGATCGGAAGCTGCTCTTTTTAGTGGTTAATACGGGATACGGTACCTGCCGGCAGGTTTTATGCTGTGGAGCTGCTACACCAGCTGTTCTCCCCTGCCTGGGTCACTGAGTAAAACTGCTCATAAAGTTTCAGTTCAGGGGAAAATCGATGGCGTTTTGGAGAAAAACTGTGATTTATAGTAGGTAACGTGTGTGCCGATTGAACCAGACAATCCTGCTTCCTACACTAGATACAGTGTCTTAAACCAGTTGTGCATCGTGTGTTTGCCAACATGATGTGAACGTAAAACCGCAGCTTTTCCAGGGAGGTCCGGTGTGACGTTCATCCCGCATAGCCACACACATACACACCTTGTCCCATGTTAGCCACTGATGCACCGCCTTGTCCAGCTGTGGGTCTCCGGTGCTGGGACACCTCAGGTTGGCGTTCAGGTCCCCGTTCAGTCCGTTATCGTCTCCCATGGTGGCGGCGTGTTGCTAACCCTGATTCAGCAGCAGCAGCGGGGCCATCGGACCCGCCGCGGACAGGCCGGGACACGGTGCTAGCTCACAGCCGGGTAACGGGTCCGCCGGCTGGCTCCTGGGCTGGGCTAGACAGACAGACACCCGCCTCCTCTTTGTTACGACCGATGAGGATCAATAGCGGCTCCCTGACTCTGCACGTCCGCCTCTGGCTGCGCCCAACGGGGCTAATGTTAGCTCGCGCCGTGGGAAGTCGATATAAGCCCACGAGCTGCCCAGAATATTCCTCTGTGAAGTTGGACACGACATGAAGAAGTACTCCGAGTCCCCACTACACACACACTCCCATCAAGTCCGAAAATAAACACGCACACAGAGAGACGCACTGTACTTCCGGTGTGTTAGTACAATAAAAGCCTTTTCTCGTTTACTTAGAAGGAAACTAAAGTGTCCTTGTATTGATGCTGACACTTTGTTTTTGGTGTCAGGCTCATGTATAATAAGATAATATATACATCCATGGTCAGGCTTTATGTATGTTGGAGCCATTTTGCCAGTTTTGTGAACCAGATCAGACTGTAGAAACCAGAGTGCACATTGTTTATTGAACAGGTGTAGAAACAAATGAATGTAAAAATAGTGTGACAGTGTAGTTTAAGCATCATATATCATAGATGTTCAATATAAGACATTCTACAGTAGCAGCGGGATGATGAATGCACCATGTATTTCTGTTTTGCATTTATCAGAACAATTTAAGGAAAAAGAAAAAGACATTTTATAACCAACAGTTCCTTCATTTCACTACAGTGATGGTTTTGCAATGACTTAAATGCTATTTGGTAACTCTAAAAAGTGTTTCACCCCTTAAAATTACAAATTAATGCAAAAAACTGAAAAATTATTTATTAGAGCCCCAGAATTACACAATAATCAACTGCAACTGGACTCAACACTGTATATTTACCCAATTACAAAGCCAACACTGACTCATAAACAAGGTAGGTACAAATTCAGAGCTGGCTTGGGGGTAATCTGTAAACGTAATGGCAGTTGAAAAGTGTTTTTATCTAACATGAAACATGTTGTCAGACAGACTTTGCAAAAACACACCCCGACCCATACCACACAGTTTCTACAAAGGCAATCCTCTGCTGTCAGTTTCCGGTGTTGCTCCATCAGTCAGCTGACAGCTGAACTGGTCCCTGAAGGCGTCCAGCAGGTAAGGGATGGTTTCCTCCACACTGACGTCTCTCTGCAGCTCAGTGCTCAGCGACGTCACTCCTTTACCTTCAATGCCACACGGAACAATGTGGCTGAACCACGACAAGTCAGTGTTACAGTTCAGGGCCAAACCATGAGACGTGATATATCGACCGCAGTGGATCCCTAAAAATCATAGGAAAACACCATTTATAATCATTTTATAATAATTTGTGTTATAACAGTTTCCATTCCAAAGGTTGAATTAATTTCTGTGAGAATCATATGACCGATATGATGACCGATATTATCCAAGAACTGTACTGGGCTGCGTTTACAGTATTGTCATCTTTCTCTTTTTCTGCCTTTTGTTTTATGGTATTTTGTACATATTAATCCAGGTATAGCTTTTATTGAGATGTGAATTTTTTTTTATTTTTTAGAAAACACAATCTAAATTTCTGGAGCTACAGGCTCTGAACACAGTGTTTTCTAGTTTCAGTGTAACGTTAGGTTTTGCAAAAAGTGTCCCAGGTTGAGTGAAGGTAGCTTAACTGTTGAAGTTTGTTTTAATGGTTTTGAGAAAACCAGAAAAAAACCCCCCCAAGATTTGTTTTAGCAAAAACTGTTAACACAGTTTCCCTGTTGGAGATAAAAGTTGAGATAGTACATGAGTTACCGACAGTGATTGTAAAATTCTGCCAGTGTTTCTCTGAATTAATTCAGAATCAGAATAAGTTTCATGATCCCCACAAGGAGACTGTTTGATTTCAGGTCAGGCTTGTTGTAATGATGCCGATAAGGTGGGAGACAGCCAGAGGTGCAGGTCTGACAGAAACTCAAGAAGAATACAGATGTGTTGTCGTACCCATAGCACAGATTTTGTTGTCTCCGACCCAAACTCCAGTGTGGGGAGATGTGGATGCTTTGATGCCAAACTTGCCACAGACTGAGATTATTGTTTTCTCCAGCTCGCAGACGTACCAACGAACACTCTGAAAGAACAGAACAAAGATTAAATACATCCCTGGTTATATCAAATCATCCCAAACTTTGGAATAAATCGGATCAGACCTTCTTGAAGCTGCCCAGGTTCAGGACCGGGTAGCAAACCAGCTGTCCTGGCCCGTGGAAGGTGATGAGTCCTCCTCTGTTGGTCCGATGAATGTCTGCACCAAGCAGCCGAAGTTGGTCTAGCACGGAGGTGGGGTAGGGTTTGTGGCGGATCCCGGTGGTGTAGACTGGCGGGTGCTCACACAGCAGCAGAGCATGGGCAGAACCGGACCGGTGCCTGTTTACATAGACCTGCTGCAGCCGCAGAGCCTCCTGGTAGGTGACCAGGCCAAGACGGACCACCTCCACCACTGGCCTGACGTCCTTCATCCAGAACTGGAACCAGACCAGACACCAGTAAACAATGCCTCCACATCAACACACATACTCCCAGTTAAACCAGGTGTTTTTTGTTTTTTTTATCATCCCAACAGTGTAAACTTCTCATAAGTTACTGTGATAACAAAGGTCTAAAATTTAGGCTACTGGTCCCTGCTGAGCTGCTCCACAAGATCTCAACCTCTACTTTATTCTTATCTCTTTTCTTAGCTGTCTGGTTTACATTATATTTTAAGGGATCCACATATACTTAACAGGTGCATAAGAATTTGAACAACATAGTGTACATGTTCATAGACTATTAAGGGAATCAACAGAGTATGGGTAAACCAGTGAACTTCACAAAATAGATGATACCTCTTCGTTTGTGTCTTTAAAATATATTCTAGTTTTTTTTTGTTTTCAGGGCTTCAACAAAGATGGTTAATTAACGGTCTTCAATAGTAAAACATTTTCTCCATTTTCTCCAAGTTAACATCAATTTAAAAAATAGCATCTCTTATTTCTTAACTAAAAAATGGTTTAGGCTAATTTCTTCAGATGACTACACCAGATCTGAGGTCATTACCAGATACAGTATACCATAGCTAAAACAACTTGATCTACTGATAATGTGTATTGTTGAAAGATTTAAAAACAAAAAAACCATTGCAACTTTTTCTTTCCCATAAGAAACCTAACGACTATAGGATATTACTCGTGAAATGTTGCGTTCTTCAATAAGTTTTCCAGTACTTTTATCATGTGTACAATGACAATAAAGGTAATCAAATTATAGGCTAGCACTTATAGCACTCCTTCAAAACTGCTGCAAGCTGTGCATATAGGCTACTCCATTAAAAACACTGGAATAGTAGCAGTAATTTGGTATACTCCAAGTCTAATCAGGAATCAGTTCATTCAAAACCTTTAAAATGCCTTCACTTAATCATTATTGACTAAGTTAAATAAAATATAACTCTTGAAATGTAATCGGTTTCGTATGGCTGCTTGGGTTTAATCTCAGAGGATAGAAACACAAATTGAAGTAGCCTAGGTGAATGTAAGTTACTGGGACTGGGAAAATTAACAATGTGATTGATTTGACTTGACTAATTAGTTGCAGCTGCAACAGTTTTACCGCCACGACATAGATTAACACGACCGCTTTATTGTCGCCATAGTGTCAACGAAATCAGTTTTTCATTTCAGAGTTTATTTACCTCTCTGCCTCCACAGTTCACCTCTCAGAAACAGTGCGCCGCCATTACTGTTATTGCCCTCTTCTTCTTCCGCGGTCAAATCGGTGTCTACTTCCGGGTTGTGCCCGGTCGAAAAACAAACCTTTCACAATAAAACTTGAATTGCTCATTTATTATTTTTTAATGTAAATTTACAATATCCACTTACGCACATTGTTACTGACACATTGAATTTGATCTGCTTTTTAAGGGTTATCTATTATTTTTGTTTTATTCTACTTACTGCAGGCTACATGCATTTTGTACTCTATTTCCCGCAATATCTGTCAAATTTTACAGTTGACAAATATGAGTTATTATGACCAATATTAGTTAACATCAACATTTTCAAATCAATGTTGGTTGATGGTGGTGTAGTGTATTATCCACCTGAACTTTTTGCTCTAATATCTTAGATCATCACCATGTATTAGCCTATGTTTTTCTTTGGATGTGTGCTCTTTTTTGGAACTGAAAGAAAGTGTCAATTAGTGCTTTGCTTCATGGATATGTTTTGCTTAGAAGTAAACGAATCAAAGGCATGATGTTATAAGAGAAATAGACGTACATACATTTACAGATATAAAGATGTTGCATATGGTGTTTAGTAGCAGTAAGAGTGACCCCTGTGAAATGTATCCTGGGAGAATATGTGTGCTGTTAATCACATTTTTCCTGTGAGGGTCTTAACTATCAACACATCAATATACCACAGTGGCGAGGTCTTTTGATCAATCTTGCATAACCCTACCCCTAAATAAACTTTACTTTACTTTACTAAGCGTGTGGTACTATAAACAATGGCTTGCAGGGTCACAGGGCCCCATATGAGCCGGTCCTAGCTGACATAGCAGGGCAAGGGTGGCGTACATCACAGACCTGTCTCCAGTCTATTGTGGACCGACATGTCTAACAGATGAACAACACTTACACCAATGTGTAATTTCGAGTCACCAGTCAATCTAATGTGCATGTATTAGGATTGTGGGAGGGAGATGAGGAACCTGGAGTGCCCCCACGCAGGCACGGGGAGACCACTGCAAAAGAAACAAAGTCCATGGACCCAGGAATTGAACCCAGAACCGTCTTGCTGGGAGGCGACAGTGATCCTGTTCTAGCTCATCTCTACTAGATATATCTCTCAGTCCCTCAAGCGTGTGAACCAAATTTGGTAAAGTAAAAAGTTCTATTCATTGTTTTTCAATTTGCCAAAAAACAAAACAAACAAAACAAAAAACAGGCCTTTTGCAAAAACCTGTAAAGTAGGCTACATTTTTAGACAATGGGACTTGCAGCCTTTCAAACTTCTGTTAATTATAGCACCACCATATGGCCGAATGGGGTCATGTGCTTTGTGAAACACATCAGCTGGACAACTTCAAATAAATGGGCCAAAATTTGAGAGGGGCGAGGCCTTTTTCAAATTTTTTGCTCTGGCTCCTACTTCCTGGGCAAATGGGCAGGTGATGCACATACATTTCCACACTTTCATACATAAGTTTTACGCGTTTAATTCATTCCAGATCTGGCAACTGGAGCCACAGCAAAAGATTAATTGTAATGATAAATCAGTTCGGGGTGAAAACGTGTTTGTAGTTTTATTTTGAAGTGTCACACAGAGCAGGCTCTCGCCGTGCTCCAGCTCCGCGGTTGGCGGGCTGCAGGCGCGTCCTCTCTGCGCTCCTGCTATTCCGACGGCGGCGGCAGGGCGGGGTTTGTTTTGAGAGCGGACCGGAGAGAGCAGACTCAACAGGGAAGATGGCGACCGCAGGGTCCGCCGAACGGCCTGGCAGACCGGCTAGCGCCGTTGCCGGCAGGTCCCGTTCCGGCTCCGGCGCCGGAGCTAGGTGCGGGTCCGGGTCTGGGTCTAGCCCGCCAGAGGACGAAGGGACCAAGTGCGCAGCGTGCGTGGAGGCTCAGCCCGGCGGCGGCTCGCCCTGCGGACACCCGGCCTGTCCGCTGTGCCTGGCCCGGAGACACCCCGGCACCAAGGAGCGGGTCCGGAGGAGGAGTGACCCCGAGAGCAGCAGCGGCAGCAGGGCGGGAAGGAGGGACTGTGACAGCCAGAGAGGTCGGTGTGTTTACCGCACAAACTACAGCTCACATTCCGCTACATCAGCACCGCCGCTGGTTGTTTGTTCAACTAATCAGACCCTAGAAAAACATCGAAACATCCAGAGTTTTAACAGCGTCCTGAGTAACTTTTATCACAAGTTTAGTTTGAACCACAGGAGGCCTGGAGAGTCTATTACTGTCTGTCAGGTAAAACTGACCCCGATTCAGTTCACAGTGAAAAACATGACTGGCCGTGAGCCCCGGTTAACAGGAGTTTCACTCAGAAAACATGTTATGAGGCAGAAATAAATAGTGATTTTAACTGTTATGGAGAGCTTTGTAAAGTAGACACTGACCTCCAGTGAACTCAAAGACCTGAACCAACTTAATCTGGTGACTGGATCAGACGATACCGACATAATGCAGCGTATGACTAGAGTTTCATTCTTATAAATGTATGGAAACTGCACACTGTTGTTAGAAAACAACCCGCTTTACAGTATTTGGTTAGATTTGTAATTAGGGCTGGTGTTGGCGGACTTGTCCGGACTTGTACGGTGGGAGGAGCTGCTTTACTACAGAGTTAATATCTGGTTATTTCACTCATCTGTGCACTGTGTTTGTGTCCAGTCTCATTCAGTTAAACCCCAGCTGTTTAGCACTAACCTCTGGCTGTCTTTATATATTAGTATATATTTACATATTAATATAAACGTAAAATAGATAATTTGATTAGACCTGTTTTTGAATCTAGATTGAATGCAAAACAACCAGCTAAAAGATACTTGAATGTATTCACCCTGAAGTCTATGAATGATGCTCTCAGTCCCTCCACTATTTTCTATGTTACTTTTTAAAGTGTTAATTCAACTAATGTTCATCTATAAATCATGTCATTTGTGTGTTTCTAATAGTGTTTCTAATATTCAGACCCTCTGTGTTTGTCAACATGGTTGTTAACTATACAGAGTCAGTGTAGGTTAGAGCCCAGGACATGAAAGAAGAAAACCATCTCTTGTTGAACTGTTCTGATGAAATCCATGACTCAATCAGTTGAACATTATCACACTGACATCTGAATAATCATCTATTTGTTTATTTAGTAAAATGTGTTAGATTAGCTGGCTCCACGTCCTCCCACTGTGTGTTACTCATCTGACTGAGCTGAATGTTTTACTGATTGTACCGTTGGATGGGGACTGCGTTAAGTTTGGGTCTGATAAAATATGAGCCTCTCAAGGTATTTTTTGTGATTTTATTGCTAAAATTCACTTGAAAATAATCTGAAGATTAATTGATAATGAAAGTCAGAGAAAACTTTATTAATCCCAATGGGCAATTCAGTTTGCAGTTTCACCTCGCCATGGTGAATAAATAGATAAATTGTAAACAAAAACAATACATATATTTAAATGATAAAATATTCTACTTATATTTGACACTTTAGTCGTATTATTTCCTCTCTAATGCCTCTCTGCTTGCAGTGGCCTCTCATCTTCTTTTTTTTTTAATGTGCATCAATGAAGGTTTTTATTTTAAGTTAGGTACTGAATCTGCTCGTGGTCAGAGAACTTAATTTATTTAATTCACTGAACTAAACAGCAGGTATTTATAGTTCAGGTTTAATTTAAGTTTGTTCATTTCTTTTATATTATTTGTTCCAATGATCATTTAAATCACAACATTTTACAACTTTTGTTCAAAAGACATTTTAAACAACTCAGTTCCTCCTGGGTTTACGTGGTTCCTCTCTTGTTCTGTCTCCAGAGTTCTTCGTCTCCCCAGCTCTCATCCCGAAGTCTGCAGACGGTTCATCAGGACTGAGTGGGAAACACAAGGTGAGTCAGAGAGATGGTCAGGATGGTCAGAGGAACAGCACGCTGTCAATTTTTACAAAAGTCTTGAATGTCTCTGCAGCCTGTTGCAATGTTGGTTGTATTATAACTCTACTGGTAGTTTTCTCAAAAACTAAAATCCCTTATGTAAACATTAAATGAATCATCCATCCAACCATCCAGGTGTTAATTTTTATCCTGAGTGATACTAAAAAACATCTGGACTGTCATAAGGTCCCTTCAGTGGAGTTTGGATGTTTGTTGTGCCTGCATAGATCCTCTCCAGTCTGAACACACGCACACCAGGTGGACGGGTAACTTAAAATTGTGCGGTGTGAATGTGAGTGTGTGAGGTTGTCTGTCTCTCTATGTCGGTCCTGTGATAAACTGGTGACCCATTGAGGTCGTACCCCACCCTCGCCATATAGACACTGCGTAGATGGATGGACTAGCTTTGGGTGTTAGTTTACTATTTCTAATATGTCACAATTTCCACTTGAAAAACACTTTATATATAAAATACAGTTTTATCCATGACTATGTTTTAATAAATGTGGAATAAATTCAGTCCTTGATGTAACAAGGGGTTGACTTTTCTCTGACACCCAGGTGCAGTGTTTCCTCTACATTCATTTAGGAGTGGTGGGCTGCCACTACTTGGAAAAATCCTAGCGAAAACACTGTATCTGCTTGTGTTCATGTAGAAACAAGATGAATGTGTGATGACGTCTGGAACATTAATGCTTTGTTTATAACATTGCGGTTTTGTTCACGATTGTTGTGTTTCAGCTGCTGTTGTCTGAGGACCGAGAGGAGCTCAGGAGAAGGAACGCTCTGATCTGTAAAGATGAATCAGCACGACGCGATGAAGAGACTGTGAGTCTGACCTGTCGTATACTGTGCAGCCTGTATATTTAACATCAAGTTCGCTAGTCTCTTCTGCTCCGACGCAGGTGTTTACTTAAAATCTCTGTTTGCTCTCAGGGAGTCCTGTCAGACTCTGAGAATGAGGAGCCGATCAGCAGGAGAATCAGAAACATCTCCGCCTTCATCAGGAAAACCAAAAACATGTCAGCTGTCACTGGGTGAGCATGAGAGAAACAGCTTCAGCATCGTTCTTTCAACAAACATGCAGGGAAGAGAAGAGGTGGTCTTTTTCTATTCACGCAACAAACATGTTGGGCAGCGGCTGTACGTCTGCCGCCCTTGGGGGTCGCCAAATCAAACACTTTGCAGTGCTGATGTTGAGGCTGTAACACACGTCTGCACAGGCTGTGACTAACAGTTGTCTCATTGCTGTGACTGGTGTTTCTCCTCTTCAGTGGTTCTCAGAGGAGTCAAAGCTGCACCGACCCAGTAGAGGACAGCGGGGGGAAAGGGAAGGTCACCACCCAGCCGGCCATGATGGATGAGGTACGACTCCAAATGTCGAGATGGTTCCACATTTACGGAATGATTTTATGACCTCTCTGCCCATGTCACCTGTCCAAAAGTGGTCCGAAAGACTGCAAACCTTACCTGGTCTTATTCACTCGATGTACACCGACTTGTCCCTTACAGCCCAATCGGTACATCATAGAAGTCAAAGGTGTACAGCTTTAAAAGTCTTTATTGTACTGTTTAATGATTCACTACATGATAGAGTACCATTAAGGAAGACAGGTGGGCACTGGAACCCAGTGCAAAGTCATCTTTATTAGTCTTTATTAAAGCCTCTTTTGCCTTGTGTTTGATACCTGCACCTGAGAGGTCTTGTGTCTCAAACTGATCTTGTGTCTTCTAACTGTTTGTGTCGCTCTCTGTCAGGTTGGCATCGGTCACAGCTACACAGCAGGAATCCTCCTCTCCTCCGAGAACAGTCGCTCTGTCTCAGCTCCGATCACCGCTCCTGACCGGAGGCTCACCTGGCGAGCCGTGGTCACCTCTTCCTCGTCGCTGACTCCACTGGTCCTCCCTCTGCTCCGGCCCGAGCGCTCCATCAGCCCAGAGAGCAACGACAGCATCTCCGAGGAGCTCAACCACTTCAAACCCATCGTCTGCTCGCCATGCACACCACCCAAACGGCTACCGGACGGTCGTCTGATGGAGCCCACCATTGTGAAATCCACGCCCAGGAATCTGACCCGGGGCCTGCAGAAGGCCACTACCTACGAAGCCAGTCCTGCCGTGCTGCAGAAGTGGAAACAGATCGAGCTGGATCGCCAGAGCCTCAAAGTGAACTCCAAGGCCACACTGACAAGTCCCGTTATGGAGCTGCATAACAAGACCGCCACAGGGGAGGAGGCCACAAAGACTAGTAAGTCTGCTGCAGGAGATGGAGTGACGTCCTGCAATAAAAGGAGGCTGCTGTTCGATCCTCCAGCTGGGGACACGGACACCCCCCAGAAACAGAACATAAAGATCAGAGTCCCAGCGATCCGCTACAGTGGCGAGGTGACATTCAGAAGTTCAGACTTTGAGTCGCTGGTTGCTGCTCCCGAGTCCTGCAGTGGGGGAGCACTGTTTAGTCGAAAACAATCATTCTCGCCATATACTAAGAACTCTGGTTTCCAGTCGTGTAAATTGGTGCCAAAGGACTCGCAGAGTCCGAGGAAGGAGTCTGACAGTAGCATGCCCAACCAGTCTACCTCAAGGAGGGGCAAGAAGAGGAAGCAGAAGACCAAACACCTGGATTCAGATCGGGACAGCGACCTAAAGAGAAACCGGACGGGGGGTCAGGAGGCCTTTGATGAGCGGTACATCCATCAGATCCAGCAGGAGCGTCAGGACCGGGTGTTGGCCCTGAAGCTGCAGAGACAGTTTGACCTGGAGAACCATACTGTCAACTGCAGAAGGAGCCCTGACAAGTACTTCCTGCGGTCCTGGATGTCCAATCAGAACCGCAGGAGGCGCGGCCTAAGGCGATCCAGACGAATCAACAAGAAGCACTAGAGAGGAGTCGTCCGCTGACTCCGCACAAAGGCAGAAAGGAAGAGGTTCATATATGCAAAGTGCCAAAAGATGAAGGTGTCACAAACAGTATGAATGTTTTTACACGACCGTCGTCTCAGCAGCAGCCGGACCTTATTTCAGGAGAAGCTGAGGAGGAGGGTCAATCATTCCTGTACTTTTCTTCCAGATGTCATTTTCTCACCAGCAAATCACCAAAAACTGAGCTCACGAGACAAAGAAGAGACGGTTTTTATTTAAAGAGCGACAGTATCTAAAGGAGCAGCGTGAACTCAGAAACCACACACTCATCAGTTTTACATCCACCTTACAATCTGTTTATTGATCAGACTGAAGAAACAGTCAGTGGAGCTACAGAGGCATGTTTCATTTATTTAGAAAAGTTCAAAAATCAATATGGGGGGGCACAAAATAGTCGTTGGAGCAATAATCGGTGTACAGATGTGAGTTGTGAGGATACACATGGCTGATAACAACAACATTAAGTGATAGTTAAACATTTTAATATTTGACTTCACTGTTCTTACAAACATAATCATGATGTTGTTTGCTTGTCGCCTTCTTAATGACCAATATCAAGCCACAAGGTCCATGCAGCAGAAAAGCGCTAAATTGCTTAAAAAATTAATCAATGATTAAAATAGTAACAGATTATTTTTCTAATCGTTGCTTGACTAAATTACAACCTGGATGTGGACACAAGATCATGTGACATTAAAAAGGACTCTCCTTAGCTTTTCATCTACTTTACTGATCCAGCAGAAAGTTTCATCCTAGTGAACAACACAAGTTTTATCTTGTATGCCATCATGTTACTTAATTTCATCACGGACAGGTTCATCACAGCTCCTGGACGCTACAGTTTCATTAATACTACTATACATGTTGAGTCGTTCGAGGAGGAGTTGAAAGTTCAGCTGATCTTGTTGCGTGTTGACTGTAGGAGGAAACAGCCATCACATCCGGACACAGTCAGGTTCTGAACAACAACCTGATCCGGTTTCCTCTGTCTGGCGACTTTTTAATTCAAATGTCTGATAACTGATGAGGCCTTTTCCTGCTCCATGGACCCTTTTCATCTGTGACTCGTGTCTCTGCTGAAATCACCACATGAGGAACCACCAAGGATAATGGGATGTATCTGCTCTAAAAACCATCACATTTATAAACACCTCCCAGTCTGGCTGCTTGTCCATCCACAGCCCGTCTTCCAGTCTGAGTGTCCATTAGACCTTCTTTGTTTGACCTCTGGAGTCTTCTCCAACGCCACTGAGGCTCATGGGTACTCAAATCTAGACCCATCTGAAGGAGGAAAGTATCTTGAGGGATTTCTACTCTTAAGTCTTGAACAGTGTGGCTCATGAGACTGTGGATTGCTTCATTACTGTTGAGGAGAGAAAGGTCATATGACTGGAGGAGCCCTGTTGGCTTTTAGGGTCTGATTAAAGAGTACAGCTTAATGACAACAAGAGACACTGAGGGGTCCGTGACAGAGTACGAAGATAGAAGCCATGTTCACATTGGGTGATTGGTGGAGGGTCACAGTACATGCTACTGATGATCTAAGCATTAATGTTTCTTTTAATGTGGTCTAAGGTTTTGGTTTAGCTGGTTTTTAACAGAGCTGAATTTGGGTTTGTAGTCATTGCCTGGTAAAGTAAAAGAAGGATCAGGGCTGCTAAGTGAATTTTCTGGTCTATAAAATCTCTTGTATCCAACCAGCATCAAAACCTCAAGAATATGAAATGTGCAGCGAACAGATCTGAGAGGCTGTAAACAGCAGGTCTTTTTTATATAAATTACTGACACCATTAATTATCTATATAGTTCCGGGTTATGTTATTGTGTTGATCAATTAATTGGCTAATTGGTATAGCTCTAATATTGGGAGGTATTTTCTAAAGATTTGTGAATCTCCTTTTATCACCAAACAGTCAAGTTATTCTTCTTTTTTATTTTTATTTTTTTATTTAGTGTTTTGCCTGTTGTTTTCACGCTTTTAATTGGCAAATAAAACTCCATCAACACACATGTCAGTGCAGGAACTCCTGTGCTGTGTCCATTTTTGCTTAGTTAAAGAAACAAGAGGAAAGATGCACACAGAAACTAATCAGCAGTTTTGTTTTTTATTTTGTTCCGACACATCAGCCTTTAATAATTTGGCAGTACATCCATGAAATTGACAAAACAAAAATATAAAAAGGTGCATCTCTAAATATAATGAGTTACATTCCACCGGTGAATATCCTCCATGTGAATACAGCTTGTATCTGTCACATGCAGACCATGAACTCTTCACATTCCTCATAGCCATCAACTAATGTTTCTGTCAGTGACGTAATCATCAGTCAAGCCCTGGGTTTCCTGAATCATCTTTGCCATGTGCAGTTTATGTCCTCTCAGTTGCCACATGTTCCTAAAGTGAGTGTATAGTTTTGTTTTGAATCGTTGATGGTGACAGTGTTAGGTGTTGGAGAGTTTGTGTACAAACTCTTTGCTGTGTCTCTGACGGAGCTGAAGGGCTTTTTTTTTTTTACTGACGCCACACAAGCTTTACTCTCTACAACACTGATATGCACATTTTATAAAGCTGTACTAAAGCATTCATCCCTCAGTTGATGCAGTCTGACAGCAGAGTGTTCAGGGCAGTGGTACTGGTGGTGGTCGGGGTCGGGGTTGGGGCGGGCGGGGGTGGGGGGTCGTGGGGGTTATAATGCTGAGTGCCAAATGACCAGAGACTGTCTGATGGACGATGTTAATAGTTTATACAGTGATTTAGTAGTTTTGTACAAGATGAGAAGGAGAGCAGGGGCTGTTGGGAAACATCGAAAATAAAATAAAAAACCCTGAAAAACCTGATACTTCTGTATGTCCTGTCCTCTGTAATGTGTGTGTGTGTGTGTGTGAGAGAGAGAGAGTGCGTGAGAGAGAGAACCAATGCAGATTTGTCTATATGGGTGAACTGGTGTATTAATAAGGTGGAAGTATACCGGGCCCTGGTAACTGCATTCTGTCAGTCCCCCAACTCCACCTCTGCCCCTGAATAGAGATAAATCATAAAATTATTATTATGGGAAAAGTTAGAATAAATGAAATAAAAATCATTCTGAACGATTTTAATGGTTTGATATAAACTTTTGCTCAGTGCTTCCCCTGCCTGTCAAATGTCATGTTCTTTTTCATAAATGTGGGAATGATAGTCAAAAGCCAAGTAAGAATTATTTTCATGGGGCCCAAAATCCCTAACGGCGCCCCTGCCCACAGTTTTTGTACCAACCTGTGTGATGATCAGGCTCAGGGCACAGCTCAGTGAGAGAGAGACACAGGTTAGGGACTGTCCATCCCACACAATGAGCAACAACTCTTGACTAGTTGATTTATCTCCACGGTAAAAAGAGGGTCAGAGCCTGAGATACAATAGATAATTATTAATTCTTGATTATTTTAATTAGCACATTTTAGATGTGAAACTGTACAGATACCCGCGTGGTTGCATATTTAGCTATATATCAGAGAAATTCTAATATTGAGGAGAAGTGGCACTCTCGTCCACTTCCGGATTTTCAATTCACGTCTTTGTCCACGTGGGGCGCTCGCAGGCGAGTGCAGAATGAATGGGTGCCAATGGGGAGACACCCCTAAAAATCCACTTTTCTCTGGAAATAATTTTTTGTCAAGTAATTTGACTATTATTTTCAAAAGGGGGGAGCAATAAAATGTACTTCGCCGAATATTGGATTTTTAGAGTTCAGTTATCTGTTCTAAAAAGCTGTTCAAAAAATCATGATGACGTCACAGTCAGTGGTGCTGCTTTACGGTCATTTCTGAGTCACCTCAGAGCACGATGACAGTCCGTAATGGATGTATGCGTATGCAGTCCGTCCAGCCCGCCGAAGTAACCATGTTATACCGTTATACAACATTATAATAAAAAAACATTTAATGCAGACGATCCGTTCATTGTAAAACATCTATTTATTGATGTGCATGTAGTGAACGTATGGGTACAGAGGAGCCTCCAGGCAGCAATGAAGCTTCACTTTTCATTCAAACCATAAACTAATGCTACTGCCACAATTGTTAGATTTCATCAATGAGACCAACATTCATCTCCTAAAAAGAATTAAACCAGCCGGTGGTTAACCTCTAAAATCCTACGGGTAAGTTAATTAGCGACTGTTTTCTCGGCCGGGATCGACACCGGAGCTATAGCCGGCCGAGCACGTCAGCAGACCGGCTGCTGCCGCTGTGCTGTCCCGGTCATTGCTCCACAGGTGGAGCTTCACTTCGAAGCAGACTTGTAAACAGCCGTCATAAACTGACCGCATCCTGGGATCTAAACAGTTACCTTATCGCTTGAAAATAATATTAAAAGTTAAAGCAGAAGTAAGTGATATATTTGTGTTAATATAAGTCTTAAATAGTTATATCTTCCGACAGCAATCACTTACATAGAGTGTTTGGACCAAAACACGGGTCTGTCAGTCACTCTGCTCTGCTCTGAGCCGAGGAGAAAACATTTATCGTATCCTACAGTTTTTATCCAATGAGGAGAGAGAACGGCATGCAGGGCTGTGTGTGCAGCCAAGGAACGCCGTGAATGTGGCGACGTAGGGACGAGGACTGTTATGGTGCGTTCAAGGAAACAACCGTGAAGTGGTACCAGTTCGATCTGGTACGAGTTCACCGGTCGGAAGTTACGAGTGGCTGTTATAGTGACTTTCACCGGTAAAACAGGTCGGAGAAACACGAGTGGGTTGCCTGGAACGCTACAAAGTCGTAAGTTGTGACTTGAAGCTGTAATTTACGATTTCAAAAGCCTGCCTGGAACGCAGCATTAGCGAAAACGACCGGACCACTTACTTCTGCTTTAATAAAGTGCATAATAACAGCATTACAGAAGGAAACAAAACAGCTTTTAGCCGGTTTTACAGCGATTGTGTCATCCGGTGGGATCTCTGGTCGTAAACCGTCGCAAATCCGTCACTGACCAATCAGCATCCATAGCAAAATGCTAGCGTTTCATAGCCAACAACAGCCCAACCTGTAGGAAATCTAAAGGACAAAACTTCTCAACGATTTCACTTTTAACCTATAATCCATGTCGAACTTTCCGAAAATACAACAATATTTGAGGTTTTTTGACTATTACCAGGTGAAAGGGACAAATTTAGCCTTCTAGCCCCATAGGGCTCCATTCATTCTGCACTCGCCCGCGAGCGCCCCTAGTGGAATTCTAGTGGAACTGCAACCAAGTTCGATACAATGGGGCTTATGGAGAGTGGCTCGTCGTAGACCGGCTCTGTATATCCACCTTTTTCCGAACGTCAAAAAACGTGCCTGTTTTGCCGGTTTTGCTCTTCCGGTGGAATTTTATGTTTACGTTTCCATGGTTTCGGTAGTCGCGGTAAATGCATGTATTTCTTCTTTTTTTTTTTTCAATGAAAATCTGTAAAACGCATGTATCATCACACCAGCTTTTAACAGTGGATATCACACAAATTGACATCCGTGTTAAAAGCCAGCATTAATAGATCCATGCGTTTACCGCAACTATGACAACGACTGAAAACCTTGGAAACGTAAACGTACAATTCCACCAAACCGGCAAAACTGGCTTCCGGTTTTGCCCATAGCGTTCTAAAGAAACTTGTGGATATTTATTCATTGCGCCGAGAAAAAGGAAGCGCGCTGTCGCTACCCGATCTGCGATGCTACCCGATCTGCGACAAAACTGATCTGCGCATGCGCAGACCGGCCGCCATCTTGGACGGCTGCCTACGGCAACTCCACTTGGACAAACTTCATTTAGGCACTGCCCGATTTGCGTACAAGCGGAGGTTTAAGTCTGCTTAAAGTCCTGTTAATTTATAATAAGGTACTGTGAAAATAATTTAAAAAAAACAAAAACCGAGGACGTCCGTCACAAGACAGCCGCGGCAGACTCGTTTATTTAGTGAGGGTTGTGATTGTTTGTGGTTGTCATGGTGATGAGGCCGGCGAGAGTAAACACAAAGTCCGCCTCTGTTCCTGTTTTCTGAGCATTAAGATCCATACCACCACAACGAACCATCAATTTACATTACTAATAAAGTTTGTTTTTCAAAAATAAAAAGATAAACCGTCTCTGGGGACGCACATAGGGCACAGAGATAGGGCAGTGATCCTAAGACCTAAGTCAATTCAACTAAGTTTGTCCAAGTGGAATTGCCGTACGTGGCTGTCGCAGATCGGGTAGCATCGCAGATCGGGTAGCGACACGCGCTCCTCCTCCTCGGGGACGCGGACGCTGTTACGTCAGACGTTACTATTCGTTCAAAAGTCTCTGACAGCCAATCAGAAGCGTCCAGGTCACAGGTGAGAAGATGGCTGCCGCGAGGAACGGAAAGAGTGGGCTGCTGGAGAAAGTGAGGATTAAAGTTTTATTGTTGTTGGTTGTCGGCGTTAAATTAAAAACGTTTGTTTCTGTTTTGTAACGGAGGTTAAAGTGTAGGAGCGGACAGGTCCGGGTGGACGCGGTGCGCTCAGTCTGTGCATCGGAGTTGCGGTTAGCAAGCTAAGCTAATGCTAGCTGGCTAAAATGAAATTATATTGTCAATGAGAATGTAAACATAAATGTTGAAAGGCGTCGGTGAGGAGGAGGAGAAGCGATCGTGCAGTTTTGTGCTTGAATGAATGTGTCGGTCCGTGTTCACTCGCGTTGTGTGAAGTGTGAAGCGGCTCTGCTTCCTGTTTCCAGCTGTTAAACTCTCCGTCGGCTGCTGCTGCTGCTGCAAACGCTGAACCAAACTCTGCACAGAAATCAGGCGACTGACGTTTGTTGTTTGTTCTGCTTAGTCGCACAGATGATACAGCAGTGTTTCATATTGGCGAAAGCTTTAATTAACGTTACCCGACCTCAATTTGGGATCAGAGCTGCATGGTCCATCTGTCTGCTACATGATCTGCTCGTGCAACACACGTCTGTTTGAATGATATCGAAACCAGTGCGGGAGACGTCGTTCAGTGGGAACTTCAATCTAGTCTGTTTTATTTAGATTTCCCCCCACTCATCTCTGTTATCAAGAGCCGGGCGACGGAGCTCGGATCACATCCGGTGACAGATGCAAAACTCCCCTCGTGTTTCTGGTACACTGCAAGTCAATCTGCCTCTGTTGTGGTGTGCTGACGTGTCTGTGTGAAAGTCAGGATGTCCAGGTTGTACTGATGCTCTACAGTAGTTTATTAGACTGTGTGATCATTGTGGAGAATATAATGTGGTGGTGTTATGTTTCCACGCTATGTCAACACAAATAGCACTGCTACTGGACTGGCACTGGACTGTTGCTAAGCAACACAAACAGGTTAGCTCAGGTGTGAGCTGAAGTATCCAGGCCTTTACTTGCGTCATAGTGCAATCATATGGACAGATGTTGCTTATGATTATGATTTCAGTGCTGATGGTGATTTCTGCTTCATTTTCACTGTATTCTGTATAAAATATATGATGTGTTTTTGTTGTTGTACCAAACAAACAAGTCCCTTTAGATCTTGAAATATGATTTGCTGACATATGACATTTCATGTTGCTTATACGAATGCACAAAAATGTGGTGTCCTTTACCGTAATCAGAACAGTGCAGCTGGATATTGCACTTAATTAAAATATTATTTATTTTTTGTTGTTCAAAGTGTGTCTTAGGTCTTAGATACATTTAATTTATTATTATCAATGTTCAGTATAACACGTTAACAGGATGATACATGTAGCTAAATGTCCCAATGTCTATCTGCACTCAAAAACTGCCTCCATTCCTACTAAATTAGTTGGTCAGACAGTGTGTTGTATAAAAATAATAACTGTTGTCTTTTCCAGGTTGATGATGTAGAGTTTACATTAATCTGAAATTTAAACACAAAGAGCTTTGGACTTTGAAACAATGTTTTACTAAATGCCCAAACATCAACTGGTAACTTGATTAGTAAACAGTGATCAAGCTGATGTCGGTTATAATTAGGTATCGATTGTGTGTTTCAGTGGAGGATCGATGAGAAACCTGTGAAGATTGATAAATGGGATGGAGCTGCTGTGAAGAACTCTCTGGATGATGCCGCCAAAAAGGTTTTTATTTTTACTCTTAACTCAGTTGGTGCATGTGATAAACACTCAGTGAAGAACCAGTGTGTGATTAGAGCCATCGAGTGGTGAGGTGGCAGATTGCAACCAAATGAATACATGTTTTAGAGAAGTTGCAATCACCAGGTTGTGCAGTTTGTTGTTTCTGGACTTGACTGTGAACCAACCTGCACCTTATCCCCTAACCCCGTTGTCTTGCTGCTGCGCCCCCTGCAGGTGCTGTTGGAGAAGTACGGGTATGTGGAGAACTTCGGGCTGGTGGACGGTCGGCTGTTGATCTGTACTATTTCCTGTCTATTTGCCATGTTGGCTCTGGTCTGGGATTACCTGCACCCGTTCCCTGAGTCCAGACCGGTCCTCGCTTGCTGTGTCATCTCATATCCTTTAAGTTGAACAGGAAGTTGACCTGAGTTCACCTGGTCTGCAGCAGAGCCGTTAGAGTCACTTATAGCAGAGTTAAAACCAGTGTTGTCTCAGAACCGGGACAAGTTCAAGTGCACTGTGTTTTATGTTTGGTGGTTCCTTAACTCATCCTCCTTCACGTACTTCATCATGATGGGCATCCTGACTCTGTACACCTCATACAAAGAGAAGAACATCTTCCTGGTGGCCCTGCAGAAAGATCCAGCTGGAATGGATCCTGACCACATCTGGCAGCTCGCCTCCTCTCTTAAACGGTCAGTCTCTCCCTCCAGCATCTCACTCTCCTTAATCTGCCCTCTATTCCACTGCACATAGTGAATGAGCAGGTTAGAAATTAAATATGTAGAATATTTTCTAACAACACTGGATACAGGATGTTGGAGTTAAGAGTAGTGCTTGGCTACCTACTGTTGAGAAGTGTCTCTTCCTGACCCATGAGGTTTTGGAGTTTCTTTACCAGTCATTGCGCTTAAATTAAATAACTTTAGATTAAATAACTGAGCACAAAAGCAAGTTACTAGCACAACAGCTAATATAGATGATCCTCTCACTTTCTGTATGATGATCATTTTACAGTAAAAATATGTGAAACAAGCACAAGACATATTGACCACGTGATCTAGACAGTTACCAGGTTTATCATACTTACTGTAAAAAAAGGAGACAAAAACAAACCTTGATTGAAACATTTGTCAGGTGTGGACAGAACAGTCTGTTGTTATATTCAATAAAGTTACGAACTCTTTGCTTCACTTCTCCATTATACACACTGCCTGAAATCAGTGGCTTGGTCTGGTTTTTGTCTGTATACAGTCAAAAGCGTCTTTAGTCGTAGGCCTGAGTAAAGATTATCATCTAGTCTGGACAGCAGTGACCTGGGGCTGACGTTCACTCCTGACTGTGTTTCTGTTTCCAGGTTTGATGACCAGTACACTCTCGGAGTTTCCTTCACTGATGGGAAGTCAAGGAACTGCAGGGAAGCAGAGTTCACCGAGTCTGTATCGGCGTTCTTCGACGAGAACGGGACACTGGTGATGGACCAGTTTGAAAAGTCTGTGTCCAAACTCCACGACACACTGGCCACAGAAAAGAAAACCAAATAAGACGGGAAGCAGTCCACCAGACCACCACCAGTTTTATTTTGATACTGAAGGAAGATCAGAGTGTTTCCCTCCTGTCAGCCGGTTCACTGGTTTCACGTCTTTCCTCTAACTGACCTGCACAGATAATCGATCAGAGCAGCTTCTCACAGTTTGGTTCAAATTCTCTCATCTTTTTTTAAAATTTAGTCTCATAAATTTGTCGACATGAATGAGGCCGCTTGTTGTCTGTGTTTGGCTCCTGACATTTAATGACACACAAGTATTTATACATGCGGACATGAGTTCAAACACAAAACAGCCTCCTGTGCTGAATTAATCAGCTAATCAATACAATTCACCAAATCACCAGGTTGTGATTCTCCTGAATTAGCAGCTCACTGTTTTTATTTTGACCCGTTTGACTCTCAGAGCTAAAAGTGTGAACACCTCAGTATCTGTCTTTGTTATCTTTGTCGGGTCATGACGAAACAATGAAGTTCAACTGCTTCTGTAATCGTAAGCATTTTATTACTTCAGTGTCTTTTTTTTTTAATGGTTTACAGCTGTGACATGAGCGTGGTCTGTTATTATGAGATACTGACAGTACAGAGATGAACTGAGCTCTGTAGATGTGTGTCCTCCAGGATTCGGTCTCTGCACGGTGATTTTCATAAAACGGAAACTAGTGAACAACCTGAGGAGGGAAACTGAACCCGACAAGCTCAACATGATGCCTGTGGTCCCATCAGAGCTTTTCCCCTTCTTTCTCACAACGGTTTTTCTTTGATCATAATGGTCATTCGTCAGTTTGATCACTTTTTTGAAATATTAAAATCTACATCTCTGTTGAACATAAGGACCATTATTGATCTGATGAAGTGTTTGAGTCTGAACACGTCACATATTGTTTCCATTCGTCCCTCAGATCATCACCAATTTGTCATTAGTTCTTTTGTCTTTTTACGGTTTAAACATGTAGGAGTATTGAGCAGCCGACTGAATGATCAGTTTGATAAGTGTTTACACTTGTTTTTCCCCCCCGAGTTAATCTTTTAATCAGTATTTCTGTAAGAAGGCTGGAAGAACGTTTGAGCTCCACAGCAGCTTTATATAAGGTTGACGCTTGTCGGCTCCATCCTGCTTCACGCTGTCAACTGTTATGCTCCACTTTTCTAATACGTATATTGTAACATCAGTCAGGCTTCTTGTTTGTCGCCTCTCCAGATGTGACATGTCACTGAATGGGGATGGGGCCATGTGAGGAGTTTGCATCTTCTCTTCATTCTCCAGCTTCCTCCCACAGTCCAAACACACACATCATGTTAATTGGCAACTCATTAAGTGGCCATAGGTGTGAGTGTGTGAGGTTGTTCCTCTCAACATGTCGGACCCATGACAGACTGGGTGTACTGCGGACTCGCCCTGTGGTCAGTGACCCTGCAGGGATGAGCCCATCTAGGATAGATGAACCAGCAACAGCATCATCAGGTGTCATCACTGAGAAAACAAAGTAGAAAAAGAAAAATAGACGTCCCACCCTCCTATCAGTGATGCATCATCAACATGTAGCACTGAGGCCAGCAGGGCTGTGTAGATCCCAGTGATGTTAAAACAGTGGATCCAGACATCGTTATGTTAGTCTTCAACCCCCCCCCCCTCAGATGGACATGATGCTGCCTTATAACAGGAAGTGGACTGATTGTCGACCAAACTTTTATTTTGAATGTTTTGTATCATTGTGTCAGAGCCTTATTGTTTGTAACTGTCAGCGAAAACATTAAAGATGGAGATTGTTACCAACAGAACGAGGACGACCAGTTTATTGTCGTGGGGAAACCAATCGCTCCTAATTTTTGAGTGCTCCTGAATTATGATCTTTATGTTAAATGAATGAAAGGGAACAGAGCGAGCTGAGGTGCAGGATTAGTGACTTTTTATCACTAGACAAGTATTTTTCCTGTGTAGTTTTTGAGTAATCCCTCACTAATGAGAAAAACAATGTTATTTTGCAGTTTTTGATTTGGGATAAAAACAATTCCAAAAGTAGTTAATGAACCTTATGTATGTTATTTATGTAACCTTAGTATTCTTGTACTTAAATTGCAGTGACTGCAGTAGGACCACAGGTCATCCAGCAGAGGGAGCACTGGCAGCAGTAAACCAGGTCATAATTAAAGGGATATTAGCATTTTTTAAAAAGTAGTCAGCAGTAGTTGGTTAGGTCCAAATAAAAACTGTTTTTCCTGCACTTTGAAAACTATATTATAGCGAACAATGGAACTGTGTTTTTTTTGTTGTTGGTAAAACCTCTTTTAGGCCACGAAAATAGACCGTTTCTTTGGGTCCATTCACAACAATGTATGTTGTAAATCTCTGGGCAGGGCTATGGGCTGGCGTTGCTAATGGGAGGAGTGCAGAGAGTCAGCTACTGCAATTTAAGTACTTATTTGTAGATCATACGACCCCACTTTTAAAAAATGCTACTATCCCTTTAAAGGTAGGGTCTGGAGTTTTGTGCCTAAAAATAAACATTAGACTTTTACAAATGAAATCAGTCTGAATCATCACCTATGGGCTCCTACTAGGAGCCCATAGGTGATGATTCAGACTAGTAGTCCTGTGTGGTGGGGGCTCTGTCTGCAGCCCCTCCTCCCCCTGCCTGTATTTTGTTTTTTTGCTTTGTTTTGTTCATGTTTTGCTGTGCACGTGGACGTTTCTAGGTGGAGCTAGAGAGTCGCAAATGAGCAGAGACACCTTTGGTGAGAGAGTCTGTGTCATCCTCCAGCCAATGACGGAGCTCAGGTGAAGCTACCTGCAGCAGGAGGCTCAGGCCTGTTAGCTGTGCTAGCTGTCTGATGCTACTGAGTCTCTGTCTCTCTCAGCAGCAGAAGTCAGGACAACAAAGAACAATAAATACAGTCTGAGTGAAGCGCTGGAGCCGCGGACCGATCCCCGACCATCACCGACACTGGTAACAAGTATTAGGACCATATTAGTGAGCTAGCGCGATGCTAACGTCGGCTAGCGCTCGCGGTTAGCATCCGCGGCTAACACCCGCTAGTTCACCAATGGCATGACAACATACACGGAGACTCCCAGTGTTTGAGAATTCCTTTCCTTTGGTCATGACAACTGTTGCTATCAGAAGCAGGAGGGGCTGAGTTTCGGGAGCATACCACGGCTCCAGCCGACAGCTCATTTCTTTCATTCTGCATTAAGGTTAGGTTTAGGGTTTAGGGCCTTTGGTCATGACAACTGTTGCTGTCAGAAGCAGGAGGGGCAGAGTTTCAATGTTTTGTTTACAAACTGCAAGGAACAAAACTCCAGACCCTATAGACTGAAAACTGGGACTCTACCAGCAAATAAACTAATTACAGAATCTGCTTCTAATAATATTAATTAGAGTGAAACATGTAAAAGCTCCTCACAGACATATTGAAATCCACTGGGACAGGAACCTGCACAGTCCAAAACTCTACATTACTTCTGAAAACCACTGACATCTTGCTTTCAATCTGAAGTTAATTCCCATCGATTCCTGTGCAAAGAGCTCCTAAGGCAAAAGGTAGAGGGGGATCACAAAAGACAACACTATAAATACAGAAAGTTAAAAGTACACATAGCCAACAGTGACATAGGCCTACAACATAGTGACACAAGGCGTCCATAGAAAAGAACAGCACGGTACAACCCTCTCCTCTGAACCTAAGACCATTAATTCTTTAGTTAGGCCTACTCAGTAATAAACAAGAGTCAGAGCAGCTGTAACTCAGTTGATCTCACACTGACCAACCAATCACGAGTACTGAAGCACAAATACAGCTCTTTTTCTTGTCCACAGAGGGGCAGTGTCTGTCTACCCAGGGGCGAGGCCAATGGTGGGGGCGTGGTCAATCGTCAGGTCAGTGTGTGTGTGTGTGCGTGGGGAGGGGGGTGAGACGTGATCAGATGTGTGTGAGAGAGGCAGAGTGTGAGAGTGTTGCTGTCTCTTGGCCATGGCCTGTCTGATGGCCGCCTGGTCCATCCACAACCCCACCGTCACCAACTCCATCATAATGGTGAGTACTGAGGACAGACTGGACTCAAACTGGAAACATACTGGAAACAGGACGTTGACATGTAGTGGAGACACAGGCAGAGAAGGCAAATGTGAGATTTGTGTTATTATTGAGCTTTGACACAATGAAGACAGTTAACAGGTGTAGGAGACATAGTGGACAACGAGTGGAAATACAAACTGGAGTTATGCTGGAAATTAGGTGGACTAATGGTGGACACAGAGTAGATGAAACAGTTTAGTGACGTAAGGACACAGTTCAGACATGATGGACAGTAAATGGAGACATCTAAACGTGTTACACTGATGGTTTATGGATCTTCTTCACCTCTTCAAGAGCCTCATGCTACACTCTCGCATGGCAACAGAAGGAACCAGGAATCGAACTACTGGTTACCTGATAACACCTCTCTACCATCTGAGCCACAAGAGACGCACACCACAGACGGACACAGTGGACGACAAGTGTCCGTGTGTCTGTTCTGGCTGCCTTGCTTTTAGTGATGTAACAGTGATCAGTTGATGTGTGCATTGATACTGTGCTTGGTTAATGATGATGGTGATGGTGATGATGATGTTGGGTCAGGCTGTTTTTCAGCCTGCTGGCTAAGCTGTGCTCTGTCCTGCAGATTAGTGTCCCATATGGAGCAGGCTGCTCACACGCTGTCCCATATACACAACAACAGACAGCCAGTTGACGGCTAATCTGTGCACATCACTGCTCTGCATCTGCTGACGCTCCACACCAGCACAGTCCTGTGATGCACAGAGCCGGTGGATGACACGCTCCTTGTGAAAAAGACGCCAACCTGTGCAACTCGTGCACGTGTCAGTTCAGAAGCTACAGTCAATGATGAGCACTGAGCGTGTCTCCTGTGAGGTAGTTGTGTGTTTCTACAAACATGGATGTAGAGCAGCTCATTGCAGGTCTTCACTGTGTGTGCATGAGGCCATACTTCCCACCTGCCCGAGTTTGCTGTCACACCTGAACACCACCTGCTGCTCAACCTGGAGCCAGCAGAGCACTGACTTCTGGATTAAACCTGCAGCTTCATGATCTTCATGTCTCTTTCTTTAGTTACTGAGCTGTGCAGCAGCATGTAGGTTACAGTCAGATGGTGTTGTTGGAGGGTTAAGACTCAAAACAACACATAGTTGCTGATTTATTTCCTAACAGTCTACTTGTGGCTCTGGACTGTATAGAAACTTGGTGGTTCAGCAACCAGCTTCTTCAGTCTGTGTCCTTGGGCAAAATACTGAACCACCCATTGCCTCAGGCGGCTGGATGTGGTGTATGTACTTGTCCTAGTTGTATAGTGGCCAGGAAGACAAGTAAAGCTCTATAAAACTACCAAGTGCATAACCGATGACCTGATTGTTGACTTCGACCTGCAGCAGAGTTGTGTTTGATGAGAGCCTGGTCTGGTCAGGTGAACATCAAAGTCCTTGTGGCTTCTGGGTTGTCAGATGATCTTTAAAGTTCAGACTCTCACCTCAGCTTCTGATCTCACCTTCAGAACACAAACGGGCCCCCGGACCTGATGTTGGACCCCCGGACGGTGTGTGTTTGTATGGACGAGGTGGTCAGCAAGCGGCCGGCGGGCAGCCAGCAGACACCGCTGCTGCAGGGACACCTGAAGAAGGTGGACAACAACCTGACGGAGGCCCAGAGGTTCTCTTCGCTACCACGGAGACCGGCGGTCAACATCGAGTTCAAAGACGTCTCCTACTCCATCAGAGAGGGCCCCTGGTGGAGGAGGAAAGGTATCGAACCACATCTGACTCTCAATCCACTGTAGATCCACTGATTTTGAAGCCTGCACATCACATCTGGTTCTAGTTCTAGTCATGCTATTTGAGCTGAAGCACAGCAGCAGCCACAGCACAATGACATCACACACTGCTCTGGTTATTGTTATGTTATTATTGTGTGTGTCTGTGTGTGCGCGTGTGTGTGTGCCAAAACTGGTCCAGATGTGGAAGTAGGATCCAAGAGTTATCCTGTATGGGCCAGATTTGGGTCAAGGAGCCAGGTGTATACTGTGCCAGACGAAAGCAAGCACGTATGCCCTACGTATGGGCTGGATTTATTTTGCTGCCTGGAAAACAGTGAAGCCAAATTAAATGATTAAACGGTGTCTGTTCATTTGATGCTCTGACCTACTTTAACTTGACAAAACAAGCCTTGGTCCTCTGTGTGAACAAGGTGAATCTAAATCCTGGACACTGAGCATCAGGTCCGATGTCCACTGTCCCTCTGCAGATACAGTGTGGAGTGCTTAATTTACAGCTGGGTGTTTGTTTCAATCTTTTAACATTACGGCCACAGAGACTGACTTCCTCTTCACTCTGACCAGTCTCGTCCAGCACCTGGAACACAAACAGAACCGACGGACCAATCACAGGTGTTATTTTCACTATGTCTCTGATCCTATTGGTCTATGCACTGTGAGACTTCCCTCTTTTTTACCAGCATCTGTTTTTGAGAAAAAGAAAAAGAATCAGAGGCACGTAAAGTCTTTATCAGTGTGTGCTTCATCTCTACTTTGTCTGAGCTCATCATCGCCCACGACGAGCACTGTTGGACAGAGTTTGTATCCGCTCCGTATCTGCACTGACGATGCTGGAGATGCTGTGAACTGGTTGTCACTCATTAAGCTCCTGCAGGTTAAGCAGACATCAGGTTACTATCAGTCAGCAGAGTGTGGTAGCTTCAGTTTTAACCCTCCACCTGCGTCTCTCCCCTGTCATAGAGTTGACAGGAAACTCCTCAGTCTTCAGTCTGTGAGAGGAGGAAACCTCAGCCTCTCATCCACTGTTCCCATGGTGCAGCTGTCATGTCTGTCCAGCCTCACACTACTTTGATAATGTCACAGACTGGAAGGAGGAAGTAAAACCTTTTAACCCGGTCCCTCTCGACTCAGCCAACAGCGGCTTGTTGGTTTAGATCATAACAGCCTTAAGGTCAGTGTGCTCTGCGCCAAGAGAACACACAAGATGCTTTCACACACGGCAACAGGCACCACAAGCAACAGTTTATTATTATCAGAGTCTGATGGGGATGCTCTCTCTTTCTCTCTCCCTGTGTGTGTGTGTGTGTGTGTGTGGATTACCAGGCTGTAATCTGTTAATCTCAGTCAGGGTCCCCTGCTGTAAATAGCTGCAGGTCAGATTAGAAGCAGCTCTGTGTCTCACCGCTGAGAAAATAAAACACAAACATGAAGACGACAGCAGAAACACCAGCAGCTGTCAGTGACTGATGATGACTGATGCTTCGCTGAGACCCCAGACCCACAGGGACGCTCCACTGGCTCACCTGGTGGAACAGCTGCCATGTAGACTTGGCGGCATGTTGTCCACTTTCTCTCCCTCTACCTACCCACCTGTCCTTCTCCACTGTCCTGTCCAAATACAGGCAGAAATGAAAATTTGAAAACACACACCTTACAGCCAGGTACACACACATGCAGATTCTCTCACATCAGGTGTCCTTTGATGTGATTAATCCCCTGGTCATTCATTGATCTGACTGATGATTGGTCACATCTGTCGTCTGATTTCAAACATGTCTGCTGTCAAAGTTATAAATAATACAGAAATATTCAAATGTGTTTGTATTGCTATTTTAGAATTGTTTAAGGATTCTAGAATTGCAATGGAATATAGAAGAGGAAAAAGAATTTGTCAGTTTTAACTCAGGAAGTGAAATGTTTGGCAGAGTGAATGTGGGCAGAAAAGCTTGTATCATGTTTCACCGTTTAAAGACAAAAGGAAGAAAAGACTGAACAACAGAATCTGCTGGAACAAAAAAGTTCAGAAAGATGTGAAACCTGATCTGAACCAGTTTAAAAAGAATTAAACAGCTCAGAGCAGCAGGTAGTACAGGCTACAGCTGGATGAAATCACCACTGTGATCTGATTTGTCTCTGTTATTGGCCTGTTGGTGTCCTGCATTTATTGGTCTGTTATTGGTCTGTTATTGGTCCGTTATTGGTCTGTTGTTTGCCTGTTGTTAGTCTCTATGAGCTGCTGTTTCACTCTCTTGAGTCTATAATGAGATGCTGTCAGCCTCCGACAGATCAGATTCCTCGTTCAGCAGCGTTTTGACTGTTTGTTCTTACAGGGATTAGAAAACAGAGTTTCACTGAGAACACTGTTCAGATGTGAGGACGACCCCTGATCGTGCTGTTGTTACGGTGAAACACCAGAGAAATTATGAAACCCGAAACGCCGAAAAAGGCTTGGATAGGTTATGTAAGATGATGTACAGGTTCTTGGTCCTGATGCATCATGGGTATGTCTCTCAAACAGCTCTAGCTGAGTAACTAACGGTTGGTGAGTGTTAATGAGGTTACTGCAGTTCATTGTCTCTAATCTGTTACGAAGAAGAGCTGTTTCTAGTCACCAAAAAACTTTAGCTGCATGACTGGATGTTCCTGATCGCCGCTGAATGTTTTGCCTGACGGTCAACAGAGAGAAAGAGAGCACCCGTCACCCAACACATCCAATCACAGTTAGTTCTTCCTGTGAGACACCAGCAGGTTGAAGATAGTCTGCTGCTGATTGCCAGGTGACGCATGGAAATCAGAGAAAGCACATAACCAGCTCTCAGATCATGGCTGATTCGCAACACAAAACTCTCCTGGTCTAAGTATGAACCACATCCGGATACACCTCCTGTTACTAAGTGTTTATGGCATGTGATTATATACTCCTGCCTGTTAGCTAGAGACACTGCAGTTTTTCTTCTACCAATAAGTATTACTGTCTGTAAGTATCAGGAGAAGAGCTGAGCCTGACATTAATCCTCAGACAGCATGGAACTTCTCAATCATACACAAATACAGAATCAATATCTGAAGGATTTAAATGATTTGTCTCCCAGATTATATTAATTTATAAGTACTAATACAAGTAGTTGGACACAGTAGAGTAGTGTTAACTGTGACACAGTGACCTAAATACTAAGTGTGTGTATAATGGCACACTGGAAAAATCAAAGACAGTCTCTGCAGTGAAGTGTGTAGCACTGTAGCATAGTCTACTGTGTATTATTACAGTACGGTGTGTATTATTACATTACAGTGCTGTAGTACAGTGTGTTTTTGCAGTACAGTGTGTATCAGTTCAGGAGAGTGTGTGTCAGTGCAGTCGTGTGTGTATCACTGTGTGCATTAGCATCAGTCTGTGTGTGTATCAATGTGTGCAGTGTATGTATCAGTGTCCGTCAGTGCATGTATCAGTGTGTATCAGTGCAGTAGTGTGTATTGATGCATCTCTGTGTGTGTGTGTGTGTGTTGGTCAGTACGTCTACATGACAGTTGAAAAAATCAAATTGTGGCCTTAATGTGTCAGTGTCTGTCAGTGTGTGCGTATCAGTGTGTGTGTCAGTGCAGTAGAGGTTATGGTCGGTCAGAGCAGATTAAATCCGACTCAGTCAGAAAAAATCTGATAATCTCATTAAAGAAAGTTCAGCCTCCATCAGCAGATAAACACTGCAGTGGTTACTGCAGGTTATCCTCACCATCCTCCTCCTCCCTTTTGGTTTCCATGGTAACCCCAATTTGTGTAATTAATGTTATTAATAAAGTAGTGACATTCTTTCTGCGCAGGTGACAAGACGAATGTTTCAGTCTGTTGTCGTTGTGATTTTATTGTTTTAACACAGGAAGCGAGTGAGTGTTTATTCAGACGCATTCTCACACCTTTTGCACAGATCAAACCCCTTCGTACACCTTCGCTTACTGATGATAAATTATAAACAAGTGCTGTGTAAATCGAAATGTAAAGTGACGACTTGGAATGGAACATGTTGGTAGAAATAGTAAATAGAAGATTGAAATGTTTTTCTCATTTACTGTGATACTAGAGAGACTGACACCTGCTCAAACTGCGACTGAAATGAATGTTCAGTTATTTAATTCACAGTTGATCGACCTTCTGAACTTTATTAATCACAATTATGATACATAAGAGACTTAATTTGTCATTTTGGCAAACAGCGAAATGATGTTTGGTAACAGCCAGAGGCCCAGTAACCATAGACAGTTTACATGAGATAAATATAAAGAGTGATCCTCCTCCATCTCGGCTGGTCAACAACATCTCTACCATAAATCCTCTTCAACATATACCAACACTTTGTGCAGAAGAGCAGCAATAAATCAAAACATCCAAATACTTGATGGAAAGCACATTAAAGCCAAATGTAACCACACACAGAACAATGTAGAAAAACTAAAGAGCAGAGAGGTGTGAACAATGTAGGACTGTTGTTAAACAAACTTAAAGACTTGTAACAGACTCTGCTGCGTCCTGGACCTGAGGTATGCGATCACCTGTGACCTGAGCTTTGTCAGCCCGTCACTGAGAATCTGTGTGAATGTGAGCAGATTGAAGTGAAACTTGTCTGAGAGAAAAAACCTTCAAACTCATGTGAAACCTGACCCGCGGGCCTGCGGACAAAGAACTGTTCTGAGACTGGCTGGGAACCTGCTCACCGATTGTTTCTGTTCTGCCTCAGGTTACAAAACTCTGCTCAAAGGGATCTCTGGGAAATTTACCAGCGGGGACCTGGTGGCCATCATGGGGCCCTCAGGAGCCGGAAAGTCCACCCTCATGAATATCCTAGCCGGGTACAGGTGAGTTTTCTCAGCGGTAAAGCATCATCCTACAGAACCAGGAACATGTCGTGTCTGTCCGCTTCATTAAATACTGTGTAGAAAATATGAGAGGATGACCTCGTCTGTGGCACTGCTGCTTCACAACTTATATGTACTACATTAATATACAACTACACTGAATGTGTACTGCTCTTCAAGCTTCATGGTTCAGTCTCTGTTCAGGTGTCAGATCAGCATTATCTCCACAGCACACAATCATGTCTGCTCCACAGCTTTCTGCAGCCTGTTCAACACATAACTAAATGTAAAGATAACTACTCAAGGAAAGGATAGAAAGCTCAGGAAGGTCAGCTGAGGATAGACAAACACATTAGACACTATGACATTAATAACTGAGGATTCAGCAATCTGTTGTCTGTATTGGTGACTATGTAGACTGATCCTGTATCTGTTGTCTGGTCCTTTACCTGTAGACTGATGCTGTATAGTCTGGTCCTGTATCTGTAGTCTGGTTCTGTAACAGTGTGTTCCTGTGTCTTTACAGAGAGACCGGGATGAAGGGGGAGATCCTGATCAACTGTCGGCCCAGAGACCTGCGCTCCTTCAGGAAGGTTTCCTGTTACATCATGCAGGACGACATGCTGCTGCCCCACCTCACAGTACAGGAGGCCATGATGGTACAGATTACAATGATGATGATGATGATGATGATGATGATTTGAGAGTTTTGAGAACGCTGAGAGTTCAGACCAATCCTCCTATCAGGACAGATAATCTATTTCTTCATTGTTTTACTCACTGAAAAGCAACCCACCCCATTGATGTAAATACTGTATTACACCTGAAATGAAACCTGCCTGGTTGCACCTTTTTTTAATCTTTGTTTTGGTTGGTGGTTACACTGGTAACCTTAGCTCTGAACTCATTGACTAACATGCGGTGTAGTGTATAGTATTGTGTAGTGTTGTATTTACCAAGTTTGTATCACAGAGGTCAGAACTGATCCCGTCTCTGTGATCCAGTCCTGTATCGGTGCGGTGGGTTTCAGATGCTGCAGTGAGACATCATCCTCTTCTCTCTACAGGTCTCAGCCAACCTGAAGCTGCAGGAGAAGGCGGAGGCTCGCAGAGAGATGGTGAGTTCCACCTTTGGATAATTCTGGGTCATGTTATTGATTACAGATGTTTAACGACAGTTCTGATCTCTGGTCCTTCTGGTCCTCTGTGTACGCTCAGGTCAGAGAGATTCTGATGGCTCTGGGTTTACTGGAGTGTGCTAAAACCAGGACGTCTCACCTATCGGGGGGTCAGAGGAAAAGACTAGCCATTGCTCTGGAGCTCGTCAACAACCCACCGGTCATGTTCTTTGATGAGCCCACCAGGTCAGAACAAGGACCACAGCTGTGTCAGTGACTAGTCATATGACCAAAATACTCATTGGTTTCTGTCAACGTGTGGTTATTTGATGAAATCTGGTGATGGTCAGTGGTGTAATTGTCTCATTGTTATCTTTGTATCTTAACTTCTGTGTCTCACTTTTATAATTTCTTGAAAAAAAGAGTTTCTTACAAACAATTTTTTAAATGTTGTTTCAGTCTTGTTTTTCTATTTTTGTCTGGAATCCAGTCACAATCAAATATTCTTAATTCTCCTGGTGTGGGGACTTTATCAGACTGGAGAGCATTAAGAACGCTTTTATTTAATGGAGTGAAAAACTGAACAGAAAAACTGACACGTTAAGAGATACAGCAGATTTACAAAACTGTTTGATCACACTGTGCTTTCAGCTGTTTGAAATGATCTTCATCAACTCCCAAAAAACTAAAGTAAATTTGTTATAATCTGACAAAGATGAATGAGCTTCAGTGAATCGCTGTAAGTATCTGGAACAGAAGATTCAAAGATTTGTATTGTCAATCCTCTGTATGAGTGATCCAGAGAATTGACAATAAAAATGAAAACAAAAGATGCCAAGAAGATGTTGGATTTAATGACTTCACTAGTTTTAAAGGAAACTGGGTTATGGTGGACTTTGGTCTTATGGGTCCTCTGGGTGGATGTGGTGGAGGACAGTCGGGGTCTTGTAGGGTTTTTCTGGTCTGAATCAAACTCCCTGAGGTTGGAGTTACAAACCAGGTCCTAGACCTGAACCAACTTCTGGTCTGAGGTCAGACATGGTTGTTCTGTCTGAGTGGATGGTGTCCTATAAGACCAAGTTTACAGACCAGCAGCTCAGGTTGGGACAAGAAGGGTTTTTACACTCAGTGGCTCTCATCATAGTCAGGGTATGACATCCACATGGATCATTGGGAGTCTTGATCCCTCAGCCTCTCTCTGGGATTTTGGTTTCATCCTCAACTCTGCTGGATCCATCTGAGTGATCACATCCTTTTCTAATCATATGTTTTGTGTTACTACTTAACACTGCTGCAGGGAGGCTGATCAGGAACCAGTAGGCGGTGTTTACAGGCCACTGTATCCTGGTTTCTACTGGTGTACTGAAATGGCACACATGTAAACATGTTCAACAACTGGACACATGAGGAACTCAGTCGTTAATAAAAATGTGGAGAACATCTCTGACTGAAACCACCTGTCAGTTACAATGGACAACATTGGCTGAAACACTGACTGTCCTTCCCTGTCTCTGTCTCTTTATTTCACTCCATCTGTCCACATCTCTCTGTGTCCTAGTGGTTTGGACAGCTCCTCCTGTTTCCAGGTGGTGTCTCTGTTGAAAGCTCTGGCTCAGGGAGGACGAACCGTCATCTGCACCATCCACCAACCCAGCGCCAAACTGTTTGAACTGTTTGACAAGGTGATCACAGCACACAACACACACAGGTTCTCCTCACTACACTACGTTATGTTCAGGGACAGAGCTGGACCAGCAAAACCTGTTGGATCGACATGAACCGTGGAACTGTTCTGATCTGTGATGAATGTGACTGGGTGTTTGTTTCAGCTGTACGTCCTGAGTCAGGGTCAGTGTATCTACAGAGGGAAGGTCTCTAGTCTGGTTCCCTACCTGAGAGACCTTGGACTCAACTGCCCCACCTACCACAACCCTGCTGATTTCGGTAAGACCCGCCGCCACCGCGATCAACTGCTATTGGTTCTCCTTGATGTTCTCCGGCTCACTGCTGCATCTCTACCACAGTGATGGAGGTGGCGTCTGGAGAGTATGGTGACCAGACGGTCAGGCTGGTGAAGGCGGTTCAGGACAGGAAGTGTGAGAAGGACTATCAGACGGAGCTTAATGGAGACACACACCACCATCCATTACTGTGGCAGCGCACAGAGGAGGTGAGAATGAGATCTTAGACTCCCAACTTTTCCACAGAGATAAACATGTCTGGTACAAAACCTGGTCTTTCCAGCTAACTCTCCTACATGACAGTTGTCACGCTTAAAGTCAGGCTTAAAGTCAAGTAGAGTTTAGATGATGGCCTGTTTGAGTGTCAGGTTGGTGAGTGTATGCTTTTCACAAACCTGCACAACACATGGTCCACCTCTTTGCCCATTTTTGGATTAGCTTGGAGTTAAGAGTCAGACACTGCCAAGATGGCGACAATGGAGCAGTTCCCTCTGAGCCTCTAAACTGCTCTTTAAAAACCTGGCGTCACAGAGGCTACTGTATGTCCATCTGTGGATGAAGCATCTAACATACGCTGAGACTTTGCTGTACAGTTCATGCTGAACTAATATGATCTTTGACATGTTTTCATTCTCAACAATTTAATTGCATCAAAAACACATATATTTATATGATCAATTAAGTTCAGAAAACCTAATTGAAGCTGTTGCTGTTTATCTATATATCTATACAGTGGAGTTGCACAATCTGATTATTGTGAAGTGCTAAAGTTAAATGCAACAGATTTTCTTTCAGATTCTCATACCTTGGCTCAGGTGACTATTGACCCAAATGGTGAATATATGGGAGTATGAATGACTCTCAGGACTACTCCTAAGATGTCATCTCCCCTAAGATTAAATACCTGGGACTCCTACATAATTTTTTAGAACTGAAGAAGCCTTTCAGATGACACGCAATGTGTCTTCAAAAACTAAGGAGATCCTCTTGTCTTCAACTTTAGCACTTAATTTAACAGCCACTATGACCTGGGTGGCTGAGAACCTACACAGCACACGTAGACTGAGCTCTGTATGAGATCCATATCACTCTGTGAAGGTTCAGCAAAAAGTGGAAATTACAGTTTAGTTTTCTGAGTAGTATCAAAGGTCTCCAACCATCAGAGCCAAGTTTTTACGTCTTAGTGGTGAAGACGTAACTGTGTTTCCCGTCCCCTCAGGAGTCCTCATCATCTGAAGGTTGTCACAGCTTCTCAGCCAGCTGCATGACCCAGTTCTCCATCCTGTTCAGGAGAACCTTCCTCAGCATCCTCAGAGACTCGGTGAGTAACACTTGGCTGTCAGTTACAGGCACTGCCGGAACAGCATTAGTAAATGTTGTCATTGGTTGAGCAGGTGCTGACCCACCTGAGGATCTCGTCTCACATCGGCATCGGCGTTCTGATTGGTCTGCTGTACCTGGGAATAGGGAACGAGGCCAAGAAGGTTCTGAGTAACTCAGGGTTCCTGTTCTTCTCCATGTTGTTCCTCATGTTTGCTGCTCTGATGCCCACAGTGCTCACATGTGAGTGTCCGCATCAACACAATGCTGCTATGAAACATCTGGAACAGCTGCAAAAAATCCATCTACATCTAATCCATGACCGCACAATGGCTCATGTGTAAAGTTATCTTCATTTTAATCAGACCTCTTATGCTGCCATCACCTGGTTTAATGTATTTATTCTCTCACCACTTGTTTGTGTAGTTGTGTGCATGCGTATGTATGTATGTGTTACTTGTGTGTTTATGTTTTAGTTCCTCTGGAGATGGGAGTTTTCCTGAGGGAACACCTGAACTACTGGTACAGTCTGAAGGCCTACTACTTGGCGAAAACCATGGCCGACGTACCCTTTCAGGTGATCCTCACAGAGCAGCTGATCTCCTCTTCCTCCCCCTCCTCCTACCCTCTGTAGGATGAGCATTTGAAAAGTTTCATTGGCTCTTACTAAAGTTTTATGTTATTCGTGTTAAAAAGAGATGATTTGACAGTGATTTCTAGAGTTCAGACTCTGGCTGACTTCAGCACAAACGCTGTCCTTTTATCTCCCCTTTGTTTTTCTCTGTTGTTTACAAGACACATGATTCACTCAACATTGAGTCTGAGCAGGTTTTACTTCACACAAAGGGCCTTGTTAAAAGAAAAAGAACCTAAACAACATAAATCTGAGACCTGTCCTGTGTCCTCTGCCATGCAGGTGGTCTTCCCTGTGGTCTACTGCAGTATTGTGTACTGGATGACTGCTCAGCCTCCGGATGCTGGACGCTTCTTCCTGTTCATGTCTCTGGGGGTCCTGACCTCTCTGGTGGCTCAGAGTCTGGGTCTGCTGATCGGGGCGGCCTCCACCTCACTGCAGGTCGCTTTACCTTTGTCTGAACTCACCTGTGTGATGATGATCTGAAAGTCAGGTGTGTTTGTGAGCTGACTTCACTCAGAAGTGTCTATCCCCTGCAGGTGGCGACGTTTGTGGGTCCGGTCACAGCGATCCCGGTGCTGTTGTTCTCAGGGTTCTTTGTCAGCTTCGACACCATCCCCTGGTACCTGCAGTGGATGTCCTACATCTCCTACGTCAGGTGGGGGCACTGCTCTGTTCCAACACTACAGCTCTGTTTTTTCATTCACACCTCACACCTTTCTAAACGTTGGTGTGTTTCTTCTTTCGCCTGGTTGTGGTTCAGATACGGTTTTGAGGGAGTCATCCTGTCTATCTATGGTCTGGATCGAGAAGATCTTCACTGTGACGAAGATGAGACCTGTCACTTCCAGAAGTCTGAGGCCATCCTGAAGGAGCTGGACATGCTGGATGCCAAACTCTACCTGGACTTCATCGTGCTTGCCATCTTCTTCTTCTCTCTGAGGCTTATCGCTTACTTCATCTTGCGTTACAAGATCAGCGCTGAGCGGTAGACCAGGACTAGGACTATAGCAGGAGGACAACGATGAAGAGTCGCAGAGGAGGAGATGTGAGCGTCCTGCATTTAGGCCAATGTTAGCGTGTAGCTGTGGAGTTTGTCTACATGTGAACACTGAATCTTTGGCTTGCTGTTAAAAAAACAAGATGAAGAAGAGTCAAATCCAGTCCTGCCTGAGGGGACGTCACAGGTCTGCATTTGTGGAATAGATTTGGTTGAAGGTCTCAGTCACTGAGGACAAGGTGAGGACATTCAGGCCCTGCAGGATCACGAGCTGGTCTCCTGATTCCTGAAGGTTTCACTGTGCCACAACCTGGACCATAACAACCTGTCTGGAGAAGACCTGATGTCCAGTTCTCAGAGTGAAACCTGCTCCAGTCAGGACAATGTGATGTGGACAGACTCTCAACGCTCATGATCAGTATATTTTTAAAGAGTCGGAGTCTCAGGTCAGAGACCACATTAAGTTACTGTAGCTCATTGTTGAGGTCAAAGGTGAAAGGACACACCCAGACCACCAGAACACCAGTACCCCATTGTATCTCACTGTTGATGAATAAAGACTTCATATATTTGTCGCCTACAGTAATACTGTTCAGTTTTTTTCTTTTTTTCTTAATGTTTGATCACATAATAAACAGATTCGGAATCAGCACAACCTCCTTGAAAGACGTTTAATTTTTTTACTTCTGCCGTAAAGGATCAGGTACCTATTGGGTACATATTGTATGGTTTACCTCCCTCTTGTGGTGACAGCAGGTTATTGTCTCTGAAGCTAGCTGGATGACCAGCTGATGCTACAAGTAGGACCATGTCCTCTTTTTGTTAAGTGGCAAGCATACACTAACCCATCTGTCATTTAGAGAGCACTCTCCTTCAATTCTATATGACTTCATCCCCAAGCTTAATCCTAATTTCCCTTTAATATCTGATCATTTCTTTGATAAATCGCTAAATGAGCTGAATTGCTGTGGCAACCTGTGTATATTTGTTTACAGTGAAATCCAACAACACTGTGGAACTGCTGATTGAAATGGGCTTTACAAGGTTTAAATGTATCAGTTGATTTCATATTGAAAACAACACACTGTAGTCACCAACAGGCTGTGTGGTCTCTAAACACTACACCTGAAACATGAGAACTGATTTATTGAGGGCCACAAGGGGGCGCTGCTGGAAGTCTATGAACCACACTCAAAGAAAATAAATAGTTTTTGTTTGTTCAATTTCTGTTTACTGTTCATTAATTCTAAAGTAGATTTAATTTAGTTTTACTTTTTCAAAGGGTTTAGTGTTAATTCAGTTCTTGTTAGTTTCAGTGTTAGATTAGTATTATCACAAAATAATGGTCTAAATAATGGCTAATGGTCAAAAGCAAAGATCAAAAAGATAAGAAAAACTGTAACAATTAATCAAACATTAAACCATTTAAACATTTCATCAAACATTAAACCGTTTTGAGACAGTGGTCAACTGAAGGTGGGTAGTCACTGTCCAGAGACAAAAACAACACAACATAAACTGTAGATCTGGGCACAAACAAGTCTAGACCAGGTTCAGCTTGAAGTTACATGTGTAGCTGTAGTTAGAGAGGAGATGATTCAAACTTGTTGACTCATGTTACCTCTGGACCCAGGATGTTTCCTTCATTTAAATATCACTTTGATTATTTTATTGAACATATGTATGCCCCTGATAATGGCTAACATTCTTATGTATATTTGTATACTCCACCAACAGATTTTGGTGGTCAGAGGTCAAAGATCACAGTGACCTGACCCTGGGAATGACCACAGTAACAATAGCTTCCTCCAACAGAGGAAATGATGTCTGTGTTCACAGGACAGAAAGCTGGAAAAAGAATGAGTGAAATGTGACTGATAAAGGTGAACAGACCTCAGTTCTTTAACGTTTTAATTGGTTTAATTATTCATTCATTCATCCATTTGGCTTTGTGTCTAAAAACAAATCAAAGGATGTAAAGTGAACAGCATCTTAGCAAATGACCAGGGGGAGATTTGTTTTGAACATGTCACAAACCCAGACCCACTGCAAAGCTGATAGTGGGCCTGAGGACCATCTCAGTCAGCACCTCTACAGACTTGACACCAAGTCAAAGTTACAATAGCAACCCATAACCCAGCAGGATCTGAACAGCTGCAGAACCCTCATGTTGGACTCATAAACACGGCATTGATTATCAAAATTTATTCTGATCAATGTTATGAACAAAAGTCGACCTCAGAGGCCACAGGATCTCAGCTGCTGAGGGAAGTTAGATCACTTCATTAGTGAAGTCTCTTAGGTCAAAGGTCATCTCATTTTGTCAACATGTTTATCCCTGAGGCATCTTCACATCAGACACAATTTCCACTAATTCCCTCAGAAGCAAATTACAGAGCTGTTTACCAGTGAGACCAGTCAGTCTGAGCAGAGCTTAGCACTGGTCTAACTGCCCCACAGAGGACTGGTAATGACCTCCCCTCAGACCCATCAGCACGGACAACAAGTGATTCACTCCAGCCAACTAAGTTCATTTGAAAACATTTGTTTAATGAAAGAAATTGTACAAGAATAGTTGAACACACTATGTGTTCTTCATGACTGTCCGAGTCTTTCTTTAATAAAGCAAAAATGAAAAACAGCACGCACATCCAAAAAAACATGTTGGGTGAATGCTGGACCAACGCAAGCAAAGCAAGAAAACAAAAAGAAGGGGTCCGCAACCCCATAGGGCTTCGAGCTGACAAGCTCTTCTTCTTCGAAACGTCATGATTTAATTTTTTTTTTTTACACTGGAGCCATATGTTCTTTCTTTAATAAAGCCATATCTGATCCTGTCTTCCTCAGCTCTATGTACCCACATAACATATACATAGTAATACTGTAGTTTACAGTACTGTGAAAAAGTATTTGCCCCCTTCCTGATTTCTTATTTTTTCAAAAACAAAATTATAATACTATATTAATATTAGACAAAGATAACTCAAGTACATAAGAAAAAAAGCTATCAAAAGTAATAAGGGCCTTGCTAAATGATGAACTAACTGTGATAAACAACATTTTCTAGAAATGTGAGTTCAACTTCACTATCCACCCCCAGGCTTGAACACAGCTAGACCTGTTGAATCAAGAGATCAGAGGTTAGTGCGTCTCTGTCTGGGGGTTAGGGGAGGGGAAACAATGCGCTGGTGTGTTTTGAATTTGACTGCAGCAACAATTTTGGCCACATTCTTACATACCACTCCTTTTAGTGTGACAAATATGCAAAATAATTAAGAAATCAGGAATGGGGGGCGGTGTTAAACTCAGTAGGTAGAGCACCCGCCCCATGTGTTGAGGCTACAGTCCTCGCTGCAGGCGGCACCGGTTCGAATCCCGCGTTGGACGGCCCTATACTGCATGTCATTCCCCCCATCTCTGCCTCCCATTTCCTGTCACACTCTCTACTGTCCTGTCAAATAAAGGCATGAAAAGCCAAAAAAAAAAAAGAAATCAGGAAGGGGGCAAATTCTTTTTCACAGCACTGTACTGTATATCACATTACAGCCCCTCTGAAAGCATCTGCACATCACCAAACCTGCTTCATTGGCATTCAGTCACGCTCTCAAGGCTAATTTGGGATTTCGACTGTTTTCACTGGACAGTTTGGCATCAAAGGGAGTGGGTGGCAGATAACATCTACGAAAGGTGCCCAGTTGCACTTGATTGGTGGAACCTATAGGAAATTGGATACCAATTCAGTCCTTCAAATTTGGTGTTTACTAAACTTTTATTTTCTATACTGAATCATTCATTCCAACAGGTTGACATTTTAGCATTTTGTTAGCCACTTAGCATGACCCCTCGCTCTGTGTTCAGACTCATTCAGCTCATACACTTTCTGCTCATGTTCAGTCCAGTTCAGTTTATTTTAAGTGTGAAATCACCATGATGCAACATGGTCTCGATACACTTTACAAAATAAACCACAACAATAATAACACAAATAACATGATCACTCTACACAGACAGATCATGGTAAATGATAGGGATGGGCATTTCGACTAATTTACTAATCGAGTAACCGAAGCTGGTACTAATCGGGTAATCGAGTATGTAATGTTTGGTGTGATGAATAACTTGACAGGACGACCAGGTATTCGTGTCACAGCTAGTCCAACTTTACTTAGCACAGACCATAATACAACATGGCTCTAACCCCGGAAGTCTGTTGTGCCCCCATGTGGTTACCTTTGACCTTAAAGTCACAGTACCAAAACAACAATACATTACATCCCCCTTCTTAAGATTTTTTTTTTTTTTTCTCATTAGCTTAACTTCCTCAATACATGAAGACAGTGTATAACATAATATTAGGCACATTTTGAGCAATGAACAATTTATCACTGAAAATTATATTATGCCCTCTCAAGAGAATAACTTCAGCCCACAGGACTCTAAATAAACAACAAAACAAATCTTAGCCCTTAAGACCTTTAAGGTATAATGAACATCATTAACTCAGTCATACAGTAAACTCAATAGTGTCCATAAGGAACAACATTCTCATTCTCTGAATCTCAGTGGAGTCTTGACCACTCTACCTGACCTAGTTTGATAAGGCTGTGTGAGTGTAGATGAGTCACAAGTGTCCTTGCTTTGAGTTGGTCCTGAAGATTGAGCATGTGAATTTTCCCTGTCAGCCAACAGAGTGTTGTCACAGTCCATATCCACAGTCACATTGCTCTCAGCAGCAGGTGGAAACACTGTCTCGGCCGTTGGTCTGAGGTGTCTCCTGTTACGCCTGAACCTCCTGCCTTCAGGCGTGCAAACCACATATGAACGTGGCTGATCATGTTCTTTCAGAACCACTGCTGGCTTCCATTTGTCCCCAGACTGCATCCTAACATTTTCTCCAGTGTGCAGCGCAGGCAGCGGTTTAGCATGACGATCAAAGTATCTCTTTTGCTTTGCTTGCCTCTCTTTCAGCCCTTTGTGCATACTGAGCGCCCCTTCAGGAGTGAGAAGAGAGGTGGAGGCTGGCAGTTTTGTCTTTAAACGACGCCCCATCAACATCTGGGCAGGAGATAGTCCTACACTCTCCAGTGGTGTATTTCTGTATTCCAGAAGCGCTATGTAGGGGTCACCAGCATCCTTCTGAGACTTCTTGAGTAGCCGTTTAACTGTTTGCACAGTTCTTTCTGCCTGACCGTTGCACTGTGCATGACCTGGGCTTGATGTAAGATGACTGAACTCCCAACTCTCTGCAAAGCTTCTGAATTCCTCGCTTGCATATTGAGGTCCGTTGTCTGAGATTACAATGTCAGGGATCCCATGTCTCGAGAAAATGGACTTCATGGCAGTTATTACACCTTTACTGGTCGTGTTGCTCAGCTTCATGATCTCAGGGTATTTGGAGAAGTAGTCCACACATAGAAGAAACTCTGAACCGTTGCTGTGGAACAGATCAGTGCCGACCTTCTCCCACGGTCTCGTTGGTAAGGGATGTGAGATTAAAGGCTCTTTTTGATTACTGTTCATATTCTCATTGCAGACATCACACTGCGCTACCACCTGTTCAATTTGTGTGGACATGCCTGGCCAGTATAAGACATCTCTGGCCCGTTCTTTGCATTTGACCACACCCAAGTGTGACTCGTGTATCTTATCCAGCATCTGTGGTCTCAGCTGCAGTGGCACGATGAGCTTCTCTGCTTTGAACAGCAGGCCAGAGGCAAAACTGATCTCCTCTCTAAATGTCCAAAATGACTGTATGCTGCCTGGCACAGCAGACCTGTCTCTTGGCCATCCATTCATAGTCATTTTTTTCAGTTCCTGCAGAACAGGATCTTGTGATGTTGCGTCTCTGAACAATTTAAGCTTCTCTTCTGAAATAGGCAACTGTGGTGTGATCCAGTTTACCTGCAGGTCTTCTTCCAGGAGATCCTCTTTGTGTTCATGAAGGTAAGCACGGCTCAATGCGTCTGCTATGTGAAGCTCTTTTCCTGGCTTGTAAGTGACAGACACATTGTATTTCTGAAGACGCAACAGCATTCTTTGTAGCCTCATGGGAGCCTGATGCAGTGGCTTCTTAAAGATGCTTTCCAGTGGTTTGTGATCACTTTCAACCTGTATTTCTCTGCCATAGACGTACTGGTGGAATTTTTCGCATCCGTATACAATGGCTAATAACTCTTTTTCTATCTGTGCATACCTCCGTTGACAGTCTGTGAGTGCTCTCGAACCGTATGCCACAGGTCGCTCATCTTGCAGTATCACAGCTCCGATGCCCTCCGAGCTGGCATCCACAGACAGAGTCACAGCTTTGTTGACATCATAATATTTCAGTGTGGGAGCTCCTGTGATCAGCTTTTTTAGCAGGTCAAAGCTTTGCTGCTGCGCATCTTCCCAGTGCCATTCTGTTTCTCCCTGCAGCAGTCTCCGTAGTGGTGCAGAGATCTCAGACAGATTAGGAATGAATTTAGACAGATATTGCACCATTCCCATAAAGCGCATTAAAGCTTGTTTGTCTTCCGGTGGAGGCATTTGCACAATTGCTCGAATCTTCTCCTCATCAGGCCGTAGTCCATCTGCACTAAGTGTATGTCCAATGTATTTGACCTCTGTCATTCTGAACTTACACTTGTTTTTGTTGAATCTCAGTCCGTTTTCATCTGCCCTCTGCAGCAGACTCAGCAGCCTTTTATCATGTTGTTCAATGGAGTCGCCCCAAACCAGCAGATCATCAATGATGTTGACCACACCGTCCAACCCCTCTACCATCTGTGCCACAGCTCTCTGGAACACCTCGCTGGCAGATGAGATGCCAAAAGGAAGGCGCTTGAATCGGTACCGGCCAATGGGTGTGTTGAAAGTGCACAGTTTGGAGCTCTCTTCATCCAGCTTTATTTGATAAAACCCTTGGTTTGCATCCAGCTCAGAGAAATATTTTGCGTTAGGCATGCGTGATACCACTTCCTCCACAGTGAGAAGTGGGTAATGTTCTCTTCTTATTGCTGTATTAAGATCTTTAGGATCCATGCAAATCCTGATCTTCTGTGGAGTGACAACAGTCACCATGCTGTTCACCCACTGAGTCGGCTCAGACTGCTTTGTGATGACATCTGATTGCTCCATCTTGTGAAGTTGCTCATCAAGAGCAACTGGGATCCTCCTCGGTGCATGTATCACTGGTTTTACATCCGGGTCCAATTTGATGGTGTGTTCACCTGGCAGGCATCCAAGTCCTGTGAAGAGATGCTCATATTCTGTCAGTATGTCATCTGTCTTTTCCATGCTGTACAGTCTCTTTACCATTTTTAATTTTGTACTTGTCTCTCTTCCAAGTATTGCTGGAGCATCTTTCTCTATTATTTCAAAGTCAACCTGATGTTTTTGTCCCTTGTATTTGCATGTGAGTGATGCTCTGCCCAGTGGCTTCATTTTGTGACCTGAGTATGTCACCAGCTTGCAGTGAGATGTACGAAGCTTATTGTCATTTTTTATAGCCTGCAATGTTTTATCTGAAATAACATTACAGTCAGCTCCAGTGTCAATCCGGAATGTCACTTTCTTTTCATTTATTATCAGTTCTTCTGTCCATCTGTCATTGTCACATTGTGCTTTATCAACAGCTCCAACACTTTTTATTTCAATAGTCCCAATGAACATGTCATCATTGTCATCACACTCCTGGCTGCATTCAACAGCATGCATTTTTTGTGATTTCTTTTGGCTGCTTGCACGACACATTTTTGCAAAATGATTTTTCTTTTCACATTTCTTGCACGTTTGTCCATAGGCTGGGCATTTTCGAAGTTCATGCTTATAACCACACCTGTCACAGTTGATTTTTCTTTCACTGGTGGTCACAGGGGTTTCCTTCATGCTGCCGTATTTTTTGTTTACTCTCATTGTGCTTATTTTTTGCACATCAACTTCTTCATGCAACACTTTAATCTGGGTGGACGTCAGTTCACTGGCACGGCACACATCGAGTGCTTTAACAAGCGTCAGGTCGGCTTCTCTGAGCAATCTCGCTCTTACTTGATCATCACGTATTCCACAGACAATTCTGTCACGTATTAGTGAATCACACAGGTCGCCAAATTCACAGTCTTTCGCTTTATTTTTTAGGTCTGTCACATAGGCGTCTATCGTTTCTGACGGGCCTTGGACACGGGTGAAAAACATGTGTCTGATGTATGGCAGGTTTTTCCTGGGCTCACAGTAATCTCGGAACTTCTGCTTCATTGGAGCTATTTTGTTCCTCTCGGCGTCGGCGAAGACGAACGTATTACTCACTTTTATGGCTTCTTCCCCTGCAACATGCAGGAAAGTCGCGCATTGCACCTCTTCTGACTTTTCTGCTACACCGCTGGCAATCGCGAACAGCTCGTAGCGCTGTAGCCACGTCTTCCAATTCTCCGCGAGATTCCCTTGTAGGCTCAAGCTCGGCGGTGGCTTGAAATGTGCCATTGTGCCTTTTCACGTGTTTCCTCTGACACCATGTAATGTTTGGTGTGATGAATAACTTGACAGGACGACCAGGTATTCGTGTCACAGCTAGTCCAACTTTACTTAGCACAGACCATAATACAACATGGCTCTAACCCCGGAAGTCTGTTGTGCCCCCATGTGGTTACCTTTGACCTTAAAGTCACAGTACCAAAACAACAATACATTACAGAGTACTCTAATAAAAATAAAATGACGTCATGTCTGACGGACAAAGCGCAGCCGGTGCATAAATGCGCTCTGTCCGTCAGACAGTCTGCATTACTGACACGCAGCGTCGTCACACAGAATATCAGGTGGATAATAAGAGTAGAGACTGGAGTTTAAGATGCACATATGGGGCAGATGTGCATCTTTATGCCGGGGAATAAATGCGCTGCATGCGCTCTGAGTGCTGAGCGCAGCGCAGCGCGGAGGAGAAAACTTTTTTTTTCTTTTCTTTTTTAAATCATTAGCGGTGCTTATTAGTCCACACTTCATGTTGGTGCCTTCGGTCCTCTCTGCCGCGCATCGTTTCAGGAAATAACAGGGAAGGTTTCAGAGTGTTTGTAAACTGAAAGCTACCAAACTACCAGACCTGACGAGACCACAGATTCTTGTAAAAGGTTTGAAAGTCCGAGGCTCGATCCAAAAACGCTTTTACACAGCAGAAAATCACGTTGCTTGATCCGAAACTGTTTAACACTACAAAAAGCCGAACCAGGGCATGATAATGTAGTCTGATCCGACACTAGACTGCGCTCTGACGTGCCGTTTTTTTTAATCCTCGGGTACCCGAGTAATAAATTCATAACCGAGTAGCAGATTGCTAATCGAGTACTCGAGTACCCGGGTAACCGTGCACATCCCTAGTAAATGATAAGAAAAATACAGACCAAATAGACAAAAACATATAGAGGAAGACAGCTCATGTTGTTAAATTTTCTCATTTCTCTGTCATGTAGTTGTCAAAAACTAGGAAAAGGTTTAGTTGGGGTCATAGTCTAACAAAGAATTTGCTTTGTTTTACTTTACTCTACTTTAAAGGATAACTTTCGTTTTTTACAACCTGGACCTTATTTCTAGCATCAAATACGATCAATTACTCACCCTGACAAGTTTGGTGTCATTTGGAGTCGTTTTGACGAAATTAGCCCCAATCGAGTGGTGCGTATATCCGTATAATGCGAGAACACGGGGCACCCAATGCAGCCTCTAAATAACACATTATCCGCCGCTAAATTTGTTCATTTCGCCAATATTTTGTGATGATACACTAGTGTTATTCCCCTCCGAGCCCGTGGTGGCATGTTAGCAACATCCTGCTCCTCTAGGTTGACCTACTAACCTCTGATATGGATGATGTCATCTCCGGCCGGTGCCCGGCTCGTTCTGATAATAATCATTACGCTTCGGCATTTGGGTCCTTTTTAGCTCAACTAGTCAGAGCTGTAGTGAGGATCCAGGCTGTGGAGAGGAAGCCTGTGGAAGCTGACCGAAACTGAACTTCATCCAGCTGCTCATTTTGTTCTGACAAGTCAGAAACACGCAGAAACGGACCATAGCATTAGCGATAGCAAGCTAGCCGCGTCGCGCCGCCGTCGGAGATGACATCATCCAGGTCAGCGGTTAGTAGGTCAACCTAGAGGAGCAGGATGTTGCTAACATGCCACCACGGACTCAGAGGGGAATAACACTAGTGTATCATCACAAAATATTGGCGAAATGAACGAGATTTGCGGCGGATAATGTGTTATTTAGAGGCTGCATTAGGTGCCCCGTGTTCTCGCATTATACGCGCCGCTCGATTGGGCTAATTTCGTCAAAACGACTCCAAATGACGCCAAACTTGTCAGGGTGAGTAAATGATCGTATTTGATGCTAGAAATAAGGTCCAGGTTGTAAAAAACGAAAGTTATCCTTAAGTGCTTATCAACACATAGAACATACACTTTTGACCTCACCCACTGAATCCACAGTGTTGTAGTCATATTGTAGCAGTGGTCTGCTGGGATCCTGTCTTGTGATATATAACATAGCAGCTGCTGCAGTGACGGGAGTCTGCAGCTCGGTAGGTGACGGTTCCTTCAACAGTCATTGAGGGTGGCGGTTTGATGGTTGGGTTGGTTCATGCTATGTGTGATACTGTGTATGGTTATCTATTCAAAATAAGAAGTCCATGAATCTGTCTCAGTTTCATCACAATCTCTGTCAGTGGGACAAATGATTTTTTGGGGGCAGAAACATATTTTCTACACTGTTTTATCTTGTTAAACTAGAGTGATGCTGAATTCAACTTTATCTTATTTCATCCTTGGAGCTTATTTTCATGTTGGAAACATAAGATACTTGTATTTTGTGATAACTGCTTTGCTTTACTTTGTAATTATTTTTGCCAACTCCTCCCTGATTGTGGTTATCTGTATGAACAGGAGTTTACATGAGCCCATGTACCTGTTTCTGTGCAGCCTGTTTGTAAATGAACTGTATGGTAGTACAGGGCTGTTTCCATTCCTGCTGGTTCAGATCCTCTCTGACATTCACACTGTGTCAGTACCTCTGTGTTACCTGCAGATTTTCTGTTTTTACACTTATGCCACTGTTGAATTTTTAAACTTAGCTGCTATGTCATATGACAGATACCTTGCTATATGTCATCCTCTACAATATAACACATATATGACATCTAACAAGTCAGTTCTTTTTATCTCTGTAATTTGGTTGTACTCTTTTGTTAAAGTTATAACCACAGTATCCTTAAACATCCGTTTGCCTCTTTGTGGAAACATCATCAACAGTTTGTATTGTCATAACTACCTTATAGTGAAGTTGGCCTGTTTTGAAATTGAGGTGAATAATATCTATGGACTGATTGGTGTCGTTCTCACCATCATAGTTCCTCTGCTTCCAATTGTCTTTTCTTACTTGAAGATTCTCAGAGTGTGTTTTTCTGGCTCTAAACAGACCAGACAGAAAGCTGTCAGTACCTGCACACCTCATCTTGCTTCTCTGCTCAACTTTTCTTTTGGTTGCTGCTTTGAAATAGTGCAGAGCAGGTTTGATATGACCAGTTTTCCCAATGTGCTGCGGATTATCCTGTCTCTGTACTTCCTCATCATTCAACCACTTCTGACTCCTATCATGTATGGACTGCAAATGTCTAAATTAAGACAAACGTGCAAACATCTCTTCTTTTTAAAAAATGTCACCTGGTTGTAGAGACACTGTGTAGATAAATAAAGTATTACTGGCTCACCCTGAAGTCTGATGATTAAAAACATGCAGCTGAGTTTGAGAAAACCTGAATGTTGAAATGTTAAAGCCATCTTTCGTTTTTGATCTGAGTTTATAGAAGAAATGAGGCAACAGAGAAACAAGGCTGACAAACTTGTGGAAACACCAGTGCAAAGGCCCCTGAGGTTCAGAAGAAAATGACTTCTTGTACCCCTTTCCCACTGGCCAAAAAAACAGTTTAAACCTGCTAACAATCAGCTTTTGGTGGTCTTTAATTGGCCTGGCTCTGATCAGCTTGCAGTAGGGCCATGGTGTGACTCGGGTCTGCCTGTATCAATTTAAGTCACGTTTTTTGCTCCCTCCAACACTGAGTGACCATCGGGAAAACAATCGAGGGGTCAACAATGGCAGAAATTCTCCTTTAGAGGGATAGCTCACCCTAGAATGAAGTTTAGCTCATTATCTACTCACCCTCATGTCCACTAACGGCTGAGTTACAGGGGGTCTTGGCGTAGCAGTGCATTTCAATGTAACGGTTGCAAGCGGACACCAGCGGTCTTCGTCAAGAAAAACACTGGGACACTGGGAGCTAATGCTACAAACAAGCTTGAAATATGTTTTTTTTTTCGGGACAATTCCACATCTCGGACCTTCAGTCTGTTTATACTAGAATACTGGGAGCTCAAAGGAGTCTACGTGTGATTTGTGGCCAGTTGGTCTAACTCCAAAATCCTCACACTGACAACTAAAGCCACTTATTAGTGGGTCGATGCAGGTTTTTTAAACACAGGTCGACGCGCTAACAATCGGCATTTGGCTCCTTTCCCATTGACCAAAACGAGTCGGATCTGACCCCCGCTAGCAAGCTGCGTGGCCTCCACTTCCACCGCTGCGCGTCTGGTGACGTCTTCACGCTGGGATCACGTTGGTGATATCATAAGTGCGACAGAATTCAGGGAAGTAGACAATGGAGAGCAACATGGAAGCGAGTCAGGCAGTAAACGGTGTTCTTTCTAGTTTTGTACTTTTTTCTTGCCAGTGTTGACCTGTGTTTAAAAAACCCGCATCGACTCGCTAATTTTAGTGGGAAAGTGGCTTTAGTTGTCAGTGTGAGAATTTTTGAGTTAGACCAACTGGCCACAAATCACACGTAGACTTGAGCTCCCAGTATTCTAGTATAAACAGACTGAAAGTCCGTCCTCATGTCCAGTCTGAACTTTATATCTCAGTTATTGCTTCTCTGAGTTTAAAGGATAACTTTTGTTTTTTACAACCTGGACTTTATTTCTAGCATCAAATACGATCATTTACTCACCCTGACAACTTTGGTGTCATTTGGAGTCGTTTTGACGAAATTAGCCCCAATCGAGCGGCGCGTATATCCATATAATGCGAGTACACGGGGCACCCAATGCAGCCTCTAAATAACACATTATCCGCCGCAAAACTCGTTCATTTCGCCAATATTTTGTGATGATACACTAGTGTTATTCCCCTCCGAGCCCGTGGTGGCATGTTAGCAACATCCTGCTCCTCTAGGTTGACCTACTAACCTCTGATCTGGATGATGTCATCTCCGGCCGGTGCCCGGCTCGTTCTGATAATAATCATTACGCTTCGGCATTCGGGTCCTTTTTAGCTCAACTAGTCAGAGCTGTAGTGAGGATCCAGGCTGCGGAGAGGAAGCCTGTGGAAGCTGAACTTCATCCAGCTGCTCATTTTGTTCTGACAAGTCAGAAACATGCAGAAACGGACCATAGCATTAGCGATAGCAAGTTAGCCGAGCCGCACCGCCGTCGGAGATGACATCATCCAGGTCAGAGGTTAGTAGGTCAACCTAGAGGAGCATGTTGCTAACATGCCACCACGGGCTCGGAGGGGAATAACACTAGTGTATCATCACAAAATATTAACGAAATGAATGAGTTTTGCGGCGGATAATGTGTTATTTAGAGGCTGCATTGCGTGCCCCGTGTACTCGCATTATACGGATATACGCGCCGCTCGATTGGGGCTAATTTCGTCAAAACGACTCCAAATGACACCAAAGTTGTCTGGGTGAGTAAATGATCGTATTTGATGCTAGAAATAAGGTCCAGTTTGTAAAAAACTAAAGTTATCCTTTAAGGATCCACCATTTGTCTTTGAAGCACTCAATGGATCAACATCCCAATCATTTGCCTCAAAAACAACTCTATTTAAACTGGATCCGCGCAGCACTGCATTGATATATGACAGTGGCGAAGGGGTTCATTTTATTTGTCCAAAAAGACAAGGGCCTGGTTGAAAGAGGATGTGGGAAAAGAATGATGCACTTGGCCATATTGTGATTTCAATAGTATTTTGATGAATTGCTCAGCCCAGATTAGTGGCCTAAGTAAAACTTTGGCTATTTCCCATTAGGTCGTGCTAAAGCAGTGAGTGAAGTGAATTCTCAGCATTGTTATGGTGATGATGACAGTCATACTGTAGCAGTGGTCTGCTGGGATCCTGTCTTGTGATATATAACATAGCAGCTGCTGCAGTGACAGGAGTCTGCAGCTCAGTAGGTGACGGTTCATTCAACAGTCATTGAGGGTGGGGGTTTGATGGTTGGGTTGGTTCATGCTATGTGTGATACTGTGTATGGTTTAAAGTAAGATGTCCATGAATCTGTCTCAGTTTCAACACAATGTCTGTCAGTGGGACAAATGATTTTTTGGGGGAGCAGAAACATATTTTCTGCACTGTTGTTTTATCTTGTTAAACCATAGTGATGCTGAATTCAACTTTATCTCCTTTACCTTACTTCATCCTTGGAGCTTATTTTCATGTTGGAAACATAAGATACTTGTATTCTGTGATAACTGCTTTGCTTTACTTTGTAATTATTTTTTCTAACTCCTCCCTGATTGTGGTTATCTGTATGAACAGGAGTTTACATGAGCCCATGTACCTGTTTCTGTGCAGCCTGTTTGTAAATGAACTGCATGGTAGTACAGCGCTGTTTCCATTCCTGCTGGTTCAGATCCTCTCTGACATTCACACTGTGTCAGTACCTCTGTGTTACCTGCAGATTTATTGTATTTTGACATATGGAGGTGTAGAATTTTTAAACTTAGCCATCATGTCTTATGACAGATACATTGCTATATGTCATCCTCTACAATATAACACATATATGACATCGAACAAAGCAGTTCTTTTTATCTCTGTAATATGGTTGTACACTTTTCTGAAGGTTGCAGTCACTTTATCCTTAACCATCAGTTTGCCTCTTTGTGGAAACATCATCAACAGTTTGTATTGTCATAACTACCTTATAGTGAAGTTGGCCTGTTCTGACACTAAAGTGAATAATATCCATGGACTGTTCAGTGTCGTTCTCACCATCATGGTTCCTCTGCTTCCAATTGTCTTTTCTTACTTGAAGATTCTCAGAGTGTGTTTTTCTGGCTCTAAACAGACCAGACAGAAAGCTGTCAGTACCTGCACACCTCATCTTGTTTCTCTATTGAACTTTTCTTTTGGTTGCTTCTTTGAAATAGTGCAGAGCAGGTTTGATATGACCAGTGTTCCCATTGTGCTGCGGATTACCCTGTCTCTGCTCATCATTCAACCACTTCTGACTCCTATCATGTATGGACTGCAAATGTCTAAATTAAGACAAACATACAAACATCTCTTCTGTTATAAAATGTCACCTGGTTGTAGAGACACTGTGTAGTAAAAAAAGTATTACTGGCAACAGGTAAATAAGTCTGGCAGACTTGTGGAAACATTAATGCAAAGGTTCCTTAGGTTCCTAAAGTTCTCTCTTGACTTCTTGGCTCTCAGTCTTAGGATTTTGGAGTTAGACCAATTTACTGGATGGTATGGGTGTCAGGTTTTAGAGATCCCAGCTTGTTCTTGTAATAAAAGTGACATTATTACTATGGGGGTATCTTTGTCTCATATACCTGTAATTGCACAGAGGGTGATCTACAAATGTTCCTTGGTTTGCAAACGTGTTTTGCTATCCACAAATACAAATTTCTAAATTGTAATTTGTGTAATAGCTATACCCTGATAAATATTTCCTTATTTTCATGGTTAAGTTAAAATTCACATGAATAACCATTTCATATAAATAAGGGGATAAAATGTATAAATACTCTTTGTTTAAAATGAGTCACTTTAAAGGTTGAATATGTAGAATATTTTTAAAAGCTATATTAAAAAAAAAAAAAAAACATCCACGGTGCGTTTTGAGGTGTACAGAATGAAAGTATTGCTTCTCTCTCTCTCTCTCTATATATATATTTTAGTCTGAATTAATATTTTTAACATTTTTGACGGGCTCGACGGTCGTATGCGTCTGTTTTCAACGAAGCCTTTTCAATAATCAATCTATAATAATAATAGTAGTAATGTTTGATGTAGTTTTTCTCTCTGTCTCTCCCTCTCTCTCTCACACACACACACACACACACGATATAGCCTACCTGCAAACTGAGTAGAGGTGGGGTAGGTGGCAAATTATATCCCTAGGGGTGTCTGGGGGCACCCCCCCAGAAAAAAATTGTGATTTTAAAATGTAAATTAAGCATTCTGGCCTACTCTGAGAAGAAAATAAGGGAAAACAACATTTGGTTAAGATAAGAGGGAATAAAAGCAGATCTGTGGTTCCTTTCATTGTATGGCTGGAGTGTATGAAACTGGTCTAGTGGGGAACTGGGGCTTTTGGCCTGGACCTGGACCAGGACCAGGACCTGGACCTGGACCAGGACCAGGACCAGGACCAGGACCAGGACCAGGACCAGGACCAGGACCAGCCTATTGAGCCTATATGAAAGGACAGAACAGACATGTCCTGTGATGTTTAGCCTTCTATTACAGCCTGATGATACAAGTCAGGTCCTGAAATCTGCGTTTCTCTTAAACATTCTACCATTCGGAGTTTGCAGGTATGGCACACGTACACACACACACACACACACACACACACACACACACACACACACGCACACGCACACGCACACGCACACGCACACACACACACACAGACACAGACACATGCTGCTGCGCTGTCTCTCTCTCCTCTGCTCTCTGGACTGAGATGCCTGGCTGTACTTCTGTGCTACCAGGTCCTCATCTTGATTTTATAGTTTTCAACGGACCGGCCCAACCAGCCGACCGCAGGCGTCAGTTCGAGACGCATTCAGTCCGAAAACATAACTCGGTCAGGTCAGGCTGTGTCTCGGGCTCGCTCTCTCCCTCGCGGATCGACAACTCCCCGTCCTACTGTGCTGTGATCACAGGCTTGAGCAACCGTCCAATCGACACGCAGATAAGCATCTCGCACACCAATGAGAGAGCCTATTGATAAGTGCCAAAGCTCGCCTTTTATTTTATTTTTTGCCAAATTGCTGATTTTGGCGTGAGAATTGTTTGAGTGGCGTGAGAGCGTGAGAGAGGACCTAAAAGCGTGTGACACACGCCAGATGCGTGAGAGTTGGCAACCCTGCGTTGAGCGTTACGTGACACCACGTCATAACATCACGCCAGTCATGTAGCTATCCTGAGCACTGGGGTAGCCATGGTGTAATTCGGGTCTGCCTGTATCAATTTTAGTCGCGTTTTTTTGCTCCCCCCCAACACTGGGTGACCATCGGGAAAACAATTGAGGGGTCAAAAATGGCAGAAATTCTCCTTTAAAGGTGTACAGAAATGGCCGTTTGTTCCGTTTGTCGCGCCGAGTTGTGCCGAGCTGCAACACGACTTTACCCGAGTAAATTTAACGGATTTGATTGGTCGTTACCGAGCGGGCGGGATATTCAAAGATTGGGGCGAGTCCGAGCTCTGTGTGTGTGTGCGTGTTTAGACGTTTGAATGACGGATGACAGATCCAATATCAGTGGCTTTTGAATCGTGAGCAGGCTGACGTACAATCCGTGCGCCTGCATTGTCCAATGAGAAAAAAAAATACAGCACTTTCATCCCGAATTTACTCAAAAATAGATTTTTGCACAAAGTTTGGCCTACATCGTCTGTTAGATGAGTTTTTACATTAATTTTATGACCCAGAGTGGGCTCAAATTCAGTTTTCTTTTCTGTACACCTTTAATTAAAGAGTAAATGGGAAAAGAATGATGCACTTGGCAATACTAGGAAATCTCATTCTAAAATACTGTATCTAAACCATGGATCACTCCAGGTTTACAAAGATCTTCTAAGAAAAGAAAAAAAAAATATATAAAAAATGTGTTGTTAATCCCACTCCATTTAATATTGAAGTTTATAAAAAAATATAAGAATCATTTTACAAAATTACTACAAACTGCAAAAAAAAACTACTTCTCAGAAAAATTTGAACAATCTCGTAATAATATAAAAACTACATGGAACCTTATTAATGAATTACTGAATAAGAAAACTGCCATTAAAACTATCCCATGGCAGTTATCTGATGGTGAGAGAATTTTTACTAACACTTTGGACATTACAAATGGCTTTAATGATTTCTTTGTTAATATTGGTCCATCCTTAGATAAAAATATAAAAAATGCAGATGAATCCCTTTTTGTGAACATCAAGGATCAGTATCCTGGTGTCAGGCACTTTGACCCTCCCACCTCCAAAGAAGTCCATAACATTACATTGGGATTAAAAGATTCTTCTGCTGGACATGATGAGATAAAAGCCAGCCTTGTAAAGAAGGTAGCTTCCTGTATTGTTGAACCCCTCACCCATGTTTTAACTTTGTCCCTAAAAACTCGTGTTGTGCCAAGTAACCTCAAACTAGCTAAAGTCACACTAGTCACACTATTTAAATAAGGTGATCCTAACATATTCACAAATTATCGTCCCATATCTGTTTTACCCGTTTTTTCAAAAGTTTTAGTGTAGTGGAGACCCTAGGTGTAGCTAGCTGGCTCAGGGGGTATCACTGAGTTCACTTCGGTGTGTCGGCCAGAACACCACTTTAAGCCGAATCTTCAGAGACTTGAATAAAGAGGAGGCCACTGACTGTTTCTGATCCTGTTTATTTCTTCTTTTACAGGCGATAGTTCTGTGGTTCTAAACATAAAGAAATGACAAGTAAATAAAAGAGTAAATAATCATTGGTAAATAAACCACTCAGCTCAGATTCAGTAGCATTAGCACTGACAGAAATAAAGCTTGGTAATTAGCTTAGCTAATCAGCATTAGCAGAGAAACATAATATAAACACAGTCATACATCCCTCTTATAATTAACACAGTACTCTGCGCAACAGCGCGCTGAATAACCAGCATGATAACGATCAGTAGAAACACGGGCATATCACGTGACACTCGTTACACCCGCTCGTTAATTAGCATAGCGAACATAAGCGATCGTAGTGGCTACAGCATAGCTAATGCTACAATCACACATCACACGGCTCAAACGTCCACAAATGCACTAACTCTCATAACTCATCCATACGTACTTACATGCTTCATTTACGCACAGTCGCCATAGCATGAACTGATGACCAGACAGTAACTCCTCCCTGCACTCCTGTTGCTCACTGCAGCCAAAAAACACCGGCACATTAACGAGTGCGGCCAATTACGTAATGAGCGCAGCAGGGGGCTCCACTCGCATATTAACCATCTAGTGCTCTAACCCAACATAACATAGTAATCTGATACAACTAAGAACACCAGTTCACAGTAACTTTGGGGCCTTTTCTACAGCCGCCCCCAAATGTATATAATACATTTGATCATCAATAAAGGCAACAAAGTCTATGGTAGGGATGAGGTCGTAGGAGTCGATTTGTCCTCATCCTCCCCAGAGGGAAGTGCAGGGAGTACAACCAGCCTGGCTACTGGCCGGGTGTAAACTCGCTCCCGCACCCTCACTTCGGCTGACCGGATGTGTCCATCAGGGCTTGGATGAGTCTTGATCACTTGCCCTATGGGCCATAGGGCTCTGGGAAGGTGTGGATCAGCGATCATCACCACACAGTCTTGTGCGATGTCAGCTGGTGACGCTTGCCACTTCTGGCGGCCTTGAAGGCTCGGCACATAGAGCCGGATGAAACGGGCCCAGAAGTGATCTGCCAGAACTTGTGAGTGCTTCCAGCGGCGGCGACTGATGAGCTCGTTCTCTGGGTAGACGACTTGAGGCAACAACCCATCAGGCCGGCCCATCAGAAGAACATTAGGAGTCACTGGATCCGGGTCACTGGCATCGGCAGACACATATCCCAGGGGCTTGCTGTTAAGAATCCCCTCCACCTCCGTAAGCACTGTGTGAAGCACTTCTTCTGCAACGGGTTGAGCTCCCACGGTGGCATAGAGTGCACTCTTGACGGAGCGTATCTCCCGCTCCCACACCCCGCCGAAGTGGGGGGCTGCAGGGGGATTAAAGTGGAAGGCGATCTTCTGTGGTGCAAGGTGCTCCTTTAATGCAGGAGAGATCTCAGCGAAGGCCTCCCGGAGCTCCCTCTCTCCTCCTTTGAAGTTTGTCCCCTGATCGGAGAACAGCTCCGCCGGTGTTCCTCTGCGGGCGATGAACCGACGAAGGGCCATCAAGAAGGCGTCCGTATCAATGGCGGTCAGGAGGTCCAGGTGTACTGGCCTGGTGGTAAGGCACTTGAAGATGATTCCCCATCTCTTCTCCCGCCGCCGGCCCACCTTGACTTCGAAGGGCCCGAAGCAGTCCATCCCTGTAGAATAGAAAGCAGGCTTAAAGAGGCGCAAGCCAGCCGATGGAAGGTCCGCCATCTTTGGTACTGCTGGTTTGGCTCTCCATCGCCGGCAGTCCGCACAGCTGTACTGGTGCCGCCGAACAGCCTCGCGCCCTCGCAGGACCCAGAAAGCGCGCCGAAGCTCCGCAAACACCCGCTCTGGACCCGGGTGATGGAGCCGGATGTCAACGTCCTGGATTAGAAGCTTAGTAGTTGGATGGCTTGGGTCTAGGATGACTGGATGAATAGCGGTCGGCTCCAAGTCCTCCGATCTACGGAGACGTCCTCCAACACAGATGAGCTCTCCACTCTCATCCAGCTCAGGAGATAGAGTGAGAAGTCGGCTGCTTCTTGAGACCGGCTTCCCTGACTTGAGCAAGCCATACTCTTGTGGGAAACTATCCATCTGAGCTCTTCGCAGGATCAACCGCTCCGCCTGGCGATAATCCTCAGCGGTAAGGCAACCATCGGGGTCGGCCGCCCCATGCAGCTCCCGCGCTGTCCCCTCCAGCAGCTCCTTCCAGGAACTGTACTGACTCAGGTCTGGAGCAGGCTGACTTGAGGCAACTGTAGTGACCCCACAGAAGGCAGACTTACGCAGCTCTGACGCGTCGTGGGCTTGGTCAACTGAAGGGTCCTCTGGCCATGAATCAGGATCCTGTAGGAGAAAGGAGGGTCCCTGACTCCATCTGTTGGGCTCAACCAGCTCTCTCAGTCCCTTCCCTCGAGTCACATCATCTGCAGGGTTGTTCGCCGAATCAATGTATCTCCAAACATGCCCGTCGGTCAACTCCTGAATCTCTGCCACGCGAGTGCCGACAAAGACCTTGAATCGGCAGGATTCGGATTTCAACCACGTCAGCACAGTCGTTGAGTCCGACCACAGGATCATCTGGTCGATGCTGAGCGTGAGTTCTCTTCTTAGAACCTGTGCGAGCTGTGCCCCGGTGAGGGCAGCACAAAGTTCTAATCTGGGCATGGAGTGGGACCGCTTGGGAGCGACTCTGGAGCGAGCCATCAGGAAGGAGAGATGCACTCCACCGTGCCTGTCAGTGGACCGGAGGTATGCGACTGAGCCATACGCTTCTTCAGAGGCGTCGCAAAAGATGTGTACCTCTCTGTGTAGACTGCAGAGATCCACTTCCTTGGGCACGTATGGTCGGGGGAGGGTGATCTGTGGCAGGACACTCAGTTCTTCCTCCCAGGCCGTCCACTTCCGCAGAAGCTCCTGGGGAAGCAGTGGGTCGTCCCAGCCATGGTGCTTGTCCCAAAGGTGCCGGACCAGCACCTTAGCCCGGGTGGTGTAGGGCAGGATGAACCCCAGCGGGTCGTACTGACTCGCGAGAACCTTGTATATGTTGTGCATTGTAGGGACACCATAATCGACTTGGCGGTGCTTGTAGCCAAGGACGTCCGTGTGGAAAAGCCAGCTTAACCCTAGCGTAGACTCCGGAGCGTCCGTCTTGTCCTGTGCTAGCCATAGCTCCACGCTAGGCGAGCGGCTCTCCTCAGGCAGGTGACCTATGACCCCTGGTTCATTGCTGGCCCATTGACGGAGCTCGAACCCCGCCGATGCCAAGAGGGTCCGCAACTTGTCGACCAGGAGCCTTGCTTCAGCGATAGTGGGCACGCTCTGGAGACAATTGTCCACATAGAAGCATCTCTCGACTGAGATCCTCACATCTTCGTCTGGCTGGCTGTGGGCGTTGACGTGGTGCTGTAAGGCAAACGTGGCGCAGCACGGGCTACACGTCATTCCGAACGGTAGTACCTGCCACTCATACACCGCCGGAGGTTCCTCTTGACCGATGTCACGCCAGACAAAGCGGAGGAGGGCACGGTCTTCTGGGAGGAGACGAACTTGATGGAACATGCCCTTGATGTCTCCACTCACGGCCACTGCATGTTCTCGGAAGCGTAGCAGGACTCCCAGCAGTGATGCTCCCAAAGTCGGCCCAGGCAGCAGGAAATCGTTGAGGCTCTGTCCGCGGTACTGGAAGGAACAGTTGAAGACCAGTCTATTCTTACCATTATGGCTTACCATATGGTGTGGGATGTACCAGGCCTCACGTCCCTCCTCGGCTGGTACCTCAGGGCCGCACTTGATGACGGAGCCTGCCTGGATCAGCTTCTCCATCTCCACTTTGTAGGCCGCAGTCTGCGCAGGGTCTCTGGCTAGACGCCGTTCCACGCTTCTCAAGGTGGCCATAACGGCTTCTTTGGTAGCCTGAAGGAGCGGCATGTCCCTCCGGCGCAGCAGCGGGGTGGCATAACGGAGTACGCCATTGACCTCTACTTTGGTGGTCTTGGTCTCCAGGATACTGATGGCCTCCTGGTCTTGCTTTGAACGAGTGACGAGCTTCTCACTCCTGAATGGGACCATGTCGACCTGCCATAGTCTCTCAACATGCCTCATCAGCTCACTCTCCTGAGGGGCTACTGTCGTGAAGAAGCACTGCTGTGGTTGAGCGAGGTGGCGGACTACACTAGCAGGGCCCTGTAGGGTCCAGCCCAGCCTCGTGTGGATAGCAGCAGGTCCTCCTGGAGGTCCCAACCTGACGGGTTCAACGGGGGTGATGAGGTGGGGATGATCACTCCCGATGAGCAACATAGGCTTCACATCTGTGAGGGTCTGTATAGGAAGGCCAATGAGGTGCTTGTACTTACTCCTGAGCTGCTTCATGGGGTAGGTATGATCAGCCAGTCCGATGCGGGCGGTGGTGAATGCACCTCTGATCTGGAACTTGACCTTTGGCCTCGCCGGGGAAGAGATAGAGAACGACACCGATGCACCCCGGAGCGTCTGGACCTCTTGTCTGATGGTGCGTAGCGGTAAGTCCTCTGGCTGTCCTTGCACTCCCAAGTTCTCTGCTGCGTCTGGCAGCAGCATAGTTCTCTCGGAGCCGTCATCCAATATGGCGTAGGTGTGGAGTGTTCGGCGACCATAGTGAATGCAGACTCTAACGACTTTCAGCAGGACTCGGCTACCTTCGGCGGGTCGGTCCAGATATAGCACCTCTGTTGTGGCTCTTGTAGCATGGCTCGCTACCTCTGGTGCTGCACAGTAGTGGGGCGATGACTCTGACGACCATCCGGTCGGGGCACTGGCCTCTCCCTAGCCCCTCTCACTGCTAACTGTCCTTCAGAGTCCTGACACCAGGACTCGTACTTCAGCCACTCCGACAGATCAGGTAAGGTGTGAGTGCGTGTGCCTCGATGAAACATGCAGCGGCGAAACTCAGCTCTCTGCTCCGGTGGTAACTTACTCAGCAAGCGAGCAACATGTGAGCCACACTGTAACTCTGCTTCTCCTTCAGAGCCTAACGTCCTCAACATCCCCACCAGTGACTGTACTTGGAGGGCAAACTTCTCGAACGCAGCAACGTCTCCCCGTCTGATGTCTGATGAGTCCAACACAGCAGCAATACGCCTCAGTGCGATCTGATGTGGTTGGCCGAACTTATCATTCAAGGCAGCCATCGTGTCGGAGAAGGGCGTTGGAGAGTTGAGGTAAGCGTCTGCTATCAACCGGGCCTCTTCTAGTTGCAGGTGATCGACCAGTACCTGATACTTAAACAGTTCTGAGGCGTCAGGGGGTAACATGTTCTCTAATGAGAGCTTAAGACGAGCAAACTCACTTGGGTCACGATGAGAGAAGCTGCGAATGGTTGGACGGGGTCCGTAGTAGCTGGACTCAGGAACGTGGGAGGTTCTGACTGGAGGCGATGGTTGGTACTGTATCCATGATCCACCAGGAGGCTGCTGGTGGTGGACTCCCGGTTCACTCTTGATACCACCATGCACTGCAGAATACTTGGGCTCAGTTGGAGGCGAACTAGACGGTGGTGGGGGATGAACCGGCTTAAACCAGGGACGTGGAGAATAAGCAGGGTTCTCAGGCGGTCTTGTAGCAGGAACGATGCCATATGTTGACCACTGAGCCTGGAGCATGCTCTCAGGCGGCTTAGTAATGGGGGGCGTGATAGCTTCTTCTTTGATGTATGGAAGCCCAACTGTTGTCTGACCACTGTGATGTGGTGGCGGCGGGGGTGGTAAGTCAGCATGTAACAATCCTGTCGGCTCTGGATCTGGCCACGGTGGCGGTGCAGGCCAGTCGTCCTCCTCAGCAGGTGCAGCCGGTGGTGGTGGCTGCGTAGGTTCAGGCTGATATGTACGAGGAGAAGATGGGCTCTGTAGGTTCTGAACAGCATCCACTAACTGTCTCATGTCTGCTCGCAGTGCTCTGAGCTCCACCAGGTCTGATGACATGCGGCGCTGGGCCCGCTGGAGGAGGTGTCTCTCCTGACGGATATCCTCTAGCTCTGTCTTGATATCCTCACGTAGGTACCTGGTGTGCGGTGCTGGATGTAGGTGAGTAGAGCGCTCATAAAACTGTTCCCCAATTTCCCTCTCAGGCGACAGCAGGGGGGCTAGCTGATTCTCCTGGGTGTGCTGTTGGCCCTCGGCTCCGTAGCACATATCCATCTCCTGAAGAATAGCATCCCGTCTCTGCAGGCGGCTTAATGGCTGGGGTTCATGAGCAGAGGTGAGGGGGGTCATCCTGGCCTGTCCCTCCTGGTGAAGCGTCTCTACGTCCTCTCTGTACCTCTGACTGATGTAGCCGAGATCATCCACATCATAATCTGCGTAGCGGGCAGGGGGACGAATGTGGCGTCTGGGGCGTGCACCACGAGCCTCATACTCTGAAGACTGATCCATCTCTGATGTGAACCCTGTGATCCGGCTCGAAGGACCATTAAATGTAGTGGAGACCCTAGGTGTAGCTAGCTGGCTCAGGGGGTATCACTGAGTTCACTTCGGTGTGTCGGCCAGAACACCACTTTAAGCTGAATCTTCAGAGACTTGAATAAAGAGGAGGCCACTGACTGTTTCTGATCCTGTTTATTTCTTCTTTTACAGGCGATAGTTCTGTGGTTCTAAACATAAAGAAATGACAAGTAAATAAAAGAGTAAATAATCATTGGTAAATAAACCACTCAGCTCAGATTCAGTAGCATTAGCACTGACAGAAATAAAGCTAGGTAATTAGCTTAGCTAATCAGCATTAGCAGAGAAACATAATATAAACAGTCATACATCCCTCTTATAATTAACACAGTACTCTGCGCAACAGCGCGCTGAATAACCAGCATGATAACGATCAGTAGAAACACGGGCATATCACGTGACACTCGTTACACCCGCTCGTTAATTAGCATAGCGAACATAAGCGATCGTAGTGGCTACAGCATAGCTAATGCTACAATCACACATCACACGGCTCAAACGTCCACAAATGCACTAACATACATCCAACACTCTCATAACTCATCCATACGTACTTACATGCTTCATTTACGCACAGACAGTCGCCATAGCATGAACTGATGACCAGACAGTAACTCCTCCCTGCACTCCTGTTGCTCACTGCAGCCAAAAAACACCGGCACATTAACGCAGGGTTTCCCCCAGAAAAGCTAAGCCTGGTGGTAGGGCCACTAGAGAAGCCCACCGGCGGCCCACCGGCGGTTTTGTAAAAAAAAAATTTAAAAAATGGTGTGTTATTGTAAGCCATTTATTAACATTACTCAATACAGTTTTAACTAACACACACACACAAAAAAAAAAATTATAATAATAATATCAATTGTTTAAACTTAAGTAAAATCCAAGTGAATCTAAGAAAACAAGCCATTTCTGGTCAAATTTAAAAGTAAAATAAATTAACATAAATAAAAAAGTGCAAACATGGCCAAGGGGGAACAGGGAACTCAGGCCTAAGGAGGTATGCTGTGTAACCACTTTAACCACTTTCAGGGGTTAAAGCAAAAAAAAAAATCATCTGACTGAAAACCACCGAATCAATATCTCTTTTTCTTTTTTTCCTCACGTCATGATAACGTCTGTATTTTGACTATTTAAACCACCACAGATCATATTTCTCTTAGTTTGATAACCTGGGCCACTTCAAGAGACTTTTGATTAAGTAGCCTAACCCCACGGACAGCTCCGACACAGGATCGTTCGGCCGTCTCGTCGTCGTCGGTGTCGTCGCCGTCATCGCCGTTACCCCCCCCCCCCCCCCCACTCCCCCCGCCCTCCTCCTCGCACCCCGAGACACCAGCTGACGGCCGCGGGGAGGAGGGGGAGCTCATGCACGTTTACGTTACGGCGCAGTAGAGGCTATGTCCTGTTAAACTTAGGCTACTGTATGCGCTACAATAACATCATTAAAAGCCCAACGGACTGACACACACTTGTTGGGTTTTTTTCTTTTCCACCAGCACTGAGCGCGACGTCCGACACGAGAATCAAACCCGCTAATTTTAAAAACACACCGGAAACAGCGACCACTGATCTGTCCTGAGTCTGTTGTCATTCTGTCACCTGAGTTCAATGCTTCTGCGGAAAAACACGCTGTGGTCTGTCATCCAGGTGCAGAGGGGTGCAAAGAGTAGATACTGAGCAAGATAGTTATCTGTAGTTTACCTTAGTAGCTACTCGCGAGGTGCAGCAGGACTCTGCTGTGAAGGTGGAGGCATGAGGCGGTGGTGGATTAGCGACAATTAAAAAAAAAAACAAGACATTTGAAGGAGCGGCTGCGAGGATTTAGGTGTGGCCGGCCGCCACTGCTAAATGAATGTAGAGGAAACACTGTACAACCGTATCACTAGATGCGGTTAAAAGCTCTATACCGTCTTTGGTATCATGTTTCTGGTGCATTAAAAAAAAAAAAATTAAATAAATAAACAAGCGACGCTTAGCCTGGCGGGGGGGCAAGCAAAGCCTGGCGGCCCGCCAGGCTTATAAAGCACTGGGGGAAACCCTGTTAACGAGTGCGGCCAATTACGTAATGAGCGCAGCAGGGGGCTCCACTCGCATATTAACCATCTAGTGCTCTAACCCAACATAACATAGTAATCTGATACAACTAAGAACACCAGTTCACAGTAACTTTGGGGCCTTTTCTACATTTAGAGAAACTAGTTTACTCAAGAATAAAAAAACATTTGGAAGAGAACAACATACTGTACAGTCATCAATATGGTTTTCGAAAAAAAAAAAAAAGTCAACATAAATGGCTCTTTTGCAGTTTGTTCATAAAATCTCTACAGCATTAGATGACAAAAAGATATCCCTTGGAATTTTTTTAGACTTGTCAAAAGCTTTCGACACTGTTGATTATAATATTCTTGTCATTAAATTACAGAAATATGGGTTTCATGATATTGCTCTCAAATGGTTAATTGATTACCTGAAGAACAGGGAACAATATGTTTCTATAAAAATGTATAATTCAAGTAGAACTAAGCTACATTGTGGTGTACCTCAAGGTAGCATTCTTGGGCCTCTCCTGTTTTTGATTTATATGAACGACTTACCAATGGTCTGTCATAATGTATTGCCTCTTCTGTTTGCTGATGGCACATGTCTCGTTGCTTCTCATGAGAATTTCACCACTCTGATTCAGGAAGTAAATGACGAGCTATCATCTATTTCTAAATGGTTTCAGATGAACAAGCTCTCTCTTAACACAACTAAGTCTAATTTTATGATATTTTGTAATAAAAACAAAAGGTAGCATACACAAAGGAAAAAGTCAAAATATCCATAGACAATGTTGAAATAATTCAAGAGTCTTATAATAAGTTTTTAGGTGTCATAGTAGATGATAAATTAACATGGAAGTACCATATTGAACTTGTTTGTAAAAAGACTATGAAGTCAATCTGTATTTTGAGTAGAATACGATCGTTGGTAAATCAATCCTGTATTTTAACTTGTTATTACAGTTTAATATATCCATATATTGTGTATTGTAATTCTGTGTGGACAGCAACATGTCCTACCTATCTCAATAAGATTCTGTTAATTCAAAAGAAATTTTTGAGAATGGTTAGTTTTGCAAAAAAAAAAAAGAATCTTCTGTTCTTCTTTTTAGGAAATGTAATTTGTTATCTATTTTCAATGTGAACACCTATCAAACATGTGTGTTTATGTATAAGTATGTATATCTATCTTATGATTTGCCATCTACTTTCCAGATTTTTTTTTCAGTTTTCCTCAGATATCCATATCAGACAAGACACTCAAAGGACTTTCATCTTCCTTTTTGTCAGACTTCACATAATTAACACACTTTAAAATATAGAGGACCATCCTTGTGCAATAATCTACCTATATCACTAAAATCAATATCCACATTGGCCTTTGTAAGGGCCAATAATAATTTGATGTTAATAACTTCATTTGAAACAGCTAATAATGATTGTTTCATCATTATTCATAAAGATGTTTTACTTTCAAATGTATAAGTTTATGTACATGATAAAAATGTTCTGTGTCTTTAAATTTTTTGATGATGTCATCTGACAGCTTAACTGTGATTGGCTGTAACAGTTTTCAGTTTGAGTTACAAAATGGTGGAAGCGACACAGTCTTTTGACCGTGCGTCAGACATTGTACTTTACCTTCAAGTTTCAAGTAAATATTATAAAATCAAGAAAGGTCGTCATGTCTCGTCGCTCGTGTGACAAAATAGTGTTGGTGATGTAACTCAACAAGTGGTACAAGAAAGATTTAGTGACAACGGAGTGCCACTACATTTAGTCAAAAGACTAGCTTAACGGAGCTAATGCTAACAGCAGCATGCTAGGAGCAGAAGCTAGCTGCTTGGAAAAAAGGAACAAGAGTTCATCCAACGAAGCTGATACAGAAACAGGACGTCTTCTGAAGGATTCTCAAGAGAAGGTATTGTAAAATCCTCACCTGTGTCCTCATGAAAAAGGAGGATAAGAAGAAAAACGGACTTTTGATCATTTTGAAGCATTAGCCAAAACAAGCTAAAAGGTGAAATGCTAGCCACAGACCTTTTTCATGGAAGCTCATACGTCGTGCCTCAAGCCAATTGATGTGGAGAAAAGCATAATTAGAGAGGTTGTTTGCATTCGTTTTATGAAGAAAAGTGGCTTTGAAGACAAAGTGCTTTAAGCTTTTGCATCCAACTGAAGCATTTACTCTGCAAATAAGATGGCTGATGTAAAGGAGCCAGGAGATCTTGAGGATACAATGGAGCAGAAAAGGTCACGTAAGCTTACAGAGAAAGCACAAGAGGAAAAACTGCAAAGGTGCATATCATTGAGGAGATACAAAATAGGAGCTCTGACGAGCAAAATGAAAGATGTGGAGACAATGATGAAAGACGCTCAGAATGTGTCACTTGTGGAAGAGGTGATGGAAAAGGATTTTGCACCTTATTTAAATGAGTTTACATACCTCAATGACGAAGTTGCCAGTCTTTTACCTGAAGATGAAAAAACATATGATCAGGAACACTGGTTTGAACCCAAATTTGCATCCATATTGAAATTCATGAAAGACACTAAAAAATGGATTGCAGAGGTTCATGAGTCTGCACTGCAAAAAGAAAAGGATAACGAAATGGACCTGCAAGATACTGTTAAAGCAAGTGACAGTGTTTCACAGATTGGGGTCAGCAGTGCTCGGCACATCTGCACAACTGGATCTCAAGTTGGTTCTTTAGCCACACGAGTGTCATCAATACGTGTTAAACAAGAAGCGGAACACGCAGCCCTGCTTGAACGTGCGGCCGCACAGAAGAAAAGACAGGAGCTTGAAATTGAAATGGCCAGACTCAAAGTGGCGAAGGACGAACTTGAGCTGAATACTGCGTTAGCAGAAAGCAGTGCCAAACTAAAAGTGCTCAAAGAATATGAGAAATCAGAAGATGGTTCGAATATTCACACATCGGTCAAAAAGCTACGTGGTGAGAACCGGAAGCAAGATGGAACTTATGTTTCACTTTGTCAACCAGACAACGCAAACTTTCACACACCACCACAAGCCATACGATCGGTGGTTCAACATGACTTGGACTATGATGCACAAACCAATAAAGGTGACGAAATACTGAAAGTCATGCAAAATCAGAATGTAATCACCGAGCTCCTTGTGAAACAGCAGCAGCGATCCCAACTACCAATGAAGGATGTTCCCGTCTTCAAGGGCGATGCGCTGCAGTACAAGACCTTCATTAGAATGTTTGAGCATTCAATAGAACAAAAGACGGACAATGAGCAAGACAAATTGCACTTTCTGGAACAGTTTACAGCCGGCGAACCTCAAGAGTTAGTTCGCAGCTGTGCTCACATGCCACCCAACAAAGGCTACTATGAAGCTAAGAAACTGCTTCATAAGCACTATGGGGATGAACTGCATATTGCCAGTGCTTACATTGAAAAGGCGCTAAGGTGGCCACAGATCAAGTCCGATGATGGAAAAGCATTGAATGCTTACGCAATGTTCTTGGTTGGATGTCGCAACACTATGGAAGACATAGACTTTCTAGAAGAGATGAACAACCCTACCAACCTACGGACGGTGGTGTCAAAACTACCCTACAAAATGAAAGAACGTTGGCGTGTTGAAGCATATGATATCAAAGAGCGAAAGGGCAGAAGAGCAAAGTTTGCAGATTTGGTGAGCTACATAGATCGCCAAGCTAAAATAATGATAGACCCTCTCTTTGGTAATATACCAGACAGCCGCCCAAGCACTACTGGGAAACCTGATTACAGAGAAAGGCTTCCTGCAAAGAGAGAGGTTCGTGGAAGCAGTTTTGCAACCAACGTTTCAACTGAAAGACAACAGCCTTCGGGAGCAGGTGCCAAATCAGCAAACCCAAGCAAAATTGGGACAGCCTTTGAGAAGCCATGTTTGTACTGCCAGCAGTATCACACTCTCGCTGCGTGCAACAAAATAAAAATGCAGCCACATAAAGAACGCATGGAGTTTTTGAAGTCGAAAGGCTTATGTTTTGGGTGCTTAAACTATGGTCATCTCAGCAAGTTTTGCAAAAGAAGACTTGAATGCAAAGACTGTGCATTAAAGCATCCAGACATTCTACACATGGTAAAAAAGGACATTTCTGTCAACTTTGAAAAGAATGATGGAGCACAAAGAGACAAAGATGGTTCGGTCTCGTCTGAGAAGGATTGTGGAGCTCACGGAGATCAAGTGTCCTGTGCTCAAGTTGCTATCCAGCCAGAGTCCCGTAACCTTACGGGGGCCGGAGAACCTGAATGTGTGCTGTCAATTGTACCGGTGAAGGTTAAGTCAAAAAAGAGCGACAAATATGTGGAAACCTTCGCTTTTATGGACCCGGAAGCACAGCAACATTCTGCACCGGAGACCTGCAACAGAAATTGAACGTTAAAGGGAAACCAACAAAAATACTTCTCAGCACAATGAGTCAAAACGAACCTGGAGAACAGAAAGTCATGAACAGTTATGTGATATCGGACCTGGAAGTGTGTGCACTAGAAGACAACAACTACATCGATCTGCCCAAGGTGTACACTCACAGCAACATACCTGTTCATACCAACAATATACCTAAACAATCAGCTATTGAGGAGTGGCCTTACCTCGAACAGGTACACTTGCCAGAACTGAAAGCAGATGTAGGCCTGCTCATTGGAGCAAACTGTCCAAAGGCCATGGAGCCGTGGCGCATCATTAACAGCAAAGATGGAGGCCCTTATGCGGTAAAGACTGCCATAGGCTGGATCGTCAGTGGGCCCATGAGAAAGGAGCTGGATGACACAGAGAACCAGGCACCTCAGTGTTCAGTCAACAGGATTTCTGTGATGGAAATTGAAAAGTTGTTGGTTCAACAATACAACACTGACTTCGCAGAGTGCAACTACAATGAAAAAGAAGAGTTGTCACAAGAAGACAAACTGTTCATGCAGTCTGTGCAGAACACAACAACTCTGAAGAACGGACATTATAGCATTGGGTTGCCACTCAGAAACGAAAAGCTCCAAATGCCCAATAACCGTTGTGTGGCGGAGCAGCGCATAGCCAGTTTGCTCAGAAAATTCAAGAGGAATTCTGTGTTTTTTGAAGAGTATAAGGTCTTCATGGACAATATCATTGGCAAAGGCTACGCTGTCCAAGTTCCAAAACATCAGCTTAACCGAGACGACAAAAGGGTGTTCTATATACCGCACCACGGGGTGTATCACCCAAAGAAAAGAAAGTTAAGAGTGGTGTTCGACTGCACAGCGTCCTTTCAGGGCCGGTCTCTGAATGGTGAGTTACTTCAGGGACCTGATTTGACCAACACGCTGGTCGGCGTCCTCTTGCGATTTCGTCAGGAGCCAATAGCCATGATGGCAGACATCGAGTCGATGTTCTACCAAGTTAACGTCCCAGAAGAAGATGCGGATCTTCTCCGTTTTCTATGGTGGCCTGATGGCAAATTGGATCAGCCCTTGGAAGAGTTTAGAATGACCGTGCACCTCTTCGGTGCCACCTCGTCACCAAGTGTTGCTTCATACGCGTTGAGAAGAACCGCAGAAGATCACAAAGCCACTTCATCACCAGAAGCTGTGCAAACAGTCTTAAATTGTTTTTACGTTGATGACTGTCTGACAAGCTTAGCTACAGAAAAAGATGCTGTGACCATGGCTCATGACCTTCGCAATTTGTGTGCTAAAGGAGGCTTCACTTTGACGAAGTGGATGAGTCACAGCAGGAAGGTGTTAATGTCCATCCCAGAAGTACACCGAGCTAGCGAAGCAAAGGACCTGGATCTGAACCACGATGCTCTACCAACCGAGAGGGCCCTTGGCATACAATGGGACACCGAAACAGACACTTTCACCTACAGCATGAAGCTACAAGACAGACCAATGACAAGAAGGGGCATTTTATCCATCGTCATCTCAATCTACGACCCCCTTGGGTTTCTAGCCCCGGTTGTCTTGCCTGCTAAACTCCTGCTGAAAGAGCTCTGTAAAGAACAACATGGCTGGGACGACAGCATCGATGAAAAACATGTTGAGGATTGGAGAAGATGGAAAGAAGATGTTACTCACCTTTCCAGCTTTCATGTAAACAGGTGTTTGAAACCTTTGGACTTTGGAAGCACGGCCACAGCCCGTTTGCATCATTTCTCAGATGCCTCAGAGAATGCATATGGCACTGTGTCCTATTTACTGCTGGAAAATAAGCAAGGCAAGAAACATTGTTCTTTCCTGATGGGGAAAGCCAGGGTGACTCCGCTCAAGCAGGTCACAATCCCCCGTCTTGAGCTGACGGCAGCAGTCACTGCAGTAAAGATAGACAAGATGTTACGTCAAGAACTACAAGTTCCACTGCAACCGTCTGTCTTCTGGACTGACAGCACAACCGTGCTCAGGTACATTGATAATGACACAGCTCGATTTAAAACCTTCGTTGCGAATCGAGTCACATTGATCCGAGAAGCCACCAAGCCTTCTCAATGGAGCTACGTTGGAACAGGAGAGAATCCTGCGGATCAAGCCAGCAGGGGCCTGAAGGCCAAGAACCTGATAGAAGGAGGATCATGGATTAACGGACCCGACTTCTTAACAAAAGGTGAACGTGATTGGCCGAAACAACCTGTTGAAAGGAAAGAAAGCCTTCAAGACGATCCGGAGGTTAAAAACACAGTAACAGTCAACACTGTCAAGATTGTGGAACACACTGAACCAATGAACAAGTTGCTCAACTACTACTCAGACTGGCATAAACTGAAAAGGTCCATTGCTTGGATTCTAAAGGCAAAGAAAACTTTGTGCCAGCTGAAGAATGAAAGAAAAGAGTTCTCAAGAACAATCAGTCAAATTGAAAAAGACCCAGAAAGGCAAAAGTCAAAACTAGAACAGCACATGAAGAAATACAAAATGACAACAGAACGGAAATCACTTACATTGGACGATCTGGACGTTGCAGAGTCAGAGATAATTCAGTTCAGCCAAAGACAAGAGTTTGGAGAAGAAATCAAAGCTCTGCAAAAAGGCAGACAGATTAGTTGCAACAGTCGGCTATTCAAACTGGATCCGATTCTCCAAGATGACACCTTAAGAGTTGGCGGAAGACTCACCATGTCGGCCATGCCAGAAAGCAGCAAACATCCAGTGATACTATCTAAGGATAGTAGAGTTGCCACACTGATCTTGAGAGACATACACCAAAGAACAGGACACTCCGGACGGAGTTATGTCTTGGCAAACCTAAGAAGCAGGTATTGGATTCCCCAAGCCAATTCTGCCATCCGAAAGTTAATCAACAAGTGCACAGTGTGCCGCCGGGCAAGTGGAAAGGTTGGGGAGCAAAAGATGGCAAACTTGCCTGAAGATCGCCTCGTGCCCGACAAACCTCCCTTTACGAACACTGGCGTTGACTACTTTGGGCCGTTTGATGTTAAGCGGGGCCGGAGTACAGTCAAGAGATATGGCGTCTTGTTCACTTGCCTCACCCTCCGAGCCGTTCACATCGAAGTTGCAGATAGCCTCGACACGGACTCCTGCATCAATGCAGTTCGACGTTTTGTATGTAGAAGAGGCCAAGTCACCATCATGCGCTCCGACAACGGTACGAACTTTGTGGGTGCTGAAAGGGAGATGAGGGAGGCCATAAAACGCCTGGATAACGACAAAATAGAAAGAACTTTGCAACCAAAAGGGATAAAGTGGATATTTAACAGTCCAGCTGCTTCCCATCAAGGTGGGATTTGGGAAAGGCAGATACGTACAGTTCGAAGAATCCTCAATTCCCTGTTGAAAGAGCAAGCTGTGAACGACGATTGTCTTCAAACAATAATGTGTGAGGTTGAGAGCATCATTAATGGCAGGCCACTCACAAGTGTCTCAGATGACATAAATGACATCGAGCCTTTAACCCCCAATCATTTATTGTTACTGAAGTCTCAACCCAGTATGCCTCCAGGCATCTTCCACAAAGACAACACGTACACAAGAAAAAGATGGAAGCAAGTCCAATATCTTGCGGACTTATTCTGGACCAGATGGACGCGTGAGTATCTCCCGTCTCTTCAAGAACGCCAGAAATGGTTAAGGCCAAGGAGGAACTTTGTGGCTGGAGATGTCGTTTTACTGGTGGACAGTTCCTCCCCCCGCAATTCCTGGCTCATGGGAAGAGTCGTTGAAACGTTGCCAGACTCCAGCGGGATGGTGCGAAGAGTGAGGATAAAAACCAAGACCAGCATATTGGAAAGACCTGTTAACAAACTATGCTTGTTGGAAGAAGCGGTGTCAGGAGAGAGGATTTAAGAAAAGGAAGAATCAAAGAACACCAGTTTCAGTTTCAGTTTATGAACATTTTAAGTTTATTATTTTGAGTCTTAATGTTTAAGGTGTAATTGCTTAGTCTTCCTGCCTAACCAATTAGGGGCCGGGTAATGTAAGGGCCAATAATAATTTGATGTTAATAACTTCATTTGAAACAGCTAATAATGATTGTTTCATCATTATTCATAAAGATGTTTTACTTTCAAATGTATAAGTTTATGTACATGATAAAAATGTTCTGTGTCTTTAAATTTTTTGATGATGTCATCTGACAGCTTAACTGTGATTGGCTGTAACAGTTTTCAGTTTGAGTTACAAAATGGTGGAAGCGACACAGTCTTTTGACCGTGCGTCAGACATTGTACTTTACCTTCAAGTTTCAAGTAAATATTATAAAATCAAGAAAGGTCGTCATGTCTCGTCGCTCGTGTGACAAAATAGTGTTGGTGATGTAACTCAACAAGTGGTACAAGAAAGATTTAGTGACAACGGAGTGCCACTACAGCCTTGTTCAAAAAACATCTGAAAAAAATCACTTTTTAGTTAAGAATTGTAACATTTCTGGATCTGTCCATTTGCACTTTTAATTTAATTCATTTTTTCCCTCATTACATAACTTATTTTATTTTCTTGTTATTATCCTTCATTGTTCTGTTAAATTGTTTTTCTTTTTTTTCTGTTTTTTATGTCATGAATTTCTGCATTATCTTTTTACTCTGAAGACCATCGCTGTTGTTATTTTTATATAGGGGAGGTATTTTTATAAGCCTTTTTTGGCTTCTACCTCTCCTGGACAATGTGTAATTTTACTATTTTCATTGCTTGTGCTTATTATATGATGTGCAAATGAATAAAAAAAAACATAAATATTGTGATTTCAATAGTATTTCGATGAATTGCTCAGCCCAGATTATGGCCTAAGTAGTGAGTGAAGTGAATTCTCAGCATTGTTATGGTGATGATGACAGTCATATTGTAGCAGTGGTCTGCTGGGATCCTGTTTTATGATAGTATATAACATAGGCTACAGTAGCAGCTGCTGCAGTGACGGGAGTCTGCAGCTCAGTAGGTGACGGTTCCTTCAACAGTCATTGAGGGTGGCGGTTTGATGGTTGGGTTGGTTCATGCTATGTGTGATACTGTGTATGGTTATCTATTCAAAAAAAGATGTCTATGAATCTGTCTCAGTTTCAACACAATGTCTGTCAGTGGGACAAATGATTTTTTGGGGGAGCAGAAACATATTTTCTGCACTGTTGTTTTATCTTGTTAAACCAGAATGATGCTGAATTCAACTTTATCTTATTTCATCCTTGGAGCTTATTTTCATGTTGGAAACATAAGATACTTGTATTTTGTGATAACTGCTTTGCTTTACTGTGTAATTATTTTTGCCAACTCCTCCCTGATTGTGGTGATCTGTATGAACAGGAATTTACATGAGCCCATGTACCTGTTTCTGTGCAGCCTTTTTGTAAATGAACTGTATGGTAGTACAGCACTGTTTCCATTCCTGCTGGTTCAGATCCTCTCTGACATTCACACTGTATCAGTACCTCTGTGTTACCTGCAGATTTTCTGTATTTATACTTATGCTAATGTTGAATTTTTAAACTTAGCCGTCATATCTTATGACAGATACCTTGCTATCTGTCATCCTCTACAATATAACACATATATGACATCTAACAAAGCAGTTCTTTTTATTTCTGTAATATGGTTGTACTCTTTTGTTAAAGTTTTAACCACAATATCCTTAAACATCCGTTTGCCTCTTTGTGGAAACATGACAAACAGTTTGTATTGTAATAACTACCTTATAGTGAAGTTGGCCTGTTCTGAAATTGAGGTGAATAATATCTATGGACTGTTCAGTGTCGTTCTCACCATCATGGTTATTCTGCTTCCAATTGTCGTTTCTTATTTGAAGATTCTCAGAGTGTGTTTTTCTGGCTCTAAACAGACCAGACAGAAAGCTGTCAGTACCTGCACACCTCATCTTGCTTCTCTATTGAACTTTTCTTTTGGTTGCTTCTTTGAAATAGTGCAGAGCAGGTTTGATATGACCAGTTTTCCCAGTGTGCTGCGGATTATCCTGTCTCTGTACTTCCTCATCATTCAACCACTTCTGACTCCTATCATGTATGGACTGCAAATGTCTAAATTAAGACAAACGTGCAAACATCTCTTCTGCTATAAAATGTCACCTGGTTGTAGAGACACTGTGTAGATAAATAAAGTAGCCTATTACTGGCTCACCCTGAAGTCTGATGATTAAAAACATGCAGCTGAGTTTGAGAAAACCTGAACATTGAAGTGTTAAAGCCATCTTTCGTTTTTGATCTGAGTTTTTAGGGGTGTAACGGTACATGTATTCGTATTGAACCGATTCGGTATGGGGCGCTCGGTTCGGCACAGCGCTGAGTTTCGTACAGAAGTTGTGTGTGTTTACAGTCCGCCTGCAGCTACGCGTGCCGCCCGTTTACGTCGTGGCTACCGCTAATGCTACCGCTAGCGAGTAAACAACAGAAACTTGAGGAGTGGAGGTGAGGGCTGTGGCTCCTGTCTCAACACGGCCCTCGGTCCGCCCGCCCGTCTCTCTCTCTCTCTCCGTCTGTCTGTCTGTGTCGCGCTGGGCTCCATCACCTCCATCACCATCAGATGCGGCAACAGCAGCAGGCGTATGTCGCTCCTGTGTTGACACTACGCACTGTGCCATCGTGATGATCCGCGTTATACATTTCTTTGGATTTGCCCACATTGCCCTATGGTCAGTCCGTCACTGGCTTGAACTGTTAGTGCTGCACTTCACATGTAAAACAAATGTAGCCCACTTCTCCCGAGTACAGCGGAGAGGGGCCCTGAGTTCGTAAATAAATGTATTAATGTTTAACTGTAAGGTGTCTTTAATGTTGTGTTAATAACCTGAATTATCTAGCATTGGAAAACCTCAGGTAAATACTTACTCTTAGCACACTTAGCTCAAGAATGAAAGAGAAACAATACACCAGACTCAGGTTTAGAAAAGCAACAATCAATTATTTACTCACATAAATGTCACAAACATATGAAAAATTTGTTTAAAGTCTTTGTTTTCTTTCTCTTACTGGATCCACCGTCTACAGACGGAGCATCCAAGAGGGTTAAACGAAGAATTATTGTTTTCATGTTTTTTATGATGTGTGTATTTTTGATGGTGGATGGTGATTCAAATGTGGTCCTCCTCACTGCCTGGAATGAACTGCTTGGATGTTCGTTCCTCCTTCAGGCAGTGGTTGCACCACATTTGTTTTTCACCATCCTATATCCACGAGTTATGTGATGCTACTGTATACAGTTCCACGTGTTTTTTCCTTGTTGTTTGTTTACACACATCCAATAGGATTGAGCATTGTAACAATTTTTTATTGTTGAGACCTGTGAATAGGGGGCTTTATGGTATTGTATGGTATTGTATTTCTACTTATATATGTTTGATAATTTTCTGTATGACATTGTTGTCCGAGATGAGATTGATGATTGAGTGCAGCCGGCTTTAAAGAGGGGACACACCCCCGCTCTGAAACGCTGAGGACGGCTGTGAGCCGAAACGCGTCCACTCTGCTGCCGAGTAGCTTTTTATTTATTAAAAAGTTTTGATAACTTATTGTGAGTGCCGTCACTAGCTCCTTTTTCTTTCTTTTATAACCAGAAATAATTAAACACACAAAAGAATCAGGTTCACAGTACTCCAAAATGTAAACTATTACCCTTTAAGTTTTAGGATAACCCTTTTAAGTTTTAGGAAATCACCCTTTAAATTTTAGGATAGCTTTTAAGTTTGAAGGGACTTGTGTTTTAAGTTTAAATTAAATTAACCTTTGAAGTTTTAAGGAATTTGCTTTCAAAGTGTAAATAAAATTAGTTTGAATTAAATTTCTCCTCAAAATAAAATAAAATAACTCTTAAGTTACTTGAAAATACCTTTTATACACTCAAACCTTTACTTTCTCTCTGTACTAACTCACATTCAGTGGGCCCACACCACATGCACACACTGACACACACAGCCGGCAAACCCCAAAACAAACCACGTTGCAGGCCTGAATCATGAAGCTTGAGTGCGGTGAAATCCACAGGTGGTCCACAGAGCGTCCAATCCGACCGACGACCCGGCACACTGGCAATGTCCCAGACGAATCCTCCCAGTCCGAGAAGAAACGGCGATCCTCTGCTTACAGCGGCAGCTGGTCTAGCTCCACAGCGCGGCGGCGGCAGTCATACACTCACTGTGCTAGCGAATGCTAACTGTGCGTTCACACCAAAAGCTTCCAAAGCGTCAAAAACGCTCGAGGGTCGGCATCTGAGCTTCCAAAACAGCAACGGCAAATATTATCAGCCGCTTTGGCCGCTCGTCACGTGACTAGCATCAAACTTCAATCGCGCTGGTCATTGGGGAGCTGAAATACAAAAAAAGAAAAAAAAACGGCAGCCGACGGACATCTCTATTCTGACAGGTTGTCGCCGGTTGCCGCTTAGCCGTGTCATAGCTAATTACCATAAAGTTGACCAGGGCTAAACTTCTAGTCTGTTGACGCTTTGGACGCTCTGGAAGCTTTGGACGCTTTGGAAGCGCGGCAACGCCTGTAGACGCTTTGGACGCTCGGTGTCGCCGGGCTCTCATTGAAAATGAATTGACTTCTGGCGTCTTGGACGCTTTGGAAGCTTTTGGTGTGAACGTACAGTAACTCCGACGTCTCCAACTCCAACCCGTTCACAACGACACAGAAACTCCGACTTGAAGTGTCTCTAGTTGCTCACAGTCTCGCTCAGTTATCAGTCCCAGAATGTCAAGCCGACAAACTCCTAGACACTGAAACTACACGGCTACAATCAACAATTACACGCTACTCACCAGGTGACTCGTCCTCCGCCGGTTCGGTCTCTTTTTTCCTTGTCAAGCTACTGCGCACTCACACGTTCTCACTCTCACTCTCACTTCCTGTCTGCAACCGCCAATCACACTTTTGACCAATGACAGGCCAGGATTACGCCCTCTTTCCAAATAGTACTTCCTATTTCACCCGGAGTTTCTTCAAAATAAAATGAAACTTCACAGTAAACCTCAAAGTATTTTTAAACAATTTTAAACACATTTATTACTCTTTTAACTTTGTAATAATACTCTTTTAACCTCTTTTATTACCTTTTTAACACTAGTGAAGATTTTCACAGGGTTACACAAACAAACAAAAAAGTTGTGTGAGAAGTTTTTTTAAATCATATTTTATATATTTGAGAATAATTTATTGAACTTATTAGGCAGCACTTTACAACAGTAAAACATTTTTTTTCATATTTTATATAGGCTAATGGTTTAAGTAGCCTAGCCTAAGTTTATAAGTTATGTTTAATACGTATCAGGGACAATGCCTACAGCATAACATTAGTAGGTGAGTAAAATAATTACATTTGACAAAAACATGTACATTTGGTTTAGAAAAAATCCTAATAAACAACAAGCAAAATCATGTTTTGCATTTGGTTCTCTTACTGTACCGAACATGAACCGAACCGAGACCTCAAAACCGAGGTACGTACCGAACCGTGACTTCTGTGTATCGTTACACCCCTAGAGTTTATAGAAGAAATGAGGCAACAGATAAACAAGGCTGACAAACTTGTGGAAAGACCTTTGCAAAGGCCCTTGAGGTTCAGAAGAAAATGACTTCTTGTACCACTTTCCCACTGGCCAAAATCAGTTTAAACCTGCTAACAATCAGCTTTCGGTGGCAGCGGGATCGGGGCACAACCTGTATCCACACGACTCGGCAATCGATGCGGGTTAAAATCGCCTTTAGCCTAATTGGTTTGGCTCTGATCAGCTTACAGTAGGGACGCCAGACCACTAATTTATTTGATGAGGTTGAGCGTTACGTGACACCACGTCATAACATCATGACAGTCGTGTCTCAAAACACGTACCAAAACAAAGCTCTGCTCGCATTCAAGACTGATGTTTGATCAACATGTCGCAACACTGGCAAGAAAAAAAGTACAAAACTAGAAAGAACACTGTTTACTGCCTGACTCGCTTCCATGTTGCTCTCCATTGTCTACTTCCCTGAATTCTGTCGCACTTATGACATCATCAACGTGATCCCAGCGTGAAGACGTCACCAGATGCGCAGCGGTGGAAGTGGAGGCCACGCAGCTTGCTAGCGGGGGTCAGATCCGACTCGTTTTGGTCAATGGAAAAGGAGCCAGATGCCGATTGTTAGCGGGTTGACCTGTGTTTAAAAAACCCGCATCGACCCACTAATTTTAGTGGGAAAGTGGCTTTAGTTGTCAGTGTGAGAATTTTGGAGTTAGACCAACTGGCCACAAATCACACGTAGACTCCTTTGAGCTCCCAGTATTAAACAGACTGAAAGTCCGTCCTCGTCCAGTCTGAACTTTATATCTCAGTTATTGCTTCACTGAGTTTAAGGATCTACCATTTGTCTTTGAAGCACTCAATGGATCAACATCTCAATCATTTGCCTCAAAAACAACTCTATTTAAACTGTTCTAGGATCCGCGCAGCACTGCATTGATATATGACAGTGGCGAAGGGGTTCATTTTATTTGTCCAAAAAGACAAGGGCCTGGTTGAAAGAATTGCCCCCATAGTGTAGCATAGCTATCCTGAGCACTGGGTAGCCATGGTGTAACTTGGGTCTGCCTGTATCAATTTTAGTAGCGTTTTTTGCTCCCCCCAACACTGGGTGACCATCGGGAAAACAATTGAGGGGTCAAAAATGGCAGAAATTCTCCTTTAATTAAAGAGGATGTGGGAAAAGAATGATGCACTTGGCCATATTGTGATTTCAATAGTATTTTGATGAATTGCTCAGCCCAGATTAGTGGCCTAAGTAAAACTTTGGCTATTTCCCATTAGGTATGTGCTAAAGCAGTGAGTGAAGTGAATTCTCAGCATTGTTATGGTGATGATGACAGTCATATTGTAGCAGTGGTCTGCTGGGATCCTGTCTTGTGATATATAACATAGCAGCTGCTGCAGTGACAGGAGTCTGCAGCTCAGTAGGTGACGGTTCCTTCAACAGTCATTGAGGGTGGGGGTTTGATGGTTGGGTTGGTTCATGCTATGTGTGATACTGTGTATGGTTATCTATTCAAAAAAAGATGTCCATGAATCTGTCTCAGTTTCAACACAATGTCTGTCAGTGGGACAAATGATTTTTTGGGGGAGCAGAAACATATTTTCTGCACTGTTTTATCTTGTTAAACCAGAATGATGCTGAATTCAACTTTATCTTATTTCATCCTTGGAGCTTATTTTCATGTTGGAAACATAAGATACTTGTATTTTGTGATAACTGCTTTGCTTTACTTTGTAATTATTTTTACCAACTCCTCCCTGATTGTGGTGATCTGTATGAACAGGAGTTTACATGAGCCCATGTACCTGTTTCTGTGCAGCCTGTTTGTAAATGAACTGTATGGTAGTACAGGGCTGTTTCCATTACTGCTGGTTCAGATCCTCTCTGACATTCACACTGTATCAGTACCTCTGTGTTACCTGCAAGTTTTCTGTATTCATACTTATGCCAATGTTGAATTTTTAAACTTAGCCATCATGTCATATGACAGATACCTTGCTATCTGTCATCCTCTACAATATAACACATACATGACATCTAACAAAGCAGTTCTTTTTATTTCTGTAATATGGTTGTTTTCTTTTGTTAAAGTTTTAACCACAATATCCTTGAACATCCGTTTGCCTCTTTGTGGAAGCATCATAAACAGTTTGTATTGTCAGAACTACGTTGTAGTGAATTTGGCCTGTTCTGACACTAAAGTGAATAATATCTATGGACTGTTCAGTGTCGTTCTCACCATCATAGTTCCTCTGCTTCCAATTGTATTTTCTTACTTGAAGATTCTCAGAGTGTGTTTTTCTGGCTCTAAACAGACCAGACAGAAAGCTGTCAGTACCTGCACACCTCACCTTGCTTCTCTATTGAACTTTTCTTTTGGTTGCTTCTTTGAAATAGTGCAGAGCAGGTTTGATATGACCAGTGTTCCCATTGTGCTGCGGATTATCCTGTCTCTGTACTTCCTCATCATTCAACCACTTCTGACTCCTATCATGTATGGACTGCAAATGTCTAAATTAAGACAAACATGCAAACATCTCTTCTGTTACAAAATGTCACCTGGTTGTAGAGACACTGTGTAGATTAATAAAGTATTACTGGCTCACCCTGAAGTCTGATGATTAAAAACATGCAGCTGAGTTTGAGAAAACCTGAATGTTGAAATGTTAAAACCATCTTTTGTTTTTCATCTGAGTTTACAGAAGAAATGAGGCAACAGATAAACAAGGCTGACAAACTTGTGGAAACACCAGTGCAAAGGCCCATTAGGTTCAGAAGAAAATGACTTCTTGTACCCCTTTCCCACTGGCAAAAATCAGTTTAAACCTGCTAACAATCAGCTTTTGGTGGCAGTGGGATCGAGGCACGACCTGTATCCACACGACTCTGCAATCGATGCGGGTTAAAATCGCCTTTAATTGGCTTGGCTCTGATCAGCTTGCAGTAGGGACGCCAGACCCGGGTCAAACCACTAATTTATTTGATGAGGTTGAGCGTTACGTGACACCACGTCATAACATCATGACAGTCGTGTCTCAAAACACGTACCAAAACAAAGCTCTGCTCGCATTCAAGACTGATGTTTGATCAACATGTCGCAACACTGGCAAGAAAAAAAGTACAAAACAAGAAAGAACATAGTTTACTGCCTGACTCGCTTCCATGTTGCTCTCCATTGTCTACTTCCCTGAATTCTGTCGCACTTATGATATCACCAACATGATCCCAGCGTGAAGACGTCACCAGATGCGCAGCGGTGGAAGTGGAGGCCACGCAGCTTGCTAGCGGGGGTCAGATCTGACTCGTTTTGGTCAATGGGAAAGGAGCCAAATGCCGATTGTTAGCGGGTTGACCTGTGTTTAAAAAACCTGCATCGACCCGCTAATTTTAGTGGGAAAGTGGCTTTAGTTGTCAGTGTGAGGATTTTGGAGTTAGACCAACTGGCCACAAATCACACACAGACTCCTTTGAGCTCCCAGTATTCTAGTATAAACAGACTGAAGGTCCGTCCTCATGTCCAGTCTGAACTTTATATCTCAGTTATTGCTTCTCTGAGTTTAAGGATCTACCATTTGTCTTTGAAGCACTCAATGGATCAACATCCCAATCATTTGCCTCAAAAACAACTCTATTTATACTGTTCTGGGATCCGCGCAGCACTGCATTGCCATATGACGGTGGCGAACGGGGCTCATTTTATTTAAAGACAAGGGTAAACCCAGGTTGAAAGAATTGCCTCCATAGAGTAGCATTGTAGCTATCCTGAGCACTGGGTAGCCATGGTGTAACTCGGGTCTGCCTGTATCAATTTCAGTCGCGTTTTTTGCTCCCCCCAACACTGGGTGACCATCGGGAAAACAATTGAGGGGTCAAAAATGGCAGAAATTCTCCTTTAATTAAAGAGGATGTGGGAAAAGTTGGCCATATTGTGATTTCAATAGTATTTTGATGAATTGCTCAGCCCAGATTAGTGGCCTAAGTAAAACTTTGGCTATTTCCCATTAGGTGCTAAAGCAGTGAGTGAAGTGAATTCTCAGCATTGTTATGGTGATGATGACAGTCATATTGTACACTGAAAAAATGGAAGAAGGGGGGTTGTTCAATTTACAAGTATGCATTTTGTATATGCTACATAATTGTTTTAAATTCCTCTCTAAAACATGATTAAATCTTTAAAAAGTATTTCAATACTGAGCAATGTTAAACCTACACGTATCTGTCATTTCAAGACGACATGAAAAAGTTATGTTTTATCAGGCGGAAGTAAGCTGAAAAGCCCGCCTCTAGAGGGCGGTCTTTTCAGGACTTTTTTTTTCAATCAAGAAGACGGTTGTTGAGGACCCGCAGGCTCCGCCATTTTCTCCCTCGCTGTGATGTTAGCTGTGGATTCGGTCGGCTCTGGACACGATGAAGGCGGATGAAGGTAATAAAAACGTACTGAATATGGGCCAGAGATAGAAGTGGAGTGTTTTTAATCAAGTTTTGAAAAGGTTAAGCTTTTTATTTGCCCCGCAACGTCGAGTAAAACCGAGTTAGTCTTGGGGCTAACTGCTAACATTTGTCTGGTCATTCTCTGTTCTGCTGATGGCAGCGGTCATGTGTGCCGACCCCAAGTCTTTTCATTTGCCTAGTTTTTATTTCTGGTAAGGTAATGTGTGCACGGCAACTAGTTTGTATGGGAAAATTCTCTTTTCAAACCGGCACTGGGAGGTTAATTGGTGTGGGGGATGGGTAACTCTGGCATTGGCTTTAGCTAAACGTGGCTGCGGTGTTTAGTTCCTCTTTAACAAAATGGAGGGTTACTGACTCTGCGACGTAACTTATCTTAATATTAACTCCGTCATGCTGAGGTCCAGCAGTACAGTTATCTCGTGTGCAGCCGCCTCCACTTTGGAGGTAACTGTGGGTCTGTGTGTGGGGTGGGAGGGCGTCCTCGTTGTGCGTACTCATCGTTTGCCGCATGAGAAAGGAAAGGGGGAGTGACGGTAACTTTATTTTTAACAACAACTTTGTTTACATTAAAATTAGTAGACTACAGCCGGTGACTTCTCGATTTTAATTTTTTTGTCGCTTTTGCTCGGGTTTAACAACTAATTTTTGCCTATACGTTGGGTCTTTTATGTCTATGTCCTGCCTTGAGTTGATGTTACCTACACACACATGCTTGATTTTTTTTTTTTTTTTTTTTTTTTACTTTGTAGATAATATCCTCCAGCCAAGACCCACACATCTCTTGGTGCATGCGCCAAAGGCTCTGTGTAGTAGTGGTGAGTATTACTATTCAGTTGCTTTTTTAAATATTCAATATATTGTGAGTAAAGATAACTACTGCAAGTCCTACTGCCCTTAAGATTCTAATGTTCATTTTTTGTTTAAACTATTTTGGAGAGATGTGCCTAATAATCAATCTCTCAGTACAAGAAAGAAATGGCACTAATGGTAAATGATGATAAAGATTTGCTGTATTTCTGTTCAATGTGTGTGAACTGAACTTCCATCTGTGTCGCTTTCTCTAGTGAATGTGCTGCGGAATATTCAACATACTGGGTGCTGCTATGTCAAAGGCTTCTGTAGTAGTGGTGAGTATTACTATTAGCCTAAATTGCTTTTGTTGGTTTACTGGATCTGTTTAAAGGAGTAGTTCACCCCAGAGTTACAGGGGGTCTCGATGAAGCAGTGCATGTCCATGTAATGGTTGCAAATGGACACCGGCAGTCTTCGTCACAAAAAACACACTAGAAAACATCCACATACCTCCATGCTGCTCGTCTGTAATGTCCGCCTGGTATTGAAGCCCTGACATGAGAAATTGTCCCGAAGAAATTGAATAAGTTGATATTTCAAGCTTGTTTGCGGCAGAAGCTCCTCATCCTGGTCCGTGCAAATGTCGCGAGACTTAGACAGACCAGGAAGAGGAGCTTCCGCTGTAAACAAGCTTGAAGTATAGACTTATAATTTTTTTTTTACGGGACAATTTTGCAATTCAGGGCTTCAATACAAGATGGACATTACAGACGAGCAGCATGGAGGTATTTGGATGTTTTTTGGTGTTTCTTTTTGTTACAAAGACAGTTGCAACCGTTATATGGACATGCACTGCTACATCGAGACCCCTTGTAACTCAGAGAAGCCACGGAGGATGCTGAAACTTCTCCCAGCCCTTAGTCGACATGAGGGTGAGTAGATAATGAGTGAAATTTCATTCTGGGGTGAACTATTCTTTTCTATTCTACTATTCTATATCAAACTGTGTTTGTGTGTGGTTTTGAGCCAATGTAAGGCACTTTGTGTTTTGTGTATGAAAAGTGCCATTAATAAAGATTTGATATCTTAATAAATTACACAGTACAAATGCAGTATTCCCTCTATGCACATGGCATGTAGTATAATCCCACTTGTTTTATTTTTTTGTGCATTGTACAGGCAGCTGATGAATCCAAACATGGCAGCAGCTAAGGGAACATTGTCCAAATCCTGCATCACAATCTGGGACTCAAGTACAATGCCACTGTCCTCTGGTTTTTCACTGGCATCTCTGAGTTTCAAGACATACGTATACCCATGGTGGTTTCCTCAATGGATTCCTGGAGGTTGGACTCATTTATTCTTCGAACTTAAACTACCCTGCTGAACTCAAGTACACATTTGAAGTGCTGCAGAAGACGGTCATGGAGCTTGAAGGCAATGCACTTCACAAGTCCTGAAAAACAGACTTTGTCAGTGAATTGGCTATCCAGGCCCTCCAGTTTGATTCGTTGGACATGCCCCCCCCCCCCTTTTTTGTTTTAAAAATTTGTGAAGTGGAAATTCTTTGTGTTGGTGTGTTTAGGTAAGTTTTAATATGTTTGGTGACTGTAGCTAAAGGTTCTGCTGATGGGCTCTATGCACAGCTCCACCACTTCCTGAATTTAAGGCAGGTCCCTCATTCCTGTCTTACATTATTGGACATGAACTGATTGATCCAGGTGTGTCAGACCATTGTGACTACTCAGACACACCTGGATTAATCAGTTTGTCCAATAATGTAAGACAGGAAATGAGGGACCTGCCTTAAATTGAGGAAGTGGTGGAGCTGTGCATAGAGCCCATTGGTGTGCATAATGTCCCTCCGTGTCTCTGTTCCACATGCACAAACACATTTCTGACTCCATGGATAGTGCTTTCCTCTGGTTCACCAATAATGTTGTATCTTTGTTGGGGAAAAAAGGCTACCAAACGTGTTTGCTGGTAATACTGTATGCATTATTTTGTCTACCTCTGACAATTGTTTGATCTATTTGGGTGGAGCCCACACACAAAATTATATTTTTTTATAAAACTGAAATGCATTACAACCCTCATTTTTAGGGTTTGGGGTGAGTTTTTCTTTACTATGAACACTGATACACTCATTTCATGCCGACACCTTTTTTTTTTTTTTACTCTGCGATTGTAAAAACTGTACGTCCTCATAATGTTTCCTGCAGTATTCTATTGCTTGAAATGTTAAATAAATATAAATGGTAATTTTCAATTAAATTAGTGTTTATTTTTCCACTGAGTTATTATGTGATGTGCATATTACTAGATTACCTAGCAGGTTGTATTTTTAGTAGTTATGCATGTTTATTATGCATTGTTTGGAATTTATAATTGAAGATAAGTTGGTTGTCCACATGTGCTTTAGTAAATGTTTAGTAAGGGTGTAGAAATGAAATTCTTAACTTACAAATCAGCTTATAAAAGTAATTTAAATCTTTAAAGTGTACCGAACTTAATAGTATCTGATTTACCTGTTAAGGTTAGGTTAGCTTCACATGAAAAAATCATGTTGATCCAACTAATGATAATTACATATAACACACATTAAAGAAACACATTCATTTAACATAATAAAAATAAGTCCGTTTAGCATAATACAATCTAATATATAGAACATAAAATAAATATTTTTGATTTATATAAGAAAATCATGTTGGTTTAACAAATAATAATTTAATGTACAGAACATGAATATATCATGTTTGGTAAACATAACTTTAATATGTGGAACCGATGTACATGTTTTTTTTATGTAGATCCAAAAGACTTTTTTTTTCAGTGTAGCAGTGGTCTGCTGGGATCTTGTTTTATGATAGTATATAACATAGCAGCTGCTGCAGTGACAGGAGTCTGCAGCTCAGTAGGTGACGGTTCCTTCAACAGTCATTGAGGGTGGCGGTTTGATGGTTGGGTTGGTTCATGCTATGTGTGATATGGCTATCTATTTAAAGTAAGATGTCCATGAATCTGTCACAGTTTCAACACAATGTCTGTCAGTGGGACAAATGATTTTTTGGGGGAGCAGAAAAATATTTTCTGCACTGTTGTTTTATCTTGTTAAACCATAATGATGCTGAATTCAACTTTATCTTATTTCATCCTTGGAGCTTATTTTCATGTTGGAAACATAAGATACTTGTATTTTGTGATAACTGCTTTGCTTTACTGTATAGTTATTTTTTCTAACTCCTCCCTGATTGTGGTTATCTGTATGAACAGGAGTTTACATGAGCCCATGTACCTGTTTCTGTGCAGCCTGTTTGTAAATGAACTGTATGGTAGTACAGGGCTGTTTCCATTCCTGCTGGTTCAGATCCTCTCTGACATTCACACTGTGTCAGTACCTCTGTGCTACCTGCAGATTTTCTGTATTTATACTTATGCTAATGTTGAATTTTTAAACTTAGCTGTCATGTCTTATGACAGATACCTTGCTATCTGTCATCCTCTACAATATAACACATATATGACATCTAACAAAGCAGTTCTTTTTATCTCTGTAATATGGTTGTACTCTTTTGTTAAAGTTTTAACCACAATATCCTTAAACATATATTTGCCTCTTTGTGGAAACATCATCAACAGTTTGTGTTGTAATAATTACCTTATAGTGAAGTTGGCCTGTTCTGAAATTGAGGTGAATAATATCTATGGACTGTTTAGCATCGTTCTCACCATCATGGTTCCTCTGCTTCCAATTGTCTTTTCTTACTTGAAGATTCTCAGAGTGTGTTTTTCTGGCTCTAAACAGACCAGACAGAAAGCTGTCAGTACCTGCACACCTCATCTTGCTTCTCTATTGAACTTTTCTTTTGGTTGCTTCTTTGAAATAGTGCAGAGCAGGTTTGATATGACCAGTGTTCCCAATGTGCTGCGGATTATCCTGTCTCTGTACTTCCTCATCATTCAACCACTTCTGACTCCTATCATGTATGGACTGCAAATGTCTAAATTAAGACAAACGTGCAAACATCTCTTCTTTTTTAAAAATGTCACCTGGTTGTAGAGACACTGTGTAGATAAATAAAGTATTACTGGCTCACCCTGAAGTCTGATGATTAAAAACATGCAGCTGAGTTTGAGAAAACCTGAACGTTGAAATGTTAAAGCCATCTTTCGTTTTTGATTTGAGTTTATAGAAGAAATGAGGCAACAGCTAAACAAGGCTGACAAACTTGTGGAAACACCAGTGCAAAGGCCCATTAGGTTCAGAAGGAAATGACTTCTTGTACCCCTTTCCCACTGGCCAAAACAGTTTAAACCTGCTAACAATCCGCTTTTGGTGGTCTTTAATTGGCCTGGCTCTGATCAGCTTGCAGTAGGGCCATGGTGTAACTCGGGTCTGCCTGTATCAATTTAAGTCACGTTTTTTGCTCCCTCCAACACTGAGTGACCATCGGGAAAACAATCGAGGGGTCAACAATGGCAGAAATTCTCCTTTAGAGGGATAGCTCACCCTAGAATGAAGTTTCGCTCATTATCTACTCACCCTCATGTCCACTAACGGCTGAGTTACAGGGGGTCTTGGCGTAGCAGTGCATTTCAATGTAACGGTTGCAAGCGGACACCAGCGGTCTTCGTCAAGAAAAACACTGGGACACTGGGAGCTAATGCTACAAACAAGCTTGAAATATGTTTGTTTTTTTTTCGGGACAATTCCACATCTCGGACCTTCAGTCTGTTTATACTAGAATACTGGGAGCTCAAAGGAGTCTACGTGTGATTTGTGGCCAGTTGGTCTAACTCCAAAATCCTCACACTGACAACTCAAGACACTTATTAGTGGGTCGATGCAGGTTTTTTAAACACAGGTCGACGCGCTAACAATCGGCATTTGGCTCCTTTCCCATTGACCAAAACGAGTCGGATCTGACCCCGCTAGCAAGCTGTGTGGCCTCCACTTCCACCGCTGCGCGTCTGGTGACGTCTTCACGCTGGGATCACGTTGATGATATTGTGATGTGACTGAGGAGGGGCGTGGGCTGGGGAGGTGGAGGAGATGAGAAGCAGGTACGGGGAGAGCGCAGGTGTGCTGATGAGAGGAGGGAGACGCTGGGTGCAGGGAAAAAGGAGTTAGTTTGGCTGTGGCGAGGTTGAAGGCTGACTGTGTGTGGAGACTCGAGCTCTAGTCTGGCGGCCGGCACTCTGTTGGTGGGAGGGTGTCGTTCGTGGCTGGTTAGGGCCACCGGCGACGAAGACAGCCAGAGCAGGGGGTCAGCGGTTCCAGCGATAGGAGGGGAGGCTGGACGCCTCCTGTAGCATAGGTAGGGCCGGGTTTAGAGGGTGCCGAGCCTGCTGCTGCTCCTGCCACTCCTTGCCATCGTCTCAGCCGTAGTGTGTGAGCCTGCTGCTGCTCCGGTCGCTCCTTGCCACCGCCTCCACCGGAGCGTCTCTACCACCGGCTGCCTGGACTGATCTGCGCCGTCCAACGAAGCCGTCTTCCCCGGGGAGTTGGACGGCGTCCCAAGCGAAGACCCCGGGGGGGGGTCTCGCCAGACGGCGAGTTGAGTACTCTTTTAACCATATTTATTTGTAAGTTATTTAATCTGTTGGACAGTGGGGGCGGGAGCTCAGTCGGGGGACTTACCTGCCCAGCTCAGCGAGGGGGGCCGCCATTTCTTTGGGTGACGTCACGTGAGTTGCAGTGTTATAATAGGTCACCGTTTTGTGGCCGAGCAGAGTGCAGTTGCAGTGCCTCCAGTAGAGGGTGATAGCGTGCTGTGTAGTGTGCCTTAAAGCTTGCAGTGATTTGTAGTGGGTAATAGTGGGAGCCCTTTTCTCCTGGCAGTTAGTGTAGGCTTCTCCCGGCCACATCCACCCCTCAGTCCCCTAATTTATGAATTATATTCCACTGTACTAATAAAGATTGTTATATTTTGTACCTATTGCTCCCTGAGTGTTATTCAACGGCTCTGACCTGGTGACTCAAGGTTGCCATTTCTGACTGAACCCAATATTCATTACAATATCATAAGTGCGACAGAATTCAGGGAAGTAGACAATGGAGAGCAACATGGAAGCGAGTCAGGCAGTAAACGGTGTTCTTTCTAGTTTTGTACTTTTTTCTTGCCAGTGTTGACCTGTGTTTAAAAAACCCGCATCGACCCGCTAATTTTAGTGGGAAAGTGGCTTTAGTTGTCAGTGTGAGAATTTTGGAGTTAGACCAACTGGCCACAAATCACACGTAGACTCCTTTGAGCTCCCAGTATTCTAGTATAAACAGACTGAAAGTCCGTCCTCATGTCCAGTCTGAACTTTATATCTCAGTTATTGCTTCTCTGAGTTTAAGGATCTACCATTTGTCTTTGAAGCACTCAATGGATCAACATCCCAATCATTTGCCTCAAAAACAACTCTATTTAAACTGGATCCGCGCAGCACTGCATTGATTTATGACAGTGGCGAAGGGGTTCATTTTATTTGTCCAAAAAGACAAGGGCCTGGTTGAAAGAGGATGTGGGAAAAGAATGATGCACTTGGCCATATTGTGATTTCAATAGTATTTTGATGAATTGCTCAGCCCAGATTAGTGGCCTAAGTAAAACTTTGGCTATTTCCCATTAGGTGCTAAAGCAGTGAGTGAAGTGAATTCTCAGCATTGTTATGGTGATGATGACAGTCATATTGTAGCAGTGGTCTGCTGGGATCCTGTCTTGTGATATATAACATAGCAGCTGCTGCAGTGACGGGAGTCTGCAGCTCAGTAGGTGACGGTTCCTTCAACAGTCATTGAGGGTGGGGGTTTGATGGTTGGGTTGGTTCATGCTATGTGTGATATTGTGTATGGTTTAAAGTAAGATGTCCATGAATCTGTCTCAGTTTCAACATGATGTCTGTTAGTGGGACAAATGATTTTTTGGGGGAGCAGAAACATATTTTCTGCACTGTTGTTTTATCTTGTTAAACCATAGTGATGCTGAATTCAACTTTATCTCCTTTACCTTACTTCATCCTTGGAGCTTATTTTCATGTTGGAAACTTAAGATACTTGTATTTTGTGATAACTGCTTTGCTTTACTTTGTAATTATTTTTTCTAACTCCTCGATGATTGTGGTTATCTGTATGAACAGAAGTTTACATGAGCCCATGTACCTGTTTCTGTGCAGCCTGTTTGTAAATGAACTGTATGGTAGTACAGCGGTGTTTCCATTCCTGCTGGTTCAGATCCTCTCTGACATTCACACTGTGTCAGTACCTCTGTGTTACCTGCAGATTTATTGTATTTTCACATATGGAGGTGTAGAATTTTTAAACTTAGCCATCATGTCATATGACAGATACCTTGCTATATGTCATCCTCTACAATATAACACATATATGACATCGAACAAAGCAGTTCTTTTTATCTCTGTAATATGGTTGTACACTTTTCTGAAGGTTGCAGTCACTTTATCCTTAACCATCAGTTTGCCTCTTTGTGGAAACATCATCAACAGTTTGTATTGTCATAACTACCTTATAGTGAAGTTGGCCTGTTCTGACACTAAAGTGAATAATATCCATGGACTGTTCAGTGTTGTTCTCACCATCATGGTTCCTCTGCTTCCAATTGTCTTTTCTTACTTGAAGATTCTCAGAGTGTGTTTTTCTGGCTCTAAACAGACCAGACAGAAAGCTGTTAGTACCTGCACACCTCATCTTGTTTCTCTGTTGAACTTTTCTTTTGGTTGCTTCTTTGAAATAGTGCAGAGCAGGTTTGATATGACCAGTGTTCCCATTGTGCTGCGGATTACCCTGTCTCTGCTCATCATTCAACCACTTCTGACTCCTATCATGTATGGACTGCAAATGTCTAAATTAAGACAAACATACAAACATCTCTTCTGTTATAAAATGTCACCTGGTTGTAGAGACACTGTGTAGTAAAAAAAAGTATTACTGGCAACAGGTAAATAAGTCTGGCAGACTTGTGGAAACATCAATGCAAAGGTTCCTTAGGTTCCTAAAGTTCTCTCTTGACTTCTTGGCTCTCAGTCTTAGGATTTTGGAGTTAGACCAATTTACTGGATGGTATGGGTGTCAGGTTTTAGAGATCCCAGCTTGTTCTTGTAATAAAAGTGACATTATTACTATCTTTGTCTCATATACCTGTAATTGCACAGAGGGTGATCTACAAATGTTCCTTGGTTTGCAGACGTGTTTTGCTATCCACAAATACAAATTTCTAAATTGTAATTTGTGTAATAGCTATACCCTGATAAATATTTCCTTATTTTCATGGTTAAGTTAAAATTCACATGAATAACCATTTCATATAAATAAGGGGATAAAATGTATAAATACTCTTTGTTTAAAATGAGTCACTTTAAAGGTTGAATATGTAGAATATTTATTAAAAGCTATATTTAAAAAAAAACAAAAAACATCCACGGTGCGTTTTGAGGTGTACAGAATGAAAGTATTGCTTCTCTCTCTCTCTATATATATATATATTTTTTAGTCTGAATTAATATTTTTAACATTTTTGACGGGCTCGACGGTCGTATGCGTCTGTTTTCAACGAAGCCTTTTCAATAATCAATCTATAATAATAATAGTAGTAATGTTTGATGTAGTTTTTCTCTCTGTCTCTCCCTCTCTCTCTCTCACACACACACACACACACACACACACACGATATAGCCTACCTGCAAACTGAGTAGAGGTGGGGTAGGTGGCAAATTATATCCCTAGGGGGGTCTGGGGGCACCCCCCCAGAAAAAAATTGTGATTTTAAAATGTAAATTAAGCATTCTGGCGTACTCTGAGAAGAAAATAAGGGAAAACAACATTTGGTTAAGATAAGAGGGAATAAAAGCAGATCTGTGGTTCCTTTCATTGTATGGCTGGAGTGTATGAAACTGGTCTAGTGGGGAACTGGGGCTTTTGGCCTGGACCTGGACCAGGACCAGGACCAGGACCAGGACCAGGACCAGGACCAGCCTATTGAGCCTATATGAAAGGACAGAACAGACATGTCCTGTGATGTTTAGCCTTCTATTACAGCCTGATGATACAAGTCAGGTCCTGAAATGTGCGTTTCTCTTCTGTAATAAACATTCTACATACCCATTCGGAGTTTGCAGGTAGACACATGCTGCTGCGCTGTCTCTCTCTCCTCTGCTCTCTGGACTGAGATGCCTGGCTGTACTTCTGTGCTACCAGGTCCTCATCTCGATTTTATAGTTTTCAACGGACCGGCCCAACCAGCCGACCGCAGGCGTCAGTTCGAGACGCATTCAGTCCGAAAACATGACTCGGTCAGGTCAGGCTGTGTCTCGGCCTCACTCTCTCCCTCGCGGATCGACAACTCCCCGTCCTACTGTGCTGTGATCACAGGCTTGAGCAACCGTCCAATCGACACGCGATTAAGCATCGCGCACACCAATCAGAGAGCCCATGAGAGTGCCAAAGCTTGCTTTTTATTTTATTTTTTGCCAAATTGCTGATTTTGGCGTGAGAATTGTTTGAGTGACGTGAGAGCGTGAGAGAGGACCTAAAAGCGTGTGTCACACGCCAGATGCGTGAGAGTTGGCAACCCTGTTTATTATGCTGTTAAATGACGGTAAAAAAAAATAAACATAAGGTAATCCTGCATAGTTCTCCTCCTGTGTCGTCTGATCAGAACGGAGACCCTACGGCCCGTTTTACCTAGCAACGGTCTAACGTTCTGTTATTGTTCTGGTAATCCTAAATAGTCAACCTTTAAAATATAATTTAATGGGGTGTGAATGTCTTTTCAAAAAGTTAAAAGAAAAGTAATGACCGGCTCTGTTCTTAACGTTACCTTACGTGCGTGAGTTCATGACCTGAATGTTTACACTTCCGGGGAGAGACCCGAGCGAGGAAGAAGAAGGAGCAACGTGTTAATGGCGTAGAGCGGAGGCTCCGGGACTGTGTGTGTCGTCAGTGTGGAGTTTATCAGTGAGTGACAGACTGTGAACTGTGGTTGAGCGACGTGCTCAGAGTTGTGAGTCGGACTCGCCACCGCCGCTTGTGTTTGGTGACAACGGACAAGTCCAGGTCTGTTAGCTAGCAGGAGCTAGGCTAACAACACGGGAGCTAGGCTAACACCACCGTCCTCGCTGAGGGGAATCGCCGCCTGCACGGACGGGAGGAGCGTCGTCTCGGGAGAGACATTATGGGGAGAGAGACGTCGCTTCGCTGTTGCCAAGGGAGACGGAGGAGCTGTGGTCTGGTCTGGCTGAGGACACCAACACATGGAAGTACAGGTATCAAAGTTTTCCATCATGAGCTCCAACTAAAGCGCGCCAACGAAAGTAGAAAAAGAGTGCACTTAAAATAAGACAGATTGAGAAAAGACAAAACACTTTATACCCCGGGTTTCTATTTTTTTTATTTTTCATATCTTTGTTTCAACGCAAAATGTATGTATTCTTGAACCGTTAATACATTTCCTGAAACTAAGATCATTGTGTTTGGGTTTATTGACTTGTGTTATTAAGTATTAAGTATACAGGCCACTCTCCATTATTTTCAAGTGAGAATTATACAGGACCTTAGACTGATATTTGTTATTTGAGATGTGCCTTTTGCCATAAATCAATTGGATAAGAGTTGAAGCTTCACCTTTATGACAAAGTGAGTTTTAGGTAATACACGAGCCGGTGGTAAAAGGGTTACACTTGTATTTTGTTTTTCACAAATACATGTGTATTTGTAAATATATTGGATATTTGTAAATATATAATTTTCCATTTGTAAAAACAAAAAAGCCATTCATAAAACAAAACAATCTGTTTGTGAAGTGTGATTCAGCATTTATGAATCACCAACGCCCCCCCCTCCCTCTCACCAGTAAGGGGCAGTGTTGGCGAGTAGCTGAATTAAAACAAATGAAGAAGACTGCCACCAGATTATCTCAAGAAATTATTTTAATTTCCAATGTAAATACGTTATTTTTTCATGCGACTAAGTAACAGTTGTCTCCCCCGGCATGACGACGTAGGTCATCCGGCCAACCACCTCAGACCTCAGTAGCTCGGCTGATGTATAGACCGCTCATCCGGTGGTTGCCGTCCCCGTCACGTAATGAGTGCTCATCTTAACGAGGAAGTCTTCTCTCCCGGCGTAAAACTACATCAATATTTTCCAGTCGCTTCTCATCATAGTCCACCTTACAGAGTTTGAGCTGCACCTCAGTTTCACTTGTTTTCATTGACAGAGTTTCACACTGAACTTTCTGGTGGAATCTTTGCATGTTTCTCCTTCCGCGACAGTAAAAAGGGAACATTTAATTTTTTTCAGATGAGACTATTGTCTAATAAACTATTCGATTTTTTAAAAATAGAATGACTATTCGACTAATCGAAAATCATTGCCCATCCCTATTAAAAAGGGGATGTACAGGGCGGGACGTTAAGCTGATTCGGGTGCATGCACTTATAGGCACTCTGTGATTGTCAAGGGAAGATTGCAAACAAATGTCCGTATGCAGGGCAGTGGCGTAGCCAGAAAAAAGACTTTGGGTGTGCCAAATTTATTTTCAACAAACTGAGCGTTACACCTCCACAAACATTCAAAAGAGAAGCGGTGTTTCGACTACCCCTTGATCTCTCCCTGAACGTCATCCACTCACTCATCCGGGCATGCACTGTGGTCTCATGAGAAAACGCAGCTTTTTGATATGTTGTTTTTCTTGTTCCCCAATACAAATATTTTATTTAGTATTACAATAGTATTTGTTCTAAATTAGTATTTGTAAAAAACACGTTATTTGTGCCTTTCCAAATACCGTATTCGGGTTCGGCGCCCTAGTCTAAACATTCACACGTGACATGCTCAAATAAATCAATAACCAAGTCATAAAAACACTTTTGCGTGTCTGCAGCACAGCGCAGCTCTCAATTTAAAGGGCAAGATGGCGTGGCTTGGCCTTGAACTCGTCAGTTATTCCATTGGTCTAGTTTCTCCGCGAGCCGGTGCTGTGGGTGGCTCTGGCACACCCAGGCACACCTGTGGCTATGCCATTGACGCAGGGTTTTATAAATCTGAATTTTTTGGCGCAGGCAAACTTTGGCTTTTGGGCGTATGCACATTTCTAGTAAGGATCCTATATAGTTTTATAAATGAGGCCCCAGGCCCTGTGCATCAGGGGACAAAGCAGTGTAAAGCTGTGTATGATCTGCATAACTGGAAATTTACACTGAGTCTCATGGTGATGTTGTTATGTGGCAGCATGTAATGATGAAAAATATTTGGACCCAAGATTGAGCCTTGGGGGACACCACAAATTACTTTATAGCTCATAAATGAACATGGGATTGAGGATCCTCTCTTGTGACAGTGTATAACAGAGCAGCTGCTGCAGTGACAGGAGTCTGCAGCTCAGTAGGTGACGGCTGCTCATGCTCGTGTTAGTGATACTTATTGGTTTTCTATTTAAAGTAAGATGTCCATGAATCTGTCTCAGTTTCAACATTAGTGGGACAAAGGATTTTATTCAGGGGAAAATGTTTTCTACACCATTGTTTTGTCTTGTTCAACCAGAATGATGCTGAATTCAACTTTATCTCCTTTACCTTACTTCATCCTTGGAGCTTATTTTCATGTTGGAAACTTAAGATACTTGTATTTTGTGATAACTGCTTTGCTTTACTTTGTAATTATTTTTTCTAACTCCTCTCTGATTGTGGTTATCTGTATGAACAGGAGTTTACATGAGCCCATGTATCTGTTTCTGTGCAGCCTGTTTGTAAATGAACTGTATGGTAGTACAGGGCTGTTTCCATTCCTGCTGGTTCAGATCCTCTCTGACATTCACACTGTGTCAGTACCTCTGTGTTACCTGCAGATTTATTGTGTTTTCACATACGTAGGTGTAGAATTTTTAAATTTAGCTGCTATGTCTTATGACAGATACCTTGCTATATGTCATCCTCTACAATATAACACATATATGACATCTAACAAAACAGTTCTCTTTATCTCTGTAATATGGTTGTACTCTTTTATGAAACCTTTAATCACCTTATCCTTAAGCATCCGTTTGCCTCTTTGTGGAAACATCATCAACAGTTTATATTGTCATAATTACCTTATAGTGAAGTTGGCCTGTTCTGACACTAAAGTGAATAATATCTATGGACTGTTCAGTGTCGTTCTCACCATCATGGTTCCTCTGCTTCCAATTGTCTTTTCTTACTTGAAGATCCTCATAGTGTGTTTTTCTGGCTCTAAACAGACCAGACAGAAAGCTGTCAGTACCTGCACACCTCATCTTGCTTCTCTGCTCAACTTTTCGTTTGGTTGCTTCTTTGAAATAGTGCAGAGCAGGTTTGATATGACCAGTGTTCCCAGTGTGCTGCGGATTATCCTGTCTCTGTACTTCTTCATCATTCAACCACTTCTGACTCCTATCGTGTATGGACTGCAAATGTCTAAATTACGACAAACATACAAACATCTGTTTTGTTATAAAATGTCACCTGGTTGTAGAGACACTGTGTAGATATAGAAAGTATTACTGGCTCACCCTGAAGTCTGACGATTAAAAACATGCAGCTGAGTTTGAGAAAACCTGAATGTTGAAATGTTAAAAGCATCTATTGTTTTTGACCTGAGTTTACAGAAGAAATTACTTCTTTACTCTCAGTGTGAGGATTTTGGGGTTAGACCAACTGGCCACAAATCACACGTAGACTCCTTTGAGCTCCCAGTATTCTAGTAATGATAAACAGACTTAAGGTCCCTCTTCATGTCCAAATTGAACTTCACATCTGAGTTTAAGGTTGTACAATTGGTTTTAAAGCACTTATTGGATCAATTTTCCATACACCTCAGATTTAAATATGTCACCAGTCGTCCTTAGGATTAAGGTAAATTCTTCTAGTCCTGAGTTATTAGACCAGGGGAGGGGGGAGAAAGCACTGTCCCCTGTGGGACCCCAGTGCTGCAGATCAGGGTGACAGACACACAGGGCCCTAGTTTCCTGGTGCAGCGCAGGTAGCGAAGCGAAGCGCAGCCGGTCTAATGCAAGTTTGGACTGGAGCAGACAGGCACAAAGTCAAGTCGGGAGATTGGCAGATCGCGCTCCGCCAATATGGGTGTGGCGGCGCAGCAGGAGGCGGTGTCACAGATTCAGCTTGGTGAAGCGGAAGTTTCGTGAGAAAATGTCCCGCCGACTCTGCGCCGAAAGCAGACCACCTCAAAGCAGGTCTATCTCGGGGCATTGGTTGACCGGCGAACAGTCCACACACGTCAGCAAAACCTCACAGACAGGTTTCTACTGTTCCAGACGCAATTAGATGCAATAAATAACCACAATAACCGCTATTTAATGCAACTAATGGAATCAACACGTGAATTTATATCTATAAAGATTGTCCCGTCACATCTGACGTCAGATCAAGCTGTTGGCAGCGTAATGTAAACTCCACCTGATTTAACACAGCAGGGACGAACTGGCACTGGAGCTGTGGATTGCGGTGATGATCCGCGTGATGATCCGCGATGATGATTGAGAGATAATAAATAATTATAATAATAATATATAATAAAGCCTGGTTGGTTTGTGGTTTGCCCCGTCACATCAGATCAAAGGCTGTTGGCACGCGTAATGGAAACTCCACCTGAATTAACACAGCAGGGACGAACTGGCAAAGCAGCTGATTGTGGACTGTGAGGGTGGATGACAGCATGTCACCATGTTGAGATGTGATGATCCGCGTTATTTATTTACCATAAAACTTCAAATTGCTGTCGGTCCCAATTAACCATCTGTCCACTCCTCTTATCCGCACTTCAGCACCTGTCTGTACAGTGTCAGCCTGGCTCAGCTCGCTCCTTGTAAATGACTTATTAAAAGTAGCGTTAACAACCAGTTCTCTGATTACTCATAAGCGTATTTAGGCTATACGTTGCATTATTAATTTTTTTTTTAAAGGATGGTGGAGCCAGCCAACACAGGTGCTGAAGTGTGGTCAGTGAGACCGAGGACGAGTCCGCCCTGGCCGTATTTACAGTAATTCCTCCGCTGCCTGCCGCCACGGAGTGAAGCCTCTCTTTCCCCAGAAGGAAGGAGGTTGAACACTTTATTAATAAACACCGGTTGATTTGAGAGATTTAAACAAATAAAGCCCGGGCCTTTGTTTTAAGTTTTACGGGTATGTAGCCTATTTATTTATGTATTTATCAATTTATCAACGAGGCAGCGACGTCAGATTTATTAGTTGTTGTTTTTTACACTGGCCAGCGGTTCTCAGTGTATCAGATCAAACCTGATTAAGGATATTAGTAAACTCATTATTCAGCCACTCTGAGCTCGGACCTCCGGACCAAAACAGCTGTTTCCTCCTGGGAGAGGTTCTGCCTGTGGCGTCGCTGTCTCCTCCCGTCCATGTCAAAGTAGGAAATGACATCACCGCGGCTCACTTAAAGGTGAGGAGAGGAGCTCATTTGATTGGTGAAGATCCGAATCGGCTGTGTTAATCCCACTTCACGCCTTTCTCTCCTCCTCCTGTCTCCCTCCCGCCCCGTCTCCTCCCTCCTTGGTATTTGCGCTGGGAGGCAGGACAGGGGGAGTGCGCGCCGGTCTGCGCCGGACTTCGCTGCCCACGATTCTTGCAAAACGCACCTGGACACACCCAGTTGACGTGGCGAAGCTGGGTTGCGCCCTCAGTTAGACCGGTCTGCAAAACTAGGGCCCACAGTCTTGCAGCCTCACGCACTGTGGTCTATTGGTGAGGTAGTTAATGATCCAGGCCACCAGGTGACAGTCAACTCTCAACTCTTCCAGCTTTCCCCTGAGCAGTGCTGGTTTTATTGTGTTAAATGCTGATGAAAAATGAAAAAACAAGACTCTCACACACAATTTCCACTGCTCCCTAGGTGTGAGAGGGACCTGTGCAGGAGGTAGATTACGGCATCTTCAACTCCAATGCGTGGTTGGTATGCAGACTGGAGAGGGTCCAGCTTTGGACTCACCAGGGGTTGCAGATGGTTCAGCAAAATCTAGGGGTGTGCATTGGCATTGCCCTCACGATTCAATTTGATTATGATTCACCAGGTAACGATTCGATTCTCCGATGCATTGCAACGCATCAAAATTCTACTGCACACAACACAGCAAATTTTTCATCAGTCATGAGATATTGAACAACAGATTTTATTGGCTGCTATGTGTGTATTATCACTCTCCTGTATCTTTGACATAAATGTCATTAAATAAAATAAAATTGAATGGTACAGGGTATTGGATATGGCATTTTCAAACCTGAAAAAGAAGGAAAAAACAAACAAACATTTGGAGCCATGTCTTGTCAAAAATTCAAAATCAATATGACTGAACTATAAGTCTATGGGGCTTTTATTTTGATCATTCGCCCTCCTCTACTGTGTTTATTGGTGATAAACAGGCGTACTGCCTGTAGTAACGGTAAAACCCGACCGACTTGTTGAATCTCAGACCCAACACGGCCGCGTTAATTTATTAATTCTCAACCCGCTCGCAGGTAAATTAAAAAAAAAAAAAAAAAAGGAAAGAAAGCGACACTGCTACTGATGGTGCCGCTTAGCAGCTACAGGCTGCGCATGTCGTTGCTCCGGAAATGCCCCCAGAGGTAATTGAAACTTCACAACTTTATTTGAGGCCAGAAAATAAACAGTGACATAATCGATTATGGCACGTTGCCGCATCAATGCTGAATTGTGCACGTCCCGCATTGCAATGCATTGCCGAATTGATTATTGTTGACACCCCTAGCAAAATCCTCTCCATGGTCTTTGTGAGGTGCGAAGTTAAAGCCACAGGTCTAAAGTGCTTGGGCTCCCTGGGGTGGGCTATCTTGGGTACTGGAACCACACAAGATGTCTTCCATAGAGCAGGAACCCTCTCTAGCCTGAGGCTCAGGTTGAAGATGTGTGCCAACCAAGGGGGCAGTTGTCGGTCTGAGAAGTGAAGCTCACTTCCGCGTTCAAAAAACTGCAATCCCCGCCGATTCCTGTGGGGGCTGGCTCCAGAAGGGAGCAACTCTCCATAGACCCCCATGTTAAAATAGCCGACTTTAGAGCTTAAAAAAACATATTTACAGCCTGGTACATCTTATTTTTTTGGTCTCAATCGATAGTTTCTACCCCCGTACACACTCTGAGGGGGGTGAATTTTTTTTTAACGCCACCGTTTTACTGTTATTAGGATAAGATTCTGGCCAATCAGGGCGCGGAAACGTTCAGCTACAGGTCCGGAGCGGTCCGGAGACAGGCTGCTTCGAGGCTAGTGGGCGGGTTCTCGGCCGGCCAATCCAACATGGCGCTGTTCAAACCGCCATATTTGAGTCACAAAAACGACTGCACAAAACCAATGGGTGACGTCACGGATGCTACGTCCATTCTTTTTACAGTCTATGGTGCCAACACTCCACACAGCTGGTCAGCACAGTCTTCAAGAAATCTTGGGCTGATGCCGTCAGGACCTGCGGCCTTCCTTACACAGACCCTATTCAGTTGACCTCTCACCTAATCAGCTGTAAGAGTCAATGGTGGTGGAGAAAGTGGGGGATAAGAGGAGAGAGGGGAAAGGTATGGGAGAGGAGGGGGCGGTGGGGAGGACGGAGGGAGCAACAGGAGAGGAGAGGGGGGGCTGCTGGACAGGGGTGGGGGGCTGGATGCAGAGTCAAATCTGCCCATTCCTTGTCTCCCTGGCTGCGTTCAGACTGCCAGCCAAAATCCGATTTTTAGCCCATCCAGATTGTAACTGGATGAGTCTTTTGAAGTTTGAACAGTCCCAAACCGCATGAGATCCGATTTTTGCAAACCGCATCGAAACCACCTCCGGGAGGTAGTTTCATATCGCATTTGGACAGATGCGTCTCAGTCTGAACAGCTCCAAACACTCAGGTCCACGAGCTCCAGTTAAAAATAAATTTGCTTCTTGTTACTTTTCTTTTATGCAAACTACCGTGTTGTCGGCGACAGGAGTGATGGCGACGGCGCGCTCCCACTCCCAGCTCTGGGGTGCTGGAGTTTACCGTCTCTGTGACTACACACATACAGCCTACACACACACCAGGCGGGCATAATTACATAATGTCTTACAATAACACATGATGATAATAATAATAATAATAATATTTTCAAATTTGCAGTCAACTATAAAATTAATCTTAAAGCCTAATGGGGTCACTCCTTCTAAATTCTACTACTCCATTAATTAATCTGTTACCTATAGGGCCCTGCCGTCAGTGGTCAATGGTCAGGGTCAGGCCCCTGACACAAAAAACCCTACCACTGGGTTTAAGTTTTCTGGGGGAAACCCAGGATTCATTTTTAATTTCTTCCTTTAGGGGAGCAGAAGTAGCCAACGTCTATACAAATTATATGTATAACATGAGAAAAGACGGTATCAGATTGATAACAGTATCGGACGATACTCTAAATTGCAATATCGATATCGGACATGAAAAAGTTGTATCGAGCCATCCCTAATCCAAACCAGTCATGAAATTTTCATTTTTATCTCATATTTATTATGAACAAACTACTGTCAACGCACATTTCATTCTGATGTGAAACACATTTGCTGTGCAGAGAAAATAGAAAACATGAATAGACAACATGACAACACACTAGTACATTACGTTTTACCAAAGAAAATACTTTTACATAAGATCCTGACTTTCGTCAAATTCAGTCCATACAGCAAAGGATTAAAAAGCGGCTGACAGGTGATAAAGTACAATGATAAAAAGATACGCAGCATAATGGGAGCGCTTCTCATATTAAACCTGCTTTGTAATATTTCAAAGATAGAACCAAAAGAAAAGTTCAGCAGGGAGGCAAGGTGAGGTGTGCAGGTACTGACAGCTTTCTGCCTGGTCTGTCTACAACCAGAAAGACACACTTTAAGAATCTTTGAATAAGAATAAATGATTAGTATTGGGAGACCACTTAATACAATGAAAGTGTAAATAAGCCCATAGACGTTATTGACTGTTGTATCAGAGCAAGCCAGTTTGACAACAGAGTAGTTGTCACAGTACAATTTATCAATGATGTTCCCACACAGCTTTAAGGAAGCACTCAATGATATCATGACAACAATTGCAAGGAGAGGAATTAACCACGTTAAAGCAATCAGCACAACAACCTTATTAGGTGTCATGCGTGTGTTATACTCCAGAGGACAACAGATAGCGAGGTATCTGTCATAAGACATTATGGCTAAACTATAAAGTTGAACGTTTCCATATATGTATATGCAAAAAATCTGCAAGAAACAAAAAGATACAGAGATGGTGTGAATGTCAGAGAGGATATGAACAAGCAGTAATGGAAACAGCGCTGTACTTCCATGCAGTTCGTTTACAAACAGGCTGCACAGAAACAGATACATGGGCTCATGTAAACTCCTGTTCATACAGATAACCGCAATCAGCAAAACATTGGTAAAGACCACGACAACATAGTAGCACACGAGTATCGCGAAAAATAAGTATTTCAAAGCCCCAACATCAGAGTAGGCAGCAAAGGTCAAATATGAAACCTGTGAATTGTTCATTATGACCCCCTGTTAGCTCACAAGTTAGCACTGGATGCAGGATTTGAAAAACAGCACTTCTACAGTATGTAGACTATAAAGATTTGTAGAAATCAAATTCAGTCTAATTACAATTAATGAATTAGAACTTGTGGAAATAGAAGTAACGCATTTTCCAAATATACCATTCCCTTATAATAATGTTTTAGCAAAAACAACAGAGTATATTACAGTGCGAGTTCTCCCAGTCCTGCTGCAGTAAAACAGTGACCCTCCTCGAAACTGAAATGAAACTCTGCCTCACCCGCTTTTAAACTCTTTTTGTCATGGTGTCAGTACGCTGAGTTGATCCTCAAAGGACACTTCTGTCTGAGAAAAAAAGTTAGCACTGGATGCAGGATTTGAAATATAGCATTTCTATGTAGACTTTTACATAGAGTATACAGACTCTTTTATGGGTGGGTGAGTTTAACTTCAGTACATACTGACAGCTTTCTGCCTGGTCTGTCTACAACCGGAAAAATACACTTTAAGAATTTTTGTATACAGTAGGTACTAGTTTCATTTGGACGTTTCCCTCACGCAAAGCGTGAAACTGCAGGTCACATTGTAGCCACTAGGTGGAAGCATCGTACTGAGATGGAGCTCAAAAGATTTTGGAGTAATTCCACGTTTGACCACAACATAGCTACAATGGAGAGTGGCGCTGTTCACAGGCCATAGGCTACTTCAGCCGCAGCTATGATCGAGAGAGCTAGAGAGTGAGAGAGAGAGCGAGACCGCTACGCCGCTCAATCACATCAATGTCGATGTTATTTATTGTATCACAGTGATTTCGTTCAACAGGATCAGTGGTTCTCTCTTATATAAGTGAAAAGAAATGAACACACACACACACACCACCACAGCACGTTCCAATTATGTTGTAACATAAAATGGCAAATAAAGTCATCCTGAATCCTGAATCCTGAATCCTGAATATATCTATCTATTTTCTGCAAGTTCTTGTTAACAACCCCCTCATAGCCGACGATCGCTCGTTTAAACAGTTTATAAACTGCTTCGTCCGTGCCAGCAGCCTGGACCTGATGCGACTGGACTTACGAGCGGAGCATTAATGCACATCTGTCAGCAGCTGCGACACACACAATTTGAAGGGACAGATTAGATGTGGATTTTGTTAACTGTGACTTTGTTTCAGCCAAGAGCAGCAGGTTGTTTTAATGGAAAGTAGCCTAGGCTACAGCGATACAAAAAAGCTGTGTTGCTGCAAATAACAGGAGGAGGCTGCTTTTAATTTCTGACAGCTGAACATTGCGCTTTTAAATATGAAGCTAAACGTAAACATTCAATAACTGGGTTAGAGAGACACGCGTCTATATTGCAAGGGCGTCAGTTTACTTTGAAAAGTGGTGGGGACGATGACCGTATGCACCCCATACACACACACACCCGCTGCTGCTGCACCATACCACTGCACCTTGCAGGCTACCGTTTTCAACCAGATTCCGGGTCTGGCTCCAAGTTTGAGCAAATAAATGAGCAAAGACCAGACTAGGTCCGACCCGTGTTGAAGTCTGGACCCTGGACCCGATGCGGTCGGACTGACAAGGATTTTCTTTTTAACAATAAAGGGTATTTGCTTTAGTATGGTAGTTTTTGTTTTGGCCACTGCACAGTAAACTTTTATGTCAGATGTCACTGAGGTCACACGACTGCCGTGAGAACCCTCTCTTGGGAAAGTCTTTAAAGGTTTCAGCTCAGTTACATTATGATGACAATGGTAGAGGCAAATGAAGGCCAATGTTCATATACTTCATAATAGGAATTAGGTTGAGGTGTTAGTCGTAATTCTTTTGGTGATAATGTAGAGAGAACGTTATGTTTTTTTGATTCAAATCTCAGTTTTACACTGTTACACATTTGTGCAAATGTATGAAAATAATGTAATAACTATTTGGTGAAACAAGAGATGAATCATGACAAACTCTTCACAGTTTTCATTTTTCACACTTGCCACCTACTTTGGCAAAGGGCATTTTAAATACCTGTTTTTCATGATCCTCACATCTTTATACGTTCTGATAGTCTGTGTCAATGTTTTGCTTATTGTGATCATCTGTATGAACAGGAGTTTACATGAGCCCATGTACCTGTTTCTGTGCAGCCTGTTTGTGAATGAACTGTTTGGTAGTACAGGACTGTTTCCATTCCTGCTGGTTCAGCTCCTCTCTGACATTCACACTGTGTCTAAGCCTTTTTGTCTTGTGCAGATTTTCTGTTTGCACTCATATGGGGGTATTGAGTACTACACCTTAGCTGTTATGTCTTATGACAGATACATTGCTATATGTTATCCTCTACAATATAATACACGTATGACATTCAAAAAAATTGCCTCACTTATCACTTTAGTATGGTTATATCCCCTACTCCTGTGTGTTATCCCAATTTCTTTGACTTCATCTTTACAGCTCTGTGGGAACATCATTAACAAAGTTTACTGTGACAATTACTCTGTTGTCAAACTGGCCTGCTTTGACACCAGAGAGATTAATATTTTTGGACTCATAACAGCTTTTAGCACAATCATGTGTCCTTTAATGTTGATTCTTTACACTTACATAAAGATTTTCAGAGTGTGTTTTTCTGGCTCTAAACAGACCAGACAGAAAGCTGTCAGTACCTGCACACCACATGTTGCTTCCCTGCTTAACTTTTGTTTTGGGTGTAGCTTTGAAATAGTGCAGAGTCGATTTGATATGAGCAATGTGCCAAATATGTTGCGGATATTTTTATCATTGTACTGGCTTACATGCCAGCCGATCTTCAATCCTTTGATGTATGGCTTGAATATGTCTAAAATCCGTATCATATGGAAAAAATTGATCTTTGCAGTTAGTCGACTGCTCAGATAAACAGGGTTACAAACTGAAACTGTTTCTGGTGGTTTAGTAATTCACAATGTGCAGCTGTGATGAAAGAGGGTTTTTTTTTATGAATGGAACATTTTGTGACCTTTTAACTGATCCGTAACTTTGATTACAAAATCATAATACTATTGTGTTGTTTGACGACGAAAGCAGTTCTCTCAGTTTTTAGTTCCATCCTACAAACAAAACTAATGACTGACTCGAAATCAGCTGTTCCCTTGACATCAAATCCACGCAGCAGTATTTGTCCATATAATGGTTGTCAATGGACACCAACTTTCTTTGTCCAAAAAGACACACCAAAAAACATCCAAATACCTCCATGCTGCTCGTCTGTAATGTCCCTCTTGTATTGAAGCCCTGACATGAGAAATTGTTCCGCCGGTCTGTACAAATCACAACAGATTTGCACTGACACAGGAAGAGCAGTGAACTGAGACACTGGGAGCTTCCGCTACAAACAAGCTTAAAATACACAAGCTTAAAATATAGACCTATTTAATTTTTTTCAGAACAATTTCTCCTGTCGGGGCTTCAATACAAGAGGGACATTACAGATGAGCAGTATTGAGGTATTTGGATGTTTTTTGGTGTGTTTTTTTGGACAAAGAAAGTTGGTGTCCATTGACGACCATTATATGGACAAATACTGTTGCGCGGACCGCCGTGTAACTTAGAGAAGGAACGAAGGACTCTGGAAATTCTCAGAGCTCTTAGTCAACATGAGGGTGAGTAGATAATGAGTGAAATTTGAATTTTGGGTGAACTATCCCTTTAATGTATGTGGAAAAGGGGCATAATATGGGACCTTTATTGGGGAGAGATGCACATTTCGTTGTGCTTAATAAGGAATTCTATTTTATTCTAATAAAGGACAGGATTTCAGATTTAAAATGAAATTTTATATTGTGATGGGGTTCATTATTAATGGGGATAATGGAAAAGACATGCATGGTGACATTCTCCTTTGGTTGGTGTGGGTCAGCACGGGTAATCTAACCAGTCTGCAGTTACAGAGCCCACACACAGCAGGGTGTAATGCACTGTGCATTGTGACACATTCACCCTTTGACCATCGCAAAAGATTTCTCTGAAAAAGGTATCACTTCTGTTGGTTCGAACCATACAGGGTGGCTTTTGTTTCCCGTGCAAACCTATGAGCCTCGGAAGTTCATCAGATCACTTTTGGTCGGTTCTCACCGCAGCTCACTGTTCATCAGCCCCATTGTTTCAGAGATGCTCCGATATGAACATCTGTATTCAGGATTCAGGATTTATTTATTTGCCATTTTATATTTAAAAAAACATAATTGAAACGTTCTGTGGTGATGTGTGTGTGTCTTCAATAAAGTGTCACTCAGGTTTTTACACCTGCTCATTTCTTCTGTAGCACACTAATCAGAGAAAGCAACTTTTCATTAACCATCCATCTTATCCCAGAGGTTAGCATGCCATTCTGGCAAGACAATAAAGGTTATTTGCTTTAGTATGGTAGTTTTTGTTTTGGCCACTGCAGAGTAAACTTTTATGTCAGATGTCACTGAGGTCACACGACTGCCGTGAGAACCCTCTCTTGGGAAAGTCTTTAAAGGTTTCAGCTCAGTTACATTATGATGACAATGGTAGAGGCAGATGAAGGCCAATGTTCATATACTTCAAAATTGTGCTGTATGAATTCATTAACTTAACATCACCGGAACTTTAAAAACAGGAATTAGGTTGAGGTGTTAGTCGTAATTCTTTTGGTGATAATGTAGAGATAACGTTATGTTTTTTTGATTCAAATCTCAGTTTTACACTGTCACACATTTGTGCAAATGTATGAAAATAATGTAATAACTATTTGGTGAAACAAGAGATGAATCATGACAAACTCTTCACTGTTTTCATTTTTCACACTTGCCACCTACTTTGGCAAAGGGCATTTTAAATACCTGTTTTTCATGATCCTCACATCTTTATACGTTCTGATAATCTGTGTCAATGTTTTGCTTATTGTGATCATCTGTATGAACAGGAGTTTACATGAGCCCATGTACCTGTTTCTGTGCAGCCTGTTTGTGAATGAACTGTTTGGTAGTACAGGACTGTTTCCATTCCTGCTGGTTCAGCTCCTCTCTGACATTCACACTGTGTCTAAGCCTTTTTGTCTCGTGCAGATTTTCTGTTTGCACTCATATGCGACTGTTGAATACTACACCTTAGCTGTTATGTCTTATGACAGATACATTGCTATATGTTATCCTCTACAATATAATACACGTATGACATTCAAAAAAATTGCCTCACTTATCACTTTAGTATGGTTATATCCCCTACTCCTGTGTGTTATCACAATTTCTTTGACTTCATCTTTACAGCTCTGTGGGAACATCATTAACAAAGTTTACTGTGACAATTACTCTGTTGTCAAACTGGCCTGCTTTGACACCAGCGAGATTAATATTTTTGGATTCATAACAGCTTTTAGCACAATCATGTGTCCTTTAATGTTGATTCTTTACACTTACATAAAGATTTTCAGAGTGTGTTTTTCTGGCTCTAAACAGACCAGACAGAAAGCTGTCAGTACCTGCACACCCCATGTTGCTTCCCTGCTTAACTTTTGTTTTGGGTGTAGCTTTGAAGTAGTGCAGAATCGATTTGATATGAGCAATGTGCCAAATATGTTGCGGATATTTTTATCATTGTACTGGCTTACATGCCAGCCGATCTTCAATCCTTTAATGTATGGCTTGAATATGTCTAAAATCCGTATCATATGGAAAAAATTGATCTTTGCAGTTAGTCGACTGCTCAGATAAACAGGGTTACAAACTGAAACTGTTTCTGGTGGTTTTGTAATTCACAATGTGCAGCTGTGATGAAAGAGGGTTTTTTTGTTGAATGCAACATTTTGTGACCTTTTAACCAATCCATAACTTTGATTACCAAATCATAATACTATTGTGTTTGACGACAAAAGCAGTTCTCTCAGTTTTTAGTTCCATCCTACAAACAAAACTAATAACTCGATATCAGCTGTTCCCTTGACATCAAATATCAAATCAAATCTGTCATCCCGTCACCTATGTGTACCTAAGTTATGTGTAGAGTTTTTAATATTGTAGTTATATGTAAGAAAAATAATGCACTTTCACACTGAATAATAGATTCAAGCTATTCTGTTAATCACACAGTTTACCTCTAAGAACTCCATGGATTTTAACAGAGCTTTCTATGTGTTCACTTGATTTTTCTTGAAGTTAAAATGACCATCACCAGGTGAGGAGGAGCTTCTCTCTGTGTGTCTTTCTCTGTCTCTTTGTTTGACTGTCAGATTTATTAATTAAAGGTGTTGGTGCCTTCTCATCATTGCTTCAATTTGACCTTTTTGTACTTGTGTAACAGAGTTAAAGCAGAAGTAAGTGATATATTTGTGTTAATATAAGTCTTAAATAGTTATATCTTCCGACAGCAATCACTTACATAGAGTGTTTGGACCAAAACACGGGTCTGTCAGTCACTCTGCTCTGCTCTGAGCCGAGGAGAAAACATTTATCGTATCCTACAGTTTTTATCCAATGAGGAGAGAGAACGGCATGCAGGGCTGTGTGTGCAGCCAAGGAACGCCGTGAATGTGGCGACTGGGACAGGACTGTTATTAATTTTTCCGACCGTGAAGTGGTACCAGTTCGATCTGGTACGAGTTCACCGGTCGGAAGTTACGAGTGGCTGTTATAGTGACTTTCACCGGTAAAACAGGTCGGAGAAACACGAGTGGGTTGCCTGGAACGCTACAAAGTCGTAAGTTGTGACTTGAAGCTGTAATTTACGATTTCAAAAGCCTGCCTGGAACGCAGCATTAGCGAAAACGACCGGACCACTTACTTCTGCTTTAATGGCATCACAAAATCATTGATCAGCAAAAGCTGCCTTCTCAGGCCACAGGTTGAACATATATATTACAGCTCTACACCAGAGTCCTGCATCGGGTCCGATGGGTAACCCGCAAAAACGGTGTTCAACGGGTGGATAAACTGTCTTGTGTAAATTCACGGATCAGGCACGGGCGGAACTCAAATGAACGTGGGTGGGTACGCGGTTGAATGTGTGTAAAGCCCTCGATATACTTGCTGTTAACTACGCGTCACAATGCGTCGATATGTGCGTTCGGTCGCAGACGATGCATCAAACCGACGCAGGATACGCGTGGCAGCCATGATGCACCAGCGAAGCAAATCATTTTTTATCACACACAGTAACAACAGAGTAGCATCTTGATGTAATAAACAATCTTTGGCTGCTCTTGTGACCGCTCACAGCTTTCCTGATGGAGTTTAGCCTGTCATGGCTTGACTGCTAGGCTTCTGGGTAAGCTGATGGGATCAATGTAAAGGCTGAAGTATCCTGCTTTCATTAAAAAAAGAATTACGTCTCCATCATTCTCCGTTCCGGAAATAGCCGCAAAAGAGTACGCTTTTTTCCCCTGTCTCTCTCTGTTTTTTTTTTATGCTAAAGAATACGGCTATACCCCTGTTATCGCCGGTGATGACGACGATCTCACGGGCAGCGGGTCGGGCAACGGGTCTTACTTTTGACGGGTGAGTCGGATCCGGGTCGTACTCAGAAATCAATCACGGGTGACGGGTTGGGACATGGGCTTAAAAAACTACGGGTGGGTCGGGCGCGGGTTTCCAAAATTGGACCCATGCAGGACTCTGCTCTACACTTAGTCAACAAGATACATACTGTGTTAGCAGTATCTACCTTCAGCAGCTTCCTTGTAAACACAAGCACGTGGAGGGGGTGGAGGCGGAGGGGGCTGCGGCGAGTTTAAAATTTTTTTTTTTTAACAACAGTGACATGTGCCTCCCAGAACTGTGGGGGAGCTCCGGAGAGGGTAAAAAAAGAGAAACCAACAAAGGAGCGAGTGACTTGCATAGTTCTGCTTTAACTGGGCTTTATGATAATCTGATTGCTGCACAACAACGCCATCTGAAGGAGTTTCAAAACATCAATCAATCAATGAAAACATGCGGATTGATCGGGATCAGTGTGCTATTACTTTTCTCAATAGTTAACACGAAAACTGTGCAAAATTATGCATTGAAATCAATGGGACGAACAATCATTGGAGTTTTACAAACATCTGCTGCCCAGTCATACTTTCACATAGAGACTTCATTTGAACTTTAAACAGTAGACACAAGTCATGTTTCACATTTTTACTACATACAGTAATGCTCTTTGAAATTCTGATTTGTTCACACATTTTGTGCAAAGGAAAAATACACTATAGTCATCTACAACAAACATAAGAAACAGTCTTTGGGTACAACTTTATGTAAACAATGTTGCAGTACGTAACTGAAGGATTTTCATCTTCTAGGGAAATCTTTGCTGTGGTTGCTGTAATACACTACAGTACAGTAAATCTGGTATCTAGTGAAGCTGTGAGTTTAAATGTAAATGTAAAAAATGATTGTCCCACTGTATCTTACAGTGAAGCCTGACACAATGAGCAGTGCAGATTGTTTACTGCTGAATTACTGTCCAATACTATAGACACCTGTTCTTCCTTATTGCAAATGTTTGAATTCGCAGTGCTTCTCCCAACATTTACAATTAGTTTGACAGATTTTGAACTAGTTCAACAATTTTGTATGTGATGACTCAAGCAATGAAATCAGGACTATTAGTTTTTTAGAGAAAGACTATTCAGCGTTCAGAAGTATAGTTCATTTTGACTGATATGACATCAACAAATGTTATAAAACAGCAGAGAATTGTATGAAAGCAACTGATACATGTCCAAAAGCATTTGCAATTTGTTCAGAGGAAGGAGAAACTGCTACTATGATGTGCACAAAGGACTACATGTTGTGGAGGTTGAACTAATAGTTATGAGAACTTTCATTCTGATCTGAGAATAGCACCAAAGCAGTTGAGAAAAACTGTAATCATAATGACAACAGAAACTACCCAAATGACCTTAAGTTTACATACCCCAGTTCTTAATGCCATATTTTCCCCATTTAATATCAATGACAGCTTGAAGTCTTTATAGTCTTTATTAAAGATTATCTGTCAACCACTATTATTTACTTAACTTTTTGATTGATAATTAAAGTGATGGATTGTTTGAGAGTTGTTGCAATCATTCATCAAAAAAAGAAAAAAGAAAGAAACATTCATCACATCTGCACATTGTGAATTTCAGACACTAAACCATCAGAAACAGTTTCAATTTGTGGGAAACACTGAAATCTGTTAAACCTGTCCATCTGAGCAGTCAACTAACAGCAAAGAGCAGATTTCTTTTTACATATGATACGGATTTTAGACATATTCAAGCCATACATTAAAGGATTGAAGATCGGCTGGCATGTAAGCCAGTACAATGATAAAAATATCCGCAACATATTTGGCACATTGCTCATATCAAATCTGGTCTGCACTATTTCAAAGCTACACCCAAAACAAAAGTTGAACAGAGAAGCAATGTGAGGTGTGCAGGTACTGACAGCTTTCTGTCTGGTTTGTTTAGAGCCAGAAAAACACACTCTGAGAATTTTTATGTACGTGTAAAGAATCATCATTAAAGGACACATGATGCAGATAAAAGCTATTACAAGTCCATAAATGTTAATTTCACTGGTGTCAAAGCAGGCCAGTTTGACAACAGAGTAATTGTCACAGTAAACTTTGTTAATGATGTTCCCACAGAGCTGTAAAGATGAAGACAAAGAAATCATGATAACACACAGAAGTAAAGGTTGTAACCATATTATGGTGATGAGCCTGGCAATCTTCTTAAATGTCATACATATGTTATATTTTAGAGGATAACAGATAGCAAGGTATCTGTCGTAAGACATAACAGCTAAGGTGTAGAATTCAACAGTCGCATATGAGTTCAAACTGAAAATCTGCACAAAACAAAAAGGCTTAGACACAGTGTGAATGTCAGAGAGGATCTGAATCAGCAGGAATGGAAACAACCCTGTACTACCAAACAGTTCATTCACAAACAGGCTGCACAGAAACAGGTACATGGGCTCATGTAAACTCCTGTTCATGCAGATGATAAAAATGAGAGAGAGATTAGCACAGATAGTAAAAAGATACAAAGACATAATAATCATGAAAGAGAAGCGTTGAGATCTCCCAATATCAAAGTAGGCAGCAAGCGTGAAATACGAAACCTGTGTCAAATTTGTCATCAGTTCCCGTTTCCTTGACAAAATAGTTGTAAAGACAAGTCACAGGATCTCATAGGCTAAAAAAACTCAACATTTCATTGACACAATATGCAGCTGAAGCATCAACACAAACAGTATTCAGTTTCTGTAAACGACATAACATTCCCTAAATGTACTCCCTCTTTATGTAGCACTTTATAGATTTGGAAATATATTGTCCTACTACTGATGGTGTTTCACATTTCACTGTCCTTTAAACTTTTGATGTCTCAGTTACGCCCACAGCAGTAGAGTGACATCATTGCCAAACATCGGCCCCTGAGGCCAGATATTACGTTACATTTATTGCAATGTAACATATTGTACTTCTTTTGTAATTATCTGTGTGTTTTGTGCTGTGGTACAAATGGTACCAAATGAATAAACACTTAAGAGAATTCTTTAATTAATAAATGAGGTGTTTTTTGACAGGTTCAATCCAGGAATATACCATATCTCCATATCTGATGACAGCAGGACGACATTGGAAGATAGTTTGAGGTACTGTAAGTGTTTCTTTTTTGGGCAGTGGTGCCCGTGCAGAGTATTAAGTTGGATTAACCTGCCACACACATAAAGATTTTCTAAATCTCAACCGATTTTTTTTATCTGTGAGACCCCACACATGAAGATAAAAAATCTGTGAATGAACAGTTTTGATCGTATTGTGTGTGGTGTGCTGCGATATTCCAAACACAGCACACCACACACATTAAGATTTTTCAGAATCCGTGTCGTTGTAGCTACTCTTTCGGGTCTATTTCCAGAATGGACAATGAGAGCAACGTAATTTTTTTTTTTTTTTAATGAAAGCGGGACACTTCAGCCTTCACAACGATCCCATCGGTGTGTCTGTTGCTCTGGACGCCGAGCAGTCAAGGGACCCGTGCGCTGTCACATGACGGGCTATGAGCGGCAGTCACATGATCGTTTAAACATGGTTGCTCTATTGCCGGCTGTTGCCAGCTACGATCGCTGCCGACAAAGCTACAAAGACCAGTGGCTGCACCAGACTGGACAGAAGTAAAGAGATTTATTAGGTTATTTTATAATTCTCCTGTACTGCCATACTCAGTGCATCACGTGACCATACCATACAGTCTATCGACCGTAACAACCTCGGCCTGAGAGCCACTCTGGCCGGCCCCACAGCCCCCTGGCTCTCACACAGCTCTCTCAAAGATTTTTTCAACTCCCTGGTGTGAATGCATTTTGACATCATCAAATTATTACATAATATATCATCAATATCCAAGGCATTTAGACGTAAATAGTCAAGCCTGCTTTTGATAAACTATTTAGTGTTATTTTAATGTTTTATTGGTTTAAAGGCAGCCTTTTGATTATTTGTGTAAAAAAATGTTTCACAATCACATACAATACTTTTGATTGTTATTTTCTTGTTCTGCGAATTCTGATAGGCCTGTGAAAAACCAAGCCTATTTTCTAGGCCTTTTTCTCAAAAATTGCATGTCCATAATGCCACCATAAACCATTGTTTAATCTTTATTTTCACACCATTTGCATAAAATAACTGAAAAAGAATCAATCGGGACTAAATAACTACTTTCTAGGCCCATATGTGTCCCTCTGCGTAAAGCTGCCCTGCTTATTTGGGTGCAGTTACGCCTGCCTCTGTCTCTGCAGCGGATTGGTTGATTCAAGTGATTGACAGCTCATTTGAACCGTTAGAGCCAATAGAATGAGGCTATACCCATGTTGATGTGATTGACAGTACTGGCAGCCAATCAGAATGAGCAGAATCCTGAAATGTGTGACACGCAGGCTGTTGTGTGCGGTGCTCACAAAGGTTCCCCCACTCCTAAAGCCCGTCCGGACCGATTTAGATGTAACACCGGTCAAAGTTCAAACTGGAAATATTGTGGATTTACCCATAAAACAAACTTTTCACGGCAAAACAGCAAAGGTAAGAGGAGATTTACAACCATGTTTTGGTCAAGCAGTGTCTGTGTTTGCTCGACTTGGCTCGTTTTTGGCTTCTCTCTCTGCCGTGCTTCTGTGTAGCCGTGGGTGCTATGCATCATTCCAATCTTTGTAGCAGGCTCTTTCATATGAGCGGTAGGTGATGTGTTTTGCGTACAGTAGTATACGAGCTAGAAATGTGGCGACAGGGTCCACATAGAGGTGCTTCATGAATTTTGATGTTTAGTTGTTTATTTGGGCTGTTGTGGGCCAGCTTCTGCTGTTTAATTTGACATATTCTTCTATATTATCATCATATCTGTGATTGTTCTGTATGTCTTTAAGGGTATAGTTTCACAACACAATAAATGCATTCATATTTCTTTTTTTAAGTATATTTTTTTGGCGTTTTATGCCTTTATTTGATAGATTAGTAGAGACAGACAGGAAAGGGGGAGGCAGAGAGAGGGGAACGACATGCAGGAAAGGTCTGCCCGATGCGGGACGCGAACCGGGGACGCCTGCGTCTGCATATACATGGGGCGGCTGCCTTAACCACTGCGCCACGCACCGCCCCATAAATGCATTCATATTTCAACTGGGTTTTTATCGTGAGAGATTAGTCACAGTCATTTTGACTGAGTGGCTTTGAAATTCTGGCACTTACAGTAACCTCAGATCTAAATATACTTTATTTGTGTTAATTTTACATCAATTAAATGATTCTATCCTAAGAAGAAAAAAAGAGATTAGATTATTAGATTTAAAAAGATTATTCATTAACAGCAAATCGTGAGATCAATTACTTATTTTGTTTGTTTTTAATTCACTAACATCCTAACTTTGATTACATTATTTTCATCAAGTTCAGATAAACAGCCATGCTGACATTCTGCATCAAATTTGGTAAGCCTATTTGCTGACAATAAACTTGAATGTTAGAGAACTCTATAACAGGATGAGTCTGTACGAAAGTATATCAAAAAGTGTTTACATGGAAAAGAAGGAAAAAAGAATGGACAGAATTAATGCATGATTATAAATTAAAAAAAAGATTTTTGGGCCTTGTGCATATGTCGGTGAACAGTCTGTATAGCAGAAATAAATTCTGACCCTCTACTGACTTTAATAGTCAAAAGGATGAGATATCATTTATATGGTATACGCAATGTAATCTGTTTTTAAAATATATACATGGGTGTCATAGTACTTTTAATTCCAGTTTGCTTACAGTATATGTAATCAGTTTGTTCATTTCGAGATTTAAGACGACATGGTGGACACTTCTGTTTATAAAACTGTTGCAGGTGTTACTGTATGTCTCTGTTTCACAGAAAAAATACAATCAGAATTGAGTTAATGCACTGTATTGGGTATATTACAATGGACAGTTCTACAATAAAATATTACAGTGTTCTAATATAAATAAGAAAACCTGTTGGACAACTTAATTTTGATATCCAGCATTTGATATGATACTTTTACATATGACACGGATTTTGGACATTTTCAAGCCATACAATACAGGATTGAACAATGGTGGGCATGTAAGAAAATATAATGATAAAAATATCCGCAACATGTTAGGGACACTATTCATATTAAACCTGCTCTGTAATATTTCAAAGCTAGCCCCAAAAGAAAAGTTTAATAGAGAAGCAAGGTGAGGTGTGCAGGTACTGACAGCTTTCTGTCTGGTCTGTTTGGAGCCAGAGAAACAAACAAGGAGAATCTTTATGTATGTGTAAAGAATTAAAAGTAAAGCTCCAAGGATTGTGCTAAAAGTTGCAATAAGTCCATACATGTTAATTGCATTGGTGCTGGGGCAACCTAGTTTAACAACAGAGTGGGTATCACAGTATACTTTGTAAATGATGTTCCCACACATATGTAATGGTGAAGTCAAAGATAACAAAACAACCATTGCAAAACAAGGATATAACCATGTTAAAGCAATAAGTACAGCAATCTTTTTGAATGTCATACGTGTGTTATATTGTAGAGGATAACATATGGCAAGATATCTGTCGTAAGACATGATGGCTAAGTTCAAATATTCAACAGCTCCATAAGAATGAACACAGTAAATCTGCAGGAAACAAAAAGGCTTAGACACAGTATGGTTGTCAGAGAGGATCTGAACCAGCAGGAATGGAAATAACGCTGTACTACCATACAGTTCATTTACAAACAGGCTGCACAGAAACAGGTACATGGGCTCATGTAAACTCTTGTTCATACAGATAACCACAATCAGTACAACATTGGCACAAATTATAAAAAGATACAAAGACATAATAATAGTAAAGTATAAGTATTTGAAAACCCCTGTGTCAAAGTAGGCAGCAAGAGAGAAATATGAAACCTGTGTGGAGTTTAACATGATCCACTACTATGCACACCAACAAATAAAAAGGTTAACGTTTGTCACAGTTTTTTCAAAAATTTAACTGGTTTAAACTTGGGTTGGGCTGGTACAGTGTGTAACAAGCACACACGGACATAGTGCAATGTATTCATACTGGTCACATTCACCATCATATAAACAGTTTTAAGAAATATCCACAAATGTACCATTTCCTGTTTGTTTTTAACTGTAATGCTCAGGTTTGGAATTACAGAGAACATGTGCAACGTTGAGTGAATCCGAGCAATCACCTCTTTTGCTTACTCATCCCATGAATGCATCCCAACTGAGCTCAAATTCAGTTTTAAAGTCATAGAAGACACTCACAGCCAGGCCTGGAATTTCGTCATTTTAGGGGCAGGGCCACTTGGCCTTTCGTGTTGTCAACTTTTTTAGGGCGTGTAACGCCGCATTATGTAATAATGTCGCATTATGTAATAATGTAACAAATCTTCACGTCATTATGTAATAACGCCGCATTATGTAATAATCTGCCGCATTTTGTAATAAAAATCTTGAACGCAATATGTAATAAACTTTGCCGCATTTTGTAATAAGTTGTTACATTTTGCATCACTTATTACATATTGCGGGTGTTACACTTTTTTATGAAAAAAATGTAATAATTTGGTGCATTATGTAATAAACCACCAAAATGGATGTCTTAATTAGAAAAAACATTAACAATAATACGCGCTGCTCCTCCTCCCCGCTGAGCAGAGCGCGGGTCCCACGCGGATGGTAACCGCTCCGCGTCTCTCCCTCCCCCCTTGCCCACCGACAATAATACGCCCGGGTCATGTTCGTCTGTGGAGGGATGACATGGACCACGGTCCGACTGGAGCTCCAGGCCGGGTCCAGCTCTGCTCCAGCAGCGGAAGGGGCGGCTGGGACCACCGCCCCCGGCGCCGCCGCTGGGGCGCGCGGGGGGGGGGGTCGAGCTGGGGGATTTCATCGGGCTGATGATGCTGGAAGTGATTTTGCCTCTGATTTTCACCAGATTTAACATTTTATCAAAATTTGCCCAGCTGATCCATTTAAATTACTGAAAAATTATCATCATCTGCAAGCAGCAGCTGTAAAACGAGAACCAGTCCCAGAAGCTCCAGGCCCGGAGAACCAGAGAGGGGGTCCTGCCAGAGCGCTCCCCAAGAATGGTGCATCGCCGCCCGGGTAAAATACGTGAGGGAGAGTTCTGGAAGATTTGACACTTTTTTTCAAAACTCATATGAAAAATGTCAGATTATACCACTTTCCCTTGGTCGATTGAGGTCCAGTAAAAAGTATGATGGTCTTTTAACTCTCCTCTAGCCATATGTGTATTATGATGTCATGTTTTTACACAGAGTCACGTGACCATGTGGGACTCATAGCTCATTATTTTTAGATGCGCTTTTCTCCGTGCCGCTTGTCAGGCGCCTCGGCCCCTCAGATGTGTGTGTGTGTGTGTGTATGTGTATCATGTGTAGCCCGTATGTGTGTGTCGCCTGTGTGAATGTGTGTGTTAAATCTCGCTCGCGCTCTGTTAAGATGAATAAACAAATCGCTGCAGAACACGAGCCTGGCACAGAGGTGCGCGCTCTGGCACATCTGGCACAATCTGTTAAAGGAAACTGGCTCAGCTCCGCGGCTGTTTCGCGTCCGACGTCTATATTAAGCACATGTTTTTATTGATATTGTAGCGTCCGACCCAACGTAACTATACAACAACATAACACAAACTTTATCAGACAGCTCTCACTTCTTCCTCTGCTCCACCTCACTCACTCACTCACTCACTCACCTACACATGCACACAGGACCCTCAAACTCACCTTTCAGTTGTGCAGTATTATTAATAATGAGCGATGAGTATGTAAAATAAAAAAAATTATTATAAAAATTAAAGCCGCAAGCGGCGTTGTCGGCCCTCGCTCGACCCATGCGACCGCGGGGCCCTGAGGCGCGCGGGGGCCGTGGCGTGAAACGAGAAGGGCGAAGAAGCGCTGCGGGAGCGGAAAAACGCAACGCGTGGTTCGTCCACCAGGTGGGGCAACGCAGCCAGATGTGGGGAGGGGCGTTCAGGTGCTGACCGGGATCAAGCACCTGAAGTTTGAAGTGAATGGGACAATGTAAATGTAAAACAGGTCACTTCCTGTTACCACCAGGGGGTGCATTTGTATGAACCCAGATGTGGGTAGGTGTGTTCAGTGGCGGAGGCTCATCAAACATGTAAAATTTGAAGTCAATTGGACAATGTAAGTGTAAGCCAGGTCACTTCCTGTTACCACCAGGGGGCGCATTAGTATGAAGCCAGATGTGGGTAGGTGTGATCAGGGGCTGACCGGGATCAAACCCCTGAAGTTTGAATGAAACTGGACAATGTAAGTGTAAACCAGGTCACTTCCTGTTACCACCGGGGGGCGCATCGAGTAAAGTGGGCGTGGCATACATAATAACGTTCAGGGTGGAGCCATCATCATCTTCAGCAAGTTTGAAGCTGATAGGATGAAGTATGTGGGCGTTAGAGCTGTGTAAGTGTAAACCAGGTCACTTCCTGTTACCACCAGGGGGCGCATTTGTATGAAGCCAGATGTGGGTATTTGTGATCAGGGGCTGACCGGGATCACACATGTAAAATTTGAAGCTGATCGGACAATGTAAGTGTAAACCAGGTCACTTTGACCACCGGGGGGAGTATTTGTATAAGGTTTGTTCAGTGCCTGACTGTCACCTCACAGTCAGTCACAGGCACTGGGAAATGTCAGTGCAGAGCAGGACACCAAACTTTGAGAAGCCAGAACAGCCACACCGTTTGACGTAGAGACCTACGGAGCACAACGTTGGATCAGCATGGCATCTCTATGACCTGTAGCCAATTTGAAGTCGTTCGGGCGAAATTTGTGGGCGGAGTTAAAGTTTTTAATGTAAAAAATGGTCACTTCCTGTTACCACCGGGGGGCGCTTTGAGTAAAGTGGAATATTGATACATCGGGCGAATCAGTGACTCAGCGCCATAATTTCCTTCACGTTTGAAGTTGATAGGATGAAGTATGTGGGCGTGACAGCCAACCGAATGTAAGTGGCGATCGAGCCCAACTTTGGCGCCCACCAGAGGCCACGCCCTTTGACCTATCGACCTACGGAGCACAACTTTTACCAAACTAGGGCTAAACATGTTAGGTATAAAATTTGGAGCCGGTCGGGCAAATCGTTATGGACCTATTAATTTCCCGCCAAAAACGAGAATTTAAAATGGCCGACTTCCTGTTGACATTCCACCATGACAATAAGAGGCTTTTTTGTATATCTGGGTGAGATACATATGTGTACCGAATTTTGTCGGTCTACGCCAAAGTGACCCGAATTCCCTATGGGCTTTTTTGAACTTTGTAGGGGGCGCTATTTCGCCATTTCGCGTCGGACCTGTGCGATCACCACAAAATATCGAATTTCGGATCCGGCCGGATGGACGGGCAAAAGTAGACAACTTTTCCCGGTGGGGAAAGGGGCGAAATTGGGGCACGAAATGCGGCAAGAATAATAATAATAAAAAACAGCGCGATTTCAATAGGCCCTCCGCCGGGCGAGTGCAACTCGCCGCTCGGGCCTAAATATAAATAATGAGCTATGAGTCCCACATGGTCACGTGACTCTGTGTAAAAACATGACATCATAATACACATATGGCTAGAGGAGAGTTAAAAGACCATCATACTTTTTACTGGACCTCAATCGACCAAGGGAAAGTGGTATAATCTGATATTTTAGATCGGAGTTTTGAAAAAAGCGTCAAATCATCCAGCCCTCTCCCTCACGTATTTTACCCGGGCGGCGATGCACCATTCTTGGGGAGCGCTCTGGCAGGACCCCCTCTCTGGTTCTCCGGGCCTGGAGCTTCTGGGACTGGTTCTCGTTTTACAGCTGCTGCTTGCAGATGATGATAATTTTTCAGTAATTTAAATGGATCAGCTGGACAAATTTTGATAAAATGTTAAATCTGGTGAAAATCAGAGGCAAAATCACTTTCAGCATCATCAGCCCGATGAAATCCCCCAGCTCGACCCCCCACCCCTCTCCCAGCTGCGGCTCCGGGGGCGGTGGTCCCAGCCGCCCCTGCCGCTGCTGGAGCAGAGCTGGACCCGGCCTGGAGCTCCAGTCGGACCGTGGTCCATGTCATCCCTCCACAGACGAACATGACCCGGGCGTATTATTGTCGGTGGGCAAGGGGGGAGGGAGACACGCGGAGCAGTTACCATCCGCGTGGGACCCGCTGTCGGAGGAGACCGCTCTGCTCAGCGGGGAGGAGGAGCAGCGCGTATTATTGTTAATGTTTTTTCTAATTAAGACATCCATTTTGGTGGTTTATTACATAATGCACCAAATTATTACATTTTTTTCATAAAAAAGTGTAACACCCGCAATATGTAATAAGTGATGTAAAATGTAACAACTTATTACAAAATGCAGCAAAGTTTATTACATATTGCGTTCAAGATTTTTATTACAAAATGCGGCAGATTATTACATAATGCGGCGTTATTACATAATGACGTGAAGATTTGTTACATTATTACATAATGCGACATTATTACATAATGCGGCGTTACAGGGCGCAAAGGCCAAAAGCCAGGGCAGCAAGGCCATTAAATAAAACAATGATTTTAAATCCATATCTTTAATGAATTTACCGGTATCTGTTAAATTAATACATAAAACAAGCTCAAGTAAACCAGAAAACTTAAATTTAAATTCATTCATGCATTTAATTTTTTTGCACAAGGGTCCAGTCCTATGCAGCTATGTTTTGAAATTCATATCTTACTTGTTCACTATTGCACTTGGCAATATGAGAAAAATCCTATCACCAGGCTATAATTTTTTTCCTTCCCTATCAGTCTACATCAATTTATTATTATTTATCACTATATAACTCAAATCACTATTTTGGTAAAACTTATATTTCCTTATTGTCACAAGTGAGATTTGAAGTTATCAGAGGGATATTTTGTGATTTGTTTTCTGTCAAAAATTGAACATGACAGATGTAATGATGAACATCATACAACAGCTGCCAATCAAACAGAGCGTAGCACCTGGGTCTAGGCAGTGTGCAGGTCGGCACAGTTGATCTTTACGCCGGAGTGCAGTGCGTTTGTGTCAGTGTGAACACAACGCGCAGAGCGGCCGCCGTGACCGCGTCCAGTTGTTGGATTAACGCGGCCGGACGTCGGTCCGCTCCTGTCTAGTGTCTCCAATGTGAAAGTTTCAATTGGATCACGTCGGCCTAAACATGACGCACCACGCATCTTTGCACGGCCATCCGCGTTCTCCTCGACTCCTTAACATTTTATTCCGAGGCAAAACTCTTTTTTTTTTTCTTTTTTTGACGCGCACGGCTGTAGCAGCCCAAACACAGCACGTGTTGACATGTTGTGGCTTGGCTCTTTTCCAGCCACATGATTGGTTGTGGCGAGTGTTTGATAAAGTCACCTGGTTGGCCGGTGATAGATTGGAAGTCAAACTGTTGTTATAGCCTGCCCGAGCGGTTTATGGCAGGCTCGAATCAAACGCACCCTGGTGATGATGCTGCCCGAATGTCATAAAAATACGCGTTGTTCTTTCTTCAAAGACCCACGGTGTCAAAGCCGTGTTGATGGGAAAGAGGCAAAGGAGAAAACCGCAAAATCAACCGGGGCAGTGCGGGTGGGGCCTCAAGGCCACTGTGGCCTTAGGGCAGATATTTTTTTCAAGGGCACAAGGCCAAATCGGACGGGCACGAGGGCCATGGCCCTCGTGAAATTCCTGCGCTGCTCACAGCAGTGTGCCCTCGTTATCAAAAACATCAGAAAGTGATCCTTGCTTTTAAGTTAATGTCAGCCTAAAATGTCAACTTTGCAGAGGTCTTCCTACTTTTTTTTTTTTTTTTAAAGAGCAGTTCATGACCGAGAATGGTTTTCATCAGCATGCAGTTCTTTTACACATTATCAGGTCATAAATCTGTCCATCGCAACTTATCCTGTACATACTGTAGTCAGCGACCTATCAGTGCACAAACTGGGTATCGGGGCAAGTCCATCACAGGTCTGACACATTGGTCTTGTTAAGGCCTACATTAACATGTGTATTCAGTGATAGTGATCCAATGACAAGTGGTTAGTCTTAAGTGCATCTGCTTACACCTGCTTTAAAATGCATCTCCAGTGACCACTTGTGATTGAATCTCCCCACCCTGTTAAGAAACAGGTATGGGTTGTTGCTTTTTGCCAGTTGAACAGATGGGATGGGTCTGTTGTTCGTGTACATGCTGAACACCAGCCAGCAATTCCCTTGTTGATTGAGAATAGGGACATTGTTGAAAGCTCTTTTGTCTGCTGTAACAAGGTGGCTTCATCTCGAATTGCTGAATCTTCTCCAAATCCACATAGCTCTGTATTCAGAGGCACTAGGTATTAAGGTTTGTCATGACCCATCTGGTTCTCCTATAACATATTTGAAATTCATATAGGTTGATCCGAAGTTGCTATATTTATTGTTCATTAGAAAACTATTTACAGAACAGCCACAGATTTGAGCTTCAGACCTATGACTGAGGCAAGATCTTATTTAGATTTCATTGGCAGTTTTCTGTAATTTTTTACCTAGATGTTACACTGACTCTAAATAAGGGAATCACTTGTGCTGCTCATACAGAAATGATTCTGTACTGCATGTATGTTAATGCAGTGGGTTCAAAGAAATGAAGAATTGCCGTTTAAAGTCGTTTAATTTGATGAAATCTGTAGAGGCAATTTTCCAGCAAACTCGTGAACCAAACAGATGATTTTGATGAACTCTTCCCAGGTTTCACACTTCACACTTGCTGCCTATTTTGACACTGGTAATTTGAAATACTTATATTTCACGATTGTCCTGTTTTTATACATCATTATTGTCAGTGTAAACATTTTGCTGATTGTTGTTATCTGCATGAACAGGAGTTTGCATGAGCCCATGTACCTGTTTCTGTGCAGCCTGTTTGTCAATGAACTATATGGTAGTACAGCTTTATTTCCATCCATGCTGGTTCAGATCCTCTCTGACATTCATATTGTTTCTGCTTCATTTTGCTTCTTGCAGATTTATTGTGTACACACATATGGAGCTGTAGAATATTTAAACTTAGCCATCATGTCTTATGACAGATACCTTGCTATCTGTCATCCTCTACAATATAACACACGTATGACATCTAACAAAATTGCTGCACTAATTGCTGGTACATGGTTATATCCTTTGCTTGCATGTATTCTCATAATATATTTGAATTCCAATTCACAGCTGTGTGGAAACACCATTTACAAAGTTTACTGTGATAGCCACTCTGTTGTCAAGCTTACATGCTCATATGCTCATGTTACAAATGGGTTGATTGCCTCTTTTGGTACAATCTTTGGTGCCTTCATTTTTATATTGTTCAGTTACATGAAGATTCTTCATGTTTGTTTCTCTGGCTCCAAACAGACCAGACAGAAAGCTGTCAGTACCTGCACGCCTCACCTTGCTTCTCTATTGAACTTTTCTGCAGGGGCTAGCTTTGAATTAATACAGAGCAGGTTCAATATGAAGAGTGTCCCCAATATGTTGCGCATTTTCTTATCGTTATACTGGCTCACATGTCAGCCGCTTTTCAACCCTGTAATGTATGGACTGAATCTGTCTAAAATCTGTGTCATAGGTAAAAATCTGATGTCTAATGTATGCTTTTAACCAATTTATCTATAGGCTGTTATTTAATCATTAATGATGATTAGTTTGGCCTTAAGTATTCTAAAGCAGAACTGTTGATTTTGATAAAATGGTAAAATAGTAAATGAACAGAACTATTTCCCTCTTCAAATTTAGGAACAAAATATTCCCTATACTGTACTTAAGCCTCACAGTTTTAGAAAAGAATACTGTGGAGCCATTTTGTGTCAGACTAAGACACATTTTAAATGAAATGAGATATTCAATTACCATTCTAAGTGTTTATGTAATATATAAATATATTTAAAGGGACAACAAGGAGTACATACTACATTTACCATGAGCCTCCACGTGCACAGTGAAATTCGGACGTCTTGCCAAGAATGTTTTCATTCATAAAGAATGAAAGTCAGAAGTTCAACGATGATCAGATACCGCCAACAGCGAAACCGTAATTATCATGACCTGCTGGGCAGCGTCCACAAAACCGAAAGTATGGAAACGCTGGTCGGCTCGCCCAGCATTTCCACCATTAATTAAAATAACAAAATAACGATAGAGACAAAACAATATATTTATCAAAAATTGATCCATTAACAACTGTGGGTTATTAGTTATCCACATTAATGTGAGACTTTATACAACTTAAAGGGATAGTTCACCCCAGAATGATATTTAACTCATTATCTACTCACCCTCATGTGGACTAAGGGCTGGGAGAATTTTCAGAGTCCTCCGTGGCTTCTCTGAGTTACAGGGAGTCTCGACGTAGCAGTGCATGTCCACAAAAGGGTTGCAAACAGACACCGCGGTCTTTGTCACAAAAAGACACACTAAAAAACATCCAAATACCTCCATGGTGCTTGTATATAATGTCCCTCTTGAATTCTCAAGTCTCGCGATATTTGCGACGGCGTCAGTTAATCGCAATGGCGTCGACGCAAATCTCGCGAGACTTGTGCGGACAAGGAAGACGAGCTACCGCTGCAAACAAGCTTGAAAAATGGACTTATTTAATTTTTTTCGGGACAATCCCACATCTCCGGGCTTCAGTACAAGACAGACATTTTATACAAACCGCATGGAGGTATTTGGACGTTTTTTGGTGTGTGTTTTTTTACGAAGACCTCTGGTGTCCCTTTGCAACCATTACATTGAAATGCACTGCTACGCCGAGACCCCTGTAACTCAGAGAAGGGACGGAGGACTCTGAAACTTCTTCCAGCCCTTAGTCCACATGAGGGTGAGTAGATAATGAGTGAAATATCATTCTAGGGTGAACTATCACTTTAAAGGTTATAAAAAAAATATCACATGGAATGCTACTTGACTCTACCTCAGCAAGGCCTTTTAGGCCTGTACTTTAATGTACAGAAAATCTGAATGTAATATTTTCTCATTCAATTTTGTGAATTCATAGTTTATTTACAGTTATGTCAGATTTTTTTTTTTTCATGTTTCTTGTGTTGTGACTTTCTGTAAACGTGCATAGCAAATAAATACTAATGCCAAACTCAAATCATTGCACATACTGGTGTCTTAGCATGCTAATCATGAGTGTGTGTGAGCCTTGAATCAACAATAGCCTGCTCCCAAACTTAGCCTTGATTAATCAACATGTTCATTCAACAGCTAGTTCTACACCATACATGGGCATTTTACGGCCCGCGGGCCAGACCCGGCCCGCACGCCGTCCCAATCCGCGAGCCGATGTGCGAGCCGAACTACTAAAAGTGGTAAATACTGTGTACAAAAAGCAAAAACAAACTTCAAACAACAAGCAGTGGTCTACAGAGCCATTGTTGAATGGAATTCTCTACCAAGTCACATCTCTAAATCCCAGAGCAAGGCCTGTTTCAAAAAACAAGTGAAGAAACACTTAATGGCAGCTCACAAAAGGTAGCAGCGTACCCATGTATTTCCTGTGTGTGTCCTCAGTGCTTATATAGTGCTGTTGCTGTAACTGAGTGTGTGTTTGGACACTGTATGAGTGATGATTCACCACAAAATCACATGTGTCTCTGAGGAGATAAGGAGATCTCTGATTAGATGTTAAGTTACTGGCTACATACTATTACTTTCACACACTGTATGCTGTTTATGTAAATCTCTTGTCATGTTTTGATTATGTAGTTTTGAATTGTATTCTGATTTTTTAATCTTATTATTTTCATTTCTGAATTGTATTCTGATTTTTATTTTATTATTTTTATTGTTACACTGATCGGACCCCAGGAAGAATAGCTGGTGTAAATTACATCAGCTAATGGGGATCCAAATAAACTCATAAACTCATAAACTACTATGACCCGATTGCTTTTATTGCGTTGATGCACACTAATCAGCTGTTTGAAACCGTGACAGCACTTAGACCAGGAGCCTGCATATTGCAGACAGAAACCTCCTCCAGGTAGAATGCAGTGATGAACGGCTGCTCGGTCTCTTTGTCTGTCGGACACCGGAGGTCCGACGGAGGAGAGAGAGGAGCCGCTCTGCTGCAGGTAGAGCAGCGTAGTTTTGACCACCGCGACTCTGTCAGCGGGAGACCGGGGACCGAGCCGGTGATTCACAGAGAAGGGTCTGGCTGCGGACAGGGGCGTTCCCGTCATGACACGGGAACGCCTATGGGCGTTCCTGGCTGGTAGCCTTTCATGTGACGTACTTCCGGTTGAAGTAGCATTCTAGCGAGCGGCTAGCTGCTGCTAAACTCTGTAAATATATAACTTTAGCAACATTTGAAACATTTTCAGGCGAGAAAGTGGTCGTTTAGATCCCCACTATGTTGAAAATCTGACAAAATACCCGCTGTTTACAAATTTGTTCCGACGAAGTATAACTAGCCGTAGTGAGCAACGCACTTCCGGTTAGTATTACAAAATAAAATACCCGTTGCCTTTTATCGCTTAGGTGCTTTTACTTTGTAAACAGGAAATGAACCTACCCTCGTTGTAGCTAGCTTGGAGCTGCCGTTTTGACTGCTCTCTCGTCCCGTTAATGGCATTTAATCGTTCAATATGCCACCGGAGAGTCTTGCCAGCTCTGAGACAGGCCTGGCTCGTTTTAAAGTATTTATTTATTGATGTAAATGTGGTGTTTTCTGTGCGTAGACTGACCCCAAGGCAGCACTGCTACTGTCCAACCATGGTTTTTTATTCAAACAAACTTCTGCTACTGCCACAGTTGTTAGATTTCATCAAAGAGACCAACATTTATTCCCTAAAAGAAGTTTAAGCAGCCGGTGGTAAACCTCTAAAAGCCATCGGGTAAGTTAATTAGCAGTCGTTTTCTCCCCGGGGTGACGATTGCAGGCTGGCCGGCGGAGCACGTCAGGAGCCGGGCTGCTGCCTCTGTGATGCCGTGGTCACTGCTCGGACCTGCATGGAGCTTCGCTTCGAGGTTAACTTCTAAACAGCCGTCGTTTGGATAAAATAAATATTGGATAAATATGAGCTGTGACCGGGACATCACAGAGGCAGCAACCCCGTCTCCTGACGTGCTCGACCGGCCAGACTACTCCGTCACCTCGCGGGGGAAAACGACTGTTAATGAACTTATCCGTAGGTTTTTAGAGGTAAACCACCGGCTGGTTTAACTCTTTTTAGGAGATAAATGCTGGTTTCATTGATGAAATTGCAATGACGTTGCATTAGTTTATTTGAATGAAAAGTGAAGCTTCACGTGTGCAGCGTTATGGACACAGCAGCCCTGTCTGGAGGCTCTGCAGCCTAACGTGTGTACAGAAATCACCACTTTTACATCAATAAATGCATGTTATACAAGGAACCGATAAGTCTGCTTTGTTTCCCCCTTTTTGAAGTTATATAACATGGCAGCATTTTTAATTTGTAAATTTTATGACCTAGGCCTACATATTTCCCAGTAGTTTCGCTTCCGGTTGGAAACATGAAATACACGTAACAGTTACACACTGTATTTATCATGTACACAGGGATACTGAATAACCGGGTTTCTCTAAGTTCGTTAACGTAATGAGCATGGATTTATTCGGTAGCGGCTAGTCAGCCGCTCGGTTAAAAAACAAAACAAAAAACGCCTCTGTTCCTGTTTTCTGAGTATCAAGATCATAGATATAGATATGATCAAGATCCATTCCACTACAACGAACCCTCAATTTACATTACAACGGAAGATTAAATTCAAATTAACGTTCTTTATCTTGCTTAGCTTACTAATGGTAGCTCTACGCTACCTGTCGTGTAAACTGACTAGCGGATGTGGCTATGTTAACCCAGCTATTAACCCCCGGATGTTGACAAGCGCGGGTAGACGAAGAAGAAGGGGAGAGGGGGGGGGCGTTCCTGGCTGCGAAGGGGGCGTTCCTGGGGACGACAGTAACGCCCATTTGTGTCCGCAGCCGGACGATATTGGATTCACAACCCTCCGTCAGCCCAACCATGTCATCTGCTGGTGGTTATAAAGCACCATCGCGGCAAATAATTGTTATTTCCCAAACACTGAAGTTTAGCAAACAAAAAAGATTTATGAGATTGCTGGGTTTTCTGACGTGATCCACCATATGACTGATTGTAGCCACGTGCGTCTGAAGCCTCCATCCACCAATGGCTACGCTTGTAATAAAAGTCTTTTTTCATGTTGGTGCTGTTAGGCAGCAGCAAAGGAGTGGGATATTTTGTTTCTTCATAAATAAAATGTTATCTACACAAATCAGAACAGTCTCACTGAATCAGAACTGAAAAGGATCTGAGTGCTTAATTATAGGCTAATATTCAGGTGTCTGTGAACATTATTAATTGGTGCAGTCATTTATGGTCTTGAGTCCATATTTATATCATAATATAGCATGTTTCTTCAGTGATCTGTGATGGATATAGCCTAAGTTGAAAACCAATCAAACTTTATTTATAGAGCACTTTTCATACATAGACTGTAACACAAAATGCATTGTGGATTGTGGATTTACACTAAATGTAGCCTATAGTTACATAATATAGCCTATAGGCTATATTATATATAATTATATATAATTCAGCAATAAATATGTGATGTTTCAATTTGATTTCGAATCGTGTGGCCCTTCACTCACTTTATCGTCGTCAGTGGCCCTCTGGAAAAAATAATTGCCCACCCCTGTTCTAGTGGCTTTGGAATTCTGGCACTTCTAACAGGAACCCCAGATCTAAATATACTTTCTTTGTGTTAATTTTACATCAATTACATGATTCTATCCTAAGAAGAAAAAAATGATTATTTACAGCAAATCGTGAGATCAATTAGTTATTTTGTTTGTTTTTAATTCACTAACATCCTAACTTTGATTACAGTATTTTCATCAATGTCAGATAAACAGCCATGCTGGTATTCTGCGTCAAATGTGGTAAGCCTATTTGCTGACAACAAACTTCAAAAAACTCTAGAACAGGATTAGTCTATACGAAAGTATATCAAAAAGTGTTTACATGGAAAAGAAGGAAAAAAAGATGGACAGAATTAATGCATGATTTTAAAAAACATGATTTTTGGGCCTTGTGCATATGTCGGTGAACAGTCTGTATAGCAGAAATAAATTCTGACCCTCTACTGACTTTAATAGTCAAAAGGATGAGATATCATTTATATGGTATATGCAATGTAATCTGTTTTTAAAATATATACATGGGTTTCATAGTACTTTTAATTCCAGTTTGCTTACAGTATATGTAATCAGTTTGTCCATTTCTAGATTTAAGACGACATGGTGGACACTTCTGTTTATAAAACTGTTGCAGGTGTTACTGTATGTCTCTGTTTCACAGAAAAAATACAATCAAAATTGAGTTAATGCACTGTATTGGGTATATTACAATGGACAGTTCTACAATAAAATATTACAGTGTTCTAATATAAATAAGAAAACCTGTTGGACAACTTAATTTTGATATCCAGCATTTGATATGATACTTTTACATATGACACGGATTTTGGACATTTTCAAGCCATACAATACAGGATTGAACAATGGTGGGCATGTGAGAAAATATAATGATAAAAATATCCGCAACATGTTAGGGACACTATTCATATTAAACCTGCTCTGTAATATTTCAAAGCTAGCCCCAAAAGAAAAGTTTAATAGAGAAGCAAGGTGAGGTGTGCAGGTACTGACAGCTTTCTGTCTGGTCTGTTTGGAGCCAGAGAAACAAACAAGGAGAATCTTTATGTACGTGTAAAGAAGTAAAAGTAGAGCTCCAAGGATTGTGCTAAAAGTTGCAATAAGTCCGTACATGTTAATTGCATTGGTGCTGGGGCAACCTAGTTTGACAACAGAGTGGGTAACACAGTATACTTTGTAAATGATGTTCCCACACATAGGTAATGGTGAAGTCAATGATAACAAAACAACCAATGCAAAACAAGGGTATAACCATGTTAAAGCAATAAGTACAGCAATCTTTTTGAATGTCATACGTGTGTTATATTGTAGAGGATAACATATGGCAAGATATCTGTCGTAAGACATGATGGCTAAGTTCAAATATTCAACACCTCCATAAGAATGAACACAGAAAATCTGCAGAAAACAAAAAGGCTTAGACACAGTGTGATTGTCAGAGAGGATCTGAACCAGCAGGAATGGAAACAGCGCTGTACTACCAAACAGTTCATTTACAAACAGGCTGCACAGAAACAGGTACATGGGCTCATGTAAACTCTTGTTCATACAGATAACCACAATCAGCAAAACATTGGCACAAATTATAAAAAGATACAAAGACATAATAATAGTAAAGTATAAGTATTTGAAAACCCCTGTGTCAAAGTAGGCAGCAAGATAGAAATATGAAACCTGTGTGGAGTTTAACATGATCCACTACTATGCACACCAACAAATAAAAAGGTTAACATTTGTCACAGTTTTTTCAAAAATTTAACTGGTTTAAACTTGGGTTGGGCTGGTACAGTGTGTAACAAGCACACACGGACATAGTGCAATGTATTCATACTGGTCACATTCACCATCATATAAACAGTTTTAAGAAATATCCACAAATGTACCATTTCCTGTTTGTTTTTAACTGTAATGCTCAGGTTTGGAATTACAGAGAACATGTGCAACGTTGAGTGAATCCGAGCAATCACCTGTTTTGCTTACTCATCCCATGAATGCATCCCAACTGAGCTCAAATTCAGTTTTAAAGTCATAGAGGACACTCACAGCCAGGCCTGGAATTTCGTCATTTTCGGGGCAGGGCCACTTGGCCTTTCGTGTTGTCAACTTTTTGAGGGCGCAAAGGCCAAAAGCCAGGGCAGCAAGGCCATTAAATAAAACAATGATTTTAAATCCATATCTTTAATGAATTTACCGGTATCTGTTAAATTAATACATAAAACAAGCTCAAGTAAACCAGAAAACTTAAATTTAAATTCATTCATGCATTTAATTTTTTTGCACAAGGGTCCAGTCCTATGCAGCTATGTTTTGAAATTCATATCTTACTTGTTCACTATTGCACTTGGCAATATGAGAAAAATCCTATCACCAGGCTATAATTTTTTTTCTTCCCTATCAGTCTACATCAATTTATATCACTATATAACTCAAATCACTATTTTGGTAAAACTTATATTCAGGGTTCAAAATTAGATTTGCCAGTTATCCAGTGGCGATAACTTTGAACCTTTGTTTTCTGTCAGAAAGGAAGCCAGACACATGACTGGCCACTATGAACTGGCGAGTGAAAAAAAACAGGGTCCGGTCAAACGGCCCTAGGCGTGCACAAAGGAAAAAAAGAAAATCCTCCATCATTTTATGTAAAGGCGTACAATGACTTGCAACTGCTATATGGCCCGATTGCTTTTATTACGTATATTGATGCGCATTAATCAGCTGTTTGATCGCCCCTCTGGAGCAGTACTGCTCCTCTGTCTCCAATCCGTCGGAGCTCCGGCGTCCGACAGAGGAGAGAGAGGAGCCACCACTGCAGGTTTTCTCCACAGCTGAGGTTCTGACCACTCGACTCTGTCAGCACGAGACCGGGCCGAATCATGTCGGAACTGCTGACAATTATGAAGCGCCATCACGGCACCTAATTATAACTTCACAAACACTGAAATTTAGCAAACTGTGATTAAAAGAGCATTTTATGAGATCGCTGGCGACCTGAGCCACTGCGAGTCACCGTGGTGCTGTGAGGACTGCATGTGAATGCTGCATTCAAGTGCAGTCGGAAAAACGGCCGTCGGTAACAAACCAGATGTCATTTTAGTCATCTGCCTTGAGTCCATAATACATTATGTTTCTTTAGTGACCTATGATGGATATAAATTGAAAATGCAATTACATCAATTGTGTTGATGGGAAAATATATAATGCAATATGTCCACCAAATATGTAGTTTAGGCTAATCTGGCAATAAATATTATGTTTCAATTTGATTTTGAATCATGTGGCCCTTCACTCACTTTATCGGAGTCACTGTGGCCCTCTGGAAAAAATAATTGCCCACCCCTGCGCTAGAAAGTTCAACCAGAGATGGTTCACGACAGAATCGAGAAAGTATGTTTTATAAATAAACCTTTAAGGAAAAAAAGGCAAATTTGACTCATTCCCTTATTCCACACAATAATATGCTAATATTGCTATGATATGTGTTAAAAATGCTTTTGAGTGTATTATAACAGTTAAACACATATAAAAATATACAATACACGATGAAAAATATACAAAACAACTATACATAATTTTTGGCCAGTAAAAAATCTTTCTGGCCAGTAGATTTTTAAAGCTCACTAGCCAGTTGGCCAGTGAGCAAAAAAGTTAAGTTTGAACCCTGCTTATATTTCCTTATTGTCACAAGTGAGATTTGAAGTTATCAGAGGGATATTTTGTGATTTGTTTTCTGTCAGAAATTGAACATGACACATGTAATGATGAACATCATACAACAGCTGCCAATCAAACAGAGCGTAGCACCTGGGTCTAGGCAGTGTGCAGGTCGGCACAGTTGATCTTTACGCCGGAGTGCAGTGCGTTTGTGTCAGTGTGAACACAACGCGCAGAGCGGCCGCCATGACCGCGTCCAGTTGTTGGATTAACGCGGCTGGACGTCGGTCCGCTCCAACTGTCTAGTGTCTCCAATGTGAAAGTTTCAATTGGATCACGTCGGCCTAAACATGACGCACCACGCATCTTTGCACGGCCATCCGGTTCTCCTCGACTCCTTAATATTTGATTTTATTCCGAGGCAAAACTCTTTTTTTTTTTTTTTTTTTTACCGAAAACGTCCCTCAGCAGAACAGCCACAGATTTGCAGCCCAAACACAGCACGTGTTGACATGTTGTGGCTTGGCTCTTTTCCAACCACATGATTGGTTGTGGCGATCAGTGTTTGATAAAGTCACCTGGTTGGCCGGTGATAGATTGGAAGTCAAACTGTTGTTATAGCCTGCCCGAGCGGTTTATGGCAGGCAAATCAAACGCACCCTGGTGATGATGCTGCCCGAATGTCATAAAAATACGCGTTGTTCTTTCTTCAAAGACCCACGGTGTCAAAGCCGTGTTGATGGGAAAGAGGCAAAGGAGAAAACCGCAAAATCAACCGGGGCAGTGCGGGTGGGGCATCGAGGCCACTGTGGCCTTAGGGCAGATATTTTTTTCAAGGGCACAAGGCCAAATCGGACGGGCACGAGGGCCATGGCCCTCGTGAAATTCCTGCGCTGCTCACAGCAGTGTGCCCTCGTTATCAAAAACATCAGAAAGTGATCCTTGCTTTTAAGTTAATGTCAGCCTAAAATGTCAACTTTGCAGAGGTCTTCCTACTTTTTTTTTTTTTTTTAAAGAGCAGTTCATGACCGAGAATGGTTTTCATCAGCATGCAGTTCTTTTACACATTATCAGGTCATAAATCTGTCCATCGCAACTTATCCTGTACATACTGTAGTCAGCGACCTATCAGTGCACAAACTGGGTATCGGGGCAAGTCCATCACAGGTCTGACACATTGGTCTTGTAAAGGCCTACATTAACATGTGTATTCAGTGATAGTGATCCAATGACAAGTGGTTAGTCTTAAGTGCATCTGCTTACACCTGCTTTAAAATGCATCTCCAGTGACCACTTGTGATTGAATCCCCCCACCCTGTTAAGAAACAGGTATGGGTTGTTGCTTTTTGCCAGTTGAACAGATGGGATGGGTCTGTTGTTCGTGTACATGCTGAACACCAGCCAGCAATTCCCTTGTTGATTGAGAATAGGGACATTGTTGAGTGTGCTTTTGTCTGCTGTAACAAGGTGGCTTCATCTCGAATTGCTGAATCTTCTCCAAATCCACATAGCTCTGTATTCAGAGGCACTAGGTATTAAGGTTTGTCATGACCCATCTGGTTCTCCTATAACATATTTGAAATTCATATAGGTTGATCCGAAGTTGCTATATTTATTGTTCATTAGAAAACTATTTACAGAACAGCCACAGATTTGAGCTTCAGATCTATGTTTTTGAAAACAAAACAAAAATGATATTTATTAGACCGATCAGTTCATTGTAAAACATTTATTTATTTAATTATGTAAATGTGGTGATTTCAGTACGTAGCCCAGAGGCAGCCCTGTTCACTTTTCATTCAAACAAACTAATGCGACTGCCACAGTTGTTAAATTTCATCAATGAGACCAACATTAATCTCCTAAAAAGAATTTAACCAGCCAGTGGTAAACCTCTAAAAGTGTGCGGGATCCCCTGGGATGAGTGCGGAGGTCAGCCCTGGCAGATCAGCTCAGTAGTGTGACAGCCGCTGCCACAGTCCTCTGTCGTGGCCTCCAGACTCAGCACTTCTCCCAAAACAAACATCGGAGCAAATTTCCTAGCAAGCGTTTTTAACTGACCACAGACTCTGGATTAAACTGTGACGTGTTAATGTAGCAGTTGTGAAATGGTTGCTTATAGGCTGAAGGATGACGACATCATAGATCTGAGTTGGTTCGTTTATTCTGCAAAGGCAGCACAGGAGCAGAGTCAGGTAACACACACTTGCAGGTAGATACAGTCTGCCTCCACAACAAGAGCAGCCATAGTTCTGCTCTTACTGTATTATATGTCAAACAAATAAATTAAAAGAGTAAATTAATGAATAAATAAATGGTCAAAAAGTAATAATACTAAAAAAAAATCTTCTGAATAGAAACAAGATTACATGAAATTAATATTTCTGTAACCCACTTGTACATAGTTAATAGAAAAACAGAATAAACACAATAAAAATCACAGTGAAATTATTAAATAAAAATCTTCCCTACTTTTCCTCTGCACAAGGACATGAAAAACTGAAATAATGTATGCTCTAATGCCGTTTTTTACAGCTCTGACCGAACTCAGCTCATATATTTACCACAAACATATCTCAAGAATCACATTTCAAAACATTTTTCAAACGAAACGCACCTGCAAAGGCAGCACAGGAGCAGAGTCAGGTAACACACACTTGCAGGTAGATACAGTCTGCCTCCTACGACAGGCCACAGAACACACACACACATGGGGAGACGTCATGTTAAACCGAAACTACAGCCGCTTTCTCACGGTAAAAACACGGTAAAACATAACTTAAAAACACGGTAACACATTACTAAAAGACCGTCATTACATTTGCGCACAGTTTCATCCGCATTACACGGCAGTTTAAATGCATATTTCACAAAGTAACGTGCGAGCTTCACAACACGTCTTACCACAACAAGAGCAGCCATAGTTCTGCCGGGAGTTTGGTCCGACGTCACCCACGTACCCCCTTGCGTGTTACCCCAATATCACTCCCCCTTGCTACAGGTGAAGATGGAACTTAGAAATAAAACTGATGTAAAACAGTTCAGGAAATACAAACTTTTTAAAAAAAGTAATACTGTTAGCATTAACCAGGTTTTGAGAATGTTCACCATAATTAATTAGGAAAATAAATAAATAATGAAAATAATGAATAATCAGATAAATAAAACAAAGTAAACATTGACCCAGCTACATACTCCCCCCTGAACTTCTCAAAACAGCTCCATTATAGGATAGTAGCTGGCTAGAGGGCAATCTCAACATAGTCAGTTATCACTCTCAAATATACTTTACTACACACAACATGAATGTCTCCCAATTAGCAGGGAAAGTAACATAAAGAAGCTGGCCAAACTTCTTTAATGTCCTCTTGCTTAGGAAAGTGCCTTATACACAATCCACTGTAGTTGACTAGATAACTATAACCCATGTTTACACAAAAAAACACATCAATGGTGAACTTACAATTGTCCCTGGGACATAGAAACCTGGTTTTCACCTACATGAACATAGCTTTGGCAAGCCCTGAAACTATACCATTTGGCTGTGTGTTTTTCTGTGTCATGTTCTGAATCAGTCTGTTAACTGGCCTCACAATCCTGCCCACCCTTGTCCTAATACGGCCCACTGAGTCACTTGGTGGCAGTCCATCAGGTTTTATGGCCAGTTCAGCAGTTTCTCCCCTGGCTAGTTGACTCTTTGTTTGACTGTTGTCTGCTCCTGACTGTACATTATTTCGTCCAGTGTCTTCCACCTTGCTGCTTGCTTTACTGTCGCTGCCCAGGTCTGTGTCAAAGAGAAGATCTGATGCAACATTGATGCTCTCCTCATCCGCCTCAGTGGCACCATCGCTTATCTGTGACTCTTGAGGGGGTGATACAGGATTACCAAGCAGACATTGGGGGGAATCCAAGGGCAAAGGTTCAGGTTCTGGGGAATCTTCAGAAGCAGCAGACTCAACTACCCAACTGGCAGTGCGATCTGACGGGTCAAACTCGGACTCAATCAGCTGGAGACTCCTGTGGTCTTGACTTGTCTCTGAGCCACTATCAAAGGTCGACTCAACTTCAATCTCCACTTCCACTGGTAAAAAGTTAGCTTGCAAAAGCATGTTTCTGTGGACAATTCTCTCTTGACCGGTGGTGGGATTTTTAATGCGGTAAGTATGGCACCTTGAGTCTTTGGAAACAACTGTGTAGAGTGTGGACTCCCACCTGTCAGCCAATTTCCTGCGCCCACGTCCACCCTTATTTGCCAAGAGAACCTGATCCCCTTCTTCAATGTCTGTGCCTTTGATCCCTTTGTTGTACAGGTCTGCCTGTCGCTGCTGGCTGGAACTGGCATTGACCTGGGCCAGTGTGAGGGCTTCCTTGAGGTCATCTCTCATCCTTTTGACATAACTGTCGTAGTCTGTGACGTCATTATCTTTTTCCACATTGCAGAAGATTACATCTACAGGCAGTCTGGGAATGCGTCCGTACATCAGATAAAAGGGAGCATAGCCAGTTGACTCATGAGCTGTACAGTTATATGCAAAGGTCAGCGTTTGCAGCATCTGCGGCCATCTTTGTTTGTCTCTGGGGGGTAAAGCACGGATCATATTCCCCAAGGTTCTGTTGAATCTCTCCGTGTGGCCATTCCCCATGGGATGGTAAGGGGTGGTCCTTGACTTTTTTACACCGGCAACCTGTAACAACTCCTGAATCAACTGACTTTCAAAATTTGCACCCTGGTCTGAATGAATCCTTTGGGGGAATCCATAGACACAAAAGTACTTATCCCACAACTGACGTGCGACTTGCTTTGCTGATTGGTCAGAGCACTTGAAGGCGTGGGCCATCTTGGTGAAATGGTCTGTTACCACTAATACATCCACACTCCTTCCTTTAGCATCCTCTGCAGACCAAAAATCCAGACAGACCAGTTCCAAGGGGCTTGTGGTCTTAATACTTTCAAGCTTGGCTCTTCCCTCAGGTTCCAAGGTCTTACTGACGACACAGCGCTTGCAAGTCTTAACGTACTCTCTAACGTCACGCTCCATTTCAGCCCAAAAGAACCTCTGCCGTGCTAGGTACAAAGTCCTGCTCTGACCTTGATGGCCAGCATCATTGTGAACGCCACGCAGAACATCGTCGACCAAAGAGGTGGGTACCATATACTGATGGCGCGTCCTCCTAGTTACTGTATCCTTACACACTCGGTATAAGACGCCATCGAGCATTTTCAGTCTATGCCACTGTTTCAGAGTTTTAAGCACCCTCATCGACAATCCAGCCCGCTCTCTCCTTGAGGGCCGCCTGGCACGGGTGACAAAAGAGACGACCTGCGACAGTGTGGCATCGTTTCTCTGTCGATCCTGGAGCTCCTGAAGTGAGAAGACAGGCAGGGCGCTTTGGCCTGGTGGGATGAGTTGCTCCAGATCCTGCGCTAGACAAGCAACCACTCTCTGTCTGGACCCTTGATCCCACTCAACATGACCTGCCAACACTGCTGACACTTCAACATCAGCCATAGAACGACATTCCAAACTCTCCAGTGAAAGTGGATGTTCGACACTCTGGTGGTCGGCGCCAGCCCTGAACACCTCTTGAACGACGCCCTCTCGAACCTGTTGAGACTCCTCCAAAAGCTCCGCGTATGGCTCCTTTATGAGCCTTTGGCTGACACGAGTTTGAACGAAGGGTTGCCTACTCAAAGCGTCAGCAACGATGTTCTTGCTACCAGGTATGTATTTGATGTTGAAATTATATGGCGACAACTTGGCTACCCATCTTTGCTCACACGCGTCGAGTTTTGGTTTTGTGAGGATATATGTCAGTGGATTATTGTCCGTCCAGACAGTAAAGGTGTGCCCTTTTAGCCAATGGCTAAATTTGTCACAGACGGACCACTTCAATGCCAAAAACTCTAGGCGGTGTGCAGGATAGTTACATTGAGCACGGGTCAGTGCTTTGCTGGCAAAGGCAATAGGACGTGCCTTGCTGTCGCCATCCTGGAGCTGAGATAACACGGCGCCTAAGCCATCCAGGGAGGCATCAGTACAAAGAATGAATGGTCGGTTGAAATCAGGATGTGCAAGTACAACAGATTCAAGGAGTGCAGCTTTCAGCCGCTCAAATGAGCTGTGATGCTCCTCCCTCCAATCACTGGGGTGCAGTTTCTTGAACGCAGCCGCGCCTCTTACATTCCCTCTCTTCCCTTTCGGTGCTGCAGTCAGCGCAAACAGAGGTTTGGCTATGCGGGAACTAGGGGTGTCAACAATAATCGATTCGGCGATGCATTGCAATGCGGGACTTGCGCGATTCAGCATCGATGCGGCGACGTGTCATAATCGATTATGTCCTTGTTTATTTTCTGGCCTCAAATAAAGTTATGAAGTTTCAATTACCTCCGAGGGCATTTCCGGCGCAACGACATGCGCAGCCTGTAGCTGCTATGTGAGTGGCAGCACCAGCAGTGGCAGTTTTGCTGCTGGTTTTCTTTTTCTTTTCTTTTTTTTACCCGCGGTCGGGTTGAGAATTAATTAATTAACGCTCATGAGTCCGGCCGTGTTGGGTCCGAGATTCAACAAGCCGGTCTGGTTTTACCGTTAGGCAGTACGCCCGTTTATCACTTATAAACACAGTAGCCTAGGCTAGAGGAGGAGGGTGAGTGACTGAGCTCAGGCTGGGGGGTCTGTGATGCAGCGGCGCGATCATGGATCTGCTCCGTGACACTCGCTGTGGAGGCGACACGGCGGCAGCAGCAGCACCCGCTACAGCGCTTTAACAAAACAAAAAAAAAGAGAGAGAGAGAGAGCGACTTGCCGTGCCGTGTAAAAAAAACAACAACAAAAAAGTGTTACTACTTCCTGTATCTGGCCCTTCAAAATAAAAGCCCCATAGACTTTCAGTCTGTACCATTCAATGTTATTTTATTTAATGACATTGATGTCAAAGATACAAGAGAGTGATAATATTAACATAGCAGCCGATAAAATCTGTTGTTCAATATCTCATGACTGATGAAAAATTTGCCGTGTTGTGTGCAGTAGAATTTTGATGCATTGCAATGCATCGCAATGCATCGGAGAATCGAATCGAATCGAATCGTTACCCTCTGAATCGTAATCGAATCGAATCGGGAGGACAGTGCCAATGCACACCCCTAGCGGGAACAATCAGGAATGAACTGCTGATAATACATGATCATACCCAGGAATGACTTGATCTTTTTTTGGGACGGTGTAGCGCCATCTTCCATCATGAGATCAGATTCAGACATGGAGGCGATGGCCTTGACTTTATCTGGATCGGTCGACACACCGTTTTCATCCACAATATGGCCCAAGAATTTCACACTCCTCCTCAGTAGGTGACATTTTTTAGGAGCCAGCTTTAATCCATGAACACGAAGTCTGCTGAAAACTGTTTCAAGCCTCCTCAGAGCTTCAGCTTCGTTGGGAGCATACACCAGTACATCATCCAAATAACAGAGTAGAGTCAGGAAATTCTGATCTCCAAATATGCCCATCATTAGCCTCATGAAGCTTGCAGGGCTATTGCATAACCCCTGTGGGAGTCGATTAAACTCATAGAGCCCCATAGGTGTTGTAAAGGCTGTGAGTTTTTTGTCCTCTTCTGCCACAGCAAGGTTATAAAAACCCGATGTGAGATCCATTGCACTGAAAATGGCGCTACCTCCCAGAGCTGCCAGACAGTCAGATTGATGGGGCAAGGGATGTGCATCCTTGATTGTGCGCGCATTCAACCAGCGATAGTCCACGCAGATCCTAAGATCCCCGTTCTTCTTCCATACAAGCACTAACGGGGAAGCCCACTCGCTGTTGGACTTGCGAATGATCTCGCGTTCCTCCATCTCCGTGAGAACCTGTCGCAGCTTGTGATATTCCCCTGGTGGAACGCGCCGGTATGGGAGTCTGAACGGTCGCTGGTCGGACAAGTGGATGCGATGGACAAAATCGTTAGCCATCCCACAATCAAGCTTGCTCCTTGAGAAAATATCCTCATACTTTTGTATCAGTTGCAACAGTTGTGACTTCCAGTGGTCTGTCACCTCACATGAATCAATATCCAGATCATCCAATCCCAGATTACACAAGATGTCACGAAAACTGAGACCTGGTGGAGGATTTGAGCTGTGATCTGATTCATCACTTACTGTCTGGTTCTGCATTCTGACCTCTGCGGTTTGCTCAGGGGCCACGTCCAGATCCTCAATAGCAATGCAGGAGGACACATCTGCTACCTTGGTGTGGCGCTTTAATGTGACAGCCTTGTCAGATGTGTTCAGGATTCTCACTGGGATCCATCTCTCACCATTCATGGAAGCAACAGACCGACAGACGATGATGTTTTTCTTGTGGATCTGTGTTCTCGATGGCTCAACCAGAATAGCGCTGCCTTCAGAGAGGGGTGAAGCTCCGGGCAATTTACCCCAAACCAGGTGCTCTTGCTTTGGGAGAAGAGTTACTGCTTGCACCAGCTTGACAGTCCCTATAAAATCTGGCATAATGTCACCTTTCCATCTGTTGATTCCAGACAACATGTTAAGAAACTGCATTATCTCAGGTGCATTTGTGGACTGAGGTTTGCTCAGAACCTGCCAGAAATGAGGAGACTGTTTAAACTGCTTCAAGAGATGCTTAATGACATTCGTGCCCAATATCAACTGATCTTTCTGCCCTGGAACCACTAAGACAGGTACAATGAACGTGCAGCCATACACTTCCATCTTCAGGCTGTGAATGGATTTGGGCCTGACTTTGGTTCCACCACAGCCAACGAGCACAACATCAGGATGGGCAGAGCTGGTCTCTGATGCTGAACCAACACTCTTAAGCATCTGTTCAGCCTCTTCACTAATGGTGCAAGCCATGGAGCCTGTGTCTAGCATAGCTTGTAATGTCAGGTTATCATCCACCCGTGCACTGGCATAGAATAGACTGTCAGATTTATTGAGCTGTGTTATGTTCTGGAACAATACAATAACATCAGGTGGAGCAGATTTTAGGCTCTCTGCATACACTGACTGCATATCTTCACTAGAATTGAGGGTCTCATTAGCTGCGTTTCCATTGCAGATTTTCGCAAAATAAAAGCGATATTTCTGAAATTTCGAAAAAGTGCAATCGCTATTTGCGGGTGTTTCCATTGAAAGGTGTTTTGCGAATGAGCCGTAATGCGTCTTGCGTTTCTATGGCGACGGCACAGCTGATCCCAGCTGCCTACAGCTGTTGCTGTTATTGTTTTTAACAAAAAACGAAAACAGCGCTTGATTGCTGGAAGGCAAAGCCCGTGTGGCGCTGCAGCGGCCACAAGGACGCACTCACACTTGGGCCAGTTGCTCTGTATGTGCTGAGGCCATGGATGTAGGCTATAATATAATACATCCATGGCTGAAGCACAAATGCCCCCCTCCTCTGTCCCCGCTGGCCCGCACTCACCCACCTCGAACCCAAGCATGCAAGCACGGTTGCCTCCGACACACGTTGATATAGAGGGATTATTAGTTTATTTGTTTACCAACACGGCGGATGTGCGCCACCTGACTGCAGAAAGAACAGAGCCTTTTTAACAACGGTGATGAGGTGCTGACAGTAGGCTATAGGTGGTTGTGTCCACACACTCATACTGGTTTTATGACATTATAGCGCAGGAGGGAGTGGGAGGGATGCGAGCATCTCCTTCAACCATGCACGGAAAAGGGGAATGATAGGAAACGCGAATTTATTGAGAAACAATGCCCAGGTCAGCAATGCATGACAAAAACATGTGGTTCATTCGTCCCCCTAAGTCACATAAACCAACACAATGTGGACACACACAACTCCGGTGACGTGTAGAAAAGCGAAAAAAGTGTTTCCATTACACTTTTGCGAAACACATTTGTATCGATACGTCTCAAAAACCACCTCATGAGAGCGCAAAAACTTTTTTGCGATATTTGAGAGTTTTTTCGAAATGTAGGTGTTTCCATTACCAGTCTCTCATTTCGATATTTAGGTTTTGCGCATTTCAAGGGGTAATGGAAACGCACCTATTGATGTCACTCACACTGTCCCCTCCCAGGTGTGAGTGATCTAGTTTCCCTGATCAGGTGAGTTGTTGCCCTGCTGAGTAGCAGTGACTTGGGGGCAATCTCTTCGCTGATGTCCTACTCCTAAGCAGCTCAAACATCTCCGTTCTCTCATGCAGTGTGTTCGTGTTGAGTGGGAGCTGTTGCCACAAACTCTGCATGGACCAAACTGAGCTGGTGGGGTGAACTGAGCTCTGGCAGCAGGGGCAGACTGGTTGGTGCGCTCTAACACTCTCTCTAACATACTTAACACACGTTCCAGGGCACTTGATTCTGAAACAGCTGCTTCATTTGACTTGGTTGGGTTAGTTGGGGTGCATTTGGCCGTGTTCACTTGGGCGAAATCAGTGTCAGGTTCAGGGGAGCTAAGTGATGCTGTAGCTGTGGTTACCTGCAGAACATGTGCTTTGGCCGTGGTTACAGTTGGTCTCTTAACTTGGCACTCCCTTTGATGTTCGTCGATGACCTCCTGCACCTCCGTGAGAGACCACTTACTTATGGGCTTACACTTGAAAACACAAGCAAGACTGGGGTCAGGACAGTTTCTAATGAACATCATAGCTATTTCTGCATCCATATTGTCCATTTTGCTCCCTTGGCGCTTGAGATGTCTGTCTGCTGCCTCAGCGGCTGTGTTTAGCTTAACCCAATAATCTACTGGTGTTTCTTTTGCTGCTGGCTGTGTGGCATAAAAGTCAGCCAATGGTAAACAAGACCCTGGGGTTTCACTAAAATAACGTCTCAGTATGCTGTAGATTGTCTCAGGACTGACAACTGTGCCAGGTGACGAGCTGCTCTTCAGTCCTACTTTGACGATACTTTTAGCTTTGCCGAGAAGGTGACTCAGAATCTCATCTCTCTGTTCGTGAGCCGAGAACTGTTTCTTGTGCAAATACACCTCCATCATATCAATCCACTCCTGAATGGAATATTTGTCGTCTCCATCACCACGATACATGGGAGGTTCCCTCACATCTGATCTGACGACTAGGCTCACCTTAGAGAGGTCAATGCTCGTGTCTTGTGCTTCAACTTTTGCTGAATTAGCTGCAGGCGACTGCTGTGGGGTGAATGGGGACTGACTGGCTAGTAGCCGACTGACTATTGACTCACCTATCTGGCTCCCCAGCTCACCGATGAGTTCACGTAGCTGTTGGGCTGTGTTCTCAGTATTAACAACAGGTGTGGAGAACAAGGGCTCAAGTGGAGGGGTGTCAGCGAAATCATCTGGGTCTAAGGGCTCTTCGTCAGTTAACACTGTAGTCTTACTACGAACTACCCCATCTGTGTTGAATAAACCCCTGCCCCGATTAAAACCTGGCGTAGATACATCAAAAGTGTACTGACCTCTGCCTGCCATGTCACACAAATGTAATACACATATACAGTAATGAAAACACACTCAGATATAAGTTTTACAGATATCACAAAAACCCACTTATATCAATATATGATTCCTTGGTCAGTTTTTTTTTTCCTTTTTTTTTTTTCTCCTCTGAATGTCTGTGTTAAACAGTCCTAGCAAACACTTCAGCAACTAACGGGATCCACAGGTCCACCAACTTGATATCCCAGATGTCACAAGCACACAGCAGAACCTCGGCGATCGGCGGCGGCTGACCAATGGATCCAGGTCACGGCACCAGTTTTATGTAGCAGTTGTGAAATGGTTGCTTATAGGCTGAAGGATGACGACATCATAGATCTGAGTTGGTTCGTTTATTCTGCAAAGGCAGCACAGGAGCAGAGTCAGGTAACACACACTTGCAGGTAGATACAGTCTGCCTCCACAACAAGAGCAGCCATAGTTCTGCTCTTACTGTATTATATGTCAAACAAATAAATTAAAAAAGTAAATTAATGAATAAATAAATGGTCAAAAAGTAATAATACTAAAAAAAAATCTTCTGAATAGAAACAAGATTACATGAAATTAATATTTCTGTAACCCACTTGTACATAGTTAATAGAAAAACAGAATAAACACAATAAAAATCACAGTGAAATTATTAAATAAAAATCTTCCCTACTTTTCCTCTGCACAAGGACATGAAAAACTGAAATAATGTATGCTCTAATGCCGTTTTTTACAGCTCTGACCGAACTCAGCTCATATATTTACCACAAACATATCTCAAGAATCACATTTCAAAACATTTTTCAAACGAAACGCACCTGCAAAGGCAGCACAGGAGCAGAGTCAGGTAACATACACTTGCAGGTAGATACAGTCTGCCTCCTACGACAGGCCACAGAACACACACACACATGGGGAGACGTCATGTTAAACCGAAACTACAGCCGCTTTCTCACGGTAAAAACACGGTAAAACATAACTTAAAAACACGGTAACACATTACTAAAAGACCGTCATTACATTTGCGCACAGTTTCATCCGCATTACACGGCAGTTTAAATGCATATTTCACAAAGTAACGTGCGAGCTTCACAACACGTCTTACCACAACAAGAGCAGCCATAGTTCTGCCGGGAGTTTGGTCCGACGTCACCCACGTACCCCCTTGCGTGTTACCCCAATATCACTCCCCCTTGCTACAGGTGAAGATGGAACTTAGAAATAAAACTGATGTAAAACAGTTCAGGAAATACAAACTTTTTAAAAAAAATAATACTGTTAGCATTAACCAGGTTTTGAGAATGTTCACCATAATTAATTAGGAAAATAAATAAATAATGAAAATAATGAATAATCAGATAAATAAAACAAAGTAAACATTGACCCAGCTACATTAACAGCACTAAAGCCAGAATTAAAACAGTTTTTAGCAGGTTTACTGTTATTATATGGCTGTCGGTTGCCGCGGAATGGCGATAGCGATGCTAATTTTTGAAGTTTTTTTTTTCTTTAAAACTAGCCCTAACCCTGTCTGATCCTAAACCTAACCATTTCATTTAAGGTAAAATAAGGTACAAAGATGTATCATTAAAAGTAATTTATTATATTGGGGTTTAAAACAGTAAAAAAAAAAAAAACATTATTCTAATTCATCTTAGTCATGTAAGGGTTTAAAGTTATACCCTCCTAAGACCCGGCAATGCATTTTTGTCCTCTGTGGGGGACATGACTCTGAGACCTCTAAGTCAAGTATAATTTATATAGTCCATCTGAATGCTATTGTCCCTTTAAGAGGAGACATTGGGCTCTCATTTGATTGTCTATTTGTGGGGGTGGGCTGAAAACCAACCTCGCTACCAGGGCCGGCTCTAGGCATAGGCGATATAGGCGGTCGCCTAGAGCGCCATCTGCTGGAGGGGCCCCGCGAGGCGCCCCTTGGCCTCGAGGGAAAAAAAAAAAAAATCAAAACAATAAAAATAAAAATAATTTTCTATGACCAGTCGCCCTCCTTTGTGTGTTCTCTTTTGAAAATAATAAATATTAACAAATGAATAAACAATGATGTTCCTAAAATGTGGTGCTGCAGCTGCTGAATCACATGACGGGTGCGCACTGCACACCAGAGCTGGGCTCAGAGGTCAGGTCACAGACAGGTGATGCCGAAGAGCAATCTCGCCTAGGGCACTAAATTAGGTAGAGCCGGCCCTGCTCGCTACATCCGTTACCTGGCCGCAGCCCCCCGGTGTCCCAGCTCTCCTCTCTGCTGCACCGCCACACAAACCAGCTCCGTAACTGTAAGCCTTTGTTTTTAAAAGTTAAGACTACACATATACACATCGTAACATCCTATGTGTTATATAAAGTTATCCACCGCTCCGTATTGATTTTTCGCCGGCTTCGTTGTCAACAAACCCACATGGCCGGGGTGGTGCGGGACAGCGACAGCGGAAAAGCAACCAGACTTGCATAGTTTGTTCATTTTAAAACATTTATTTATTGAAATGTGGTGATCTCGACTCTCTGACAAATCATTGGCCAGCAATGTTTACACGTCATATTTTAGTACCGCTTCACCCATTTTGAAACCGTGGCTGAGCAGGTACTAAAAAAATAGTACTGGGTACCAGATTCAAGGTACTTTTACGTAATGGAAACGCAAAAAGGCTGGGTTGAGTCGAGTCGAGTCGAGCCGGTACCATGTAGTGGAAACGCGGCTATAGCGTGTGTTTTGGACGATTCAAAAGTGAGCACAATCCACAGCCATTATATGAAAATCCACTGCCAGCCGGACCCCCCCTGGAACTCCAAAAGGGTTTTAATAACTACGAAAATTCTCCAAACCCTTCTTTGGCATGACAGTGAGAAGAAATTGGTGAATTATCTATTTTGGGTGAAGTATCCCTTTAAGTATTTAAGCTGATGGAGCTATGCTACGTTTTTTTCCATCAGGGCAAGACATTAAGAGAAGTCAAAGTAGAGTTTAAGTTTCAGTTAGGAGGGACTGGCAGCAAGAGCAGGATATCAGATAGATGCTTAAAATTTAACATAATGTAACAAACCATTGTTGTGATTATTTTAGAACTGTTTCAACAATGACACTTTTTTTACTACTTCTGAATTACTGATGGTTCATATATGCTTTATCCTGAAAGTGAAAACAGTGCCAGAGAAAGCTGTCTACTAGGTAAATGTTTAAAAATGTATACCAAGACAATATTTTTTTTGTTTGCACAGTAGAATTATAAGAATCTATTGAAGGATCATAACTCTTAAGTTAGGAGGGAGTCTCAGTATGGCTGCCGCAAGATCATATCTGTGTTAGATTTCATGAACAGTTTTCTGTCATTGTTTATATATTACACTCTAAATAAGGGAATCACTCATACAGAAATTATTCTGTATTGCGTGTATGTTAATGCAGTGGGTTCAAAGAAGTGAAAAATTGATAAGTTGACAATGAAAAGATAGTCATGATGAACACTTCCCAGATTTCACACTTTGCACTTGCTGCCTATTTTGACACTGGTAATTTGAAATACCTGTATTTTATGATTGTTCTGTTCTTATACATTTTTATTGTCAGTGTAAATATTTTGCTGATTGTGGTTATCTGCATGAACAGGAGTTTACATGAGCCCATGTACCTGTTTCTGTGCAGCCTGTTTGTGAATGAACTGTTCGGTAGTACAGGGTTGTTTCCATCCCTGCTGGTTCAGGTCCTCTCTGACATCCACACTGTGTCTGCTTCATTTTGCTTCTTGCAGATTTTTTGTGTCCATTCTTATGGAGCAGTTGAATATTTAAACTTAGCCATCATGTCTTATGACAGATACCTTGCTATATGTTATCCTCTACAATATAACACACGTATGACATCTAACAAAGTTGCCACACTAATTGGTTTGACATGGTTGAATCCTTTGCTTGTATGTATTGCCATATATTTGACATCCTCTTTACAGCTGTGTGGAAACACCATTTACAAAGTTTACTGTGATGGCCACTCTGTTGTTAAGCTTGCGTGCTCAAATGCTCATGTAGCTAACATATATGGGCTAATTGTATCTTTTGGTACACTCTTTGGTGCCTTAATTTTCATCATGTTCAGTTACATGAAGATTCTTCATGTTTGTTTCTCTGGCTCCAAACAGACCAGACAGAAAGCTGTCAGTACCTGCACGCCTCACCTTGCTTCTCTATTGAACTTTTCTGCAGGGGCTAGCTTTGAATTAATGCAGAGCAGGTTTAATATGAAGAGTGTCCCCAATATGTTGCGCATTTTCTTATCATTATACTTCCTCACTTGTCAGCCACTTTTCAACCCTGTAATGTATGGACTGAATCTGTCTAAAATTCGTGTCATAGGTAAAAATGTAATGTCAAATATAGGCATGTGATATAAGGTTGCTGTTGGCTTGAAACCTTCAAACCTTTAAGTATTTTAAAGCAGAACTGTGCATTTTGTTATAATGGGACAAATAAAGTAAGTCAACTTTTGTACCTGTTTGCTTCTGTAATTGACATATACTGTATATCGAAATATTTAACCCAACCTTGGAGTTTTTGCCAGGTACCATGTTCAAAACACCCTGATGGGTGGTAGACAATTATAATCTACAGCCAGGAAAGTACATGGTAATATTACCATACTTTTATGACGGATTTTCAACATGCCAGTTTTAAAATACCAAAAAAAAGAATATCTTTTGCAACTATTCAAGTGTTTGCATTTCATTTGATATATGAATATAGGTATTGTTACTATTGGTCGTACCACATGATGGGTGGTCGCACCAAATGACCTAAAGACATTGTATCATTAAAAATCAATTTAAAGAGATCAATAAACAATTAATTTCAAGCAAATTTCATATTGAAACCATATTTTATTAACATTTCAAACACTTCAAACAAACATTTCACATTTTTTTGGCAAAAATCTAACCGTATGTGTGTGCGTGGCCCAGGCCTTTTTGACCTTTGGCCTTGGCCCAGTCTTTGATCAGTGTTCGCATGAACAAAATGAATACAAACATTTTATTTCATAACCATTTTTTGACTTTTTGATAAAAATCTAACCGTGTGTTGTTTGTGTCGCTAACCCCAGGTCTTTTTTAGCCTTGATTGTTCATGCGGGATTGGGTTAAGATCCTGGCAAAATTTCATTTTTTGTTCATTAATTTTATTTCCTGATAAAAATTACTTTGGTGATTTATTCTCTGCAGCTAGCCTGCTCCAGACCAGGCTAATTTCCAGGCTTAGTCTTTATCTGCGAATCAAAGCTACTCTGACCAGAAATCAATTGGTTTCATAAAGTTATTCCATGTTCTTACATGGGAGATTTAAACAAAGAAAATACATTTACAATTGTTTCTATGATAAATACTAGACCACTGCTTGATGAAAAACTGTCATAAAAAGCAATGGAGTAAAAATAGCATATAGATTTTGTTTTTCCCTCTAAAAAATATGTCTGGTAAAAATATTGGCCTAAATATTAGTTGAGGTAAGAAAATAAGAATACAATTGTCCACCAGAGCGTTTTGGAGTTGTTGATTATAGTTTATGATGAATTTGATTGAAGCAAACCAGAAATCTGCAAAATGTTTTTATATTTAATTCATTTCAACCTGTTGCTGTAATGAACTTGTATTACTTGTTGACTTAAGATTATACAAAATCATGCAATTTGAATGAACTTCCCTTTAACAAATCTTTTTCTGTTCCTGTGAAAGGAACTTGAGTTGTGATTGTAGTTTTCAGTCTCAGTCTGCTCTCTGGCAGTGGCATCTGTCAAAATAAATTAAAATGAGTTAAATAGATACATAAAGGAATAATGTTCCTGTTGATTGGAGGAGAAATAAACACCTGTCCTATCATCAGTGAATCTTCATGAAGGGGTCATATTTATATATATTCAAAATAATACTAAGAATTGAGTACTTAATGTTTATCAATCATCAATTGAATATAAAAAGCACAAAAACTGTCAATCTAGGTCATATATCTATGATGGAAAACAATCTGCAGAGGTCGCACCACATGATAATTGGTCGCGCCACATGACATTTTCAAGTTCGGTCAAATATTACTAAAACAAGATTAGCAACATAAACAAAGCTAGCTAGCTTCCCACAAAAGGACACTATGGAATTTATAATTCAAATAGATATTTGTGGAAAAAACTTAAATTAGCCTAATTGGGGTTTTTTTTAGGTCATACCACATGATATTCAAATGTGACAATAACATTACAGCTAAAGTTAACATTACAGTTAAAAAGGTGCTTTTAAAAAAAAAAAAAAAAAGAGAGAGCCACAAACCTCCTTTCTGCTTCCATAGCTCTATGACAAAATGATGGATGATACAACTCCCTGTCTATGAGTAACATAAAAGTTCCAAAATTCGTCATTTATTGATGGTCGCACCACATGATATTTAATTAAATTGATATGAGCGGACAAATTTTATTTGCATATTATGGAAGAAATATAACTGCAAAAGCTTTGCAATTTTGTACAGGAATACAAAACACTGTAAATTATGCCAAATGGGGCAGAAAATAGATTGTAATGGATAAACAGTAATTTCAAATAAGTTTTCAGTCAGGGCTGGACGGTCGCACCACATGACATTTTGACAAGAAATCAAAAATTAATAAAAGAAATTAAATAACTCCTAATTTTTCCAAAGGTTGAACAAGGGTTGACCTGATTTTAGCCCAAAAACAAAACGGTTAGATTTTCTCTCTCAAAAAATGGTTATTTCCGAATGTTTGTATTCAATTTTTTTGTTAAATGGCAAACTATGTATTTTGTGTGCTGTTTGTGTCTTTTTAAATGGACCTGGTGTCTAATTTCTTTTTAAAAAATTAGGGATGTGCACGGTTACCCGGTTAGATTTTTGCCAAAAAAATGTAGCAATCTTTGTTTGAAGTGTTTGAAATGTTAATAAAATATGGTTTCAATATGAAATTTGCTTGATCAGGGAAACCAGTCTATCCCATCAGACTCTTATCATGCCCTGGTTCACAGCTCTGTCGTGTTCTAAACAGTTTCGGATCAAAGGTAACGTGATTTTCTGCTGTGTAAAAGTGATTTTGATCAATGGGCCAATTCGGAACTTTCAAACCTTTAAAGAATCTTTCTCTTCCCCTGGCAAGGTACTCTTCTCTTGCTGGGGGTCAGAGTTGACACACTGCCTGTGGCAGGTCTGGTAGTTTGGTAGCAGTGGCATCTGTCAAAACTCTGAAACCTTCCCTGATTTCCTGAAATAGATACATAAGTAACGGATAATGTATAGTTCGGACCGAAGTTACCAAATGAAGTGTAAACTAATAAATAAGCACCGCTAATGATTTAAAAAATGAAAAGTTCGGTCAAAAAAAAACAAGATTTTCAACATAAACAAAGCTAGCTAGCTTCCCACAAAAGGACACTATGGAATTTATAATTCAAATTAAGATGCATTTGCCCCATGTGCAAAAACTTAAATAAGCCTAATTGTCTCTTTTCTTATTATCCACCTGATATTCAAATGTGACAATAACATTACAGCTAAAGTTAACATTACAGTTAAAACTGTTTGACGGACAAAAAAAAAATTTATGCACAAACCTCCTTTCTGTCTTCCATAGCTCTATTTTTACAAAATGATGGATGATACAACTCCCTGTTACTCGAGTAAAATTAAAGTTCCAAATGCCCATCCCTATTGAAAAATCCATCCATCCGGATATTTAATTAAATTGGTAGAGCACAAATTTTATATGCAGATTATGGAAGAAATCCTAACTGCAAAAGCTTTGAAATTTTGTACAGGAATACTGTAACACTGTAAATTCTCTGTCTCCCATTTCCTGTCACAAAATACTATCCTATCAATAAAGGATAAAAAGCCCCCTAATTTCAAATCCATCCATCAAAAAACAGTCAGGTCAACTGACCGCCTTCCAATGATTTTGACAGAGTGTTGTCAAATTCCTAAGAAATTATAAAAACTAGATGACTCACCCACCGCTGCTGTCCAATGACACAAAAATCAAATCTCGATTTTCCATCTTGGAACAGGCAATTTCCCTCAGAGCATTATAAGCCTTTTGTTAAATGTTCTGTATAATTACCACAACTTGCTCAGTTTTGTCCGATTTCAAAATGGTTTGATTTTTTAATTTCTTTTATGATGCAAAACTCAAAATCACGGATAATTTTAATCATGTACTTTTTTGTAAAGGTAACATTCTAGTGACATTATGCAAATAGTTGAAGTAATAGCTCCATACTGATTCATTTTTCACAGAGTTATGTCTCCCATTTTTCACACTCTGAAGATCCTGGATCAATCTAGGCTATAACTGCAGCCAGAGTCAGAGGCAAGTTGCCTGTTTCAATATGGCCGACTGTGAGCTCCGCCTGCCTGTAGTCCGATCTACCCCCTTGGTTGTCACCGGAAGAGTCGCACGCGCAGCGTACGACCATGCTTGTTTACAGTGTGTGGGGAGAGCAGTGGGAGAGCGTGATGGGAGGAAGGGGGCAGCAGTCATTACGGTAATTCAGCGCAGCCCAGATTCATGAACGGGGGTTTACTGTAATTACCCTAGTTAGAGTAAAAAATCGATTTTTCGATTTTTGTTTTTTTAACATCTTCCTGGCCAAATAATTGCGATTACGATTTCAAATCGATTAATCGAACAGCCCTAGGTTGAAGTGACTACATACATGGGAGACATACTACATATTAGTACATTTTTGTACATTTGAATTTTTAGGCGTCACGTCATTGACACAATATCACTGAAACAAACCACGCTTCCTTTTACAGTACAGTTCCACCTTCCTTACAGGGTAATTCACAAGGTTTTACCTAATAATGTAAATTGTAACTACTGGGTAATTAGAAAGTAATTAGTTTGTAAATAGTTGCAAGTTATAACCTCACTGTAACTACACAGGTTGACTGGTAATACATAATCTATAATTCCTGGATAAATACCTGGTAGTTTTCAGTATATTTCTAGATGGTATATTGGTATATTAAAGTTGATATTTACCAGGTAAATATAGGTAATTGTAAGGGATAATGTATAGTTCGGAGGTTGTTATGGAGAAATAAACCCCGATAGGAAGTATGGAAACCCGACGCGAAGCCCACAAACAAGCCCACAAAGTATTCTATGTTGCTGGCATTAGTTGAGTATCGTTCATAATGAGGTCACACTTCTGCTGTGGGTGTCTTCTTTCTAAGTTTAAGAGAAGTCGAAGTAGCGTTTAAGTTTCAGTTAGCAGGGACTGGCAAGCAAGACTAGAGCAGGATATCAGATGGATTAACTCAAATAATGTCACAAACCATTGTTGTGGCTCTGCGAGAAAAAAAAAGGTCAACTTGAGGATATTTTAGAACTGTTTCTGTAATGACAAATTTATTTAGGACTACAAAATTACTTTTTGGTAATGTGTGCTTTACTGAAAACTGTGCCAGACAAATCTGTCCAGTTACATTTTCTCAAATAAGAATCTATTGAAGGATTATAATAAACTCAAGTTAGGTGGGAGTCTAAGTATGACTGAAGCAAGATCTCATTTAGATTTCATTGACAGTTTTCTGTAATTTTTTACCTACAGTTTATGTTACACTGACTCTAAATAAGGGAATCACTTGTGCTGCTCATACAGAAATGATTCTGTACTGCATGTATGTTAATGCAGTGGGTTCAAAGAAATGAAGAATTGTTGTTTAAAGTCATTTAATTTGATGAAATCTGTAGAGGCAATTTTCCAGCAAACTCGTGAACCAAACAGATGATTATGATGAACTCTTCCCAGGTTTCACACTTCACACTTGCTGCCTATTTTGACACTGGTAATTTGAAATACTTATATTTCACGATTGTCCTGTTTTTATACATCATTATTGTCAGTGTAAACATTTTGCTGATTGTGGTGATCTGCATGAACAGGAGTTTACATGAGCCCATGTACCTGTTTCTGTGCAGCCTGTTTGTAAATGAACTATATGGTAGTACAGCTTTATTTCCATCCCTGCTGGTTCAGATCCTCTCTGACATTCACATTGTTTCTGCTTCATTTTGCTTCTTGCAGATTTATTGTGTACACACATATGGAGCTATAGAATATTTAAACTTAGCCATCATGTCTTATGACAGATACCTTGCTATCTGTCATCCTCTACAATATAACACACGTATGACATCTACCAAAATTGCTGCGCTAATTGCTGGTACATGGTTATATCCTTTGCTTGCATGTATTCTCATAATATATTTGAATTCCAATTCACAGCTGTGTGGAAACACCATTTACAAAGTTTACTGTGATAGCCACTCGGTTGTCAAGCTTACATGCTCATATGCTCATGTTACAAATATTTATGGGTTGATTGCCTCTTTTGGTACAATCTTTGGTGCCTTCATTTTTATATTGTTCAGTTACATGAAGATTCTTCATGTTTGTTTCTCTGGCTCCAAACAGACCAGACAGAAAGCTGTCAGTACCTGCACGCCTCACCTTGCTTCTCTATTGAACTTTTCTGCAGGGGCTAGCTTTGAATTAATACAGAGCAGGTTCAATATGAAGAGTGTCCCCAATATGTTGCGCATTTTCTTATCGTTATACTGGCTCACATGTCAGCCGCTTTTCAACCCTGTAATGTATGGACTGAATCTGTCTAAAATCCGTGTCATAGGTAAAAATCTGATGTCTAATGGATGCTTTTAACCAATTTATCTATAGGCTGTTATTTAATCATTAATGATGATTAGTTTGGCCTTACGTATTCTAAAGCAGAACTGTTGATTTTGATAAAATGGTAAAATAGTAAATGAACAGAACTATTTCCCTCTTCAAATTTAGGAACAAAATATTCCCTATACTAATGGTTAAGCCTCACAGTTTTAGAAAAGAATACTGTGGAGCCATTTTGTGTCAGACTAAGACACATTTTAAATGAAATGAGATATTCAATTACCATTCTAAGTGTTTATGTAATATATAAATATATTTAAAGGGACAACGAGGAGTACATACTACATTTACCATGAGCCTCCACGTGCACAGTGAAATTCGGATGTCTTGCCAAGAATGTTTTCATTCATAAAGAATGAAAGTCAGAAGTTCAACGATGATCAGATACCGCCAACAGCGAAACCGTAATTATCATGACCTGCTGGGCAGCGTCCACAAAACCGAAAGTATGGAAACGCTGGTCGGCTCGCCCAGCATTTCCACCATTAATTAAAATAACAAAATAACGATAGAGACAAAACAATATATTTATCAAAAATTGATCCATTAACAACTGTGGGTTATTAGTTATCCACATTAATGTGAGACTTTATACAACTTAAAGGGATAGTTCACCCCAGAATGATATTTAACTCATTATCTACTCACCCTCATGTGGACTAAGGGCTGGGAGAATTTTCAGAGTCCTCCGTGGCTTCTCTGAGTTACAGGGAGTCTCGACGTAGCAGTGCATGTCCACAAAAGGGTTGCAAACAGACACCGCGGTCTTCGTCACAAAAAGACACACTAAAAAACATCCAAATACCTCCATGGTGCTTGTATATAATGTCCCTCTTGAATTGAAGCCCTGAAGTGCGAAATTGTCCGGAAAAAAAATTAAATAAGTCCAAAGCTTGTTTGCAGATAAGTCTCGCGAGACAAAACACGCATCGCGAGACTATTTAAGGAAGACGAGCTCAAGCTTGAACAATTCTCCGGGCTTCAGTACAAGACAGACATTTTATACAAACCGCATGGAGGTATTTGGACGTTTTTTGGTGTGTGTTTTTTTACGAAGACCTCTGGTGTCCCTTTGCAACCATTACATTGAAATGCACTGCTACGCCGAGACCCCCTGTAACTCAGAGAAGGGACGGAGGACTCTGAAACTTCTTCCAGCCCTTAGTCCACATGAGGGTGAGTAGATAATGAGTGAAATATCATTCTAGGGTGAACTATCACTTTAAAGGTTATTAAAAAAAAATCACATGGAATGCTACTTGACTCTACCTCAGCAAGGCCTTTTAGGCCTGTACTTTAATGTACAGAAAATCTGAATGTAATATTTTCTCATTCAATTTTGTGAATTCATAGTTTATTTACAGTTATGTCAGATTTTTTTTTTTTTCATGTTTCTTGTGTTGTGACTTTCTGTAAACGTGCATAGCAAATAAATACTAATGCCAAACTCAAATCATTGCACATACTGGTGTCTTAGCATGCTAATCATGAGTGTGTGTGAGCCTTGAATCAACAATAGCCTACTACTGAACTTAGCCTTGATTAATCAACATGTTCATTCAACAGCTAGTTCTACACAGACCAGACCACTCTCTGTTGAGTCTATGTACTTCATAAAAGCAATAGGCTGAACACTATGGGGTTGCTCTCAGATGATGGACTGTCATCTGTGACATCATCTGACAGGGAGACTTTCATCCAGAGACGCAGAGGGAGACAAGCTGCATCACAGTTTTGTAGAGAAAGAGCAGGCCTCGGTTTTTGTGCGAAAACTAATGTCATGGGGCCAAACTGTTGAGAGCTCTTTAAATCAGTGAATATTTTATTATCACCATCAGTCCAAGTCAGCTTGTCATAAGCACTGTGATTTGTCATGAGCTACTGAGAACACAGGTAATTTGGAGTCCCTTTTCTACAATATGCCGTCATAGTTGAGAAACTCAGCATCTGTTTCTCAGTGACTTGCTTGGGCATATACAAGCCATACAGGCTGGCTTGTATATGAGAGGGGGTGTAGCACCCTATAATGTATTAATTTCCTTATAAATAATAATATAAATAACTAATAATAATAATATAAATGTAATAACATCTGAAAATGTACTCGATTGAAAATGTAATGAAACCCAATAATGTAATAAAATATCCTGACTGATACTGTAATAATATTTTTACCGATTATGTAATACCTTATTCATTATTTGGAATTTATTACATTTTCAGGTGGATCTTTTTTTCAAAACTGATTTTATTTGATTAGTCTTTATAAGAACCTGATAGAGGGCATCCTAACTTTTAACATGGCAATGTTGTACAGTTATCTAAACATAAAAGGAAGAAGCAAGCTGCAGAGAATAGTAAATCTAACCTCAAAAATCATAGAGATAAGATCATTTGTAGGTACTACCCCATATCTCCACACAGTATCTCAGATATAGAAGTATGAGTGCATTATACAGAGTATGTAGTGATTTATAGTCCAGAATGTGTCTTGATTTCCCCAAAATTGCAGTAATCTTTGCTATTTTTGTTTTGACATGATTAATATGTGGTTTCCAGCAGATTTTATGATCAACAATCACACCCAGAAATTCAAATTAATTATTCAGATTATTATCCAGATTAATTTAACTCAAAGAAAGGCGGACCAGCCAGACCCTTATTCTCTGGAGGAGGGTCTGGTGAGCGAGACTATCCTTCATGTAACAGAAGTCATCGGCAAGATGGAAACAAAAACACTCAACATTTTGCAGTGCAGAAGGGTCAAGAGAGTTTTATTTGCAGTGACCAAAACCATAAATTCCAAATTTGACAGTGAAAAGAGAAGTTTCAATCATTTCAAGTGCATATTTAGTGAAGACAGAATGCAGACTGACATATGCATGCATTGTGTGTCTATACTGAAGCTTGGACAGAATCCACACACTCTGGAACAGGCCTTTTCTGTCCGACCGCCCAAAAGTCAGACCGCCCGTACCCATTAATACGAGTTATTCTACAATGTTACGGTTAGGTTTAGGGTTAGGGTTACTTTAGTCGGAGGAATGGGAGGTCGGACTAATGGTCGCAAAAATAAAGAAATGCATGATCAGAGAAATGGGTAGTCGGACAGACATGTGCCCCTGTGTTTCTGTATGACATAAACGAAAACTGACATTGGCTTGACCTTTGTCTCGACCTACTACACTTGCATCAACATGGTCTGAAATTATTAAATGCATTTACAGTCAAGACAATTGATAATATTCATTTCACAGGGTTTCCGCTGGGTTTTAAAAAGTATTAAAAAGTGATAAATCAAAAAAGCTAAATTTAATGGCCTTAAAAAGTGATACATTTGGTCCAAAGGTATTAATTTTAAAGAATAGGTATTATTTTTTTTCTTTTGGACAATGACTGGTTTTATTTTGATGAAATAGGCGTAATAAAATAAATAAAGCATTACTTGCTTGTGCCGCTACTTCAAACTTGTATTCATCAAAAATCATGTTGTCAGGCGGATATTAAATCTCTTTCTGATTGATTTACAGTCAAAAAAATATCTGAATTGAAAAAAGGTAAAATGGTATTTGACTCAAAGATTTGTGTATAAACCCTGTTTCAGCTTCTGCTCTCACAGTGTCTGTATTAAATGAATTAAATAACCTTTTCTGACCACAACCCTCTACTTTCTAAAAATGCAGATTTGAAAGCAAGCTTCTACATATGACCCGAATTTTAGACAGTTTCAGTCCATACATTATAGGGTTGAACAGTGGTGGGCAAGTAAGAAAATATAGTGATAAAAATATTCGCAACATATTAGGTATATTAGTCATGTTAAATCTGCTCTGTAATATTTCAAAGCTAGCCCCTGCAGAAAAGTTCAGTAGCGAAGCAAGGTGAGGTGTGCAGGTATTGACAGCTTTCTGTCGGGTCTGTTTAGAGCCAGAAAAACACACTCTGAGAATCTTTATGTAAGTATAAATGATAAAAATTAGAGGACCGAAGACTGAGAGAGCACTAACAAATAGACCGTAGATGTTGTTGGCTCTGGTGTCAAAGCAGGCCAGTTTCACAATAGAGTGGTTATCGCAGTAAACTTTGTTTATAATGTTTCCACACAGCTGTAAAGGAACAATCAATGGCAATGTGAAAAAATTCACAAGAATTGGTGGTAACCATGTTGCAGCAACAAGCATTGCAACTTTGTTAAATGTCATACGTGTGTTATATTGTAGAGGATGACAGATAGCAAGGTATCTGTCATAAGACAAGATGGTTAAGTTTAAAAACTCTATACTTCCATACGAGTAAATGCAGAAAATCTGCAGGAAACAAAAAGGCTTAGACACAGTGTGAATGTCAGAGAGGATCTGAACCAGCAGAGATGGAAACACCCCTGTACTACCATACAGTTCATTTACAAACAGACTGCACAGTAACAGGTACATGGGCTCATGTAAACTCCTGTTGATGCAGATCACCACAATCAGCAAAACATTGGCACTCATTATAAAAAAGTAAAGAGACATTACAATCATGAAATAAATATATTTATACATCTCTGTGTCAAAGTAGGCAGCAAGTGTGAAATATGACGGTTGTGTAAAGTTTATCATGACCATCCTTAGGTTCACAACAACTGTACTGTGAACACTAATCAGCAGTTTTGTTTGTCACATTTTGTTTTAGATTGAGCCGATTTATAATGCAGCTATTTTGATAGTCTGTTGGTTTTGGTCAATGTGCAGCTCAACATCAAGCACATATAAACACAAAGCAGCATGATAACACAGTTTTAACATACAATCCCAAATGTAACATTTCCTTTTCATGGTCAATATAATGCAGAGGGTAAAAACTAAAAAACAAAGATCGTGACTATGTAACATTGAGCATTCACCTGACGTCCTGCTGCTGTCATACTGTGAGTCCCACAAAACTGAGTTAAAACTTGGCTTCAACTTCTTTTAACTATTTACCAAGAGGACATACACAGCTGCAGTGTGTCCTCATCATGAAACACTAATTGATTCTCATGTTTGACACACACAGTCACTAAGTATACTGCATGTAATTAACCAGTTAAAGGGATAGTTCAGTATTTTGGCAAATTGACCTTAATGCAATAAATCTTAGCATTTTGTAATAATCTGACATTTTTAATAAAAATTTTGAACCCAATATGTAATAAACTTTGCTGCATTTTGTAATAAGTAGTTACATTTTGCATCAGTTACAGTTGCAGGTGTTGCACTTTTTTAAATTTCCCCGGCAATTCATTTCATTTCTGAGGGGGAGTCCTAATCCCCACTGTGAGCGTTTGGGGTGGGCGGGAATAAGACAACCTTCAGCCAATCAGCAAGTTGCTATATCAAACTTTTGTCGAATCCAGTTGGAAGAACAGCGAAAACATCTTTTCCTTCAAGAAACTCAACAAGCGCCGACTCTTGCTATTGTTTGATTCCTGTAATGGAAGTAGTGAGAACTTCCCTTGTTGCCGTTTTTAGGCTGCTACTGCTATAGTGAATATCTTTGCTGCTAGATAGCTCCGCCATGGAGTCGCACAGTGTAGTGACGGGGCTTTGCACCAGTCAGTCCCTGATTGGCCAACGTGCTGTGTCAATCACAGAAATCTGAGCGGCGATGCTGAGGGGTGACGCTGATTGGCTCGTCCTTCTGAGGGTTTCAGGCCAAACGCTCACAGTGGGGATGAGGCCAGACTACCCTTCAGAAATGAAATAAATTGCATTTCCGGGGGAGGCTGGTTTACAAGGCTAATAATTTGGTGCATTATGTAATAAACCACCAAAATGGATGTCTTAATTAGAAAAACAAAAAAAAAACATTAGGACCATCAGAGCAACACTGCCAGCATGAATCATGAATATGAATTCATTTCTAAAGCCAGTACGGTCAAAACTAAATTAAATATAACTATTCATTATAATAGGCTACATCCCCTGTGTACCGCTTTCAGTCTCATTCAAGCTTTTTTCTCTCCTCCTTTTCTCACCTGCAGCACGAGGAGAGCAGGGCATCAAATATCAAACAACACCAAAGGTTATGTGCTTAACGTCAACCAACGATGCCCCTTGCGCTCCACACTCACACATACCGGTACACACACAATTCCACAGGCAGGAACAATCATACTTCACAAATCAGTTGTGCACATGATTAACCGTTTAACTGATAACAAGAACTTCGACCGACTAACGGTTAAAGGGACAACGAGGAGTTTTGGAAAAGCGAAGTGTTTTCACGCTGCCTCCGCGCGCACCGTAGAATTCCTCCACTGGCGCAAGACGGACTCATGTTTTCATTAATCAAGGATGAAAGTCAGAGGTTCAAAGAGGTTCAGTTACCGTCGTAGTTCCCATTCTCATTTGCGTCCGCGAAACCGAAAGTAAGGAAACACTGGTCGGCTCGATCAGCATTTCCACCACCACTAATAATAACAAAATAACGATAGAGACAAAACGATATGTTGATCGAAAATGGAGCCATTAACAAGTGTGGGTAGCGTAGATTCATCCACAATAACGTGAGACTGTTTTATAACCGAATAGAAACTCCTCGTTGTCCCTTTAATTTTTTAATTTTTTTTTATAATTAGCTATATGTCGTCAACTTGTGGGGGCGTGTCAACACATGCAGACTTACACATGCTAGTGTTGTGTCTGACTCGTTCGAAGGAAGTGAACATATTGACTAGAATCACTTCCTTACGTGATTCGTTCCTTTCTCAGTTCAGTAGTTGAGCTCAGCAGCGAGCGTGCAGGCCGAATCTGCAAATCTGGTGGCAGAGACTCACATTGCGAGGGAACGGGGCATGCTCAGTGACGCGTTCACTGACGCTCGGGGCTGGGGGCTGAGGGCTCTAGTTCACTCACTGTGCGTGTGGTTCACTGCATGTAGGCCTACTGGGGGCTGAGGCCTTCCATTCACTCTGTGTCTTTCGCGAACGTACTGACACGGTGATTCACGTTCGCGCTGCCACTCAGTCACTCATTACTTACTAACCTACTGCACACAGAACTGCTGCTGAGGACATGATTCAGGTTTGCGCTGCCACTCACTCATGATTCGCAAACCTACTGGGGCGATCTTGTTTTGACAACAGTTCTGATAAATTGGTTTAATAGTTTGTTGATTGAGTTTCCTGTGCATTAAGTTTTTAACATAACACTTCGTTAATGTTAGTTTGGTTGCTGCAGAAACTGCTGCTAAAAATCACATTACCCTATTGCCTCAGCTGCCTCCAGAGTGTCCAAGTGTCCACACAGACTGCAGTCCCTGGGGTCTGGCCTTGTGTTGTTACAGATGAAAATAGCTGCTGTGACGAAGCTGATTAAGGTGTAGAGAGCTCCACAGGGACTCATTACAATCAAAAGATGCAGAAGTCAGAGTCTCCACTGACCCTCTCTGTCCACCATACGTCACACTGTGGCTGCAGCTGTGAAAATCAAAACATGTTTTCATGTAGAACTTGTTTGAAAGTAAGGCCCAATCCCATTTCTCTTTTTTACCCCTACCCCTTGCCCCTTGCCCCTTGCCCGTTGAAACAGAGCTACAAGGCGTAGGGGTTGAAAGTCTTGTGACTTCCTGTTTTATTTTGAAATTTGACTCCTGTGTGTCACCGGTCTGCCTGCCTTGATTCCTGATTGTCTCCACCTGTTTTTGACGGGCCGTTGCTAAATTGCATGAAGCTCAAAATAGCAGATTGCACCAGACAGGAAATCCAACACAGAATCAACGAAATACACTTGCGCCCCCTTTCAAAATAAACTGCAATACGCAGTTCACAACTTCACATCAACATTACAATCAATTGATCAAAGGGTCTGGGAGATTCGGCACCATGGACGATCAGAGATTAATTGTTTTTTCCTCAACAATCTACACTCTCCATCCAATCGTGACAGCACAAACCCAGATTTTTTAGATATTTTTGCAAATTAATTAAAAAAGAAAACCTGAAATATCACATGAACATACTTGGCTACCTCTCTAACCAAGGCTCTGACTCTAGGAAGAGTCATGGTTGACCCAACTGTGCTCCCAGATCTGTGCCTTGTTACGATTCTGTCTCTGAGCTCTTGGGGCAGTTCCTTTGACCTCATGGATCTAATTTTGCTCTGATACTGTATGCAAATGAGCTGTAAGGCCGTAGGTAGACAGGCGCCTTTCCAACTCATGTCCAAACTATTTAATCCAACACACAAGATGAACAAAAGGAACTGAAGGCCCCTGAATGACATACAGTACATGACTGTCAGAGCAAAAGGTCTGAATACTTATGTTCATGTGATATTTCAGTTTTTTTCTTTTCTTTTTTGATTTAAGGACAATTCCTGGCAAATTCAACTCGGGCTGCATTTTCCTACCATTTTAGGTATAAAAGAAGGAATCTGAAGATTTTCAGTTTAATTGCTCCTGTTTTGCGGTAGTTGTGTCTGTCCCCGCATCGCCACGGCAGCAATGAATGGGAGCGGATGCAAGTTCCGCTGGTTAGGCTGTTTACATCCCTCAAAGCCGCAATTTTTTTCCACAGACAGCGTCAGATGGCTACTCAAACATGCACCGAGAAGTTTATTTACTTCAAGCAAGCCGACATGTTTGTAAAACTAGGTCTAATTCAAAGTCTCCCAGAGTCTGGCGCGAGACCCAAGTTGACATGCTCAGTGTGTTCAGGTGCAGTCGGAAGCTCCCGTTTGTGTCATAAACACGGTAATATCAACTCTTGACTTGCTTTAAGTAAACTTTTTTTTTCTCCCACAGACAGCGTCAGATGGCTACTCAAACATGCACTAAGAAGTTTGTTTACTTAAGTCAAGAGTTGATATTCCTGTGTTTATGACACAAACGGGAGCTTCCGATACAGCCCTGAGTTGAATTTGCCCGGAATTGCCCTTTAATTTGCAAAAACGTCTGGGTTTGCGCTGTCATTACGGGTTGCTGAGTGTAGATTGGTGAGAAAAAAATTAATTTTATTGATTTTAACATAAAGCTGTGCATAAAAATTGGTGAAAACTTGAAGGGGTTCTGAATACTTGCCATACCCACTGTATAAACTCCCAATGAAGAACGAATCAAGAAATGATATAATATCCTGAGCAAACGTTGTTTTAGCATGTAAAATAATGTGGGCTGTGTAACATCTTCATTCACTGCCAAACTGTGATAATGTCTGAGAATGAAGTGATTGCATTAGTAAGGTAAAGATTGAAGTCAATTGAGGACATGTCAAAGCTGCAAGTTCTCCAGAAACACTGAGGATGCCCCTCACATCACATACAGTACAGCCACTAAAACTTGAAATTAATTATGTGAAAACAAATCTGACCACATAACTTAGCAACAAGTCAATTACTGTACATTCACTTCTGTTCTTTGGTTCATGACCTTGGTAGGACTTTGTCTCATTAGTCACTGACAGTGTCAGACAGAGGGTATTAAAGTGCAGAAACAGTGGTTCAGCAGGCGTAGGTGAGTGGAGGGGAGTCTGTTTTCATCGACATGCAGATAGAAGAACTCTCAAACACCAGCAAGTAAGAGCATGTGATTTGTTTTCTACAGAGTGGGAGTCTGAGCTGCTCTTTCTGGCTAACTCAGTGTAAAAATCAGCCTTACTCTTCACCAGCAACACAGTGTTTGATGATATCACTCTTGTCTGCAGTACATCTGCTGATTAATCCCTTTGTGTTTAAATGTGTAACAGTTCTATATTCAAAGAAAGATAAGACTTCTCTGCTCTTTGTGAGCTTTGTTCATGAAAATGTTTCATGGTATTGATGTATTGATTTTCTTTTGCCAGATGTCTTCTGCCAGAGAAGTCAGGGGAAATCTAAATGTTTGGTCAGCACATTTAGTCAACACAGTTGTTGTCAGCTTTATTTATGCAGCAGTGTGTACACCATTTATCTTATTTTTTTAAAATCACTTCACCCTCTTGGCTGAGACTAATCAAAACTCAACCTGTCTTCCTGTTGAGGGGCATGAGAAGGGTGCTCCACAATGACAACTGGATGCAGAGAAAAATTATTAACAGCTTGCAAAATAATTCAGGAAAAAGATATGACAAAGCTGTTGCTACTGAAGTTTGAGCAGATATAGAAAAAGAGAAAAACTACAGTCTGAAAATTGCCTTGTATTTTAAGTAGAGTAAAGAATCTAACAACAGAATGAGAAAAATCATATTATACTGTATATAGAGACACATATTCAGTGTGATGTTATGTGGAAAATCAATAATTCAGTCAAAAATTTGTTATTCACATGATTTTCAGATTTTGACAAATTTAATTGGAGATAAATTACTGTAAATCTGTTATCTAATTGTTGTTTGGCTGTGATCACACAGTGGTAGCTGACTGTGGAGTGATTATGATGATCATTTATTTAGTATCAGATTTTTCCTACTTTGTTTCTGTGCTCAACTAACACAACTAACAGCACGATTAATTATTTATATATTTGGGAGGTGTCCACAAATTCAGCACTTATCGTATTCTATGAATTCACTCAACTGAGCAGCATTTTAATGTTTAACCACTTTATCCACTGACCGCTCACATCAAATTCGGCTACTCTAATTAGGTATGAGCACTGCAACACTATACATTACTGGACTAAATGTACCTGAATTAGTTCCATGATCTCTGTCAAATGCACTGCACAGATATCCACAGATGTTATTTCAATGTGTTGCTAAACCCAGGTGTCACAGAGGTATCAGTGCTGGTGTGGCCTGTGAGGAGAGATGCAGAGCTCTGCAGCTGTGTGTGAAGAGCAACTGGGTTACACTTTACTGTGATTAATGCACAATTGTTGATATGTGTACCGCGGGACTACAGATGGAAATTAGCCTAGAGCTAAATCTGGTGTATTTACATTTATAATGTTCATTAATATGCAAAGTCCCGTCACAAATAAACAATAAATGAAATGAAAATGAAACAATGTAATGTGAATGTGTGCTAGATTACAGGCATTAACAATATATAAAGATAAATGCCATGTTTCATTGTTTTTTAATTGGTGTGTGATGTGCAAAGCGAAAGCAGGTAAAAAAAAGACATGTTTTGTAGTTGCGAATAAATGAGACTTGACAGTTGAATGTGTCTCTGTTCTCAGGTTGACTGAACTAAAACCCTGGATGAGGAGGTTGTAGGAGGAGAGGAGGATGGACAACGTCTCCTCACACAAACACTTCATCCTTGATGGTTTCAGTGAACTGGGAGCTCTGAGGCCCGTCCTCTTCATCCCATTTTTCATAATGCTCGTCGTGGCGCTGTTGGCCAACTCCCTGCTGCTTTATGTCATCATCTCAGAGAGAAGCCTCCACTCCCCGATGTACTTCCTCATGGCCGGCATGGCGGGCATGGACCTGGTCCTCCCACTGTTCTTTGTCCCCAGCATGTTGCTGAGCTTCCTGTTTGACTGGAGGGGAATCTCTCTGATTGGCTGTCTGGTGCAGATGCAGTTAATTCACTTTATAGGAACATTTCATTCTACAATACTAGTGTGGATGGCGTTGGACCGCTACTTCGCCATCTGCACGCCACTCTACTACCATGAGCAAATGGCACCGCAGAAGTTTCTCAGGTTTATGATTGTACCTGTGCTCAGGAATGCCATCTTAATCACAGCTTTTGTGATTCTTGCAGGATCATTGTCATTCTGTGCCACTAATGTGATAAATCACTGTTTCTGTGAGCACATGGCCTTGGTGGAGCTGGCCTGTGGAAACACCAGAATCAACAGTTTAGTGGGGCTGATTGGTGTTTTCCTCATCCCTGTAGCTGACTTCATTGTCATCACTGCCTCTTACGTTGTGATATTCAGGTCTGTGCTGAAGTCTGGCAGGGCAGGTCTTAAAGCTCTTGATACGTGCATCACCCACATTGTGGTGATGACCATCAGCCTGATTGTGGCACTTATAGCTCTTCTGTCATATCGGTTTGGAGGTGGTCTCCCCGCTTCCAGTCGGATTTTCTTCAGCACCATGTACCTGCTGATCCCAAGCTGCTTCAATCCGATCATCTACGGCTTCAGAACCACAGAAATACGGAAACACATCCTGAAGACACTGACATGCTATTGCTTTATCCTCACTAAGCCCCACTTTTAAAGTTCTGTGAAGCACATTTTCAACAATAATACAGCAGCAAATGATTATTCTCTATGAAAAGACTGTTGTTGTGAAGCATAGAGCACCCAAGGGCCGATCATCAAATCCACATCTCCTAGACTCTTAGAAAAACAGAGAAACATGTTTTTCAAGTGTGTGAATTAAAACAACCTTTATTTCTGACTTTATGTTTGTGTGTGATTCTGCATCTCAACACTGCACTGACAACACACTTACATGCTGCAGACGTCGAGAGAAAGTCAGTGTTTATGGGAAGTACCGGTAATTGTTAGTTTTAAAGTAAAAATTAAAAATTCACAAATTACACGCAACTCTTTAGTCACTCACTCGGGCCTAATTTGTCCCTCTTTCCTGACTGATTCGAATTTTACCCTCCCTTCTTTGATTTGTAACCCTGGTGCTCTGTTGCATTTCCATCCTGACTTTGTCTCTGCAGCCAATGACAGCAGCAGACAGAAGGTATTAAATGGCTGACTCAGCAGTTGAGGACAGGTTGGTGGAGGAAAGTCAGAAGCTGAGCTTATCACTCTACAAGCTGGACCTGTTCAGGTATGAACACCAACAACAAATTGGACTCTGAACGAGTCTTCTACATAGCTGACCTGCCAGTAGATTTATGTCAGAGACCTGAAATCTCCTTTTTTTCAAACTAATTAATATGATGGGGGCAGGCTCATCTACCTTCTGTTTTTCCAGACATTTTATTGATTTGTGATCATAGATATTGATTCTTGAGCAAGCCTGGTTGAATCTTTTAGTTCACATCTCATGTATTTTGTTTGTGTGTGAATCCAAAAATACATGAGGGGAGATGAGCCTCCTCTGACCATAGCAAAACCACCAGCACACACAGCAAAGTTTCATTCAGCCAACAGGCAAATGTACTGTTTGTTCTTGCAGTTTTATTGAATAGATTTTCCAACCCCTATTTTAGAGGTTTACTACGTAAAATAGAAACTCCACATGGAGATTCCCCTCTGTAATCTTGGGTAATGCTAAGAAAATAGGGTGCATAGTATACAAACATAATGAAGTATAAAGTGGAATATGTTAAAAAAGAAAAAAGAAAAAAAAAAAGACAAGAGGATTTCTTATATGAGATACTCATATGAGAAACCATTCACATGTATATATGCCTTGACAGATGTTATTTCAATGTGTTGCTAAACCCAGGTGTCACAGAGGTATCAGTGCTGGTGTTAGCAGTAGTCACTGAGACCTGTGAGGAGAGATGTACGGCTCTGCAGCTGTGTGTGTGAAGAGCAACTGAGTTACACTTTACTATGATTAATGCACAAGTGAACTCACAGAACAATGTAATGTGAATGTGTGCTTGAAGAAGTGAGATTACAGCTACTGTAATTAGGTATAAGCACTGCAACACTATACATTACTGGACTAAATGTACTTTGTAGTAACCCAAAACGTAATAATGGCCAATAATGTAATAATTTTGGCCATTTAAAATGTAATAAATCCAATAATTTACCTAATAAAACTTTTGAGCCAAATTAGCCAATAATGTAACAACTTTTTGCCAATGATGTAATAAGTTATTACATTATAATGTAACATACATATACATTATTACATAATAATGCATAAATATGACTGCAGTCCTTGAAAATAATAGGCTTTTTGTAGTTTTTGTGCAGTTTGCTAATGAAAAATAGGTATAGTGGATGACAGTCGTCATATTTATTCATCCAAGATATTCTCTCCCCCTCTCTCTCTCCCCTTCATTAGTTTTTTTTGTTTGTTTGTTTAACTGTGTGCTCTATCTCCTCTTTAGCCAAATAGATATTCTTGACATACAATTTCTCATGTGCACCATTACGGACAGACTGGCCATATAGAGCAATATAGGGCGTAGCTAATGATGTGGCTGCAGCGAGGGTCCCATTGTGGTCACCGCCCTGGACTCCCAGCTCTTGTCTCTGCACACCGTGACACAAACACGCCCCCTAACCTGTAATCTTTTGTTTATGACAGATGAAACTACACAGATTTGCACGTTGTAACATTGTATATCATTATGTACCGCACTATTGACTGAGATTTCTCGCCAGCTTCATTTTACTGTAAACAAATGCACATGGCCAAGAGGAGGGTTAGCAAAATGGCGGAAAAGCGACCGGACTTAAATAGTTCCTCTTAAAATTAAAGGGGCATCATTTAGCTCAGTTGGTAGAGCTCACTGCAGCCGGCCCTGTATGGAATTCCTCCCCTGTATTGTCCAATATATAAAAATGTTTAAAAAAAATATAAATGTTAAAAATGTTTTCCAGGAAAAAATATGGTGACTTCATTTGACACCTCAACATCCTCAAAGAGACACTGCTTCATGGCATATGGCACATATGATGTACTCCTAATGAAGGAGAGAGAGCTGCAAGATAAGTTAATTGGAAAAAATGTTTCATCCAAAAATATATAAATTCACTGTTAAAAACTGTTTTTATTTCCAGGAAAATATTTATGTTTTATTGCATTATTACCACCAGTTATTACATTTTCAAAGGGTTTTTTAAATACTTGTCCAATAATGTAATAACCAGCCAATAATAACTTATTACATTATTGGCAAAAAAATATATGTTATTGGCTCAAAAGTTTTATTTTGAATTAGTTCCATGATCTCTGTAGTATTCACAGATGTTATTTCAATGTGTTGCTAAACCCAGGTGTCAAAGGGATAGCAGGCAAAAAAAAGACATATTTTGTAGTTATGAATAAATGAGACTTAAAGTTGGGGTCAACGATCCTGTTCAAAAGCACGTTCTGTTACACTGGGTGAAACGGTCCCTCTGTTGCCGGAGGAATTGATACGTTATGAATTAATATCTGGCAACTACAGTGCTGAGAAAACCTCCACCAATCACGTTGCCCAGACCCGAGAGGGAGCAACCAATCCAAATCCTTCTGCATGCACACCCCCCTCTGTCCCTGCCGTTCGCTCTCCTCCTGCCGCTTCTTGTTGTGTGCGCGTGCCAGTTTGCAGGGGCGTGGCTTAGACCGAGAAACTGACGGGAGGGGGAGCAGGGAGGTGGGACGTAGAGGAGGCAGGAGGAGAGGAGGTGCTATTTTCAAATCTTGCTAGCTCTCTCCCTACGTTTTCAGGATCCTCAACCCCAACTTTAACTGTTGAATGTGTCTCTGTTCTCAGGTTGACTGAACTAAAACCCTGGATGAGGAGGTTGTAGGAGGAGAGGAAGAGGATGGACAACGTCTCCTCACACCAACACTTCATCCTTGATGGTTTCAGTGAACTGGGAGCTCTGAGGCCCGTCCTCTTCATCCCGTTCTCTATTGTGTTCATTGTGTCACTTACAGCCAACTCTCTGCTGCTTTATGTCATCATCTCACAGAGAAGCCTCCACTCCCCAATGTACATCCTCATCGCCAGCATGGCGTGCGTGGATCTGAGCCTCCCACTGTTCTTCATCCCCAATATGCTGCTGAGCTTCCTGTTTGACTGGAAGGGAATCTCTCTGATTGGCTGTCTGATGCAGATTTACTTTGTTCATTTGTTGGGATCTTTTCAGTCCACCTTACTGCTGTGTATGGCGTTGGACCGCTACTTTGCCATCTGCACGCCACTCTACTACCATGAACATATGGCATTGCCCAGATTTCTTCGATTTGTGATCCCTCTTCTGATTAGAAATGTGTTCCTGGTCACACTTGTAGTAACACTGGCAGGAAGGCTGCCATTCTGCAGTAGGAACATAATAAATCATTGTTTCTGTGAGCACATGGCCTTGGTAGAGTTGGCCTGTGGAAGCACCACCATGAACAACCTGCTGGGGCTGATTAGCGTGTTCCTTATCTCTGTAGCTGACTTCATTTTCATCACTGCTTCCTATATAGTCATATTCAGCTCTGTGTTGAGTTCTGGTAAGTCAGGTGTCAAAGCTCTTCACACCTGTGTGACTCACATTGTGGTTATCACCATCAGCCTGACTATCATTCTTGTGGCTTTCCTGTCCTACCGGATCAGAAATGATCTCCCTGCAGCCGTTCGAGTTTTCTTCAGCACAATGTACCTCTTCTTCCCAAGCTGTTTCAACCCAATCATCTATGGCATCAGAACCACAGAGATACGACAACACCTATTGAAGACACTGACATGTTGATGTTTTGTCCAAACTGTCAAATCACTTACACTTCAGAGACTATTAATTAATACAGATAATTCAGTTCACAGATCAACCCTGGTGGCCACAGATGTAACTGCCCTAGACTATGGTGACTGTTTCATACTTATGAACACAAACAATTCAATTTGTTATCTCTGACTCAGGCTAGATGGACCTCTCTTTGTACCAGAACTATACTATACTATGTCCGTGAAGGTTCCCAGTCATCCAGGTCATCTTATTCTTGTGGAGTTTAGTGAAAAAGTGGGTGGGTGGGTGTTCCTATGATTGGTTTCTAGTGAAACCAAAGTCCAGTGGCCGGCCAATCCAACATGGCGCTGTTCAGGCCGCCATATTTGAGTCACAAAAACGACTTCCCAAAACCAATGGGTGACGTCATGGATGCTACGTCCATTCTTTTTACAGTCTATGGTTTGAACCCCACCTATGGCAGGCCGTGAGAAAACACAACGCAGAGGGCCAGATTTGACGTCGGCTACATCTGCAGCCAATGACAGCAGCAGACAGAAGGTATTAAATGGCTGACTCAGCAGTTTAGGACAGGTTGGTGGAGGAAAGTGAGAAGCTGAGCTTATCAGTCTGCAAGCTGGACCTGTTCAGGTACAGTACGAACACCAACAACAAATCTGACTCTAAACAAGTCTTCTACATAGCTGACCTGCCAGTAGATTTATTTCAGAGACCTGAACTCTCCTTTTTTTTTTTCAAAACTAATGAATATGATGGGGGCAGGTTCATCTACCTTCTGTTGTCTTCCAGACATTTTCTTGATTTGTTCTTGCAGTTTTATTGAATAGATTTTTCAACCCCCATTTTAGAGGTTTACTACGTAAAATAGAAACTCTACATGGAGACTCCTCTCAGTAATGTTGGGTAATGTTAAGAAAATAGAGTGCATAGTATACAAACACAATGACGTATAAAGTGGAATATGTTAAAAATTATTATTATTTTATTATCATTGTTAGTATTGTTATGCTTTGGGGCTCAGTATACCTATATTTGATGTACTCACCCACCCAGACTAGAGGATATCTTATATGAGATACTCAAACCATTCACATTTTTGTATAGGCTATACGTCTTGACATATTTCAAAGGGCACAGACACATTCATCACTGATAATACTGTCTGGTGTTCCTGTTGTGTTTCCAAACACTACAGTACACACAGAACTAACAGTATGATTAATCATTTAAGGGGTGTCCAGAAATTCAGCACTTACTGTAATCATATTCGATGAATTAATTCACCTGAGCAGCATTTTATTGTTTGTGTTTGAACGTGTGATGAGAATAAGAGAGAGTATGTGCTGTTCATTTAATTCTATTGTGCAATTCATGATTTGGCGCTCTTGTTCCTTTTGCTAGCTTACGCTGTATATTTTTTAAAAAATATTTCAGATCATGTCACTTTTATTCAACATTCTTAATATATTGTTATCTGTCTGTTTCTTACCTGCCCAGGGGCTACAGGTGGAAATTTTGCATTGTCCCTGTTTTAAATAAATAAATTCCTAGTTCCTAATTAGGTATGAGCACTGCAACCCTATACATTACTGGACAAAATGTACTTTGTAGCCACCCAAAACTGCCAATAATGTAATAATATTGGGCATTTAAATGTAATAAAGCCAGTAATGTAATAAAACGTTTGAGCCAATAACATAATAACTTTTTGCCAATGATGTAATAAGTTATTACATTATTGTCTGGTTTTTACATTATTGGCCTAGTATTAAAGAACTGTAAAATGTAATAACTAGTGCCGGTAATAATACATAAATATGACTGCAGTTATTGGAAATAATAGGCTTTATTGTTGGTTTTGTGTTTGCTAATGAAAAATAGGCCTATAGTGAATGACAGTCGTCATAATTTTTCATCCATGATATGTACAGTACTATCTTGCAGCTCTCTGTCTCGTGCAGAGACAAGAGCTGGGACACTGGGACGCTGCGGCTGCACAATTATGCTCTATATTGCCCTATGGCCAGTCTGTCCCTGATGGTGCACATGAGAAACTGTCTGTTTGTACAAGAATATCTATTTGGCTAAAGAGGAGATGGAGTACACTGTTAAATAAAAAAAGGAGAAAGAGAGAGAGAGAGCCGCATAGCAGCTACATACATCTTGGATGAATAAATATGACCAAAAAAAAGCCAATTATTTCCCTTATTAAATTATTGGTTGCTATACCTGAATTAGTTCCATGTATCTCTGTAGGCTACGCGGATGTTATTGTTTAAACTCACAGAACAATGTAATGTGAATGAGTGCTTGAAGATATGAGATTTCAGATTGTGCCATTAACAATCAAAGATAAATGTTGTGTCTCACAGTTCCTTGAATGGGTGTGTGCAAAGGAAAATCAGGCAAAAAAAGAAGACATATTTTGTAAATGAGACTTGACAGTTGAATGTGTCTCTGTTCTCAGGTTGACTGAACTAAAACCCTGGATGAGGAGGTTGTAGGAGGAGAGGAAGAGGATGGACAACGTCTCCTCACACCAACACTTCATCCTTGATGGTTTCAGTGAACTGGGAGCTCTGAGGCCCGTCCTCTTCATCCCGTTCTCTATTGTGTTCATTGTGTCACTTACAGCCAACTCTCTGCTGCTTTATGTCATCATCTCACAGAGAAGCCTCCACTCCCCGATGTACATCCTCATCGCCAGCATGGCGTGCGTGGATCTGAGCCTCCCACTGTTCTACATCCCCAACATGCTGCTGAGCTTCCTGTTTGACTGGAAGGGAATCTCTCTGATTGGCTGTCTGATGCAGATTTACTTTGTTCATTTGTTGGGATCTTTTCAGTCCACCTTACTGCTGTGTATGGCGTTGGACCGCTACTTTGCCATCTGCACGCCACTCTACTACCGTGAAAATATGGCATTGTTCAGATTTCTTCGAATTGTGATCCCTCTTCTGATTAGAAATGTGTTCCTGGACACACTTGTTGTAACACTGGCAGGAAGGCTGCCATTCTGCAGTAGGAACATAATAAATCATTGTTTCTGTGAGCACATGGCCTTGGTAGAGTTGGCCTGTGGAAGCACCACCATGAACAACCTGCTGGGGCTGATTAGCGTGTTCCTTGTCCCTGTAGCTGACTTCTTTTTCATCACTGCTTCCTATATAGTCATATTCAGCTCTGTGTTGAGTTCTGGTAAGTCAGGTGTCAAAGCTCTTCACACATGTGTGACTCACATTGTGGTTATCAGCATGACTCTGACTATCATTTTTGTGGCTTTCCTGTCCTACCGGATCAGAAATAATCTCCCTGCAGCCGTTCGAGTTTTCTTCAGCACAATGTACCTCTTCTTCCCAAGCTGTTTCAACCCAATCATCTATGGCATCAGAACCACAGAGATACGACAACACCTATTGAAGACACTGACATGTTGATGTTTTGTCCAAACTGTCAAATCACTTACACAATTCAGTTCATAGATCAACCTTGGTGGCCACAGATGGAACTGCCCTAGACCATGGTGACATGTTTAAATTGTGTAAAGACATGCTTCAACTAATGAATTCAGAAACAGCCAGGGTATCATCTGCAAATTTAGTGAGCAGTGACATTTGGGCTGTTTCATACTTATAAACACATTAAATTTGTTATCTCTGACTCAGGCTAGATGAACCAATCTTTGTACCAGAACAGTACAGGAAACATACTATTCTAAGAAATTCACATAAAACATAACTGAATCCCTTCCCAGACCCTGATATAATTCAGAGTAGAGGTCTGTATCAGGCTTCACACCAGGTCAGGCTCCCATTTCCCCCCATTCATCAACAAACACTTTTTTCTTATATCACTGAGCACAGATGAAGACATTATAGGCCACAGAGTGGATTTAAGGAATGAAATTGAGAAAGAAATTTCAATACTTTTGCCATTTCCTGAGAAGAGAAATCTCTATTGACCAATTTGTGTAATTTAATTTTGTGGTTACAATTGTGTAAGCAAGGGCCTGAGCACAGACAAAGTCAGTATAGTCAGTGAATGTAAAGGGTTGAAAAGATTCACAGCGAGTAAAGGATAAAAAATCACAGTATATGTACAGGAATTTTATTGTCACTCGAACAATATTACAGTTTATTATGGGTTAAAAGCTTTTCATTGCAAAAAAACAAAAGAAAACAAAGAAGTTAAATATAGTAAATATATATTTGATTTGAAAAAATTCCATGTACTCTCCTAGTTACAGTATTAGATACTCAAACATGTCAGTAGAGGGCACCTGTGAGGGACCTGGAAAATCCCACATGAGCTTGAACTTTTCTGACTGTTCATACATTCAGGTGGGTTAATAAGTTGCAGTAACTAAATGAGAACATGTTTGAGTTTTTCTGTTGTTCTATTTGGAATATATGTAAGTACAACAAGGAAATTTATGGACATTTGCATTTTGATTTCAGGATGCTTCAGTTTTACAATGTATCTCACATGTATGCTGTGGTCACAACTTTATAGAGGGGGTGAGATATGTGATATACTTGATACTGTTACTTACCAGGAGCTATTGTTACTCACCTCTGAGAGTCACGTTTAATTTTTTGACATTAAATAATTGCTTGTCTGTTATTTCTTTATGGCAGTAGCTATCCTGAAATGTGTGTTTCTCTTTTACACATTCTACATCTTGGAGGAAACGTCTTTCCATGTACAGTAAAGGCTTCCTTCTCCTTTCAAACGGGGCAGAGGTCCATTGGAAACAGAGTTCATTTGCAAAAGCAGATAAGTGCCATTTTGAAAAAAAATGAGCTGAGGCTTTGTCATTTTTCTTTGCATAGTGTTGTTTTCAATAAAACTTTATTTTTTTTGAGATATGTCTGTTTTGTTACAACAAAGTCACTCAACTTTGGTTTGACTGATATCACCTTATGTAAATAAAAAATAAAAAATGAAGATTCTGGAATTTTTTAAAAACGGAGTTATCTGCTTTTGCAAATGAACTCTGACACAGCCTGTAGGGGGAACTGAGATCTGACACAATAGCGCGTCACACCGAATTCGTGCCACTACGGCATTGTGTTGGGTTGTGAGAGCGCATGACGCTAAATCTGAATGGCCCCCCATATAAACACATGCTTAAACCAAGGTGGTGGCCATAAGCCAGCCCACTTTTGCCTTAGATGAGCAGAGAAAACCCTGTATTAGTAAAATATAACACCATACTGCCACTTTTACGCTTTTCATGACATGCACCACCTCGCAGCAGTTTGTGCACCACAGGAGTGCGCGCACCACTGTCTAAACTACTGTTAACATGTCGCCCATTTTGATTTGAATGGTCAAGTTTGGGCAGTTTCCTTACAATTTCAATGAACTCCTCCTAGAGATTTTGTCTGATCAACTTCATATTTGGTGAACCTCTACTTGAGATGGTGGTGATGCAAAATTATTAAAAGCTTGTCTGTACCATATGTGGCAAGGTGAAGAGGGCCCAGGCGGGGATTGAACCCACACCTCGTGGGTAAGAGTCGTGCACGCTTGCCAGTCAGCCAAAGGGACATCCATGTGGCCAAGTAGCCAGAGCGCATGATCAATTGGAGGCATAATGACAGGAACCTCAACTGTCACATCTCTCCCCCGTTTTCAAAAGCACGTCCTCATGCTTCTGCGCAGACCACACATTAGGAATCCATGGACCCACCCCTAGTGCTACATGGATCCTGCCAACAACGCCAGAATGTGGCAAGGTGAAGAGGGCCCGGGCGGGCTTCGAACCCCAGACTCCCGAGTAAGAGTCATACACACTAACCACTTGGCCAAGTAGCCGCAGGGCGCATGATTAATTGGAGGCATAGTGACAGGAAACTCAACTGTCACACATAGACTGTAAAAAGAATGGACGTAGCAGGGTCATTTTCAAAAAAAATTTAAAAAATCATCCACATTAAACCAAAATTATGTAATTCAATACCATTTTAAATGACGGTGATAATTTCAGTTTATATATTTACTGTTTTATTTTTTTCAGTTTTAATTTCCTTTGTATCTAAAAAAAAACACTTCCCATGGTTCAACGCTATTGGACAGTGTAAAACTATTTTCTCTTTTTTGTTTAAAAAAAAAAGTGGTCAATAATGTGCAAACACTGGGCTTAATATATGAATAAAAATAAATCTAAATTGGCAATTTAATAATAAAAATATTTTTAAAAGAATATCTGTCCTTCGATTTGGTGTCTGGTATCACAGACCATTATTTTGAAAGGTTAAGAATATGTAAGAGAACTCGCAAGTTCTGAAAAAAGAAGAAGAGAAGCTATTTAAGACAATACATTGTGAGTGTCTCTTTCATGAGTAAAGAGTAAGATATTTCCAATTAAAATGTCATTTTTCAATGTGGTTCTTTTTTGTGTCATTGGTGTTACTTTGATTTGCGCTCTAATGAAACATTTTTATGGGGAAAAAACAGTTTAATAAGTATAATTTATAGATTTTAAGGTGCTGACTCATGCTGGCTTTGAGCTAGCTTGGACACTATTTTGTATAATTAGCCTTTTATAGATATTTGCCATTAGTGTTACTGTCATTGGTGTCACCATGTGGTAACACCAATGACAGAAAACTCAATACGTTGGATAGACGAAAAAATAAGAAAAATATTCTAGTTGTCCATTAGTTGATAACATGGTCAACAGGCTAATAAATAGATCCCACTAAATTCAATTTGTGAAAACTGAATTAAAATTTTTTGCTTTTTTGACATGGAAAATCACCGTATTTTGATAATGACCCAGCACCCGTGACGTCACCCATTGGTTTGAGGGAGTCTGTTTTGTGCCTCTGCTACAGGGATTTGAACTGCGCCATCTTGGATTTTAGGTGGAGTCTACAGTACTTGCCATATTTGGAGAGGTGCGGCGGTTAGCTGGCTGAGAACCCGCCCACTGAACTCGAAGCAACCAATTAACAGCCAGTTAACTGTCTGTGAACCTGTCACTCAATGTGTTGCACATGTGTGTGACAGTTGAGGTTCCTGTCACTATGCCTCCAATTGATCATGTGCCCTGGCTACCTGGCCAAGGGGATGTCCCTTTGGCTGACTGGTTAGCACACATGACTCTTACTCGGGAGTCTGGGGTTCGAAGCCTGCCAGGGCCCTCTTCACCTTGCCACATTCCCAAGTGGTTAGCGCACATGACTCTTATCCGGGAGGTGTGGGTTCAATCCCCGTCCGGGCCCTCTTCACCTTGCCACTTTCTAGTGTTGTTGGCAGGATCCATGTAGCACTAGGGGTGGGTCCATGGATTCCTAATGTGTGGCAGCCTGCACGGAAGCACGAGGACGTGCTTGTGAAAAGAGGGGGAGAGATGTGACAGTTGAGGTTCCTGTCACTATGCCTCCAATTGATCATGTGCCCTGGCTACTTGGCCAAGGGGACGTCCCTTTGGCTGACTGGCAAGCGCGCATGACTCGCGCATGATGTGGGTTCAATCCCCGCCCAGGCCCTCTTTACCTTGCCACATTCGCAGAGACAGATCTGAATCAGAGAGTGTTTCAACATACTACCAGGAGTTGGCAAATACAGCGGGAGCTCATTATGGCCTCATTTTCCACAGAGTGGAAATAAGTTGGTGCTGAGCACACTGAAAAATAAAATTACATTAGAGTTTTAAATTTAACCAGTCGTCAAGGCTGGAGCAGGAGCTGGAGGCCTGGAGGTGAGTCAGGGTGTTCATTTATTGAAACTGTTCAGTCAGAAATCTCATTACAGCTGCAGCTCTGAGAGTCCCAGCAGTCTGACTGAAAAGACTAATTAACCAGAGCAGATAATTAATCCCAGCCTCCTTCTCAGAGGAAACACAACTCTCCTGTTTTGACCTCAGGGCCAATTAGCTTCGACAAGCCACAACAAACTACCAGCTGAGATTCCTCTAGGAATGAGGAAAAAATTAGCTTTTACAGTTGAAACCTCCAAGGAGTCAAATTCACTGATCTGTTTTACTGTGTCCAAGTCAAGCTGCAACATGCTGCGACATTACTACGTATGTCTGAGAGATCTCCACCAGCAGGAAGTCAACAGGCTCACTAAAGTCTCGAGAATCTCTGCTCCTCGAATTGGCTCAGGGACGTTTAAATAAGTTCCAAGTGGTATGAGCCGAGAGTGATGATGAGGTCAGGGTGAGTGACAATAGTTATAGCCTTGGTGCTGGTCTTGACTCGTTCTCAACCCCCCTTAATTTCTTGGTCTTGATCTGGTCTTGGGCTTGACAGGGTCTCGGGTTAAGTGGTCTTGACCACAACACTAGGAGCAATGCTGTTAGCGTCTTAGCTTTTGTGTGTGCTCAGGTTATTTCAACAATGATGCTGATGACTTTATCGTACAATTTATTATTGTTGTTGAATCTACATTGTATTATAATTGTTGATAATGATGGGGTCAGGGTGAGTCTCCCAATGGGACGCTTGGACCTCTGTTATAAGTTGAATGGAGGTTCAGGTTCAGGTTCAGGTTACTTTATTGGTACCCCAGGGGGTAAACTAGTTCTGCAGTGACATCGAGAGTCAAGACATAAAACATCAGACAAATAATCAGAGATAGAGATAGACAGAGTGCATTGTGAAGAGCAGCTGATGGACCACAGCAGGTAGGACCATTACTTCTTCATACATCTCTCATGTTTACAACTTAAATGCTGCATGCTTATAATCATTTTTGTTACTTTTTATTCAGAGTTAAAGATTTAATGTTTCATTATAATGTTCTGTCTGTAGTTACCACCAGATTCAAACTAAGGTAACTCTGGATTTTACGTTTTTTTTACGTGTCTAAATTGTTCTTCCACCACTTGCATTTGATCATTAGAAAACAGGCTTCTCTCAGACAAATGACTTTATTTGTGATTCTGATTAATTGCAAAGAAACATTCAGTCTTATTATCAGCAACAACATTTGTGTGCGTGTATATTATAAACATTGAACATTGACATTATCTCACAAAAACTGATTTATAAACTAGTTATAAACTAGTTTAATCATTAGCCAATAAAAGCTCTAAATGACAATATTTTTTTTTTCAATTTTGGTAGAAATGTTGTCGGTAGTTGATAGAATGAAACAAAAATGTAATTTAATCGGACTCAAACACATACCTATAAATAATAAAACTAGAGACACTGTTCATTTTGGGAGTGGTCTCTTAATTTTTTTCCATGACTGTACATATAGCAACCATACTCCTCATCGTCCTAATCGTACTAATTCCATCTGATCCTCTGCATTGCTTTTTGCTGGGATGATTTATATGTGAAAGCCTGTACCTTGGCATCTGATAAAACTGTAACAACTGTGTCTGTGACATGAAACTGAACAAAATAATCACAATTGATGGAAATAAGTGAAAGGGAACGACTGTGGTACTCGAGACCGGTCTTGAGACCACATTTTCTAAGGTCTTGGACTCTGGATTTTTTCTCAAGACCTGCATTTTCTTTTTCTTTGACCACAAATGTCTCTCTCTGTCACTCACTCACTTTAGTTTGTATTATGTAATTCAATACCTTTAAGATGATTGAAATTGTTCTAGAAAAGTATATGCTTGTGTAACCATCTGAAAAACTTGATGCACCATTTTTAAAAGTGGGAAACTTAAGCAGGTCCTGTGCTTTGTTATTCTGTTCAATTCAAACTTTGTTTCAATTTCAATTTTTTCAATTAAAAATTGTTTAGATTTTATATAAAATGTTATTTTCTTTTCAGCTGAGGAACAATGTAAAAATCAAGCTTCATGATAAACACTGGTACTGAATACAATAGTTATAGCCTTGGTGCTGGTCTTGACTCGTTCTCAACCCCCCTTAATTTCTTGGTCTTGATCTGGTCTTGGTCTTGACTGGGTCTCGGGTTAAGTGGTCTTGACCACAACACTAGGAGCAATGCTGTTAGCGTCTTAGCTTTTGTGTGTGCTCAGGTTATTTCAACAATGATGCTGATGACTTTATCGTACAATTTATTATTGTTGTTGAATCTACATTGTATTATAATTGGTGATAATTATTATATGTTTATGTGATGTGAGTTTATCTGGATAAATACAGGTGTGTTATATCTGTCTGGATTTAGAGTATGTAATGGTCTCATCCTGCCCACACAGTGGGCAGTGGGCAGCCAGGTGTGCAACAGGCTGCAGGTCGAGACTGCAACTAGCACCCTGTTCCCTGATACACTGTAAATGTGAGGTGAGGGACAGACTGTAGAGAAAAGGGAAGGCAGTGGACTGACAAAGGAGCAGTGAGTGACAGTGGGACAGTTGAGACTATGGAAAATGATTTTGAAGATCTGGAGCAGATCCTGGTGTATTGCATTTGTGTTGTGGTTGTGTTTGTGTTCTAAACTACAAGATAAACTGAAACAATACAGCAGTACTTCAGTTATTGTGATAGAAGGAGACTCAGCTGACTGGAGTTGTGCAAAATGGCCTCATTTGGAGGAAACTTAATCCACTTACAAGACAATATACTTTGGTGAAAGCCCCTGAAGGGCAGGGCAACTAAATTAGATTTAAGTTAATCAAACCTGCAATATCAGATTCACCAAAGCAACAATATTGCCTGTCAGTCTCTCTTTTTTTAGAATCATGTAGTTACATCAGATATACAGAAGAGTATTAGGGCCATTCATGAAACAAAGAAAAAGAGTGCACTTTGAGAATAAAGTTGAAATGCCGAGGGGCGGGGTTTAGCTCAGTTGGTAGCGCACCCGACCCATGTGTTGAGGCTATGGGTCCTCACTGCAGGCAACCCGGTTTGAATCCTGCGCCGGGATTATTGTGTCTTATAAAGAGAACTGTGTTCAGTGCATTTACAATAAAAAAGTGCATTTTGCCTTTTGCAAACTGTGTAAAGCAGATATTGTGTTTAAGGTTTTGGAGACTTGAGAGGAGATTTTGCTCTCTGTGTGTCAGTTTAAATATTTGTGTTATGTCATTTTAGTATGTTATCAATTGGGGGAAAAAAAACCCTGTAAACCCACTGTTAAACAGGGTCACAGAAATTCTCAGATGTTGCTTGTTGACTGTTTCTGTCTGAATTACTGCTCAGGTGAAGCTGGCGCCATGCTGCAGGCGTCACAGGGCAGGAATTTCTCTCACACCACCTTTGTGTTCAGAGGTTTCCCTGCGCTGTACAGACACCGCCAACTGCTGGCCCTGCCCTTCTGTGCCTCCTTCCTATCAGTGCTGCTGGGAAACTCTCTGCTAATTCATGTCATCCGCCGTGTGGAGAGTCTGCAAAGCCCCATGTACCTGCTCATCTGCATGCTTTGTGTTGTCGACATCCTTGTGGTGACCTCCATCATCCCGAACATGCTCCTTGGCCTCCTGTGTGACTGGGACGAGATCTCGTTGGCTGGCTGTTTGAGTCAGATGTTCTTCACTCACTTCCTGTCTTCGGTAGAGTCCACGCTGCTGCTAGCAATGGCGCTAGACCGCTATGTCGCAATTTGCCACCCACTGCGCTACAATGAAATCGTAAACTCTTCGATGTTGATGTGGCTGCTCGTCTTCACTCTGCTGCGCAGCGTCTCCATCATGGCGACACTAGTCGGTTTGGCAGGTTCACTGTGGTTCTGCAGCTCCAACCAGATCCAGCATTGCTACTGCGACCACATGGCGCTGGTCAGTCTGGCCTGTGACAACACTGAGAAAAACAGCGCCATGGGCCTCGCCGTCATCGTTTGCTTTGTGGGCATGGACATCTCGCTCATCTTCTTCTCCTACATGAGGATCTTAAGCATTGTCCTGCGAGCAGCATCAGCTGGTGAGGACCGCTGGAAGGCGTTTCACACCTGTGGCACTCACTTGATCGTCATGTTGTGTTTCTACCTGGTCGGCAGTGTCACCTTCCTCTCTCATAACCTGAACATCCCTATACCGACTGATGTCAACACCTTCATGGGACTCTTATACATCCTGTTCCCAGCAACTGTCAATCCCATCATCTACGGAGTTCGGACTAAAGAAATCCGAAATGGCTTCTTTAAGATTTTCAAACTTAGAGCGACGAATAAAATAACAATAAAAGTTTGTCCTGCTGTAAAAGTCAAATGTGATGTGTCTCTGAAATAAATATCTTGTCTTCTTTGTTTGACATCAACATTTTTTCTGTTCTTTGAAACAAACAAATTTCTTTATTTACTTGTTCTTAGTTTATCTTCTGCTTAGTGTTTTGCGAAACACTGTGTTTTGTTTTGTAAAAAGTGACATTGTGCTCATAGACTTTATGGATGTTTTCTAGTCCAGTGCTCTGGTCTGATCTCTTTCATTGTCTGAAGCCTTTTAAACAGTTTCTTCATCAGTGGAGGAAATTCTATGAGGCCAGTTTTACCTGAACTTTGTCATCTCACCTGTGGTTGGAGCCAGAGTGGTCCTCCCCTGACCTGGGGAAAATAGTTTCACAGTAACAGGATGCCTGACACCCTTAACTGGGGTATAGGCCATCAACAAGGGACCTCAAGCGCACTCACACACGGAGAGGGACTGTGGCTTTGTCCAGTTTGCTGCCATAGTGTTTAAATCTAATTTACAGAGGTTTTAATCACCAACCAATAAAATCAGTCAGGAGTCATTTGAATTGTTTTAAACTTGTTTGAAATAATACATATTTTTTCTTTTCTTTTTTTAATTTTGGGTATTGTAGTTTTACACTATAATGTATGTTTTAGTGATTACAGCCAGTATTTATGATCATTTTTACTTTAATACTTAAGTGCAATAATAATTATCTAATTTAATGGGTTCATCATTAGAGTAGAGGAGCAGGAGGAGCCAGGATCAGGAAGTTGAGATGTAATGATTTATGATGTAACTCCTGAAGAACTAAGCAGATAAAGCCCATTGACATTTGTGTGCCCCAGAGTATCCATCAAAATAAAATTTACCCTTAAACAAATATGAAATATTCAGAGTTGACATTCAGATTGTCACTGAATAATAGCAACGAGAAATCTGAGGATATATCAGTATCACAGCTAGTGACAGGTTCTGTATGTTTGAAATCAGACAAACCTTGTCTGCATTACAGAGTTCATCCACTAGAGGGCACTGACTGTTTGTTTATACACTAAAAGATTTACAAACATGACATACAGTATTTGGCTTAAATTTGTTTTTTTTAACCCTCAGATGAAAATCAAGTTATTTAACCTTGTTAACATGCACATGGTGTTTCTGCAGGATACAAGACATGATGAGTTCTAGCTTTACTTAGCTTCCTCAGGAGACCAATTCACAATATGACCTATCAAATTAATTATGATTGTGTGTGTGTGTGTGTGTGTGTGTGTGTGTGTGTGTGTGTGTGTGTGTGTGTGTGTGTGTGTGTGTGTGTGTATGTATGTGAATAAAAGCACTACTACGACTACTACTACTACTACCACTAGTACTACTACTACATGAGTGAAATAATCAGTCAATATCATGATAATGAGTGTTTCGACCTTGAATAGCATTAAACCAATTCATAAATGCAGATTCAGACAGACAGGTTATTTATACAGTATCAGGAAACCAATCCTGCCATATGGCTACGTACGTCTCTGTGTCTGGTGTGAAGGTGTCAAACAGACCGTCCAGGCCCTGAACCTCCTGATTCCAAAATGGTTCATCATTTATTTTTAAAGGTAGGGTCTGGAGTTTTGAGCCTAAAAATAAAAATTAGACTTTTACAAATGAAATCCGTCTGAATCATCACCTATGGGCTTCTAGTCCTGTGTGGTGGGGACTCTGTCTGCAGCCCCTCCCTCCCCTGCCTGTATTTTGGTTTTTTGGTTTGTTTTGTTCATGTGTTGCTGTGCACGTGGACGTTTCTAGGTGGAGCTAGAGAGTCGCAAATGAGCAGAGACACCTATGGTGAGAGAGTCTGTGTTATCCTCCAGCCAATAACGGAGCTCAGGTGGAGCTACCTGCAGCAGGAGGCTCAGGCCTGTTAGCTGTGCTAGCTGTCTGATGCTACTGAGTCTCTATCTCTCTCAGTAGCACCAGTCAGGACAACAAAGAACAATAAATACAGTCTGAGTGAAGCGCTGGAGCCGCGGACCGATTCCCCACCGTCACTGGTAACAAGTATTATTTATTTGCTTAGCGCTCGCGATTAGCATCCGCGGCTAACACCCGCTAGTTCACCACAATACAACGATAACAACATCCACGGAGGCTCCCGGTGTGGCGAGAGGTCGGCTTATCGTCCAGCACTTCTTTCAGACTGTAATTCCTTTCCTTTATGGTCATGACAACTGTTGCTGTCAGAAGCAGGAGGCTACACAGCTTAGCCTGAGGGGAGGGGCTGAGTTTCACTGTTTTGTTTACAAACTGAGAGGGACAAAACTCCAGACCCTACCTTTAAGCTCATGCAACAGATACACATTATTGTGTTAGTTATTTTCCTTTATTATTTGTTAGACATAAGATTGCTTTGTAGTTTAATTTGCATTGCATCCTTATAGCGTGGCCTTTTTTCTTTCTTTTTTTCATTTTCTTTGTGTTTTTGTTTGAGAACATTTTTCTGTTTTTAGTTTAGGCATTGCTTTATTAGATAGTGTTTGTTCTTTTATCTAATTGCATCAAGTCCCTATTGAAGGTTCAATTTATTTATTTTCTCCTTTTGTGTTTTGTTTATGATATTCATTATATTATATATATATATATTAAGTTTTAGCATTAAAATGTTTTAGTTGTAGGTTGATTTCATCTTTCTTTTCTTTGTGTGTTTTGTTTATGATATCAAGTATTTCTATTTGGCCCCGATATTTATTTTTGTTTGGTTTCTGTTGGTGTTCTTAGTTGTTTGTGTATTTGCAGTTGCATGTTATTTTCTCAATTTTTTTTTCTTTCATTATACATTTGAAAAACACCACAAAGCCAGAGGTTGCCACAAACTTCCTTTTATTAAAGATGCAGTGGGATATAGAGGTTTCCTCATGGCCCTATCAAAATAAAAGCGAAGTCAAACAAGATTAGAAATAATAAGATAGCTTGGGTGTTTTTGATCTTGTAATACCATGTTACAGTGAAGAAAATACAGATTGTTTTAGTCTGTCAGATAAAGAGTGACGTCTTCCTCAATTATCACACACACACAGCACTGATGACAAATCTGTACACATGCAAGGACTCTCAAGACTGCCACCACTTTGCTCTGAATGCTCAAATTAAACATTAGTTTTGTAAAATATATGTTTAGTTCTTAAACCTCATCAAGTCTCCTGATACGTCACATGAATTATATTCATATATTTGTTTCTCTCTTTTTTTTGTGGCTTTTTTTCTCAACCATTATTTTATTTATATCCTGCTTATATAACATCCTCACTGATCATTTTCTGAATCATAAAACAGCTTTAGAAATGAAAATCAGCCAGCAGTGCAACACCATTGTTAACTTTTGGACAAAGGTCTTCTGTGAAATCTCCTTGTTGCATCCAAGGATGCTCAAACTTCAATCATCAGAGATCTTTTACGGAACAACTTTCAGTCCCTCTGTTCCTAATTATTCCAAATGTGTTGAATACTTTATTTCCTTTATGTGATCAAGACGATCCTTAATAAGTGTCTCAAGGCATTTGTAAGATTCAGGCCTTTTCCACAAGGATTCTGAGCTTTCCCCAAAACATTTTTTTTCTTGTTCGTCCAAGATCCATGAACACTGCATAGTTTCAATATGTCAGCATACACACTAATCCATTAAAAATGACTCAAAATGCTGTCGTACATGTGCCAGGCCTGTATGTGGTACTGTAACACTGCCACACAATAAGTACACCAAAAACTTAGAAGAAGACGTGGAAAGCTTGCGTGCTGAAACCCTGAACAAGTTAGCTTAACATGAAATGTCCCATGTTGAATGGGAGTCTTGCCAGTCCAAATACGCTGATTGATGCTGATTTAATGGACACGTTTAAGGTGCAGTATCCAAGGGACCCGGCATTAGTCTGCCATTGTTGGTATGTTACATCTAGTGGCATGGCTCAGGTTACAGATTAGCGTGGTGGAGCATGACATCATCGTTTCACAAAAGACCAATTTAGGTTGTCTATACGAAAATGCTGGGGATTTTAAGATTTACCTACTCTGGGACCCGTTTCCAAAACATATAATTTAAAGGTGTTCAGAAAGGTGTTTGCGGCAAGTTTCTCCGGAGTAAGGAAAACTAATTTTATCGGTCGTTATCAAGTGATTGGGATATTTAATGCTTGGGGTGGGACCGAGCTCGGTGTGTGTGTGTGTGTGTGTCTCAGATGTTAGATTGACGGATGACGGATCCAATATCAGTGGCTGATGAATCGTGAGCAGTGTGATGCATAATTTGTGCACCTACATTATCCAATGCGGAAAAAAAATACACAATTTCATCACAGCTTTACTCGAAAATAGATTTTTGCACAAAGTTTGGCCTACATCGTCTGATGGATGAGTTATTATTACACTAATTGTATGACCCATAGTGGAATCAAATTCATTTTTCTTTTCTGTACAGCTTTAAAGACTCCTAAAATGCCGTTCCCATGTGGACAAAATGTCGTGATATCCCTAAACCCGTATTCATGTCGATGGCCCCTCAGTCATATTTGTTTGGGATTTAGCATGAGACAGATGTGTGTGTGTGTGTGTTTTTTAAACTGACATCGCCAGTGCAATAACAAAGTAGTGCTTTTTTAAAGATTACACTATGGGAAATACAAGTTTCATTTGAACAAAAGTAGCCAGCTTTGTCAAAAGTTAAAAAATCAATACAGTCAGCTGAACAAGAACTTATTTAAGTAAAACATAAAATGTAAATAAACATGGTTGTAACCTCTGTTACATGACCCATAGGTTTAGGTAAGCAGGAGTCAACTGCTTCACCATCTTGGCAGTACCTGACTCCACGCCTAACTAAAAAAAAAAAAAAATGGGGAAGAAGAAGAGACTTACAGTAAGTGACTCAGTCTGTGCCAAGTATACACTCACCCACTTGTTACTCAAATAGGTCACACCCTTACGAACATATAACTTTAAACTTTAATAAAATATAAACAATTGGCTTATATAAACAGTCATCATGCAGGAGGAAATTATCTGTACAAAACAGGTTTTTTACCAGGATGTAAACATGTTTATTTCTTTAAAGTTGGACATTTAACCATGGGAGTCTATGGGGATTGACTTCATGTTGGTGATGCACTTGGTGGTCAGTTGATAGTTTTCAGTCACTTGACTTCCCAGTGACCTGGCGGTCAGAAACAACTTTCCAAAATGGCGGCGCAACAGACTCTTTATTGACAAACAACCGAGTAATGACTTAAATCATCTGTCAGCAGCCGAAAAAGAGTCGAACCCTGATGCTTCTCTGGGAAAGAGCAGAGCAGACAGTCGCTCTTCTCGACCAGAGTACCACCAACACAACTGCAGCTGTGCTTTTCATATCGTTTAACGTATTTTCAGAGTGTTTTTCCATTAGTTCGTAACTTTTTCAACCTGACAGGCTTTGTCATAGCAGTGGGCCTATTGTACAGAGTGAGAGTAGTGTGGCGCTGACTGTTCGTAGATTCGCGGAACAGGCTCACAGAAGCAGTAACATGTGAATTGCAGCTTGATTTGTGACAAATCTGCAACGGAAGTCGCTGTTGTTCGGTGCGGTAACCAGTTAAATCAGAAACCAGTTGGGCCATAACACCGGTATTTTGAAGCAGCAGGGAGCAGTGTGTGTTTTTCTGCCTAGTCCTAAGCCAGCGGATAGCAGGTACAGTAAGTGGATTGTTTTGGCCGCCAGGGGGACGTTCCATACGGGCCGTGACGTCACATGAAAACTATCAACAGAGGAACTGCAGTTTTTATCACTTCAGTGTTTTCAGCCACGAAGGTTGATAATAATAGAATACAGTGTAAAACTTTAAATCAAGAACTGTCTGATAAAATACTAAGTCAACATGACACATCAGTGCCACAGACACATTTCAGTCAGTATAAAGAATAAAGGCTCAGACAGCGACTGTCATCTCTCTGCCTGCTGATTTTCATTGCACTGAAGTGAAAGCTGCTGCAGCTGTGTAGGTGGACTCGTGTTGTTCCAAATACTGATGATGATTTGGAAAATGATCAACATGAAAGCATCAAACAACAAACACTTGTATGTGCCTTTAAAATAAAGGGCCATCTTCTATAAAGGTTGAATATTCATGACATTAATAAATCATAAAGTACTGATACATTTCATGCGAACTAGGCCAAAGGTTCCTCTCAGCTGATTGGTGCCTTTGACAGTTTGACGTCCTCCTAGTTGGTGAGGACATCCTGCAGGTCATGTCTCCTCCGGTGTTTCTTCGTGCTCTGTAGCTTCCTCTACACACACACACACCAACTGTGGAAGGTTCATGAACAAAAACCTATGTCAGCTCTAGTCCATGTTGTGGTTCCAGGTGGTGGAGAGCTGTTCAGGATCAAACCAAGTTGGCAGTTGTTGTTTATGAAGACCGTCTGACACACACAAAACTAATCTCAACACAATGTTACTCCTGTTCGGTCCCTAATGGAAACACGTAAAACAAAGTGACATTGGAAGCATGCTACCAGTCATTGCTAACATACTGTGAGCACCAGTTCAACTCTCCAGCCGGCCAGCATGGGAGTGGAGAGCAGCTCCACCATGACAGATGTCTAGGCTGTGGTAATCTAGCTTTTTACACTCCAGCAGGATGCAGAGAGAGGACAGACATGAACGAGAACACAAACACGGCACCACCGAGTGTTTAAAGGGTGTCCAGACTCTGGTTAGACCTAAAGGTGACCTCCGTTAGCTCCACACTACAAATGGCAGTGAAACAACAACAGCAGCGGCAGCGGCGGCAACGCACGTCGCCTTTATCTGTCGTCGAGTTTGGGTGAGTCCACTGGCTCCTCGTCTTCATCCTTGTCGTCTTTCGCCCCGATCAGCCGCTGGCGGGCAAAGTCTTCGAAGATGATGTCATCATCACTGAAGGATGGAGAGAGGGAAGAGGTTATGACAGCAAAACTAACATAATATCAAGGAAGTGTTTCAGGTGAGGACAGATGGGAAGTAGAAATAAAGGTTTACAAATGTAAGTGAACAAAGACAGAAAATTGGTTTAGATCAGAAACCGATTACAAAACTTGGCTGAAATGTACAGAGATGGATTAAGTTCAAGTAGAACAAAAGTCTTCACGTTTGTCATCATGGGCCAAAGCCTGATTAGACTCTCTTGTCCTCTGGCTTTAAAGTGTCAGTTCACCCAAAATTCAAATTGCACTCATTATTTACTCACCCTCATGTCGACTAAGGGCTGGGAGAAGTTTCAGAGTTATCTGTGGCTTCTCTGAGTTACAGGAGGTCTTGGTGTAGCAGTGCATGTCCATATAACGGTTGTAAATGGATACCACTTTTCTTCGTAACAAAAAGACACACCAAAAAGCATCCAAATACCTCCATGCTGTTATTTTATTTAAATTTAATTTAATTTAAAATATATGAAATATAATAATAACTCTGAAACTTCCCCCAGCCCTTAGTTTCCTGTGTGGACAACAGTCATGTAAGATAAAAAAAAAAGGATCAATAATCTGGGCGTTTTTAGCCTTTCTTAAAATGGAAACAGTGACTTTTTAGTCCTCTCCTCGTTTGATGACAGGCATACTGTATTTAGGCTCTATAGGTGCGTGTGTGTGTTTCAACACTGAGTAAAACTCACTCTTGAAAAATATGTGAACAGTAAAGAGACCACCATTATTTCATGTGTTTTTCTACTGTGAACAACAACAGCCCCTGGGTACTGAACATGAGACTGAAGGACTGAAGTCATGATGTCTTCTTAGTCATTTTTATGAGCCCATTTCTATGTAATCTGATCTGAACTGAAGCGCCCTATCCTTTTTCAATGATTGTAACTGGTGAATAAATGACTCTCGGCAGTTATCTTGGGGCCATATGAGAATAAAACAATAATCTGTAAAATGCAGAGTTGCTGTTTGTCAGGAGTCATGCTCCAGGCTCTGCTGACAGCAGGAGTAGGAGTTTCCAGTTTGAAGCCCATTTCCTGCAGCTCACAGAGCAGCAGGCATTTAGATACATTAAGACTGAGACTCAGGAGACAGAAGTCCATCACTGTTAATGCTTCAGCAGGGGAGAGGAAACCCTCTTTGCCATCAGGGTTATTGACGAAGCAGTAAATCAGGGAAGAGCCAAACACATCACAGAGTATGGGTAGCGTTTGGATGAACTGATGAGGAGGGAGAGAAAGGAGAAGAGACAGAGATACAGGAGAGATGGCTGCTTACTGTGTGTCAAACTCGATTAAGTTTGTGTCGATTGGGGCTTCATCAGGGGCTGAAAGACAGAGAGAGACAACGAGAGAAGTCAGACACTGAACACATCATCCTGAGAGACACACACTGTGCTAAGATCTCCAAACTATCAAAGTTATCTATTACAGACCCTGTTCACTTTTCAAAGCATCACCAGGTGTTAGGATGATTTAAACATTTTTCCATTGCTTCTATGAATTCACCTACAAATCATCTCATTATCGGGCAGGATTATGTTCAGTGTTAATATATTCTTCCCCAAACCAAAGTGGCACCTCACAGAGCCACTGAAGGCCCACCACCCCTGTGATCTGGCCAGTAAACATTGGTATGAGCTACAATGTATATAGTCAGAGCATCCAAAGTCATATTCATTGGTTTATTTTCATAACAGCAAAGGAAGCGTACAGGAGGAAGCCGCCACATCCCACACATTAATGCACACCCAGTATATTCATACTTGGAATCTGAACATCAAGTCATGATGTTTCCAGAAGCAGGTGTGTGATTGAAACTGCTGTCTTATGTCATTTCAGCGCAATACCACATTTCCATTGTCACCATCTATTGATCTATCTAATTGGCTGAACAGCAAAGTAGGGCAAGTATAATCTGAATGTGTCTGAATACTTTATACACACAGGTTATAAATCTAGTTCATGACTGGAACATGAATGGACCAGGGGCTCAGGCACTAGGTTTGACCCTGACTTGCTTTAGGTAGGTTTATTAAAATGACACAAATGGAAAAAAGTCTTAAGTAAAAATTAGTCTGAAAAAGTCCTGCACAGATGACCAACACCAGGGAGAGGTTACGCTTCAACCTGTCATGCCACCAGTCAATCCACCACTGCACAAACTAGACATCAGTCTACCCAGGTGGAGTGAAGTAGACAAAACCGTGCAAAGAGCACGAAAAATGCTCCAGATATCCTGTGATTCCTCTGGAAGCTGATGAAATAGAAGGAGATACCAACGTCCTGGTGGAGAGCCGGAGGGATCCTTATCCCCTAGGAAAAAACAGAGACATCGAGCTGGCTCGCATGAAGATCAAGCCATGCAAGTCCAGAAGATCTCCATTGTCAAGGGGAAACTGGCAGATAACCGCTTCTACATTGGCATGGATCCCATGCCAATGGTCTACGAAAAGCCTGTGAAGAGCCTAGGTCATTGGTATGATGCTTCCCTCAAAGAAAGAGCAAGTAGAGCAGTTCAGGGTGGAGGTAGGCAGCGGCCTGGAGAACATTGATGGAACCCTGCTGTCTGGCAAGCTGAAACTCTGGAGCATGCAGTATGGACTACTTCTACTAGTAGGAGTATGGACTACTACATGTGGCCACTAACCCTCTATGAAATCCCGCTCTCAAAGGTGGAAAAACTGGAGAGACTGGTCAGCTCATACGCAAGGTAATGGGTTGGCCTTCCCAGGTGCCTCAGCAGCGTTGGGCTCTATGGCAGAGGGATGTTACATCTGCCCATTTCCAGCCTGACAGAGGAGTACAAGTGTGCCAAAGCCAGACTTGAGATGATGCTACTGGATTCAAGTGATCCATTTGTGACCCATTTGTGGACCCCATTGGCATTCAGACACAAGGATATCATGGGTCAAGTGCAGGAGGAGGAGTGGTCTTGGCCTTGGTGCCAGCACACCAGCCTGGAGCAAGGTCACCCTATCTCAGAGACACAAGCTTGTGGTCCAGGGGGTACATCGGGAAGAGGAAGCGGGAGGGTGTGCACAAGCTGTGGTGCAGGCAAAGCAAGGGCAGTAAGTGGCATGGGAAGGAGTGGAGAAGAAGTTCTCCTGGAAAGATCTGTGGGAGATGGAGGCACTCACGGTGAGCTTTACTATCAGGGCTGCCTACGATGTCCTGCCTTCTCCCACAATCCTAAGCCAGTGGTATGACAAAGACCACATGTGCCCTCTATGTCCAAGTCCAGTAACACTGAAGCACATCTTAGCGGGATGCAAGATCAACCTCACCCAAGGTCGTTACACCTGTCAGCACAACCAGGTGCTAAAATGTCTTGCAGCAGTGCTAGAAAGTCAACGGACAAGCGTGAACGCCCTTCCTCCCCTGTCATCCTGTTGGCAGCCAATACCATTTGTTTGGGAGGGCGAGGGTCAGGCCAGCTTCACCACCATACGACCAGACACCGGGCAGTTGGGCAGAGCATGTGACTGGAAGCTCCTGGCAGACTTGGCCAAGAAACTCTGCTTCCCAGCTAAGATTGCATGCACAAACCTGTGGCCAGACCTTGTTCTGTGGTCGGCCTCTCTCAAACTCATCTACATCATCGAGCTCACGGTGCCCTGAGAGGGTGCAGTGGAGGAGGCCTACAAGCGGAAGAAGCTGAGGTACAGTATGATGAACTTGCACCCGACACTCAACAACAAGGCTGGAAAGCAAAGGTACACCCAGTGGAGATAAGATGCAGAGGGTTTGTAGCCCATCAATATCCAGGCTACTCAGGGAGATGGGAGTGCGAGGGAAGGCCCTTCAGCAGACAGTCAAGGACCTCTCTAAGGCTGCTGAAAAGGGGAGCCAGTGGCTGAGGATAAAGAGAAAGGACTCCACCTGGGCCTTCATGAGTTGATGGCATCAAAGGTGTGAACCTGGGATGCTGAGATTCACTGCTGAACCCTCTGGATGTGTCTTGGGCCTACCAACAAAACGCCCAAGAAGGAGGGTGCCCACTTGACAACCCAAAGGATGCCATCACTCAATTGACCATCCCACAGAGTCTCATCAGTGTCTCAGGTAAGTATCTATTGAGGGATATCACCATCTTCACAACATATCAGATTTAATAAAACCTTGTTACTTGTACGCCTTTGTTGCACAGATTTTTAAAAATGTTTTATAGATAAGCTGTACTTGGTTGACAGTTAACTGTCTCATTAAGAGAGGCAGATCTGAGTTTGGAGAGATATTAAGATAAACATGACTCACCGTCTCTGTAGATGGATTCTTCTAACGGCTTTGGGTGCATTAATGTGAAGGGCAGCTCAACAGAGACATCACTGAAAAATAAGTTATTACATCTAATTTAGTGATTGAACTGGTTGGTTGATTTTCAAGTATCTGATTTGTATTAGTGAGCTGATTGGTGATGTGAATGAGGTGAAAATGTAAAAGATTACCTTGCTGCCAGATCTCCCAGGAGCCTGAAATCAATAAACATTTAACACCTTTAGCTTCACAGTAGCAGCAGAGTGTCTCTATTCATGTGCTCATTTACTGTCATCATGATCTTGGCTAAGGCTGTGTAAATTCTGTTCATCCCATTAACACTGACTGATTTAACTGGCATTAGCTGGGGTGTTTGTAATCAGTGCATCCATGAGTGTCATCCTGAATCACACTAAAAAAAAAAGATCAGAGAAGACAACACATTTCATCGCATTTTAACTTAAACTGTTTCACTGCAGAACAACGACCTGCTGACTTGAAAGATATCATTAAAGCACCTGAAATGATGATAAGAGATGAACAGAAACTAGAATTTCACATGAAAACTCTATTCAGTTACAGTATGATGATGTTACAGACTATTGTATCATGTCATGGAGTTCTGTATAAAGGCAGAAAATTCCTTGTGATATCAACGCCAGACGCCACAAGCTGTGTCTCAATTCAGCGGCTGCAGCCTCGGAGGACCCAGCCTATGCGGTCTATGGAGTAAACGGATTCTGACCTCCGAAGGCACCTCTGAAGGCCCTTCAAATTATATTGAATTAGGACATGCTAGTCACAACGCTGTGACATAATTGGCCTTCAAATGCCGCCTACGAAGGCTGCAGCCGCTGAATTGGGATACAGTTCCACAGAGTCATAGAAAGAGTCCATATGAAGTCAGTGAGTACCGCTGAGCACATTATGATGTCACAGGCTTCTGTGGTCACAAAGAACCATATGCTGTTACAGAGTTCCATATTATGTCTGTGCCATGTGATGTCACAGGGATTAGGTCAAAGATCAAACATATAATTTTAGATGTTTTAAGTCCTATATGAGATGATGTAGATGATGTTGACACAGTTCTGTTAAAAGTCAGACTTAAAATCCAAGTGCACTGACCCGCCTCGGGACACGACCAGCTTCACTTTGACTTTGTACGACACAATGATACCAAGGATCTCTTTATTGGCTCCTTCTCTTAACCTATTCAGGACAAAAAAGGTGAAAATTTTAGTCTGATCAATCAGGCTTTTCAGTTGCCATCACAATGACATCTGAATCAATTAGTTGGGCATCATGAGTGGTGCCGGACTCACAGTGTACTGGAGGCCAGGTTGGTGTCCTCATGTTTCAGCTTTCCATCCAGAGCCAGGCCTCGTTTTTCTCGGTTGTTGGCCAGAAAAGGAGTTAGGGTGAAAACTTTGCAGAAAGTTGAACTGGGAGCAACAACATCACTGAAGACAAAAGATTTTTTTTTCATTAAGACTTTGTCAACTGAATAGCTCAGATGTCAGCTTGTGACTGAATTCACTAGATCAGCATCAGGATAATTCAGTTTGGACTCACTCTGATTCCTCAGTGGCAACTGGACATTTGTACTGAGCTGTGTTGAAGAGACAGATATCTGCATACTGTCGCACTGTAGAAACACAAATCAGTTTTTAATAACACACCACACCACAAAGAGACAAACACAGGCAGGAAGCAGAGCTTTGACGTACCTGAGATCTTCATCTTCTTCACAGTCTTGTTGGTGTTGTTTGTGACATGGACATTGACGCTGATGGGCTCTCCATGGTAGTAGATCTGAGAGAGGACAGACACAGGCGGCAGCTTACAGAGGCTTCCCACCACAGCTAAGATCTCAAGATCAGGTTTTGTAATAACCACTGGTCCAGGATGTGAGTGGATAATCAGACTTAAATGTGACATTTTACTACTTCCTGTCAATCTCAAGTGTTTTTAATCATCTGTGTTTGGGACTGGACTGTGAGGAGCTGCAATTTAGCTCATTGGTGCTTTTCTTGGAGTCAAAGCTTCATCCAAAGGGAACAATGAAAAACTATTAGGCATTTATCAAGAAGGTTACCAGTGGCTTTTTTTCTGAAGAAATAATGGAACTGCCATGTGTATTCAGGGTCACCAGGGAGGTCTCCCGACAAGGTTAATCCTGCCATGGGTGTGACACACAGTACAAACGTGTGTAACATATAGGTGTTACCTCTTTGTCCAGAGATGCCTCCAGGTGTAGAGGTTTGTCTGACATCAGGAACTGTCTGGTGGTTTCTGCTGTTGGCTGAGGACCAGGTTTTTCTGGAGCATACTGCACCTTCCTGATCACGAGACGCACTGAGTTCCTACAACATCAACACAACACTGAGTACACCTTCTAATCATGATGAAACTGTGAACTCATTGATGATGACAGTGTGATTTGGGCAGGATCACTGTTATATGACTGTCAGTGGTGAAGAGATCACCCTGCAGCTGGCAGCCACCCTCTTCTGTGTGCAGGAAGCTGCTAATGCACAACTGATTTCACTTTCATCCATAATTCATCTCTTTATTCTCTCCAGGGTCAGACTGCAGCTGACACACTTTTACCTTTTGTGGATCTTTTCTTCAACATTTTCTGCACAGAAAGCTTTCACCTCGAAGTCGACTCCACAGGCCTGAGGACACAAAACAACAAAGAAATCTTCTCTAATGCCTGATATGGAAATGTATTTAAATACATGTTCAGAGAAGAGGTATTATAATTAAAGCCTCTGAGGTGGCCAAGACCAGACATTTAACCACAGAGCTGTTGCACAACAGAAATAATCTCAGTGCAAAATTGAAGTAAGAAATCAGCATCTTCACCTTCCCAGTGTCCTCTGGACCAGGTTGTAGGGTGACGGAGCATGGCAGGTTCAGAGGAATCTATTAACGTATGAAGAAATAATATCATAAAAGAAAGCTGTAAACATATTTCATAATTCTAACCTTTATTTTACACTCTATCCTTTATCATAGTGCTCAGTTTTCTTTAAACTACAGACTCCAGTTTGCTCATTCCTGACAAGCTTGTTCTTTTTTATCTGTGCCTCACAGTGTTTCTACCATAAATAAATAAATGACATGTCTGTGGGCTGTGTGTCCCCTGAAGTCATCTTTTCAGACAGACGTTTGTTTCCGTTACACTGAATGCGGCACAGCGATTAATGTATGTAGAACCACGTGTGAGAAGCTGCAAATTTCCGGTAGGCCTCTCTGACCATGAGAGCACCAAGATATTGGATCTAAACCAAATGATACTGGACTGAAAACAGCTGATACTGGACTCAATGACGATGCAACATGATGACTAAAGCTGTTAAGGATCTTTCCCCACTTTTCTCATCACATGAAATTAACAGTGGTTAGAGTTTAGGATCAGTTTGTGGCACTTAGTATCAAAAACGTATCTGGTCATATTCATAACCCTGTTATTCAGATTGTCCATGAATCATATTTTTCTGTACATTCAGACAGTTGGTTTATTTAGACAAAGCTCTTGTCTCGCTGTTTGTGTTCACGTTTTATTACCTATGTCGAATTTTTAGAAATTGTTTGTATTTAAAGAAAAGATTGTCTCAATATTGAGTGTCAGGTTTTGTATCAACGCTCATTAAAAAACATTTTCCAGCTGTTGCTGAGTGAAGGGTGTGGAAGAAGCTTTGCAGACTCTGTACCTCGAAGGTGAATGGGTAGGCATGTTCTCCCAGCTTTTTAATCAGGCGTTCCTGAAGACGTGTCAGACTCTTCTTCTCTTCTGGCAGTGGCGGAAACGCCTGGACATTAGCCACAAACAGGTCCTTCCGAAACGTCAACCCGAGGACGTCCAAATCCTCACGACCATAACGGAATGCACAGGTCAGAGTCACAAACACTGATGAAAAAGAAATCACAAAATCATTTCCTGATACCTGACCAGTGATTCAAGGTTAGCAGTTTCCTCCTGCTTACAGTCTTTGTGCTCACCTTGATTAAAATGTGAAGGATTTATTGAATGATAAACTGTTAAATTCATAAAAGTTTACAATTAAGGCTTCAGCTCCATGGGGAACTCAACAGCTGAGGACAAACTTACACTACCTGTTTAGCTGTAGTTCTCAACCACTCAGCATTTGCTGTCCTGAGGACAATTGTTGAGTTTTAACCTATAGCTTAATTATCACAGTGTGAGTCGACGGAGCTCAGTGTCATTAGCATGTAAGTGAAACGAGAGGCACTCTTTGTGGATTTGAACAAAATTACATAATTGAATAAATGCAGTAAAGACACCAAGTATTGATCTTCCAGGACCCAGAATAGTATTTTTTTTTTGTTGGAAGATAATTTAAACTCTCATTTTGGAAACACAATTAACATAAATTTTATGGAAGGTTAACAAAAGATAAGATAAATCTAAACAATAAAAATCTATTTAGTAGGAAGGGAGTAGCTTCTGTGTTCAGGAGTGTATCTTCTTCTCCCACAAGGTCATGTGAGATGAGACTAGATTTGAGCCAAAAAATCTGTAACCATAACAGTAAACATCACTTTTCTAGTTTTACGACGACAAACTATTGGTAAAAATGACAATAATATTTTTTTAAAATATTGTTTTCTCTCAAAACAGTGTTGAGAACACTTGACCAATTTGTTTCCTCACCTTTCCTCTCCTTCAGGTACTCTGGGTCAATCAGGACGACGCCATCTGTGGGGAAACAGTCAGCAAACAGCTGGAGAGTGACTTCTTTTTACTCTGATCTTCATCTTTCCAGATGAACAAACAAATCTTGAAATGAGACCAGACAACACATGTATACAGATACTGAACTGCGCTGACACAACAAACTAAACTCATTCAAATCTCACCAACAGGTTCCACCAGGTCCACGTGGTCCACAAAGTCTCTTTTCCCCAGATAGACAGTGAGCTGAGGGAGGAGCACAAATGTAACAGACAATCAGAATCAGTCCACACAGATTCTTTGTGGTACCTTTGATTATTTGTGTTGTGGTTTTTCATGGGCCCAAAAATTTGTTGTGCAGTCCCATATTTTGTCATTTCAAGTGTATGTGGTGTCATGTAGTGGAGGTTAAAGATGATCATGTTTCTTCAGGCTTACATACTCACCTTTCCATTGGGACTGGCTTTCTTAAACACTCTGAAAAATAAACAGACACACAAAAGCAAGCAATTGAAATTTGTTTTGTTTTGTCCTTTAACCTTTACAGAAGAATTGTTTGTTGTTTCATGGGAGCACTTCTTTCTTATTCCTTCATCCCAGAGTTGTGTAACTATAGCAGGTACTTTAGCTCCCATCTTGCGTCTTCACACTGCTTGTTATCCCATGACTGGGATGTAGTACCACAAAATGCTGCAGAAAACCATCAGCAGACACTGAGGAGGTCTTCGCCGCAGACACAACTCCATCTCCCTTCTCAACGTCCTGAACCACAGTCCTATCCACTTGCTATCCAGTCCAGGTAGCTCACACACATCACCTCCTCATCATCCCACTTCCTCTCACTTTACACCCCCCTCCCACCAAACACCACCACCAGATTAATCAGTGAGGATTCCATGACAAGACACTTGCCCCGTTTACATGAGAGCTTTAATTTGGAATTAAAATAATTTAATTCGGAATTAAAGTTAATTCCGAATTAAAAAACATCATGTAAACGTGGTAACTGTTTCCCTAGTCAGTAGTGCCAGTGCCTTTTTAAACTTGTGGATTTATTTCCCTCACTCCAAAGCTCTATCACAAGAACTATGCAGGATGTAGGAACAACACGTCGTGCAGGCAGTCTGAGCTCATCAAAAACCACTTTCATCTTAGTTTGAGGTTTGATATTAATCTTTTTAATGTTTTTAAGGAATGTGGAAAATCTGTCTTTATTTCTGGCCCCATTCCCACCTGTGGTCGCAGAGCCAAGTGCTTCAGCTGCATTCTGACCTGTACACATATTGATCTCCTCTGTAAAGATGGGATTACTGTAAGTACAACAGACAAGGGAACCAGATGCTGACGGCAAGTATACAGAATGCAGTCTACATGACTGTTTGCAGTCACTGACACACCTGTCTCCACTCAACCGATCTTCTCTGGACAGTTGTTGTTGTTCTAAGCATGTACAGTGGTCTCCATACTATCTCTGCCTCTGCACACAATGGACACTTTCTTCCAATCATAATAAACTCCCCGCAGACCTAAAAAAAAAAAGATAAATAATTAACACCACCTTTTTCAACCACCTCCATCATCAACCATCTCCTCCCTCTACAGCTCTGTAACAACAGGCTATATCATGCCTGGAGACCACCACATGGAACTGATACCTGCAACGCAACACATACCAATTGTGGATCCTATGCAGGAATTTCTGAACAAAATACCCAAAGAAATATGCCTCCTGCATGCAATCAGACATGTTTGACCTCAGCAGATTCAGCTGCCGCAGTAGAGGCCTCCTCCTTATTTTGATCATGTCCATCCTCCTCGACCTGACCCTAACCCTTTGGAAGAGGAGACAGCTCTGCTGTGTTTTAAGTGCCATGTTATTCCATTTGGCTCTTTTTTTTTATCTTGCAAAGCTTTCTGATTTCATGTTTTGTCTCCATTTTATGCATTTTAGTCTCTAAACCTACAAAGTGCAATAACCTTACATCATGTTCTAATCTTTTCTTAATTGTTTTTATTCAAGTGCCGTAATGACAGAGTACTTATAACATTCATGTTTTCTCTCTTGCATATCTTATGAGTGGTGAGTTATTATATCTATTGGAATCTTTAAAACTTGTTCAGCCAGTTAAAACAACCTCATACTTCACACTTGGTCCACACACCCTAAGCCTAATCCTAAACATAGTCCTGTCTTCTGGTTTCTGCCCTGCGGAGCTAATTAAGTTAACAGACGTTTTCGTATCAGATCACAAGACTATTATTTGCAAAGCACCTCCAACTGCCACCCAATCACATGGTCTCACACTTTTCCTCCTGACCCTGCAGCCAAGGTCAGAGATGCTTTTCTGACTGGCCTTGTCCCATTCAACATCCAGGTGAACTATTCAACCTCTTTTTACCAATCACCATCTGGACTATTATTGTTCCGCTAAAATGATAAAACCAACACTTAACACCATCCACTGCATGCTAAAATGAATACACTCAATCAGTGAAACATCAAAGCAAAAAAAAAAATGTTAATGGAGCCAACCAAATCAGTAAATACCCGCAGGACTCCTGAAGAATGGATGTCAAACACAGTAAACATATTTCTTCAATATAATATCCAAAAACAATCACAACCCAGAGTCTAATACAGCTAAAGTCATTATTTTCTGTCCTCATTGGCCCATGAGCAGACCACACAATTATTCCTCTGTTGTTTTCAATTCCCCCATTATTATCATCATCATTGTCCTTGTTGTTGTTGGCTGTACCTCCATTATTATCTGAACTGTTAGGACATGTTTGGACATTGTGTGGCCAATATGTCAAACTGGGGACATAGTTGAAAACTGTTGTGGAGCTGGCATATGATCCAGTCCAGTATCAGCTGGCCTCAGTTTAGTATCACAATAAAGCCATCCTAATTTCCATGTTTTCTTCTGTGTCTGTTGTCATGACAACTGAACAAATTTGAAGGCAACATGTTAACTCAGCATTACCTCCGAGCTGCTGCTCTGCTCTTATTCATATTCTTTTATAACATCAGCCGTTGATCAGTTAAATCGACTGAGTTGTGATCTCAGCTGCCTTTACTGCAACATGACCACTCACAAGTAAAAGTTAGAAGAGACTCAGTATCTTTCTCATGTAGCCTCTCTCACAGAGGACAGTCTCCATCTTTGTAACAAACTGCTGCTCCACCTTTATGACACCCCAGGGGGGAGACCTGGAAACTCTCTTCTGTGGAAAGTAGCTCAAGTTTGTCTAAAAAAGTTGTTTATCACAGTGTAGCCTACTCTACTTCAACAGTCCACAGTCGCTGGTCTAAAGTGCATGGGACAAGTGCATTCAGGGTGTGTTTAAGTCAATTTCATTGTCCAAACAACAGAACAACAGAGTTGTTGTTACAGAAACATAGCCTAATTGTTCCAAGCACTCAAAGCAATCAGCCATCTCCCACTCCCTTTAAAAGGCAGCTGCACTTACACCTTGTTCTGTTGCTGTTATCATGCCACAGTGTGCTTCAGTCACAATTACATTTTATTTGTGTTCAGTTGATTGGACTGACTGACTGGTGAGCCACAACAGTCCAGGACTAACAATAACCCTAACCGGTTGGTTATAACAGCGCTCCTATCAGATCATGCATGCACAGCTGATGTTAGTCGTCTTCTTATACTATGAGACATGTGAATAGCAGTTCATTATGAATCAAGGCCTTGATGATGAATGGGATGAATGGGAGACACTGCTTGTGTGTTAAGCATACTTTGTGTCTAGAATATAATAACTCTTGATAACAAAATCCTGTGTCATTACTTTATATGGGTGTTAAACTTCCCTTTGTTTCAAGATAAGACAACACTCACAATGCTCACAATGACAACTACACCAGTCTGAGATTAGCAAGGAGAGTTCAGAGTAAAGTGGGACCTTTCTTGAAATAAAGTCACTAAATCTAGCTGCAGATGTAAGAGTTAACACCTTAACTCTTCAAACTGTTAATGCAACCTACAAACCTGATTTTTGATTTTATCTATTTATTTAGGAGAAATGGCCAATGGGGAAAATTCATGCAGTCACATGGCATTTGGCTGACCAATGGCAGAATTATGATCATAATCATCATCATGGTCAGTCAGTCAGTTTGTCGCAGCCAAAGATGTCCTCTTCAAACATGTGCCTTAATTTTCCTAATACTTCTTGACTCTCTTCAAGTTTACAATGTTGTTGTTATTGGTAATTTTCAAAAATATTCCAAATTTGCCAGTGACTTTATACAGATGTTCCCACTATCTAAAATATCCCCTAAAAAAATGTATTTTGCACAAACATAGATAAGAGCAAACAGTGGGCTCAGATTTTTCTGTGAGGGAAGTCCTGCTGTCAGTTTATTACTATCATCACTATCATCACTATCATCATCATCATCATCATCATCATCATCATCATCATCATCATCATCATCATCATCACTGTCTTTATAATCAGCAGTAGTTTCCTGCCTGAGAATCTCACAGATTCTAATGCTGTCTGACATTATTAGCCCCTCCCCTCCTCTTCTCTTTGTTAATGTTGTCATAAATTAGCTGCTGTGGCTCCATTAGCTTTCAGCTTCCTCCTGAATGGACCTTCATCATCAATCAGAAGCATTATGATGCTGCTGCTTTACCGGAAACAGTGAAACTCCTGGGAGTTGCTCAGTGTGTAGTCTCTGCAATTAGACCAATTAAACTTTAACACAGAGCAGTTCTGCAGCTTCAGGTCACCAATCACAAACCAACATCAGCTGTAGAATGGGTCAATAGAGTTCATATTCACTCAGTTTGAGATGTTTATCTCAGTTTCAGTGAATGGACTCATTTATCTTCTGCTAACTCCTATGTCAGATTGAATGTAGCCTACTTAAAGTAACATAAACTCTTCAGTAAATAAAAGTTGCATTAAATCCATAAATGATGTTACATTAAAGACAATAGAGTAATTCTCTCTATGAAACATTGAAGTGATCCCACTACGTCCCAGACTCCATACAGAGCCCCACTGACCTGAGTGAAGCACAGTAAGGTCATTCAGAGGAGAACAGTGATTTCATACATTTCACTGTTTAATAGAAACAACATGAGCAGCTTCACTCCCCTGCAGACAGAGGACGACTGAGTGTGACTGAGCGACAAGAGAGACCAGAAACAAGGTTAAAGACTCATTCAGACAGAAAATGTTACAGAGGACCGACCAGAGAGGAGACACCTTCATCATTGATTTGTGTTCTTCAGTGCAGAGTTACAGTGTGAGATCCTGCCTCGCGCTGTCAGCTCATGTTTCATCAATACACACTCATCCTAAAACATTGACTTTTACTGCACTAAAATTCCTCCTGTCATTAAACAATCCTGGAATGAGACACTGAAGAATGTGCACATGAATCTTTACTAAACTAAATAGGCTAAATCAAAATGCCTAAACAGTTGTAAGTTGTAGGTGTTCATTCATACTGTACATTCAAGTTATTTTACTGGAAATATATGTAACGTTCGTGCAGTTCATTATTTACTCATGATGCACATAATTACTGTATTTACACACACAAAGGGCATAATGCCTTCCTGTTGCACTGATCCTTCCTGTCATTATCCACTCGAAACTTCTTTAAATAAAAGCTTCTGCCATGAAATGTAAACAAATGTAAAGGTGAGTGGTTATGTTCATATAAGATAAAGTATGATATCCATGCACCTTTAACAACCTCTTGTATCCATGAGTCTCCTCCTCTCCTCTCACTGGTAAATTTAGCCTATTAACATGTGACTTAGAGACAGGAAAGTGACCAAAGGCCCAATCCCAACACAAGCTCTCAACCCTCCCCCACCATCCCTAATAACACTCATGTTACAGCCACTCTAATGTATCTTATTAGTGACGTTCTCTGATGTTCTCCAAAGAACCAGATCCAGAGAGAACGGGACAAGAAAGAAAGCAGCTGAAGCCAACAATGAAAAATGCAGCAGCAGGTCAACAGGTGTTTCAGCTGCTGGCCTGAAGCTCCAGACAACAGGTGAGTCAGTTACCTGTGAGCACTGCACTGTAGGTAGGCCTACTGTTCACAACAGAGAAGCAGAGGACGTAAAAGGGAAACTTGTGTGATTTTTTGAAATTTTACTGATGCTAAAATTATGCAAAAAGGGGCTGCTGCTTATCCGGCTGGTTCTTTGCTAAGATGCTGGAGACATCAAAACTGTCCAAACTGAAGACCTCCGCACACTTAGATCTATGCAATCTCACTTTAGAAGTGACACTCAAATCTATGCAATCTCACTTTAGAAGTGACACTAAAATCTATGCAATCTCACTTTAGAAGTGAGATTGCATAGATCTAAGTGTGTGGAGATCTCTTTCTTCAGTTTCTGATGCTAAAATTAAAATATAGGATTTTTTCTTCCTATAACATAGTAACAAGGTGAAAACATAAAAAACAGATATTGACTATTAGAAAGCAAAAACTGAAATATCACGAAGTCATAGGTCTTAAAACACTCTATTGTGACATATTTAGCGCTGATCTTGATTGAGGTCCACCTGCTAAATTGTTCTGCGTCTGAGTGTAGATTGACCTCAGCCTCCTTTTTCTCCACACCCTACTCTTCAGATTTGTGCTGGTTATAAAAACTAGTAAACAACACCGAGCCTGAGCATTACATCATTAAAGGTAAGTCAAGTGAATCAGTTAATGGTAGGCTACAGTTGTTAAAAGGCCTGACGGTGTTGTTAGAGCTGCTAGGCAACAGGAGCCACTTGCAACACAGTAAAGGCAAAAAACAAAACAAAAAAATCTTTAATATTACAAGGCAAATTCTTACTTGAGTTAAAAAATCTATATATGTCTCTCATCTTCTTTGTTTGTAATAATAGGCCTAATAATAATAGTATTAATAATATGTCTCCTGTTTTTGCTTTTGTTTTCTTAGCCTAGGCAACCTTACAAACAACACATGTGAAAACTAAAACCTTCACACCTAATAGTTGCTCATGTTCGAATTGTTGTGTAGTAAATGACAGCAGACAGCTGTGCATATTTTTTCTCACTATGAAGAATGTTTCATCACTTGATAAAATCCCTGACAGTGCTGCTCTGCTCAGCCTGTGTTCATCTGATCGATCAGGATGCTCCAGCTGGGGAAACTCTGACACACAGATCAATCGCTGCCACAGGGGACTACTGAAGACTCCCCCAGTACCAAGGCACTCTGGCACCTGAACGCCACCCCGCTTGAGGCAGGTCCTACCCTCACAGCTGTTTCCCTCCATTTAAACCAAAACAAAAGCTGTGAAATGTTTCATGTCCTTGACACAGGACAGGATTTGTTCCTGAGTTAAATTAGGTCTCTGTGGTTTCCTGTGTGGCCTGATCCCTTCAGCAGGGGACAATAGTCTACAGCCACGCTAACAGCTCAGTCAGGCTGTAAGCTAAATGCTAACGCCAGCATGCTGTTCAGTGTCCAGCTGAGGCTGATGGGAGTCAAAGTAGCCCTATAGACTAGTGCACACATGAAAATGTGAGCTGATGCTTTAGTTACTACATTCATCCTGACAGCGTGAACATTTCAACCAGTCTGACCGACATTAGCATCTCTATAGCTGCTAACAGGGCTCAACAGGCCTGTCTGCAAAATCGCTCACCACGACTAAATAGGGCTTAGGCCTAGTATTGTGTAGTGCTGTCTGAAGGTATAGTGAGAATTATTATACCCTATATAACAGGCCTATCCCACAATGTATTGTGAAGTGCACAACCAATATCGCTAAACAGCAAAAACACAATAGCTGCCGTCCAATAAAGTTCCTCTATCATCCACACCTGTCAGGTCAGGATTTAATTCACAATCACTGTGGTTAGTGAGGAGGCCTGGCACGGCTCAGCTCCATCATAACTCAGCGAGCTGCTGATCCAAACCCTGCTGGCAGGTTTATCAGAGCAGCAGCATCTGACAATGGCACAAATTAAAGTGCTAAAATAAGGCATAAAAGGCCGTAAAACACCACATCAAATAAACACGGTGGCAATTACACATTCATTCTGTGGTTCAAATTTTAGCAGCTCTGTGCCAGTCTGTCCGCCTTTGAAATATATCCCCCTCGCTGTTGTAATGGCGGGAGACTCTGGATTTTCCACTTGTTCCTATATGACAGTCAGACCTTGACACCCACGTCTCTGGTTATTCTCACGAGAAACTTCAAAGCATTTTTTAAATAATTACCTGCCTTTTTATTTTTATTATTATTAAATGTAATTTTGTAGTTTTAAGTTTTGATGTGTGATTGTAGGAAGACTGCAATGAAACTCTCATGTGTGGAGAGATTAACTGGTTGTCTGACTAACTCCACCTGACTGGTCATCTGAAGGCTGCAGTCATGTGTCATCCTCTCTTATTGAAGGAGGTTTGGTTGGAATCAGAACAGAAGAAAGTTGAAGTGTCTGAGCTGCTGATTCTTTCTGTTTGTGTGAAACTCCCCTCAGCTGACAGGGAGGATCTCTCCAGAAGCAGCAGGGCTCAGTGTGAGCTGCTCTGTATGTCCGACTGATCACACTGAACTCATTAATATTCTCCTGACACAACACTCTCAGATCATTCAGCCTGCAAACACAGAAACACACTCAGCACTCGGATACGGGACCATATCAATCACAGAGCAGAAATGTACATGTTCTGTGGTGTGAATACAAACAACATAAAGAACCTCTGAACTGCCAGAGGCTGAAGGCTAAATGAGGTCGAACTTAACAGAGGCTTTTTATTTGTGTTATATTGCAGGAGTGCAGAGGTCAAACTGAGAAACCAGAATGTAGCAGAGAGTAAACAAGTCTCACACAGGTTGGTGCTGGTTAAAGGCTTCACATGAAAATCATGAATAAAAAAACTAAAGCTGAACGAGCAAAAGAATAAAACACACATGCATGAACTGGTGAGATGAGCATGGCTGTAAATACCAGCCCACTTAGCTGCAAACAGCCATATTAGCATCAACCAGTGCGTTGTTGGCACTGATTCTAGGAGTTAGCTGTAGGCTTAATCTTAATCTTGTGTTTTTAGCCTGTATCTGGTTCCCTGTAGTCAAATAGCGCCAGTCCCAGCAGCTGTGCTCAGCTCAGCTCCTGTCTGCAGGCTGTCATGATGTTCATGATCACTGTGATAGTACTGAAGCAAACTTTACTACAGGAGGCTTCTCAGTAAAAGCTCTGCAGCAACTGGGGCTTCATTCTGGGGGGATAATTTGTGGTGATTGGTTGGTTTGTAGATGAATTCTGATTGGTTGGCTTGTGTTTATGGGTCATAGTAGAATCACACTGCAATTCATAAAGCAGAATGGTCTGGTTCATGTTGGTGCAGGCAGAATTGTGACTTTCTACTCCTAATCTGACCCGTGTGCATGTGTGTGTTATCAGTAGGTTTGCACAGCTATAACACCACCTAGGAGTCATCCTGGCTTTTGTTGACAGTATGCGACATGGTGGTGTGAAGGAATGTGTCTATTTGGTAAAAATGAGTCACATTAGTTCAAGGACTAATTTCCACTGTGTTCACATCAGATTAACATGAAGTCCTCCTACGATAAATCCTATAATAAATATAATCTGTTACATTTCTGACTCCAAATCAGAACAGCAAAGCGTTTAATACCAGTATAATATAGAAATAAGACACACACAAGAAAACAAGACGATGAATTTACAAATCCATCCTCCCTCATAAACCACAGTGTACAGAAGAGAGATCATGTCAATGTGACAGTGGTAAAGGTAAATAGTAATTAGTAAAATTGTAATAACAATACTTCTTTAAACAAGTAAGAAGTAATGAAAAATGTATTACATTTTTGGCAAACACCCCCACCTCCTTCCCACCACCACCCTCAGTGCCCATGCTTCCTGCTATAATATCTAGAATATCAAAATAAGGATGACAAAAAAAAAACACCTTGAAAGAAACCGTCAGAGACGTCACACTGCTGGAGGTTTTGACAGATCATTATGTAACATTACAACAAGACACGCAGTGCACTCTCTCGCTCACACACACCTTGTATCTGTATCTGAATTTAAAGGTTGTACAGGGAACCAGCAGCAGAATGATGTCAAAGAGACATGAAACCCAAACAGCAGTCCTCCATATGAAATCACACACACACACACACACTAGTCAGGCTGTGTTACTAAAACAAACACACACACACACACGCACACACACAGACACACACTAGATCTTACCTGGTTCCTTTATCTCCCATCCTGTCGACGCCAACGAGCTGACAGCAGCCGGACAGAGAGATGATGGAGGAGGAGGAGGAGGAGGAGGTGGAGGATGGAGGGATGCCGTCACCGTGGAAACTGAGGGGAGGATGTTTCTCTCTCTCTCTTTCTCTCTCTCTCTCTCTCTCAGGAAGTCGTCGTCATGCCGTCAGATTCTCCCCAGCACATGGAAAAACCTCCATTTAAGCACCGATCCACTCAGCGACTAACTGAATCCACCACTCTGCTCCTCCTCCTCTTTAACTCCCCCTCCCTCTCTCACTTCTCTCCCTCCGACTCTCTGTTCCTCTCTGCCTGTCAGACTCATTAGCAATAAAATGTGTTAAAACATGAAACACCCAGAGGACAGATGTTATTTCTGTCTGTGACATTAGCACCATGCTGACAGCTGGACACTAACCTCCACCACTGACACTCCACGACTGCCCTTCAGTAAATAAATGTAAATAATCATTTATAGGCTATTTTGTCTCTTACCCAAGAACACAACCCACAGAGAAACACAGACCAGAGTAGAGCACAACTTATTGCGCAAAGATAAAATCATTTACACATTTTTGGTGATACTTAAATGCAAACTGCCCCGCCTAATTACACAAATATATGTGTTTGTTTAAGTTTCTCTAAATTCTAATAATGAATCTTTTATGGACTAATCTTTGCAAGAATATTTCCTCACACTTACATCTACAGTGAAAATGTGTCCGACAGTATACACGGAACTGAAAGATATTATGGCTTTTGTCTTTTTTATGTACACAAAAATAAATAAATAAATAAATACAGATATAATCAAGATGAAATTGTTAAGAGTGTTTCACGGAAAAAGCCAATTGCCTGTGCAGCTGCATAGTATGACCCATTGTTATTCTTTATGAAAATGGTGGAATAACATTGATATCTCTCTATCTATTTATTCTACCTCTAACATGAACACATAACAAGGTAGCACGATTAAATTGATGTTTATTACTGTTACCATATCAACTGAGGTCTTGTGCACCACTGAGTCTTCAGTGGCACTATTTCAGGAGACTCTCATATTGGTGCTATCAAGAGGATTGTTTTGGTTGTTCCAAAATCACCCAAACACAAGTTTTTGGCAATCAGAAAACAACCATATTGGCCACATGCCCAGGGTGGTGCATACAGTATTCGATCATGTTTGTGATGCCTAAAGCGACCAGCAGGATACTGAAGCTGCTCAGTGATGACAAGATGTTCAGTCTTAGAGAGGTTTGGTTGAAGCATGTACCGTAGTTCCCTCTATGCAGATACTGTATATCAGAGCCTGACTGACATTTGCAGTGACAGTGGAGTCACTTAGTGGGAATGACAGGTACGACTGGGTGTCATCAGCATAGCAGTGATGTGAGATGCCATGTGAGTGGATAACTGGGCCCAAGGAGGTGGTGTCGATTGAGAAGAGAAGGGGTTCCAGGACCAACCCTTGGGGCACTCCACTAAGGAGGGAACGGGCCACTGATAGCTTCCCTTAGACAGTGAAGAGAAGAAACTAGAGGGACAGGATTCAAACCAGTTGGTCTGCCTGAGACAGATATGTTGCAGGATGGTGAGAGGTCCAGCAAGATAAGATCTCAGGACTGAGCTTAGCTTTAGCACTTTCTCTTGCATTTTGAAAACTGGTTATATCTAGTTAAAAGGCCTTAAAGCTGTCTGGTCTTTGTAGTCTGTGGTATTAATCAGTCCCTCAGTTTAAATCAGTGATCAGTTTCTGTGGTAGGCGGTCGATCAGGTTGGAGGCAGCAGCTGCTCCCTGTTTCCTCATTAATGACCTCAGTGTGAAACAGCCTCCAGCACCGTGGCTTCTCCTCCTTATTATCACCCACTATTTTTAAACTTGACAACAAGACTTCAACAGTTTGTCATCAAAAATGCCCAAGATGAACAAGGGGACGACTTGATGAAGGATGGACGAGTAGAAACCAAACCCGAAGGTGCAGCTCATAACAGCAGCAAAGTGAACATCAGATATCAAAAGACTTTTCATCTACTGCTGACAGAACAGAGAACATAGGAGCTGAGATCTAATATAAAAAAGGTTTTGAACTGCTGTGATCCTCCTCTAGCAACAAATTAAGGACTGAGGATAATGATGTTTGAGGTGGGGTTTGTGAGGTAGTAGTCATGCACAGGAGATTACCTGGATTAATTCTGATCATTACGCTCCCAGTTAGGAGGGGTCTAACAAAATAATCAAATATCCATTTAAAGATTCCCTTCATGTACTGTAGCGTATTTTCAGTGGTTTATCTTCCTGTGAAAACAACGCTTTCTCATAGAGCTACGTAGCCTAGCCTACTCATTTTCAATCACTGAACTACTGTATTTCTTGCACAAATGCAACTTCAAAAACAATGTATTACACCACTACCACACTTGAGTGAATCAAAAAAGCCAGAGCAGAGCCAAAGGATTATCCATTTGAACTGACAAAACAAATAATAACCATATACTGACAATGGAAGTGACAGTGTAGTAGGTTATCCCTCACAGATAGCCCTAAGCTTCTCAAGATCAGAGCTCCCAAAATCTGGGGTGTTTGTTAGACTATTCCTAAAATCAAAAATCATAGGCTACCATAGAGGGTTAACTGTGGCAAGCCAACACATTAGCATCCTTAGTAGCAGCTGGATTATGCTAGTTGCTAACTTAGGGCTAAGTTATTGTACTAGTGTCTGGACCCCAGGAAGAATAGTCCAAGGTGAGGACTGATGGGGATCCATAATAAAAACAAACCAATAGCAGACTAACATCCAGGTAAAATGTAGCACAGACACAGAATTACACCTGCCACAAAGAAGATTAAGTTTAAAGGTCAACATCATTTCAGAGTGACGCAGCATTTTACCTCTAACAGACAAACTTAAACTTCTTCCAAAGAATCATTTTATGACTCCACCATCCCTACTCAGCCCAGCCACACACTCAGTTTACCCCAGTGACATCACTGGTAGTATCCCCCCAGTGCAGTCTGTGGGATAGACAGGAAGTGTTTGGGCATTAATACATCCATGGCACTTCCCCTTTTAGCCCATGGTTAGGTGGGTGTGGTGAGCATCAGACAAATAACTTAATCAAATAAAATACAAATTGGTTAATAAATGGTTGGACTAAAATGCTGTTTCCTCATCCACTTTGTAAAATAAGATAAGATTATACTTTGTCAGATCGCTCTGAAATTTGTCTTGTGTCCCATGACGTCCAAGTTTCTCACAGATAACAAAATACCATAAGCATAAATTTACAGAAAAAACATAAATGTTACCGTTAAATGTCACTCCATTCACGACATAAATCCAACATTACCATGTGTCTTTGGTGCAACACCCAGTGCTCAGTCTGTACATGAACCCTCTGGTCCAACCAATTTGTCACAGACAGCCACCTCACTCACTCCAAGTGGCCACCCTCAGTGACATGATTAGGCTATAGATCAATATATCAATTAAATGAAAAGAGGACATTTATGTTAACAAGTATTGTGAAGGAGGAAAGGTTTTTGTACTAGGCTGTAAACATAAACATGGGAGAATTATAAGACTGACTCACCTTTGGAGACACACTCTAGTGGTCAGTAAAGGAACTGCAGGTGTTGCTTCTTCAGTTATCAGCCCCTCAGCTTGCTGCTTGGAAAGCACAGAGGAGACGAGGGAGCTTGTCCAGGATCTTTAGGAGTTACAGCATTTATGTTCACAAACATTACAATGTAACTTTCACAGTTACACTATCTGCTAACTACAACCCTCTACGCTTGACAAGCCCCAGCCTTAACAAGGAAAGGACAAGAGAAACAACACACCCATTGTCTGTTGGTCGAACTAGCTAGTCTGCCGCTGCCACAAGAAGGCAGTACATTTACACACATGAGCATCTACATAGTCACTACCAGTCTGGAGAGAGAAGTCACCAGCTTCACATGGACTCAGAGAATTTGATGTTCTTGACTGAAATCGTCTGATTTAATCTTCGGATTGACAGAGCCGCTCTCAGTTTGACAGTGGAGGTCGAAAGAAGCAGCGTCTAAATGTTTTTCAGTTTATTTATTTCGCCTTTATTCTTTTTGTGCCCAGTTACAGTGGTGCTGCTACACATGCAGGTATTTATGTCTTTCCCTTTACATTGAACGCAACACAGTCTGCATCTTTTCGTTTTCATTTTATTCAAGTCTATTAATTATTTTATTTTTTTTCATTTAATGTAAAATACCTGCTATGTGCATCACATGAACACTGTTTAAAAATAATTGAAAATAATAGTTTTTCTGTTAACTGTTTGGTCTCATCGAAGCCTTAAAGGTCTGTTTCAACAGTATCTCCCCCAGACCCCATAAAACCCAAAGGTCACTCAAGGTCAAACTGAACAAACACAAATAACCTCAGTGAATAAATAACACAGTAAACACAACAGCACCACAAAGACAAAGACATTTCCCATCACCTTCAGGAGCCTCTAACCTGAATATAAATAAATGTTGAGGGTTAGTGGAAGCAGACAACCGAGTTCATCAACAGCCATCAATAAATCAATTAATGAGTTAAAGATCAACAATTTGTCAGTGATGAGCTAATCAGTGGCTGTGTCTCTGTGACATGTCTCAGGTGAAAAAGCAACAACTGGATTTGTTCAAGGCAGGAAGCTGTTACATCACAACTAGTGACCTCCAACCCCCTGCTAAGCAGTGAGACATCAATAAATCCAGTGTGTACACTGTATAACAGTTATCCCTATAATACTATTGCCTAATTTTTAACTGGAACTAGATGAGCAGCAGGTGAATGTATGAGTAGATCAAGCAGGTTAATTAAACTAAAACTAATTAACTGTTTAGCTGTTACATTTTAGTGAGGTCAGAGGTCAAGATGAACAGCTCTAAGATGTCTCAGCCAGCTATTTTTAAAATCATTTTATACCTGATGTTTACAGCCTCCATAAATATTAAACCAATTTTAGCAAAGGCAACATTTGAGGCCTTTCTAAGAATGTTCCAGTCCTGCAGACACCCTGTCTTCAATATGAGTCTGATCCTTTGTCAGTCTCCAACAGCTGATGGACAGGTTTTCCATGAAACAAAGTCAACCGCGTTCTCTGCTGCTGAAAGAAGAGGTGCAGGCAGACGCCTCCACAACCTCCTGGATGATGTGTCTCACACAGCCAGAGCTGTGCCAGTCTGACTGCACCGTCGTCATTCTGCTACAACCCTTTGGTTCGTCACTCACAGCCTGGGCCCTGCCTGCAGAGCAGTGTCAGGGAGGCACTGTCAGTAAAATGTCTGATTCCCTGCAAAGACTGGAATTGCTGCCTTGTGGTTGTCTGCCTGCTCCACTCACCTCAGCTCCAGTCGTTTCACCTTTGTCATAATAATAAAGCAGCATTAGCTTTTGTCTCTCCATGCACACGTACAGGAGTTTTCAGCCGACTCCAAAACCAGATGAGTGCAAAATGCTTCACTGCAGTCTGATAGGCAGTTCAACCAACACATAGCACATGTTGTCAAACAGCACTCAACACACTGTCTTCCCCGAAGAAACACACTGGATAAAAGCAGTAAAGGACCAAAACACTCTCTCCATGTTCGTCCCTGAACATCTCACACCTCCGGTCTGAGGTCTCTGCACCTGATAAAAATAACACAACACTTATAATGCAGAAAAATATAAAAAACAAACAAACATATAAACAAAGGTGAACCTGGTTGTGTTTGATTGACCACGTTGTCTTGATATCCCTTTTCCCCTGTGGTCTCCCAGGTTTGAATCATCTTCAGATTTCATGTACTTCCCTATTAGCTTTGTGTTTTCCCAACACATGCAGACTGACATAATGTAAACATTTAGTTTGGTCATTCAGTTAATAATCCACTAAAAGAGTCTTATTGTAGGTAAAAGCTCATTGTGTTCTCCCTTTGTGAAATATCTATTAATGCTCCACAGGTACAGTGCCTTTTTTGTCCAATTAAATGTTCCCAATGGCGACGTGTTATCGGCTGCTTCAGATGTCGCTCCAGAGGACGGCCCGCCTACTTTTATCCACACTGACAATGTATTCACCAGACAGAGACCAGGACACAGCAGTGACAGATGAACTACAGAGAGAGCAGAGGGTGGTTGTTACAGGACCAGTGAAGTACACACAGTGACATGTAATATGTACACTGATCGAGCATTTTCAAATGAACACAACTTTACACAGAGCTCAGAGAGAAAATCAGCTGCAAGCACTGATGTGGTTTCACAGTGTCTTATTTATTCAATGTCATTTAAGCACTTAAAAGAAACAAAGTCTGGATTTTGATTTTGGAAAGCCCTCTAGGGAGCTGGACTGAGAGCGAATAGAGGTGATTTTTAAAAAATGTTACTTTCTGACAATTTCCCTCGATTTCATCTTACCGACAATTTCTTAAAGATTTCATCTTTGAAACTCTATGTTCCTCCCATTGCTACGTGGCCAAGGATTTAGCAGTCTTGTTGAGTATTTCCCCTTGACTGCTTTTGCAAACCATTATTAATTTGTGTGTTTTGAGTAAAAGCAGGGACCACATCGCTGAATGCATAAAACCTTTGTAGGGTCACACTGCTATTTCTGAACTGGTTGAGACTACTGGACAAATAAATGTAGGTTTCTGTCAATATGAATTATGTAATATATGAGTTCCTCAGGGAAGCACCCTGACACCTATGAACTTTAGGATTTAAATAATTCACATTGAATCAATGTCATTTTTTTCTAAACTGATTTGTTTTTGAATTGATGTATCAACTGATCAATATATCGAGGCTGGTTACCTGTGTTTGTCAGGTAGCTGGGTCTCCAGGTTGCCGGTGGAGACGTTCCATATGTAAACAGTGCCGTCTGCTGATCCAGCTGCCAGAAAACAACTGTCTGGGCTGAAGAGAGAGAATGTCAGGTTGCAGGGAGCGTGGACGGCAGAAGAACCCAGAAACAGACCACTGGGGTTCATCAGTGTTTTAGGTTCAGTCTGGGCTGTTTCTGGTTACAGCTCATTAGGTCCTCAGACTCTGGTTACATTCAGGTTTGTATGAGTTTATTACTGTAATAATATTTATTTCACTGAGAATAAAGCCAACTTGTTGCATTAGCCTGATGGGTTAACTGCCTGTCCTTGATGGAATAAAACAAAAGTAGGCTATTACCGTGCTGTGTTCATCACCAGTGTTACCAGTTCAGTACAGTTGGGCTTGACGTCACATACCGCTACTGTTTCACAATAAAAGTCTTAAAGTGATCTGTTCGAGTCTGTGTTTTAAAGGAGCTCTTCATAAGTTCCTCCCATTGCTACGTGGCCAAGGATTTAGCAGTCTTGTTCAGCTCAACATATGAGAGATAACACGAATTTTGAGCACCTACTTCCTCAGGACAGACTAGCGGCTACAGTGACAGGGCGGGAGGTAGCTGGTTAGCACGCTCACTCCAGTTAAGGAAAAAAACAGTAGGCATAGAAGGAAAACTATAGGTAACAATATATCTCCACCTCTTGAGTAAAAAAGTCAACAAAAAATCCGATGCTGACCTCACAACGTTTCTTCCAGACTGGAAGGAGCTCTTAATGCTAATGTTAGCATTAATAGCTAGCAATAGCAAAACCTTGAAGCTCCCTTTGAAGAAGCTGCGGAGCAGTGATGTTTTATCTGTTGCTGTAATTTTTAATGCACTTCCAGTTATAACTGTGAAGACACTGTGGTGCTACTGTAATTATGAAAAATAAATAAATAAACAGTTTTGAGTTGTTTGCATTCAGTCTGTTGTAATAATTGTATTCGTTTCTCTTACTCTTGTCTTTCTGTGTGGTTATTGTGTGGCTGGCAGCAACACAGCACCTGTCATTCCTGTTGTTCCTCAGAGCGGTGTGTCTGTTCTCTCACTGAGCCAGAACCAGATCACACTAACAGCGTGGAGACGGAGAGAGAGCCTGCAGGGAACCTTCACTCCCTGTCTGTTTGTGTGTTTGGGTAGAAACACATTTATGTATTTATCGCTACTGTCAGACAGCTGAACAGACACAAAGCATCCTGGGCCTGCTGTCGTCATGGAAACTGCAGGAAATGAACCTCGCAGCATCTCATCCACTCTACTCTTCATTCGTCTCACTCTATTTTTATCTCTCTCTCTGTTTTCTGGTGGAATGTTCTGATCACACACTCACTGATCTGATCAGCTGCCGAAACAAACGTCTCTCTGTCGTCGCGCTCTTTCACCCACGCAACATCAAGGCCTACATCAATACACAAACCAGGTCGCTCAGAGCAAACTGGTCAAAAGCCATCACATAACATGCTATATGAACCATGGCCAAATCTGAGGTCTGGACCACAAAGTCAGATTAGACTGGATCACTTGAGCCTGCTCAGTTAACTCTGGCTTTAATTATTTAATTATATGACTACAGACAGGAGGAGATTGATGAGCATAGTGTGTTTCACAGGTAAAATGTAAAGACAGTAGTCAGTGATCAGATGTTTCACTGGTCTTACGTTCAATGTTTACTGCTTTTGTATTTTATATTCAATATGAGAAAACCTGAGTCAAGGCCAAAGATTTGATCTGGCTGTGGTTCAGTGACCAGATCTCTGTTCCAGCCCTGATCTTACCATAGAGCAGAGGATTACTGATTTAAACTGCTGTCATGATACAAGGTGAAGCCTTGGTGCCTACAGTCTACTACGCAGACGCAGACAAAACTACAGAACTCACCTGATCACGGCCTTGGTGCTGTCGCTGCCACATTTGAAGCCCTCAGCTCTGACAGAGGCAGAAACACACAATCACAAATCTGAGGGACTGTAACAACTGTTCACAACGCACACATACCTGTTACACAGTGTGCTGTCTCTACCTGAAGCACATGCGGCCATTGCTCCACCTCCTAAGGTCGACCAGCTGGAGGCAGTCGTCACGGCAACAGCTGAGCAGCTGACGATGGTCAGTGCTGAGGTCCAGTGACGTGACTTTACCCTGAGCAGGAAGTTCCTGAACACAGCTAACCGCCCTGAACCAGAACAAATCAGCTTAATTAACTTTGGACATTTTTGATTCATCCACACTCATAATTTAGAGCTGAAATGTCGAATTGACTGACAAAAAATGTAAGTTTAAGACATTCACATTGATAAAAAACATTATACTTTGGACATTTTTGACAGTTTATGGCATTTTCTGGAGGGTAAATGACTCGCAGATCGTGTTGCGTCTCCCATTAAAGGCAGGAATCCCTTGAAACACCTTAAAATGAAGTCTGAAATTTAAGGTTAAATTTTTCATTAACTGGGGAAGCTAACTTGAAACATTACTGAATTTGCAGCAATGAAAGAGATTTTACAGCAGCAAAATTCTGCAGTTTGCTTACTCTTATGGCGGCTGTGGCTCAGTCACTGTTACCAAAGACAGAAAAGATACTCAGACAACATCAGACTGGGGTTCAATCCCTGACTCTTCTAGTCTTCATGTCGAAATCCCCTTAGACAAGACACTGAACCCAAAATTACCCCTGATGTGTGAATATGTGAATGGTAGGAAAGCTCAATCTGAGAGAGGTCAGTGACGTGTGAATGTGACCAGTAGCGTAGACAGAGCCCATTGAGCGCTATGTAAATGCACTTGATTTACCATCCAATTATCCTCTTCTTGTTCTGATTGAAACATGACCACACTGTTCAGCTGGCACACAGTTAAGGATGGACAAGATCCGGTGGCATAAAACAGAGCATCATTAGCTGCAGAGGAGCAGGGAGAGCACAGCTGCCGGAGGTGGAGTCAGATCTCTATGGCTCTGGGTGGAGTGATCCAACTCTAGACGCTGGGGCTAATTATGAATTCACTGCCAATCAAATCAAATCTATTGCGCCAAATTACTTCCCTGTTGCTGAGGGTTGAGGTTCTTCTGACCTTGAAAATTCTTGTTGGGATGTTTATGCTTTTCATTTATTGCCATAAACTCAGCCTTGTTGTGCTTAAGATACAATCTGAGGCACCTTAAGTATTTTTTCTCAGTTCTTTGGGGTCTTTTGTGCAACAGCTGAACTGAGTCAAAGTGGTTCCTTCATCAAGTATAAGACCAAGTCAAAGAAAACACCTTAAATACGAAGATATAAAGGAAATCTTGAGAAAAAGAAAATCTTAAATTTGACTTAATCTTACCTTAAATTGCTTTGTGATTTTTCTCAGTGTCAGTGTCAACCACCAATACCAGAAATCATACAGTCTCCATGAAAACTGCAGAATCTTGATGCTGTAAAATCTCTTTCATTGCTGCAAAGGCCAAAAGGAACCCTTAACATTATTCAATGCAACAACTCCCTCAGCTTGTCAGACTTAAGTAGGAAATTTAAGGTGTTTTAAGCTCGTGAAGCCTGTCATAATGAGGCCTGGCCTCTCTGTTTGCTGTCTGGAGTTTCAGTCGTTCTGATTAACTGAGGTGTGATCCCGAGTGATCCAGTCTCTCACAGGTCCTGAAAAGATTCAGTCAGTTATGTTACTGTCCAATCAGGAGCTGGGAGGAAGGATGGCGCTGTGTAATTGGTGGAGAGAGTTGACAATCATCTGCTGTGTCAGACTCTGCAGGGAGGAGGTGGGAAGGGGGTCTGTAGGCTGAGCTGTTGCTAAGTAACAGAGGAAGACAAGGAGTCACCGTGGAGATGGCCGGGAGGATGAATGAGAGGTGTCAGGGGGTCTAAATTAAAGCCATCACTCAGAGCAGAGCAGCTGCCAACACAGACACGACTCCACCGCTTCTACTGTTTCTACTTGATAAACACAGGATGTTTAACGTTCGCTTATGTGTTCGCTGTGAAGGCTTCGAGTGTTTGTGCTGCGTTCGGTTCATTGTCAACACGATCTGATCCTCACGCTTCTGCTGACAGAAACCGAAGACAAAGTATGAAGATGTTGGACCTGACGCTAAAGAAGAGAAATGAAGCTGTGAAGAGGTAGAGTGGTGAAAGAGTGATGAATGAGAGCAATAATCAAGCATCAGGCAGTACGGATGTGGTGAAGTGGTGAAACGCTTATTAAGAGGTTTTGATGTGGTGAACCACATGCTGAGGAGCGGCGTGAAATACAGTGAGGAACAAGAGCCAAGTGGGGGAAAAGCCAGGTGATGAAGAGGTGCAACTGTGATGAAAGAGTGAAGTGATGAAAGAGTGCAGCGATGACAGAATGAAGTGATGAAATAGTAGAATGATGAAAGAGTGAACACGTGACAGGGTGGTAACTGGGTGAGGCGTTACCTGGTGTCCCAGACCCTGATCTTAGAGTCGAAGTGCCCACTGATGATGCTGTTCTCAGAACAGACCAGGTCACTGCAGTACGACGCCACTTCCACCACCTGCACGCCTGCACAGACACGTCCATGGTTACAAGACATTCAGTGACCAGCTGTTGATCAGTGACCAATAAGTCACTGATCAGTGATTACTGATAAGTGTGACTCACAGGCAGCTCTGTGCAGGTCCCATAGTCTGATGGTTCTGTCTGCACTTCCTGTCACCACCTGATGAGGTGAAGCGCTGAACCTCGCTGCGGTGACCTTCCTGCTGTGGCCCGTCAGAGTCAGCTGAGACAGAAATAACAATAATAATATTAATACATTTTATTTGTAAAGCACTTTTCAAGAAAGTATGCATTATGTGTGACTATCAGCAGGTAGGTGTACTTAAAGTACCAAAAGTTAATCATTCAATCATCAGACTTTGGACTCTTACTGTAGCTGCTCAGGGTGGAGCTGATTTAATCATTTAATATCACACTACAAATCATTTTTCTTCTCCTGTTCACATGAAAACTGAATCAAACCATTATCAAAGCCATCAAAATTTGGTCAATCAGTTAATAAATAAATCATCCAGTATTTTTATTCATAGCATGTTTTATTACCTCTTCATACTGCATGTAAAAGTTGTGAAGTAAATGTGTAGTAAGTTTGTAGGGGAATCACTGTTACCTTGGGAACAGAATCATCCAACCTCCACAGCAAGGCCGACTTGTCGTAAGACGCCGCGAGGATCCTCAGACGCTGAGAACGGATATGAGAGTGAAAAACATCAAACCTCCGTGGCTACAGCTCAGCCTCAGAGTGTGTGTGTAATCTGAGTGGTCAACGCCAGGCGAGTGTGACACAAATCCAGTTTATTTACCATTTAAAGAAAATGATCCGAGTCCAGACTCAGGTGCAGGGTTTTTACTCACCGTGGGGTCGAACTCGATGCAGGTGATCCCTTCAGTGCTGCCGTCCAGAGTGGCTCTGTGGGTCAGTGAGCCTGGTGACACAATGATAATAACAATAATACATTTTATTTAAAAAAAACACCAAGCCACTCAAGGACACTTTACAGAGGAGTGCATCAAATAAAATCATCAATAAACAACATTCAAAACATCAGTAAATAAAAGTGAGGAAATATTAAATGTACAACATTTAAGAAAACAACAATGACTCATCATCATCATCATCATCATCATCAGCACCGTCACCATCATCATCATCACACATGGTGAGAAGGATGAAAACTGAGCAGAGGTCAGTTTACCTGCTCTGACGTCCCACAGTTTAATGACCCGATCTGTTCCTCCAGTGGCCACCAGGTCTGAGCCGGAGCTGAACTTCACCGCGTTGATGCCTTGCTCATGGGCGTCCTGAGAGAGACATGATGGATGAAAAGCAGACAGAGAGAGAGACAGAGAGAAACACACAGACAGGAGAGATCCTTCTTATTATCATTATTACTGGTTTTGCAGCTGACGTCAGAATCTGTTTAAATTCATTCCATAATTTTGGGTTTAAAAAAGAATAATAATTTACATTTTAATTAAAATTATATATTTTGTCCATTCATATGAATGTAAATTAAAAGCACAGAATGGTTAAAAAGGATCTGTATGGTGTTTACAGAGCGGAACCGATGTTCTCTTTCTGCTGAATTATCGGGTTGCTCTTGTTTCGATGAACATTATCTGACAGTGCTCGAGAGGCAGAGCATCAGTCTGTGTTGATAGACTAGGGGCTACAATACTCTACAATTTATCAATTAACGAGAATCATCACCGTTGCCTATTGATATAACCCTCACATTTTTCTCCAACACATGTTCAGTTGTCATGAAGGAGGAAATTAGCTGTAGGGACCAAACTGTTGTAAACATGTTCATGTTTATTTCTGACGTAAAGTTGGATGTTTTAAAATGGGAGTCTATGAGACGAACTTGCTTCTGTAGACACACTCTAGTGGTCAGGAGAGAAACTGCAGGTTTTGGTTTTGTATATCTTACCAGTTCTTGCAGAGCTCTAGTGGGGACTCTGGCCGACAGACAGATTCTCACATTACACATCAGATCCTCCTCCAGACTGCAGACCGAGTGGCCGCGCCTCTTCCTGCTGATATTGCACAACAAACACATAAATAATATATATACGTATATACAGTATGTATGTATGTGCATCGATTGACTAACCACAGAACCTGCTCCTCCAATGAAAAATCTAAATCTACTAAAAAGAGACCCGGACAAGGACTGGATGACTCACTCAAACAGCTGTTTGATGGAGGTGAGGATCCTCGGGGACGTGGCCGACGCCGATCTGAGAACAGAGGAAACATTTCAAAACATTAACAAGCACTTCTTATACTGGAACCTAAACTTTAGGTCAGTTTGCTACAGATTTATTAAACGAGTTACTTGGACCTCATCAACATGACATCACTGTTTTAACAAAGATGAAGAAGAGAGACATTTTTCCAGATGTCAGACCTGAAGAGTCTGGTGTGTCTTTGCTCTGTGGAGTCCTGGTCCTGGTTCTCCTTCTTCGGTGATGTGGATCTGGAGGTTGGAGCGCTGGAAGAGCTGAAACACACATACACACACATATATATATATAAGAGCCTGATCCTGAGCACACCATGAGGTGAGACAGTGAAGCTCCACGAAACCTCGTAGAGATGAGATCATGGTGAGACATACCTGTCTATAGCGACCTTTGACCTTGCAGCAGTCTGCAGGTGTTTCTGCAGGTTTGCCTCACGAGCTCTGATGGACACAAAGGAACAAGACGTTAACATTACATCCTGTTTCACTGCAGCAGGACCGGTGTGTTCAGGTGTGTTCAGGTACCTGGACCTGCGCTCGTTGCGGCTGTTCATGCGGGCGGCAGCCTGCTGTTTGAGGTGGATCATGTCCTCCAGCAGGTTTCCCTCTTTGACCTTCTCGTCCCTGAGTCTCGTCTCTGCTCCTCTCTGTCGTTCCAGCAGAGCATCGTACTCCCTCTTCAGTGCGCTGTTCTCCTCCTCGACCTGCCTGACCTTCTCCTGCAGCTCCTGCCGGGCATCGGACACTGCTGTGAGGCGACGCTGGTCCTCCACCAGTCTGATGGAGGAGAGGAGGGAAAGGGCAGGAAGCTGTCATCAGCAACAGGGTCGGTTCACATTAAAAACCCTGACTCCTCCTCCCGCTGTTCTCTCAGGTAGTTCTGGTTACAACAGAACTACAACTTCTGGATGTCCTGGTGGCTCGTCCAATACAGAACGTACCATGTAGGTTTCGCTCTACTTGCTGTGGCTTCCAGTCCTACCTGCAGCCCTTTGCTACATGTCATCCCCTCTCTCCTTGACTTTCCATCATATCTCTCACTGTCCTGTCACAATAAAAAAAAAAACAGCTGAATAAATCAACTGTTGTTAGGTGGTAGGATTTGGATAATGTGCTTTTTATGGATGAAGCTTCCAGAGACAATACCCTGCTATCACCACAGGAGGGCAGTAAATTACATGATGGGTGCAGACAGGCATTGGATCAATTATGAGAGAGAACACTGCTCTGAGGTCAGATGGGATATCACTTCCACTTCCTCGACTAGAGTGCATCTCCAACACCTAGACAGTCCTTGTATAAATGAACATTTTTACAACCTGGAACAAACACTTACAGGAAAAAGTTTAGATTTAAACATCAGATTTGGAGGATTTTACGGGTTAGTAGGAAAAGAACAGTGAAGCGGTTGATGAAATGTTGACTTCACTTTGCTCCTCAACGCACTGATATGTGTCTTTAAACAAAGAGCCATGAATTAACACCTGACTGTGCTGAGCCAATCAGCTGAGAGGATCCTCAGTGACTGACATCGGCAGTCGGTCAGGTTTTACCAGCAGTTCACCTGAGACAGACCTGATTTGATGCTGCAGCTGACAGGTGAGCGGGTGAAGCTGTGTTACTCACTTGGCATGCTGCTTCTCCAGAACGCATTCCTTGATTTTAATCTTCTGCTGCAGCTCCACCACCTGATAGGCCAACTGAAAGAAACCAACAGAGGAAGAGTGAGGACGACTCTGATCATGTGACTCTCAGCAGCTCATCCATGTGTCCTTGAGTCCAGTATGTGGTGCTAGTAGATCCTAGGTCTGTGTGGACCACATTGCTCTGACAGATTTGACAAACAGGACTGCCCAACAAAACTGTTGTTGGGTCAATTCAAGCTGAATTTAACAGGTGTGGTGTCGTCCTGTCAGTGCACCACACATCAGCTGGTTCTGCCCATCACACATCCAGGACTCACTGGTCAACTGCAAGTGGACCCCATGTCCACATCAGTGTGTTTTCAGAGCACAGAGTGAGTGACTGATCTGCATGGCTGCAGGGACCATGTACGTACTGGTCCTTTAACAGAGGTGCTGTGTCCATGTCTCCTGTCCAACTGGTGAGACATGCAGTTTGCTCATCAGTGAAGCTTCTCTCTGTTTTTCCCTCACTTCTGGATTTTGGATGCCCATGACTGTGAACTGGACTGGACCACAATACATTGACTGTCCTGCACTGTTTATAATGCATCTCCAAACAGAAATAAAAACGACTCATCTTTGCTGCTCTGGTTCAGACTGAACAAGCCCCAGTGATTGAATTATAAAGAATCCTAAAAACCAGGATCTGAGGTTTGAATGTGTTGACATGTGGTCCAGCCCAGGACCAGGACTAGTCCACCACATGATGATGTGATGGTGACGCGGTGACTTATACTAGCAGTTGTGTGACTGTGTGTCGTCCTAACTGTGCACAGGGCGTATGTAACTGATGACACATCTCAGCTTCTCTATCAGATCGTTTTACAGCAAACACACTTCACAGGACATGTGGTGTATTATGTTCTGCTCTCTGACCTCTCCTGTAGTTTTCTTCAGCTGGGTGTTCTGGTGGAGCAGGGAGGAGATGGAGCTGCTGCTGTCGGGCGAGGGACGCCTGGACACACACAACAAATGACTTCAGCAATGGTGCACACACACTCACACACACTCTGAACTCCACACTGTACAGTGTGTGTCAGAGATGTTTACCTGACGGAGCAGCTTAGTATTCCTTTGGCCAGGCTTGTTTTCTCCAGCAGCCGAGTGTCTGAAAACAAACAGCAAACACAATCAGTGAAGTCTTGATCCTGATCCAGGTCCTGGTCTGGTTTCTACCTCTGTAAAACATCATCGCCTGACTGAGCTGAAACAGCTGTGATCTAATGCCTAAATACATAAACTATTATAACAAAATGTTGTTTCTGGCTAGGTAATGCACCAGTGTTGGCAAGAAAATTTGTGATTTGAGCCTTGTTTTTCCATAATTCAAGGCAAAGTCTTTAAAAGCGTTACTTCAAAGAGCAGAGTCGGGAAATAAATATGAATAATAATCTGTCATACATGAGTCACCTCTCAGAGGAAGTGGAACAACATGCGTTTTAGTTTTCAGACAACTTCCTGCCCTTGAGCTGCAACTAAATAAAGGAACTTGTTTACACATATCTGGCGATGGAACGAGTGAATACAGACAATGATTAATTACTATTTATTAACAGTCTGGCTCAGGAGCGCTGAATAAAGCCTATTACCCAGAGTCCACTAAGTGCAGTAAACATTTCTTCAAGTTCAACTCAGTAGCAAACTGCAGACAGCTGTGAAATCCTGCAAGATGTCTCTAAGCCAAAGTTTAATACTAATGATTATCCTAAATTATTGGATGCAGATTTTCCAGGTTTCCAAAATCAATAACTTTGCTTTCAGCGTTGTCAAACATCTTTTGAACACAGCTGCTTCAAGGACATCCTGGTTATAAAGAAGTTTACAATAGACAGGGCTCGTGTGATTGAGGATTTATTTGACTGCCTTGTACCAAACTTTGTCTCATTAAGAATCATTACATGACAGCTTTAACTTTCAGTTAACTTTCTGGGATTGAATCAGAAGAGAAATAAAGTAAACCCATCCTAGTTAAAGCCTCATGAAGGACACGTCTCTGAGCCAAACTCTACCCTTCCTCCTGAAAACTTGAGAAAACAAAGACTTATAACTAGGAAAAGTGGAGTAAATTGATGTGATGTAAAGTAAAGTTTGGCTGAGCTACAGGAGTGACCACCGTAACAAATATAAAAATCCAGCACCATGAGCTCTACAACAGCTCTTCAAACGTTGAGTTCAAAAAGGTAGATTGCCCTGCACAGCTTCTGATGAAGCCTGTGTAGTGAAATGCGTTGCCAAACTTTTAACCAATAAATAGGCTTTATGCACAACTCCACTATTTCCTGAACTTAAACAAGCTCCTTTATTTCTTGTTTTACATAATTGGACAAACTGATTCATCCAGCTGTCTGACTCTGACCTCAGTAGCCACAACAATGGTCAGACACACCTGGATTAATGAGTTTGTCCAATGGAGGTGTGCATAAAGCCTATTACATTAACCACATTATGTGCAGCAGAACCAACCTGTCAACTGACAATAACACTTTACATTTAACACCAGAGACCCCTGTAACCTGTGTCCCACTCATTTCACACTGACTAGGCCTGTTTCAGTTTACCATAATAGTGCTGATTTAATTATAGTCTGGTACTGGTAGAATAGAAACAAACTTCATAACACTATTATTTTCTGATTTCAGGGATGACAGGTGAGCAAACTGTAGCTACTGTAACTGTTATTAAACTGTTATAAAGGGAGTTGTTTTTTTTAAATTGAGAAATCTAACAACAACCTGACGTTGTGATTTCACATCTGACGCCTGAATAATCTCGGTCTTTGTATAACCAACTCTTAACTAACTTATTCTCCAGTGGAGTTGATAACATTAACTTTGCATCTATATCTCCACACATGTGGGTCACAATGGGCGTTAACTGCAGCCGGCCCACGGTGCTGTGTGCCGGGGCAGATGAACTGGTACTTGTCGGTCGTACAGAAGCGGATCAGGTCCTGAAACATGATGTGCTGACTCAGGTCTCGGTGCTTCAGCTGGCGGACGATGTCTCTCTTCCAGGTCTCCGGCGCCGACCTTCCGTATCCTCTCGATGACAGCACCGGGCCACTCCGGTTCAGCACCCCGGCTGGATCTGCTCTAACGCCGCTGGAGCCGACTGTCACCGCGGCCATGATGTCCGCAGCACCGGGGCTGCTTCACGCCGCGTCGCCGCTGACAGACGCTCGCGGCTCGGCCTGCTATTACAGACCGCTCGGCGTGGACGCTCCTCTCGCTACCGCCGCCATGTCGCTCCCGTTGTTTCCTGTTGTTGTTTTTTGTTTTGGTTTGTTTGCAACTTTTTCCTCCTATGATTCGTCACTGTGACGGAGGAGAGGGAGGTGGGGCCGGTGGCTCGGGCTGCCAGCCGCCGGGTGTGTTTACCAATCACAGCCCGCTCTCTGTTTCCTGTTTTGACTCATAGGATTATAATAAGAAAGTAAAAAATAAAAACATCCCCTAAAACTCTCACCTGCTTTCAAGTAGGCCTAACTTTGGATTTTTATCTGTAATATATGTCTAATTAAATTATGATACAAATATTTTTTTAAAAGCTGAATGTAGGAATCAATAACCGTTTTATTATTTATTACAGTTTGACTCTGGCTTGTGAATGAATCAGATTATCCTGAGTTTTACCCAGGTGTGAAACTAGCTGAGTGTCTCCCAGCAAAATCTTAGGCGAGCAGATTTCTAAATGAAAACCAGATAAATTTAACTACAGATCATCTCAAGTATCAAGGACTGTTATAATTAAGATAAGCTATTATTATTAAATTCTCCTGTGTACTACAGAGTCTGCTTAACATATTGACTGATGGAGGAAGCTTCTTCCTCTTCTTTCACCAAAAATGATAGGCTCAAGTGTATTTCAGTGGTAAAATCATTTTAGTTCTAAAACATGTTCTACTGGATCATGGGAGACTTTTAGAGTGAGAGCGCTGCTGTAACCACAGCAAATCACAAACTCTACAACCATACACGTGATGGAGGCATAACATAAAAAGACAAACTATACAAACATATCCAGGGACGGACCAGGGGCCCTTGAAACCAACTGTACCTGAGCAAAAAACTAAACTATAACTATTCGTTTCACCCTTCAACCATTTAAAATCAAGGTTTAAAACTTAAATTAAAATAAATCTTATGAGGCTTAGGCTCAGTGTGAGTGTATTACATTTGTTGCACAACACATTTAGAAATGAAGAAAAACAGCACCAGCCACAATGACAAAGAAATATTTTTATAAAGGCAATATCTCCTCATTTTTGTGTTCCACTAAAAATACTGTTTAAATTTCAAGTCTAATTTTTTTTTTTACATCCAGTAGCAAAAAACCACTGAGATTTTATTTTTCAGATCTGCTAACTCAAGATTGAAAAACATGAAGTCGAGACTTGATTCATCTTCAAGTTCATTTAGATCGTTTCATTGTTTTCTGCTTTCATTTTTTGTTTTAGTGGATATTTGGCACAGGTTCCATGTGTTTGTTGTTTTGTTAAAGCGTTAAAATCACCTCACTGGTCACAAGATCATGTGAGCTACAGCCATAAATATTCTCTTCATGTTCTTAAATTTAAAAAAAAGAAGAAATAAGTCATTTTTCTGTGAACACTGCCTGAAACGTAGGGAGAAAGGTGCATTTTAAGAGTTATTCAGCATTTATTAAGAAACATATAAAACTCTACTTTATGTACAAACACAGTGACTGTGAATTAAGAACACAAACCAAACAGTTTGCTGCCATAAAAACAAACATAAAAACATAAGGTGCTTTTAAAATTAATACTGATGTTTTAAAATCTGTCAGTTATTGAGCTGAATAAACAGCAGCACTGTCACTCAAGTTGACCTCTCAGTGAATTTTGTCCTCTCTCAGCCTCCGTACACAGCACACGTACACAGGTCCTTGGTCCTGGATCAGATTTTGTTCAGTTTTTTCTGAGTCATCTGAACCAGCAGCTCTGAGTATTTTTCCAGCAGAGACATTGTCCTGTCATCCTCTGGCTGACCAGAGGGGGCGCTGCTGCCCCGGCCAGCTCCCTGCTGGACAGTCTGCAGTTCAGTGTGAACAAAATCAAAAGCCTCCTGTAGGACACACGATAACTGGGGATGCACGCCAAGCTGTAGGACAGAGACATGAACAAAAAAAAAAAAAACTATCTGTGACATTTGAAAAAAATTATAGCAATTATTTTATATCTGTTGTTTGTGAATCACAGAAGTTGTCATCAGTACTAAACCAAACAAACAACAAAGAGTCAGTAGTTAACCTGTTGGTACAGGTGGACGGCTCGTCTCGCCGTCTGTCTCAGCTCGTTGGCAACCTCCTGACACTGCTGCAAACTGGGTAACTCCTCATCTGCGCCTGCTCCTGTAGACAATCAACAACAAACAGCTTCGTTTGTCATCAGTCTGAACACACGGCGCTCATCCTCGGGCTTTGGATGGAGGTGGAGCTTTATAATGAAGTGGGTTAAGACTTTTTAAAGGGGAACTATTCAAGTCCGGTCGCTTCTCCGCTGTTTTGCTAACCCTCCTCCTGTGCATGTGCATTTGTTTATAACGACGCTGGCGAGAAATCAACCAATAGAGTGGTAGAAAACGTTATATGTCATATAAAATATTACAACGTGTATAATATGCGTACTCTTACCTGTCATAAAGGCTCATAAAGGCTTCAAATGCACAGAGGGAGCGTCAGCAAAACAGGGGAAAAGCGACCTGACTTGCAGAGTTCCCCTTTAAGCCCCTCTGTGTGGACCAGCTACATCACCTGTCTTACCTGCATCAGTCTGGATTTGCATCTTGGTCAACCCTGGAGAGTCCTCCTGGCTGGAGGGGGAGCAGGTGGGGATTTCTGGGCCAGTAGTGGATGTGATGATGTCACAGGTGGTGGGCACGGCTGTGGGTGTGACAGAAGGGGCGGGGCTCGCGGGCAGTGTTTGGTTTTGATTGGTCGGCGTCTCCTCATCAGAGCTGCTCGTCCTACGGATCGATGTGGCGTCAGTGGGGGTGGCCAGTACGTGATGGCCTCCTGCAGGTGCACAGTGTTGAGGACTCTGGTGCGACGGAGCGACACTGACACACACAAGACAACAAACAGTGAAACGGAGCAGGAAACATAAAATACTTCATATATTTGTTGAAATTCCTCTCTGTCTCTGTCTGTTTGTAACTAATTGTTGTCTAAGTTGTATTGTGTCTTAAAATGAGACTCTGTGTCTCAATGAGATTACCTGTATAAATAAAAGGTTAAATATGTAAAAAAAAAAAAAAAAAAAGTAGAACAAGATGTTACCTGTTGTCCTGGTCCTGATTGGGTTTAGATGTAGGAGTGTGGAGGTCCACACCAGCAACTAGCACAGGGGCAAGAGGCTGAGGCTCTGAAGAGGTGGACAGATTTTCTTTGTCCTCCTCCTGCATGGAAGCAGGGTTGGGGGTGTCCTGGCTCACTTTGGCCCTAGAGCTGGCTGTGGTTCCCAGGTACCCATGTCTCGATGGCCCCTGCTGGACCACAGACGTCAGGCTGCTGTTGTGAGCCGCCAGTGTCCTGGAGGTGACGTCTGATTGGTTAAAGAAGAAAAAGGTGAGAAACTGAAGAAAGACAGACCAATTAACTCCAGGCTGAAGTTCCCTTGAGCTCTGATCCAATGGGATCTGTCATCAGTTTGTTGTGATCGGCAGCTTTTAAAGGTGGAGTTGCCAGTGTCAATACTCAGTCTGATCCCACTCTCCGGCTACTTTGACTATGGTAGGTTCATTATTGCTGCCAAGACAACTCTGTTGTTTTCAGCTCCTATAAATGACGCTTCTGCAAATGATAATGTGGACCTCAGCCTCATCAGACTACCTGTGCCGAATAAAACAATTTAATGACTTAGAACTGTTTCTGATCTTCTCGAGGTTTCAAGTCTTCAAGGTAATCTGAGCTAACTAGACATGAGAGTGGGATCAATCTGAGAAAAAGAGAAGATGGTTAAAAGAAAATGTGACGAAGCAGAGGGGGACGTCATATTGTCCTCTCCTGTGGATCTGCTGAGCTGCTGAGCAACGATTGAGCTATAACTACTAGTCAATTAGTTTATCTTAAGAAATATATGTTTTTAACAAATGGTAACAATTAAACAACCGACTTGTGATTTTGGACTTTGAACTTTGAGAGAGTTTTCCTTTTCTTACACTAACTGTATATGAAGTGGGATAGTTAGGTTTTTCTCACCTGCAGAACTGTGAGATACTTGTGCATAGTAGGTTTAGATCATGAGCAGTGCACTCCCAGTGTGAAGATCCAACCGAAAGCAGCAGCAGACACAGCCATGTGCTGCTGTGTGTAGGTTGAGTGCAGTTCTACAGAAAGTCACCAGGTTTTTTTTTCCTTCTCATAGCCGGTGAACAGCAGCAGTGTGAGCTGGGGTTCACAGCTGAACATCCCAGCTCGGAGGGCACTGATCACAATCTACCATCCTGAATCAGCACATTAGCTGCAGAAATACAGCTTACGTAGTGAATATGCACGACTACCTCACACAACCTTACATGAAATAATGCCAACTATCCCATTAAGATTAATTGTTAATCAATCATAACATTGATCATGACACTGATACCAGCGATCAGTTGTTGTGCCTTCAATTATAACTCAATGCAAGCAAAGCTGAGACATTAGTCCTGGTTGATGTTTTAGATTCCAATCAACAGGATTTCTAGGACCAGCAGTCAACTCTGACTCTGCTGCTCTGCGTTTTGAAGTTCCCACTGAGGGAGTGAGTGTAACCACCACCACCAACACCTGGTGAGTTTAACTGCAGGAAGAAAACACCAAACACCTCAGTGTCCCCTTCCACAAACACACACACACACACAGACCTCTAAGTGTGTCTCTGCACTGGACAACTACCACAGTGTGTCGTCTGCGTGTTTGCCGTGGATGGGGCTGATGGGGTATCAAACAGGAAGCTCTTCTACGGAGGATGTAAGGGCTGCATCTCACTGTGGTCACACAAACGCACACACACACCTGTTCTTGTACTGCTGTTTAATATTATAAAGCAGTAACTTAAGATTCATAGTGTCTGTCATGGAGCCCCTTCACTTTCTGTTAAAAGCTGTATACTGCAAGTCTGACTGCCCATTCAAACACTTTTAAGGTGGTATGTTTTCTTGTCTGTCACTCAATGCGTGTTTAACGTTTGGGAACCAGTGTTCATTAAATGTCAGTGACCACTTTGTTTGTTTTCAACTCTCTACATGACACACACTTTAGTGATCACTGGATCTTCAAGCTATTAAAGTCTATGTAAATCATCTGTATTATGTGAACTATATCTTATTTCATTAACTGGAGAAAAAGGTAATAGAGCACGGCTCCAGTGGTTCTTTACGTGTTATATTACACCACAAATCTTGTCTTCTCTCATGTGTGTACATACGTGTAGCATACGTTATGTTTGTTTCACTGTGGCAAATGTAATCTAGTTCTAATTTAATACAAATATAACAATAGGTTATTGTATTAATGATAAAACAAATCAAATATCTCCAAGACATTTGCAAAGGCACCAGCAATCTGCATCATATCACAGTTCAATGACACAAGCTCAGTCTATACTGCGAGTTTGCTGTTTATGAGCGGATGATTCATAACACCACTTCATAACATTTCCAAAAGGCTATGAACCAGCAAAGCCTGTTGAGCCTGATAAGCTTGTTGTCTCTCTCTATATCAACTTACAATACACCACTTCACTGTTAATGTTAAATCTCTTATTCTGTGCCATTACTCACAATGGCCGTTCCCATCCTGACCACAAACCTTTCTGCATGATGCCCTTTCAGCAGGAGGTACAGGAACTTTTAAGCTTCTTTCCATGGGTTGCACGGGTTCTGAATGAGTACTTTAACATAATGGTTCACTCAAACCAAACTGTGCAATAAAATAAAACATAGGATTCTTTTAATTTATGAATGACAATGTGTTGTCTTCCCTATTGTTTTTAATATGTTTTCTTCCTTCCATAATGTCGTTGTACAGGCGTCTGTACAATAACAATAAGGTCTAACTTACCTATCTAACACGATGTGCTGTCCAGTGTATAGAGTGTTGTAAAGTGATAAATGCACTACATTAAGACCTTAAACAACACTGCATGAAGAAAACAACACTGTACAGAAATATGAAACCAAAACTAAACTCAGCTGTGACAAAACAGAGTTGAAACCACACACTTTGGTTAGCCTGAGTTTCACATCTGCTCATTTTTAGGGATGTCCCGATACCACTTTTTTTCAAACCGATACGATACCGACACTTGGATCTGAGTACTTGCCGATATCGAGTACCGATGCCACTCCTTCTACCACAACAAAAAAACAAACAATTAGGCAAAATGCAATGAATTGGAAGACTTATTTTATTTTATGCTTGTTACAACAAAAACAACAAATACAACAAAATGTGTTGTAACAAGCCTCTGATCTAAAAAAAAATAACAACAAAGATGCAAAGCCGCCCTCTGATCGCAGTCTTCATGCAGAGCAACTGCATGCACTGGTATCGGTTCTTGTACTCGCTAAAGTTCACTGATACCGATACCCGATACCAGTATCTGTATCGGGGCATCCCTACTCATTTTATATAAGAAGAAATGTTTAAACATAATCTGATCCAAGATGTTTCCTCTTGGGTCACAAACTGATGTGAAACTGTAGTTGAACCAGTTCTGCTGCTCTGACTTCTTCTCATATGCACACACATGCTACTGCCCAAACACACCAAAGCGACAATGCTATGTGCTCACACAACTTGATCATATTAATTGGCCCGGGACTCACATCCTGCGGTAGTGAACACAGTTTGCTTTTCCAGAGACTGCTCCTGGATAATGGCCGTTTCCAGTGCTACCTGAGGCTCACCAGTGCCCAGTTTGACAAAGCTTTGTTCAAGGCCAGTAAGGTTACCTCAGATCCTGCTTCACAGTTCACTGCTAATCACTAATCTACAAGACCTGCACACTGGCTGTTTACAGTTGTGTTTGTTATTAGTGCTGGTCATCTGAAAACAGACTCACCACTGCTGCTGCTGCTGCTGCTGCTGCTGCTACTGTTTTCTTTCTGAGTGGACTCTGCTGATCTCATGTCGACATTCGACTCCGTCTTCATCTGAAAACAAACATTTGGCTTCAGAAGCTTTAGTGATTCTCTACTTCAAATGTGCATATTGTCAATTGAGAAGGTCATCAACAGGTCACAGGCACGTTGCTTTACAATATTTTAGATACTTTATCTGTCCCATATCCCAATTTTACTCAATGTAATAAAAAAATGCACCGTACAATTTACAAAATCCCAAACAAACTTGTTGATGTATGGCTGTAATAAAAGCAGTAGCCAATGAGGTGTCAGCATGTGTACCTGTGTGTCACTCAGGCGTGTCTGTACCAATGAGCTGCTGTCATTCTCCTCCGAAATCCTGGTTGGGATGGAAACAGACGGTGGACCTCGACTTGGCCATGTTCTGAAAACACAGCAATAACAAACAGTCATCGCCATGCCAACAACTGGCAGACAAACAAAGCAGGTCAAAGACGACGGACCGAGCTCTGGGCACCGACCTGACTTTGTCCTGGAAGCGGGACAGGAAGCGGGTGGAGATGCTGAGTCGAGGGTTCAGGAAGTGTTTTTCTGACTGAGGCTGCAGATTCCTCAGGTCAGTGTCGAACCTCTCTGAAAGGTCAAAGGTCACAAAGAGCTCAGTGGATGTGCAAGCAGAACGCAATGAGAACGTCAGGAGAAGGGTAAGGAGAAGCTAAACTGAAGGAGAGTTCAACTACAACACCTGGTGGGTATCATACTGACAAACATGCAGTCGCATAGCTTCACATTTTGTAACCTTATCAAAATATTATTTTTTATTATCTTCAGTTCATCTTTTATTTTCTCAGTTAAGCATTTATTCAATTCAAGTTTAGTTCAGTTGAAAGTCTCATTCCATCTACATTTTCAAAAAGTTGGAGATGCTGCTTACTTTGGTTTTGTGTACATGACATGAACTGAACAATGAAAATTTGAAACACTTTAAAGACCCCTTCGATGAAATGTGTTTTTCGTGCTTTTCACATGTTCCTGTGGCATTTTTCTGATGTTAGAGGACATATCAGCAGAAAAGTAAGTGCAAAATTGAATTTCTGAGTTGGTAGAGCCCCCGCCCCATGTGTTGAGGCTATAGTCCTCACTGCAGGTGACCCCGGTTCGAATCCTGCACCAAGCTGCTTTATCCTGCGTGTCACCCCCTCTCTCTGCCTCCCATTTCCTGTCTCTCTCTCTCTCTCAACTGTCCTGTCCATTAAAAGGTGAAAAAGCCCAAAAACCACACATCACTATTTGACTCCATGATGATTATGTCATTCATACCTTCGTTTAGACTGGAGGCCAGAGTATCAAAGTGGTTCTTCAGAGAGTTTCTGTCATCGTCGTCCTCAAGACCCAGAGAGCCGACAGAGCTGCCCTGACTCAGAGAATCTGTGTCTGACAGAGGAGAGAGACGTAATAAATAACAAAACACACAACAAACAACAAATATGATAATTATGATGTGTAATAGTCATATTGAGATCAACATGATTTCAGAAACCTGACAGACAACACGTCTTGTCCTCCTTCAGTGTTGTAAGTTATCTATTTCTTAAATTAGATATAATACTGCAACAAAATAAAATTTGTTTCTCAGATTGGATCAGTCAATAAAACCGATTTCTGCCCTGTGGGTGTGAGCATGTGATCTGTGCCATCTTAACCCTTAGCTTGTGAGACAATCCACTCTGTCTTATTAAACTCTGTGAGGTCTATAAACCTCTCGTCTTGTCTGCAAGAACCTGGAGAAACACTCTTGTCATTTATCTCTCTGCGAGTGATAAATACATCATGTTAACAGAGACATGTAACGTCCTCTGTGAGGTCTAACCGGCATCGTGCTGCTGTTCCAGACTTCCTGTAGACCCCTCAGAGCAGGCCGAGTCCGGACTCAGCTGAGCGCTCCACACGGGCACGCCCTGACCTCGAACCTCCAGCTGGCTCAGGGACTGCTGAGGGTCAGTCACCGCTTCAACATTAAACTCCCTGATGAGACAAGAGACAGTGGTAATTAAACAGAGAGCAAGGCACATCTGACATGTCACACACACACACACATACACATGTAGTGTGATGTAGTCTCACCTGTCTGTGGTGGTGTTGGGGTAGAGGATGTAGCTGCTCTTGTCTCCACCTGAAGTCTGCGACACCTGAACATCACACACAATCACAAATCTGATCTGCACAGCTCTAACATTTTCCTCTGGGCATTGCATCATGGGAGACTGAGCAAACTTCATTTTACATCGGAATATACAAAGTAGATTTAAACACAGTGTCAAGTTGTGGCAAAGGAAAAAGTAAAAAATGTAAAGTTAATTTGTACTTTGAAAAGAGCAGGTGCACATGGGAAAACTGGACATGATGAACTGAGGACAGAAAATCAACAATGCTCTGATGGGGGCAGGCGAACCACTTCAGGATCAGGATCTGAGAACAGACGTGCTCACCTCCTTCTCCTCCTCTCCATCTTCCTCCTCCTCGTCCCCCTCCTCCTCTCCCAGTATACTCTCCAAACTCTGAGGGTGGAAGTCTTCTTCCTCCTCCTCTTCCTCCTCCCTCCGCCCCTCTTCCTCCTCCTCCTTGGTGGGACTTGGGGAGAAGCTGGAACAGATGGTCAGAGGGTTCATCTGCTCCGCCCACCGACTCCGTACCTGACGAGGCTCAGTATCTGATTGGGTGACAGCAGGCGCTCCACCATGACCCTGCTGAACGAACAAGATGTGACTAAACCTGACTGATTATCTGGATCTGGATCAGTATCGATGTTGAAATCAGACACCAGACTGACCATTTTTCTGAACCACATGGGAAGTTTTCCATTCGTCTGGAGCAGCTGAGCATCTGAAACACAATCATACCAGTCAATATCCAGAACATATTTCTGAAGATCAATATCCAGGGTGCTTTGTTATACTCTACTGGCTCACATTTGTTCGATTGATCAATTTATAGAAAGAAAAAAAAAAACACTCCTCCAAAAAGTACCAAGAGCTCTGCCGATTAGGCTTCACAGTAGAAGAGATGAGACTGAGGTAGAGAGACTGTGTGTTGTTCACTGGCTCTGATTACAGGGCAGCTACAGGATGGAAAACAAAAACTCACCCCTTCCTATGAACAGTGGAGAGAAATGACTAAACCAACCGACTATTAATGACTAATTTTTTAACCGAGCAGGCAGGAAGTTTTGAGAAGAGGTTCCTGTCTAGATATGCGTTGCTTGCACAGTGAGGTGTTTTCAATTTATGGGAGAGATGACTGCACTTATTTAGACAGGTGTGATAATAAAGTTTTGTTGAAATTACCTCTTCTCTTTCTGCCTTTTCTCTCTGATGTCTGTTTCAATATTCAAAGGATGGGGTTTAAAATAATCTCCTTCTGACAATCAACAGACTCACAGTACAGTCAGATATTTGCTTTGTCTGAAATCTGAAAACTGCCACTATGTAAAGTTGCGAAATGGGTTTCTGTCCATGTTTCATGGCTGAACGATTTTGATAAAATGAAAATAACAATCAGACTGGGTCAAGATTAGCTCTTCCTCTTCCTCACCATGAGCCAAGTCCAGTCGACCTGGAGTCCTGCTGTCGACAGCCTCCCCCTCCTCCTCCTCCTCCATCTGATGCAGCTGAGAGGAGGGGACAGTGATGAAGGTCTCCCTCCTGAAACAACAAGATCCAGGTTCAGTTTCAGAGACACAGACCAGACTTCACATAAACCTGATGAACTGATCTTCCTCACACACCTGATGTTTGGCTGTTTGCGGCTGCAGGTTTCAGGTGCAACTTTCAGTGCAAGACCACGCTTCTTCCTCATGGTGGCCGTCATCTGAGAGTCCAGCTTCCACACAAACACACAACTACACACACACGCACACACAACAGCAGTACAGTTAATCTGCCTCCTGACTTCAGTAAAATTCACCTGTGTCCTTACATCAAAACCATTTACCTGTCTCCTGAGACACTGATGAGGTGTCGGCAGTCCTGGCTGAACCTCATACAGGTGACGATCTCTGAGGAAACAGAGACGAACAGGCAGATGAGCAGCCATCACATTTTTAGTTATTTTCATCTTGGAGGTGACATGACACTGCTTAATTACCGGTAAGTACAAGCCCTTTCAATCATGCACCTGTTGCAGCCAGCGACAAAAAAAAAAAAAAGACATGAACACACGGTTGTGCCGTAGGCTTCAAATGATTAAAACAGAGCCCCAGGACCTGAGCTGGATTTACTCACCTGAATGTCCGAACAGGGTGGCAACACATTCTCCTGACTCGTAGTCAAAGACGGCGATGTTTTTATCAGAACAGCTGGTGGCAAAGAAACTCCCCGACGCATCCATCTGAACCTGAATGCGACACTAAGTATTAGCCAATCACATCATATAAGACAACACGTCTTTCTTTTTACTGTTCAACAGACACCAACTGGAGCTTTTGACAGAAAATCCTGATCATGCCATGTTATAAACCTTTAATTTAATAGTTTTCCAGGTTAGCTGAGGCCAAACTGTAATTTACCAGGACTTGAAATGATTGGTATCAGTGGGATCCTGTAAATGAAATGCTCACCTTCAGCAGAGCTCCTTCGTCACTGGAGGAGCCCTTCAGACACTTTTTTAGCTTCCCAGTCTCTACGTTGTAAACCCTGAACACACAGACACATGCTCACCAGCTGTCCATTCAGTACAGAGACTGTGTTTTCTATTAACAGACGTCAGAAGCTTATTTACCTGACGTTTCGGTCCTGACAGGCAATGGCAACATGGGTTCTCGATGAGTCCAGGTCCATATCGTACAGCGTCGTCTTCTCTACCACGTGGTGGCTCCTGGAAAATGACAGACCCTCCTCTGTCTGGACCACGACAGAGACGCCCAAACCGTTACCAAAACACAGGGAATCATGGGAGTGTGAATTCATCAAAGGATTAAAGTGATAGTTCACCCTAGATTGAAGTTTCGCTCATTATCTACTCACCCTCATGTGGACTAAGGGCTGGAAGAAGTTTCAGAGTCCTCCGTCCCTTCTCTGAGTTACAGGGGGTCTTAGTGTAGCAGTGCATTTCAAGGTAATGGTTGCAAGCGGACACCAGAGGTCTTCGTAAAAAACACACACACCAAAAAACATCCAAATACCTCCACACGGCTCGTATGTAATGTCCGTTTTGTACTGGAGCCCGGCGATGCGGAATTGTCCAGAAAAAAATAAATAAATCCACATTTTAAGCCTGTTTGTAGCATTAGCTCCCAGCGTGTTGTGCAGCTCTTCCGCTGCCAGTCCGCATGCGCAAGGCACCCCCCTCCCTTCCCCCCGTGTCGCCGTCCATCGAGTCTCAGTGCAAAGCTTGCGCATGCGCACTGGCAGCGGAGGAGCTGCACAACAGACACTGGGAGCTAAATGCTACAAACAAGCTTGAAATACGGACTTTTTTTTTCTTCCCCGGGACAATTCCGCATCAAAGGATTAAAAGGTCTGGTGTCCGCTTGCAACCATTACCTTGAAATGCACTGCTGAGACCCCTGTAACTCAGAGAAGGGACGGAGGACTCTGAAACTTCTTCCAGCCCTTAGTCGACATGAGGGTGAGTCGATAATGAGCGAAACTTCATTCTAGGGTGAACTATCCCTTTAAAAGGTCAATTTGAACTTCAGTGACATTTCTTTAGAAATCAGTGTGACTGACCTGTTCCGCTGCCTGGAAGTAGATGCTCTTGTCAGCTCCACAGCTCACCATTCGAAGCTCTGGACTCTCACCTGGAACACAAGGAGCAGGTAAAGAGCTGCTGATTTCAGATATCATATTCCTTAATTAGCCACACACTGATTTAATAAAAAGGTAGAATGAGTCCGATCTGACACTGAGGCATCTTCAGCAGGATTGACTGGACCCTTGTATTCACCTGTAAATTTGACAGCAGTGATTGAGGCCGAGTGGTCGTTCAAGGTCTGCTCCAGACTGTAGTTCTTATCCAGATTGAAGATGTGAATTAGTCGATCCCTGCTCGCTGATGCCAACAGCTTCACACCTGAAGAGACAACAACATCATTCAGTTGTCACATCTGCAGAGACATACTCTCTTACTCTTTCTTACAGCTTCCCTCCAGCTGTTTTCTCCTGGTGACAAAGAAGAGGTCTGGCCCTCAGCTACTCAGCCGGACTCGAGTCTACATGGGTTTTTTCACTTTTCCATTAGGGATAGTACCTGGCCCCTTTTTTGGTAATGCCTCAGCCGAGGTTCCAAGCGAGCCAAGCCGAGCCTAGGCCGTTACTAAAATGTGGCTTCAACCAACTGCTGGCCACTGATTGGCCACACAAGAATCAAACTCGCTATTTTTAAAAACACACCGGCAACAGCTACCACTGATCTGTTCTGTCGTCATTCTTTATTGTGACTTATATGGCCACACACCATGGTCGACGAGGTGCAGACGAGTGTGTGTGGTGGCGAATGGGGCGGGTGGGTGAAAATAGACCATAGATACCATGCTATGGCGAACCTGCCCACATTGAGGAAGTACTACGAAGTACACAGCTGTAATGGAAAAGGAGCTAAACCTAAGTGGAGTCAAGTGGAGCCCATGTGAACTTGATTTAGGATTGCAAAACCTATTCAATCTCTGTTAATACACCTGAACAACACATATCACACCATCATTCATGAACCCTGAGCATGTGTGAGCCACCACAAATCTAGTTTAAACAGTATCACAATAACGGTTTTGTGTGACCTTTGACCTGAGGTCTTACCCGAGGATGCGGGTGAGAACTCCAGACACAACACCTCAGAGTCATGAGCCTCAATCTTCGCCAGCTCATCCAGAAACTCCAAACCAAAGATCCTGAAAACAGAAGAATTCCATCAGCAGATCTCATTGTGTGTGTGTGTGTGTTTATATATACAGTGGGGGAAATAAGTATTTGATCCCTCTCTGATTTTGTAAGTTTGCCCATTCACAAAGAAGCAAACAGTCTATAATTTTAATGGTAGGTTTATTACAATAGTGAGAGATGGAATATCAAAAAAAAAATTCAGGAAATCACTTTAAATAAAAGATATAAACAGATTTGTATTTTATCGAGGGAAATAAGTATTTGATCCCCTGGTAATGAATGGCTGGTACTTGGTGAAAAAACCCTTGTTGGCAAGCACAGAGGTCAGACATTTGTTGTAGTTAATGACCAGGTCTGTGCACGTATCAGGAGGAATCTTGGTCCACTCCTCTTTGCAAATCATCTCCAAATCCTTAAGGTTTTGAGGCTGTCACTTCGCAACTCGAAGCTTCAGATCCCTCCACAGATTTTCGATGGGATTAAGGTCCGGAGACTGACTTGGCCACTCCATGACCTTAATGTGATTCTTTTTGAGCCACTTCTTTGTTGATTTGGCCATATGTTTTGGGTCATTGTCGTGCTGGAAGACCCATCCACGACCCATTTTCAGTGCTCTGGCGGGGGGAAGAAGGTTGTCACTCAGTATTTTATGGTACATGGCCCCCCTCCATCTTTCAATCAATGTGATGAAGTAATCCTGTCCCCTTAGCAGAGAAACAACCCCAAAGCATAATGCTTCCACCTCCATACTTGACGGTGGGGATGGTGTTCTTGGGGTCATAGTCAGTATTTTTCTTCCTCCAAACACGGCGAGTCAAGTTGATGCCAAAGAGCTCAATTTTGGTTTCATCTGACCACAGCACTTTCTCCCAAGACTTCTCTGAATCATTCAGGTGATCATTAGTGAACTTCAGACAGACATTCTTGAGCAGGGGGACCTGGGGACCCCTGCTCAAGAATGGGACACAAGAACACCATCCCCACCGTCAACTATGGAGGTGGAAGCATTATGCTTTGGGGTTGTTTCTCTGCTAAGGGGACAGGATTACTTCATCACATTGATTGAAAGATGGAGGGGGGCCATGTACCATAAAATACTGAGTGACAACCTTCTTCCCCCCGCCAGAGCACTGAAAATGGGTCGTGGATGGGTCTTCCAGCACGACAATGACCCAAAACAAATGGCCAAATCAACAAAGAAGTGGCTCAAAAAGAATCACATTAAGGTCATGGAGTGGCCAAGTCAGTCTCCGGACCTTAATCCCATCGAAAATCTGTGGAGGGATCTGAAGCTTCGAGTTGCGAGTCCTCAAAACCTTAAGGATTTGGAGATGATTTGCAAAGAGGAGTGGACCAAGATTCCTCCTGATACGTGCACAGACCTGGTCATTAACTACAACAAATGTCTGACCGCTGTGCTTGCCAACAAGGGTTTTTTCACCAAGTACCAGCCATTCATTACCAGGGGATCAAATACTTATTTCCCTCGATAAAATACAAATCTGTTTATATCTTTTATTTAAAGTGATTTCCTGAATTTTTTTTTTGATATTCCATCTCTCACTATTGTAATAAACCTACCATTAAAATTATAGACTGTTTGCTTCTTTGTGAATGGGCAAACTTACAAAATCAGAGAGGGATCAAATACTTATTTCCCCCACTGTATGTGTGCGTGCATGTGTGTGTTTCTCACCGCAGGTTTCCACAGCGGTCTCCAGCCGCGAGCTGTTGTCCATCGGGGCTGATACCCAACACTCTGATACCAGTCTTCCCATCAGCCCCTGCTGCCTCCTCCGCCTGCAGGTGTTGTGTGTTTTCCCCGACGTACAAAATCCTCAGAAGATCCTGGAACATTAAACACCCACTCTGTAGCCAGCTGTGTTCACGTGTGTCTGTGTGTGTGTGTGAGTATGACTGAGCATGTGATGTTGGTCTCACGTTGCTGTAGAGGTTCCTGTGTCCAGTGGGGGGGTCAATGTGCCACAGTCTGATGGTGTTATCAGAGGAGCAGGTGAAGAACGAGGACGGAGGCAGACAGGCCTGACACCGGTCTGACAGATCTGGGTACACCTGAAAAACCAGAACCGGCTCTTAGACCACAGACTTTTTGTTGGTATCATTATATTTACATTTTTCCTGGCTACATCTGGGATTTATCAAGTAGTTCTGGTAGGACTGCAACTATATTTGACATGACTAAAGTATTTTTGATATAACTATTTCTATTGGTACTGGAAAAGGTCTGACATTTCTGCTATTGATGGAAGTGTCTCTTTCAGTGTGGTTATAGACGTATTACTGGTGTGTCTCTAAATGTTTGTATTTCTGATGTTCTTCTGGTAGCAATAAAACTACTTTGTGTATTATGTGTGGTGTAAGAGTCTAGGTTGTGTTTCTGGTGGCATGTATTTTTACTTGTATTTAAGATATTCCCACTATTGCCAAAGCAGTTCCGTACTCGTGGTAGTATTTGTGTTGCTCGTAGTACTTCAAGTCACTGACCTCTGCGCTCCACACACAGCTGCTGTGGTACAGGGCCGAGTACAGCTTCCCCGCATTCTTCACGTCCTTAACGTCCCACACGTACAGGCTGTGGTCGTTGTACACGCAGGTCAGGTGTTTGGCAGCGATGTCGAAGGTCAGAGCCAGCGTGTCGGGGTACTGAGCGCCGGGACTGGCAGGTGAAAGACTGTTAACAGACAGAGGAAAGATCAGGAGACTGCTTCGTGGTTCCAGCCACTCCTCAATATCCACAACATGTGTACCCGCTCTGAGTGAGGTCGACGCCGAGCCGGTGAGGTCGATTGAGGGTGGTGATGTACTGCAGGTTGGTTGGACTGAACACTCTGATGAGACCGTCAGCACAGCCACAGAAGATCAGGTCCTCGCTGACAACCACACAACTGGCCGACGAAGTCTGTCAACAACAACAATGGCAGTTATTAAAGCTGTACAGAAATGGCCGTTTGTCCCATCTGTCGCGCCGAGTTGTGCCGAGCTGCAACACGACTTTACCCGAGTGAGGAACGCGGATTTGATTGGTCGTTATCGAGCGGGCGGGATATTCAAAGATTGGGGCGAGTCCGAGCTCCGTGTGTGTGTGCGTGTTTCAGACGTTTGAATGACAGACGACAGATCCAATATCAGTGGCTTTTGAATCGTGAGCAGGCTGACGTATAATCCGAGCGCCTGCAATGTCCAATGCGAAAAAAAAATACCACACTTTCATCCCGGATTTACTCAAAAATAGAATTTTGCACAAAGTTTGGCCTATAACGTCTGTTAGATGAGTTTTTACATTCATTTGATGACCCAGAGTGGGCTAAACTTCAGTTTTCTTTTCTGTACACCTTTAACGTCCAAGCAGTTAATGATGCTGGATCAATGTTCAACAGCAATTCATACTTCGCATTGTCTTTAAATGCATGCAAGCTGCTTTACATTATAGAGTAAATGTGAAGCAGCTTGATAAAGTTAATTATAAAACGGAAAGGTGAAATCTGATTGGTTGTTAACTTTGATATAATGAGCATATAGCACAGCTACTATTCTAAAGCCTTATCACAGCATATCACTCCGCATCAGGCAAGTATGAATGAAAGTTTGTTGTCATGTATCCATTACTACTGTTTCAGTAGGTAGCCAGTGCTTTGACAACGTTAAAAAAATAGACTAAATTAGTTGAATTCACATGTTCAAGGTTTCACCTCCGGGGAGGTGAAAGAGGAACAGGTGATATGCAGAGCTAACGTCCAGAGAGGTGGGACTATTTTATTGGATAATAGATTAAATAAAAACTACATGACATCGATTGTACATTCCTCTTTTTTTATTGCCATTATAGGTAACCGTTTTATAAAGCAATATATCACTTCAGTCCGTGATATATGATCATTATACCACAGCTAAGGTTTTTTCCCCCCTCTCTGGCCAAAGAACGCCCCTTAGCTGTGGTATAATGAGCGTATACAGCCTGTCGAGATATATTGCTTAAATAACCATGAACAATAAGAGCACTCTCCTGCAGGTACGACTGTGCTCAAAAATTTGCCTTGTTTTCTCCTTGGCTCGCTCCTGTTGTCTACACAGTGGCGAGTCTGCCTCACGACCTCTGCAGGTCAGGTGATGGAAAATGCAAAAACTATGTTAGCAGCTACTCAAATGCCCCTAGTGTAGATGGAGACTGTCATTGGTTCACTGCAGTTCAAGTTGGAGGTATTTATATAAATAGAAATATAGAAAAGTTCCCTCACTGACCTTGAGGTTGACCCAGGCCTCCAGCTGTCGGCTGCTGTTAAAAAGGCACAGCAAGCCAGAGCTAGTGATGCAGTAGGTGCTTGATGCCATGCGGCCACGCCCACACGCCACCCCACTGAAAACGCTGTTCTTGTGGTCTTCGAGCAACCCCGACCGACCAATCAGGGGCACTGTGCTGTTCACCTGGGCATGAGGAGGAAAAAAAAAGAGGGTTTGTTGCTTTGGACTACAGGCACAGGCTGAGCTGTGATTGGCCAATCAGAGGTGAGAACGGTACCCGTCGTTCTTTGGATGCATCCAGGTACCAGAACTTGACGTGTCTGTTTCCTGCAGTGACGAAGTAGCTGCTGTCCTGGGAGAAGGAGACAGCGAACACCCTGCTGGACACTTTGTTGGAGGCAATGATCGAACCTTTCTGCTCACAAACAAAGACAGGAAAACAAAACATCACTTCAACATTTACCAGCAAAGTCTCTGAACCAGTATGTCACTATGTCGATGGAAGAAACCCATCACATGCATCTATTCTCAGATCCTAAAGATGACCTGTTATGGTCCAGATGTCTCCTAGTCAAAATCAAGTTTAAAACATGTAAAATAATGATTATTATACTAGCACTTATACAGAAGGCAGCCTATTAGGAATATGGATTCCCAGTGAACCTTTGTTCTTTTGAATTTATTTTGAATTGCAGTTATTTTATTTGTTATGTTTCTATCCTTGTGTCATTTGCTCAATTCTTTATTTGATCCATCATGGACTTCAACAAGTAAACAAAAAGAGCCCAAATAAATGAATTTATGTATTAAAAATCCTCAATAAAAACACAATACAGCAATACAACAAAATTTCCCAGTCATCAATTTACCAGATGTCTAGTCAAAGTTCATTAGTTACTTCAGATGAAAGGCTTTTATTGTGAATGAACAGTGTGGTGTCACAACTGGGAGAGATGTAGGTGCAGTCAATTACTAAACTGGTGAAGTATTTGATGAAGCCACGTGTGTGTCCGTGTTTTGTGTCACTGTGTGTGTCCTCACCTTCCAGTCCCACACACTGACAGTCATGTCATGTTGATACCCAACAGAGACAATGTAGCAGCTGTTGGTGGAGAACGCCACACAGGAAACTCCGTATTTATGAGACTGGACCTCTGCCACCTGACCTCCACCCACCTCCCACACGCGCACGCAGGGCATGTGACCGCTCTGAAAGGCACAGACAGAAAACACAAATACTTGTTATTCAAAGGTTCTGTAGAGCATCATCTCTGCCACCGGGTGTCACACTAGACCGCAGCGACATTAGACCAAACTGACAGCCACACAGAGAGGAGAGGCTCAGATACCAAAACAGAGAACAGAGAAACTCCTCTGTATCTTTACATAGAAATTAGTTTGTTTTGTATGTTTGTATATTAAATTTGACTTCATAGAACCTTGAAATGTTCCTTTTTTTGTTAAAGGAGGTTTGAATCAGCCTTCATGTGCTGAACACACAGTAAACCCCTTCAGACCTGGCTACAAGCTCCTCTTATACTTTACTGAAGTGTGTCTGTGTCTTCAATGGTTATGATTTCAATGATGGTATTTAACAAGAAAATGTGCATTAAAATTGTAAAAGCTTTTCTTATGCCACTACAGCAACAGGATATTTTTGGGCCAAAACGGGTTGTACCGTTTCTCCTATTGTAAATGCTTTGTTTGTTATTCTTTGTCTGAAACAATGTCAATGTCATGGCGGCTTGCCCGTGCTCAAAAACTCAAGAAATTGTGTACACGCATCAGACTTTGTAAATTTACATATTTTAAAGCTCTGCCTCCCCCTAGTGAATGCGGCCGCTTGGGAAGGCCCAATCATTACTGCTCCCAGCTAAATTTATTACTGTCATATTAATAGCACTGAAATTAAGATCAAATATGTTGCCAAGACACAGAGTTTAAGTCACCAACCAGAACAGACTCGTGTTCACAAAGCAGCAGTAAAACAAACTCTGAGCCTGAAAACTAAGATGACAAGGATGTTAACTCATTCTCCGGACTTCCAAACATCTTGAAAATAAACATCATCAAAATGAGCCTGGATTTACACTGACAGAGTAACGGACTCAGGTGTGTCACTGCTCTTACCTCACCCGTGACCAAGTGTTTTCCATCATGGGAAAAGGCCAGAGCACTGAAGGGTTTTCTGAAACACAGACAGAAACATTAACAGGACTCATCAGAGGATGCAATTATTAGACGCGATAGATGAATTACAAGGTAGCCTGAATGTCATGGACGGTCACTGGATTTGCAAAGTTCAGTCCTATTTCCATTCTTGCACACAAATCTTCAAAATGTTATGTTCTTTAAAGCCCGGTAACTAAGAGCCGGGTCTGTGTTTGTTTCCAGATGACACAGCGGTTATTAACCGAGTTTATGCTGATTTATTAGACAGAGTCAGTGTCAGTTCATGAGTCCCTGGTGATTCATAAACAAGACGTGAAGCAATATTGAATATTTCTTGTTAAAAAATCCCCTAGGAAGCAGGGACAGGAGGAGACTGAACACACAAGATTAGACCCTTCCTGAGAAAGAGGGCAGATATTTCCTGGTAAACACTACGACGGCAATCCTCACACCATTGTGATCCTACTGTTTGAACGTTGTTCTGTTCACAGACAACACCAGAAATTGAGCAGGTAACAAAGATATACAGCGACATTTACCTGGATGAATTGATGATGTGGCTCTGTTTGTTCTTCTTCGGGTGAAGCAGCACAATGACACACCTGGGGCACAAGATGGACATCACATCAGCAAGTTCAATTTTATTCAAATTTTATTTATGAAAGAAATCTGTCTCCCTCAGCGATACATGTTGTTAATTACTTCTTCCTATTGTTCAGACATAAACTCTTGGTTTCAAAATTACACCACGGTGCCTCTGTCATGCTGTTCTTTGGTCCCTGCTCCTCACCCAACTAAGGTGAGTCAGAGGAGGCGGGCTTACCCTGCAGGATAGGCAATAAGCCCAGATTTGGGGTCACACGTCAAACCACTGCTGCTGGATGTGGTGATACCAAGGACCTTCTCCAAGTTCACCTGAAATCACATATACACACACACATCATTAAAACAATCTCACGCCTTCTGGCCATTTGCTGCATGTCACCTCACCCCTGCAAAGTCCATAACAAACTGAAAAAACAAAAATTACATTAAAAAAGAAAACTAATAAAACAAGCAATGTGTCACTCTGTAACCAAAATAATGAACCTTGACAGGTCTATTAAAATTATTTGAAGTCTCCATACATCTGACTTTAAATATGTTCACACCTTGAATCCTCAAAGAGTTCGAGACCCTACAAGTGTTTCCAATTGCTTATCTTAATCAAATTGAATGGATAACAAAGTTCAGAGAAACCCCAATAGTGATGATGATGATGGAGGTGGTGGACACAGTCCGTGTGATGCAATGAAATCCTCTGCCTGATCAGCGCTGTCTTTCATCATGACAGATGACTTCATACACCTGACTCATATGTAGTCCTGTTAATTACTCCTATATTGTGCTTGTTTGACTTTTAGTCGCAGATGCAGCAGCCTTTATACATGAGCCGTCATAAACATTTTGATTTCAGTGCTGTCAGCAGGTTTTGTTGTTGGTGGCCTGCTGCCTGTCTTTGTGTGTGTATCTAAACATTAGCCTGTTGCTGTGAAAACTTTTTTCCATTCTTGGTTAAAAGTTGATACGTTACAGTCCGTGAGATAATTAGCTGCTGCCCTTTCTTTTTACTCCCGTGTAATTCACCTCATCCGTCAATACTTTCCTGAGTTTGATCTGATTGTTTATCGTACACGCTGCTTTTAGTTGAGTAAAACAAGCGGAGCTAACGGACACTAACGCTAACAGTTAGCCGCCAGCTAGCTCCGTTAGCATGGACTCGTACCCGGCTGCAGGAGGTCTTTTTCTGCTGGCTCTGCCGGCTCTTCCTCCCCGCTGGTGGTTTCCTCTTCGCGGCGTTGACTGAGCAGCTGTCCGCTCCGTCTGCCATGGCGCCGCCTCACTTCTCCTCTACAAAGTTTTACTCCAAGACCAACCCGGCACGGTTACTAACCAAGCCGTTACACCGAAGGGATTAAATAGTCAAATCGCTGAGGCGAAGGTCCGCAAACAGCACCATAAGAAGAACCAGGGGGCGGTTTATCGGGTTATTAAAACTCTCCGCTGGTTTATGATGGAGGACTAGCTTAGCTTGATGCTAACTGTGTTGAAGAAACCCGATACCTTTCTCTGCGGCGGGACTCCGGTTCAAACTAAGCCCTGCCCACTGCCCCAACAACGAACTAATAGGCAGCCGAGACCACGCCCCCAGATGCCGAGACAACCAATCAGCAGCAGAGGCCCCGCCCCTTGACTGCCAACGAACCAATCAGTCATTGTTTTGGCCAAACACACAGATTCTAAGTAAACACAAAGCATCAATAACGATTTGATGAAAATGCCAAAACAATGAGATAACGCAAGTTCAGTTTATCATGTGACAATCAATGCTTTATTAACCCTGTTGGCTGTTCTGTAAAGACAGACTGAATACCTCAACATGTATTCTGTAGTGAGCAAAGCTGTTTATCAGTCCAGCTGTGTGATAACGACATGATACAAAAATAGAGAAATTTATTTATTTAGTAGGAGGGTCTGTATTTTGTGGGATACAAATGAGACAGAAAAAGATGTGTGGTGTCACCACATGCCATTTGTTTATATATTTTATTTGCCGTTCTCAGTCTTTCCCAGAGTCAGAATAGTTCAGACTAGACTAGAATTAGTACATTTCCATAACTTTACATGTGCTCAACACAACCACATAAACTGTGAGTTGCTGCCTCAGAACTGTGCCCCATTTCTCTTTAGAAATGTAACTTATTAAAGCAATACGATCATGGTTGCTTTTTAACTGGGGAAAACAGAACAATACATAAAGGGACAAGAAATAAATGAACATGTCATTTGAGTGTCAGTGGGGGCAGTGAGAGACTGATATGATGGGAAAGCTGGAGAGAGAGAGGGAATGACATGCAGCAAAGAAGAGTCAGGAGACAGACACTGACCCACGACCACTGCTGTATAAAGACGGAGCCAAAAGTATGTGATTTACCAGGTGAGCATTTGCTTAAACTATATTTTAGATGGACAGGAGAAAATATGTGAAAACTGTGAAATCATCAGCACTGGATATAAAACATGGCTGAGAACTCAAAGTGAAAGTTGAAAATATGACCTCAATAAACGGGCTGTAAACAGTCAGGAGCAACAGTCTGTTTTGGCCAATGGACAAGAAATATAAGGAAACAGCTTCATCTACAGGCCACAGCACAGAGACACAACTACTGAGTGTACTGCTGGGGATCAGCGTCATGCACACGCGTCATAGGGCTAGTGGTCTATCTTGTTAATGTTGTGAAAAATGTCAGGGTGCTAGGTGGTTGAGTTAATAGCATGTCCCATCATGTTGGCAATGCCCAGTGCAGTGATCGCCAGATCGATTCCCGACTGGGTCAATCAGTACTATGTGATTCCCTCAGTCTCTCTCCCACTCTTCAGCCTCTCTCCACTATCCTGTCAGGCAAAAATGACGATCTAAATATAGATGCTGTAATAAACAGATGTAGGCTGTATTTTTACTGCCTTATTATGATTTAGTTCTTTTTTTTCTTTTTAGATGTCTTACAAGTGACACCCATGATTTTTTCAGCAGTTCTTACTACCCTGTTGAGTTTGTGCAAAAGTGCTGAGGTCACAGATGTTGAAGTGTCGGTATGTCAAGGACGGAGCAGAGACACACAAATACACTTGAAGGTAAGTTTTATTACAAATTTATTCAGCAAACTTCACCCAGAAAACTAAAATTTTTGTTTCTAAAAATATTTTGTTTGTTTTTTTTTGAGTCTGAACTGTGGTGAAACAGAGTTAAAGCAGCTTTCAACCAAACAAGTCTAGTGTTTCTGATTAAAAGCAGTAATTCTAGAACTGAGGTCAGGGCCCTTTTTGTGGGCCACAAAAGTCTCATTTGATGAATTCAAAGAAAGAAAAATAAGACCTGATGCACAAACTGTCTTTTTCTTTTAGTGACATTATATTTGATCGTTGGATCACCCATTTGATCCTCAGACAATTATTCAGATGACATAATCTGAGAGGTCTGGAGGTGGAAAACAACACTCATAGGCATCTAAGATCTAATCTGTAATAACACCTGGGATGACATGCTGGATGCTTGTCCGTTTGCTTCCAGTTGTGCTGGTCTCAGTGGGGATAGCTGATGATGCTAACAGCTATACCTGGATGGTGTGTTTCTGTTTGAAACAGGTTTGAACATTTAAGACTGTCACAGTTCTTCACCCCATTTGAAGCAGAGATATCAAAGTGCATTATAATCAATTAATCAAAGTATCACGGCTGAGCTCTGATAATTAAAAGGCAAACATTACAGATGTTACAGATTACAGACACCGATCACAAATATGTGATCCCAAATTCAAGAAGTCTTTAAGTAGCAACCATCATTTCACACAAAAGAAAATAAAAACACTCACAGCAAAAATCTAACTTATTGATCTCACAGGAACAAAAACAAACAGGGACAACACATTTCCTCTGCATCATCTCTACACAACTTCAACCAAAGCTAAACAATAAATGAAGTTCAAAATGTTCCAGCACCAACAGATTGGTGCCACCAGGTTGAACGAGACACATTTTCAAACCCAAGAGATTCACAGCTGAACTTTCTGTTCGACAACACACAGAGATGAGACTGCTGGTGAAACTTAACAAATCCTGTTCCCTGTGTTTTTAAAGACATGGAGTACCTCAAGGAAGTGTCCCAGAGCCTCTATCGTCTCTGTCAAACCCAATACAATCCAGTATAGGTTTAGCTACGTATTCTTGTTCTTTCCCAGAGTCGCACAAGAATGGTTCATACTAGACTAGAATTAGTACAGTTTCTGTAACTTTACATGTGCTCAACACAACCACATAAATTTGAGTTGCTCTCTCAGAACTGTGTCCCATTTCTCTTTAGAAACTGCGCCTGGTTACAGCCACGTCCAGGAAACATCCAAGGAAATCACAGGTAAATCGGTGACTTATAAAAATAGCATTACACTTTTTTAAAGTTTTATAACTTCTAATAACCCTTGGTGTAATTATTTACTTCTATTGCCATAAAAATAGTCATAAATGTGACAAATGTCAATAAAGCCACTGGAGTCAGTCTAAAAAAATACTATGTTTAAAATTACATAATCCCTAAAACTGTCAGAAACCTCAGAAGAAAATATGGTACCACTTTACAATATGACTACCCTTTCATAGGATTTGTAACTATATGAAAATATACACATATACACACCATAGGAACCTTATAGTAACTTATCAATAAATGGTGATGAGATAATAAAAATGACAAATAGGAATTCAGTAATCAATTAGCAAGATTGACTAGTAACTTACTTTATCTTGCCAATACATGAACACTATGCTTTAAGTTGTGTTAACAGTCAAATGAATAAGCTAATTATAAACCATTTATAAGTACTGTATAGGGTAAGTGTTATTGTCAAGTGGTACTAAACATATAAAGGACAGGCCTCAGCAGAATCTACAAGGCTGAGTCTGTGCACCAGCTCGGAGAATCACACAATCATCTACCACACTGAGGCCACAATTTAACCATGTACGGAGTCTGAGCAGAAAAAAATAAATTAAAAAAATAAAATAACCGTTTGGTTGAACTGGTCAAAAACCCATGGTTGGACCCAGGGAATAATGCAAAGGAGGACAGAGTCTGCTGGTTTTAAAATTGAACAGCTCGGGTTTGGTCATGAAGTGAAAATATAATGTTTCTGACGATAAAATAAAAAAAATATTTCTGTTGTATCCAAGGCGGTGATTTTCAACTCAGCTCTTTGTTTTTCAAAGTTTTCAGTTTGAGCGGATCTGAAGGGAAAACAGCAGCATCACATCAACCTAATGTTACACTGTGAATGTGTTCACCTGTCTCCTGCAGGGCACTCATCTGCACTAGTGACCCGTCACCTGAGGCGACTCAGGGTGAGGTCAGGATCCCGCTGATAATCTGATCTGAGGGCAGTTTAATGAACTGCCCTCAGATCAGATGCATTACTGTTGTTCAACTGCTGGACTCACACAGCTTTAGTTAGATGTTTGGATTTTACTTCACAGAAGTCTATGAGTGAGATAGTACATTAAGATGAGGCTGGTGTCTGAAAGCAGAGGAACTCTCAGCTTTAGCTTGAGGGAGGAAGTGGTGTCAGGTCTCTGTCAGTCCTGATACCAAACAGGACTAACAGTGCTTTTATGGACAGTCCTGAGGATGCAGATCAATCAGGGGCTGACTGATTTTTAATTCTACAGTGTAACCTCACTGCAGACTGTAAACACATTATAGGCTGTAGTAAGAACACTGAGTGTGTGCATGTGTGTGTTTTCAGTTAGAGGTCATGTGATCACTCGCTGACACTGCACAGGTATGGATGGACCCTTCTGACCTGTAAAGCCACATTTGTCTTTGGTAGATGTCCTCTTCAGCAGTCAGTGCTGGGTCATGGTGTTGGTCCAGACCCTCTTCACACTGAGGAGGACAGACGGTGTCAGGGCAGGGGGGGGGCAGTGGTGAGCTGGTGAAGGCACAGACGACTGTTGGTTCATTGGTCAGATCTGATCCTTGCGTGGAGCGAAAGGTCAGTCTGTTTATTCAACTCTGCAGTCAGATCACAGAAGGTCACTTCTTATTCTTCAGCACAGTCCTCCACCATATTTACACTAGAAAAATAGGGCTAACAAAATAAAAGCATTATTTTTCTGTAGAAGGTCCCATAAAGAAGATGTGTTTATAGTTCATTGCTCTGACAGTTGGTCCTACGGAGAGAAGGAGGAGGGACAGGAGGAAGAGATCAGCCAGGCAAAGCAGATTCTGGGTTTAAACACAAGTCTGGCTGAGAACAAAATAGTTTCACAGGTTAATGAGAGAACATTTAAACTGGCTCAACGGGGGTGTTGTTTGCAAGAAGTGTAAATCTCAGCAAATGAAAACTGAAACAAGACTAAATTTAGCAACAGCAACAAATATGAGATGGAGACCATAAAAACTATACGAAAACTAAACTACAACAAAACTGGTTCACAATAGTCAATATGTAAACAGAGCAGAGAGTACAAACACAACATTACAGTTGGTCTGTGATCAGACTGGTTTGGCCTGGTTTACCTGGGTCCAAGTCAGGCTTGGCTCAGGACCTGAAGACATGGACGGCTCGGACAACGTACTGACGGCACACAGGACACTCGCTCATCCTTTTGCCGCACTTGGTGCAGGTGATCATGTGACCACACTCCAGCAGGACACAGTCGATGGGAGAGTCCATGCAGATCTTACAGATGTTCTCCTCAAGACCCGCAGCTCCACAGCCAGACTCTAGAGGGAGACAGGGAGATGTACGGAGCGCCATGAGGACAGCACTCGTCTCTGCAACTGAGATAAGATGCTCACAATCCTGATGTACAGATCACTGGGATATTATTATGGCCATAAACATCTGAGCTGCCAGTTAATTTCTTAAATAATTGATTAAAAATGTTTGGTTTCCATGGTGATGTCTTCATGCAGAAAATAAAAAGGTTGTGTTTACAATGATAGAAGCTTAAAAACCACCAAATTCTCACAGAGGAGCTTAATTAAACAGCTGCCAACTTCATATTATCACAGATTTAATAGACAATAAATTCACAGATTCATTCTGAAATACGGCAACAACAATTGGGACAGGACTGAAGGCCTTTGCACACTGTGCACCGTTATTCTCATCCGAAATTGCCGCACGTCAAAAAATTAATTCGACCTCATGTTGTGTCAATCATGTTTACACACCGAGTCCGAAACTTTCGTCCGTCATTTAAAGTTTTCAGAACAGGTTCGACTTAATGCGTTTTTCGCACCCGTGAAAAGCCTTTTGACCAATCACATCAGCGTTTCGAGGCTGGAGGGGGAGGGGGGTCACCGCTAAGAGCGTGTCTGTGTGTGTGTGTGTGTGTGCGCATCAGCCGCTGTTCAGGATCATGGAAATTGGCCGTCTTGTGTTTAATGTGGGAGCTAATAATCAATATCTATCAAACTGGACACTGACGTACTAAAATAAACAGTTGAAGTGATCATGATGGTCCCGCTGCTCATTTACAAGCAGCAGATCCCCTCGCTACTGCGTCCTCTCAGCATGGACTCTTTTTCTCTTTCATTTCTCAACAAGTGAGAGAACCACAAAGTGCATCACTACGTTATGATTTTTGTCTCCCTCTCTGACATTTAGAACACAAAATGATGCTCTGATGATGGTTGATAGAGAAGAATTTCACTTCTCTACATACGTGTAGTTAATGGTCAATCCCTCTGTGTCTGTGGTGGAGAGCTATGAAGCAGACCTACAAACTCTGGACTAGTGAAAAAGGTGACAACATGGTTGACATAAAAAGGTGACTGTAGCCAAAAGGTGACCAGTTTGCAGGTTCTTCCCTAGTTTCTCTCTGAAGAACGTGCCAAGGCCATGATCCCTCTTTGACGTCTTAAATCTCACTCTCTGGCGGCTGTAGACACAGCTGTAGAGCTAGATGATAACGCTCAACGCCACTGGATAACACATTGTGTGAGGAGAGAAACCATTGTCGCTCTCCCAACAGGAGGTGTGAATCTTTATCTTAATGTTTATGCACAGTAGCCAATAGGATGTTAATACATCTCTCCTGCAGGTGTTGTCCATCTTTCCAGAAGAAGAATCTGAACTTTGCTGTCAAGCCCCTCAGAATTGAGGTGGCATCACGCACTTATAATGTGTTGATGACTCTGCTGTTCTCCTTGATCGAGCCTAATAAACCTTAGACATTCGCAGGTTTTATAGACTCTGGACAGAAAACAAAAACTCACCTTGAGCGTTCACAGCGTTGGCAGCTGAAAGACACAAAACAGATGGGTTAGATTTATTCACTGATGAGCTGTAAAGTCTCTGATTTTATTCATTGTGGAGTGGATCAGACAGAGAAGATCAGACTAGACCTGTTTCTTGATAAATGTATTTGATGGTTTCTGAAGCCTAGAATGCATTTAAATTATGAAAATGTTTCCATTTTGCGTTTTATTTGCTTTTTTTTTTAGTTATTTTCTTCAAAAAATGTTCATTCTTGTGTGGTTCTGGAGCGAGCGATATAGTGGAAGAGGAGAAAAGATGCTGCGTGTGCTAGATTTCACCTACCAGCAAAAACTAAAACAAGCTAGACAGAAATAGAGACAGAAAAGACACTTTGGTTTCAAGGAGCAAGGATCCTAACCTTGACAGTAGCAGAGAAAACCACACATTTAATAGAGTGATTGAGTCTTTTTTATGTAAGAGCAATGTGCAGCTACATTGTGCGAAAATCTGCCCCATACAGAAACAGCAGCGGACTCACCCAGTAGGTTCTGCTGGTCCTGGTACAGCCGGGTCACTCTCTCCATCAGCTCCCATTTCTCACAGCAGCCTTTGTAGTCCACAAAGTTCCTGGAGAGGATTTCCTTCAGCTGTCGGACACTCAGCGCCTCGATGTCGTCCACACAGCTCAGGTCTGATAGAGAGGCCCTGCGACCTGGAACCTGCGGCTCCTCAGGATCCCAGGTCTGAACCAGAACAAACAGACACACACACCCGGATTCACAACACGACCTTTCCTGGATCACTAATGACAAAAGTGTAAAAGTCCAGCTAAGATTTCTGACCTGGTCTTCATCTTCAGCTTCAGGTTCGGCACTGGTGGTCTCTGTGGGAGGGTCTGGGGCTTCAGGCTGTGCAGCAGGAGGGTCCGGCGTCAAGACTGGGGAGGGCGTGGATGGCTCAGGGGTCAGGGTGGAGATGGGTGGATCAGGAATTATAGAGGGGGGATCAGGAGTTAGACTCTCAGGGGCTGAGCCGCTGGACGGAGAGGACTGCTGTCCCAGGACCAGCTCCACCAGCTCCTCCTGTAGAAGAACAAACATGGGTCACTGGGGGAGGGGGCAGGGAGGAGTCGCAGGTGTGTCTGGCGCTGAAAGGCCTCACCTTCTCTCTGCACAGGTGAGTGGAGACCTCATGGAGGTGCAGGTAGTCTCTGAGCTCCTTCACTTTGAGCTTCATGAGCTCCGCCCGCTCCATCAGGTTCCCATAGAAACGCTGACAGGTGTGACAGAGACGAGGGCGGGGCTCCCGCTGGGCGGAGCAACGGCTGCAATAGTTCTTCTTACAGTCCACACACACATGCTGTGAAAGACAGGCGGACAGACAGATAGAGAGGGAGACGGTCAGTGAGGTGGTGGGTGAGAGAGAGAGAGACGGGCAGGAGGAGGAGGAAGAGAGCTAATGATTAACATAAAGACAAAGACAGGGACAGAGAGATGGAGAGAAACGATGGCTGCTCGATCTTGGACACTGTCCCTGTCGCTCTCAAAAATACTGGAAAAATAAGTGCAGAAACACATTATCCCGATTGATGTTCAAGAGAGTGATTATTTCACTGATGGTTACTTCCAGCAAAGTGGGGCCGTGAGTTATCGCCTGGGAACATCAACTTTTGTGAGTGTGTACGCGGAGTCCGCGCGGTAGTAAAAAGTGAGATTTGCCGTACATGTCCTGCAGATGTCTGCGGAGTCCGTTCTGTACGGACGCTCCGCCCGATGGACTGACACCTCAAGACTAGCTGTCTGCTCATGAGCCAAACTACAAGTCACAACCATCACACTGACATGAGTAACATGACTGCAACAGTTTTGCCTTCTGATGGCATTGTGATGCTGCATGAGATGGGACACAGAGCTACAGCGGCACTGACTGAGAGTCTAGTCGGCACACATTCCAGTTCTTTCTGAAACACTAGCGCTTATGTCATAACTTGCATAAAGGGCAAGTGGAGAGAAGAAAAGGGAGCGACAGGTGGTCAGAATATCTGCTGGCCTGGTCCCATTTTCTCTGATTACACATCATTGTGTTGTGAAAGGGTTGGTGATTAATGTAATGTTAATACTGTAGCTTCAGCCAATATTGTTGTTGGTTTTTTTTTACAGAAATAAATGGAACTATGATCAATCGGAGAGGACTGTCTCACAACCACTTCAGACCTGTATGACGGCTTTCAGTCACACTGATCATTTAGAAACTACCCAACACTTGTAATGATCCACTGTGAGGGTGGGAAATTCATGAGCCATCAAAATACACACAGATAGACATGACAGGAACCAGTTTACATGCTGATCCTGTGTGACGTCAACTACAGTCATTTGTAGATACATTTGTGGACACACAGCTGAGCAGCAGCTTCTCTATCAGCCTGTGACACTGAAACAATAAGGTGATCATCTATGTATTAACTGTTTGTTCTATATACACTGAGAAAAAGAGCATATAAAATACGGTATTAACCACTGGCTGAAATTTTCTCATAAGCTGTGTGTCTTGTGTCTGGTTCATCACAGAACACTGATCATTGATCTATAACCACCAGAATTTTATCAGCTTGTCTTTGAGTCCAAGAGGACGTTTATTGATAGTTTTCACACCATCTTGAATTCTGAAGACATTGCGTTCACGCCAAAAATCTTTTTTTGGAAGGTCTCTGAGACTTGACCCTTAAAGTTTAGCCACCAAAATGTGACCAGTTTGTCTATCCAACTGAACAATACCAAATATGGACATATCCCGTTACCAGCTGAACTGAAGCCAGGGCTAAAGCTAAAGGCCAGTGTGATACAGGCTAGATGGAGATATGAGCCTTTTCTACAATCGATCTTTATGGTTAAGTGTTAACTGTTGGTGAGCTGGAGGCACTTTCAACCTGCTCTACAACAGGTTTGTTGACACAGCCTCACTTGTACTCTTTCTCGTCGCTTCAGCTGCATCTTCTCCTACAACATTTTCCTGCACAATCTGACACTTCAAGTCTCCTGTCCTTCACAGCAGAGCAGGTAAGGGTGAAGTCATGAGAGGACACCCTGAAACACTAGACAACTGGCCTGTGTGGTGTGTGTCTGAGCACTGTGCAGCCAAGTTGGCTGAGTCTCTCCAGATTTATTTATTTATTAGTTTATTTCATAGGGACAGTGCACCACTAATCAACAGAGTTAAAAGAAAAACTTGTTGATCTTCACCTCACTCAACTATGTATGTACCGATGTATCATGCCTGAGCACTGTTGTCGACATGTTCATCCATTTCAATAGATCACTAGTAGTGGTCGATGTGGTGGAACAGGAGAATAGTAGATCAATGCAGTCACAGCAACATGGAGTCTCAGAGGAAAGAAACCCTGATCCAGAGTCCTGGAGATCTAAGACTGGAGTAACAGTTCACCTCAAACAGCCAAGACAACACTGGAGTCAGGACACAGATTGCTGTCCCTGACACTCTGTCCCCTGCCAAAGTCCAAACCCAAATCCATTCCTGTCCTAGCTTGTAGAGACCAAGAAGACTGAAGATGGAAGTGCTGCTTAAAAGGATCCTAAACCAAGGATGCACAATGACTACAAAATAGTAGAAGGATCTGAACTTTGACTCTCGACAGGCCTGTTGATGTGTGTGTGATTTTTTTACCTTCTTGGCTGGGGTTTCAAAATTCCCTCCACAGGCCTTACAGGTATGTTCAGGAAGAGGAGAAGACGGCTGACTTGTGAAGGCTGAGTTGGTGTAGGACTGATTACGACGCTCAGCTTCACCAGACTGTTCAACATCAGCTGAGTCCATACACAACCAGTTACAGCAGGATGCCCACATACCTTAAAAAAAACACACACAATTACTCCCTGTGAGTGCAAATGCTTCAAACACAACAGCTCAATCTAACATTGACTCACTGAACTAAAAGTAAAATGAACACTGTTAGTAGTCCATCTTTGCTGCATGGACTGACACCACATATTTATTATTCTCAAAACAAAAAATTGAACAAAAGCCAAATCATACAGACAACAGAAAGTGAAATATATTCCTCTGAATTTCACTGGTAAAACTTGCTCCTTTTAAGTTTTAAATGCAAAACAAAACGATAGATTTGATAGAATACGAATGATAAATTTTAATATTGTGGTGGTGTTGCTGCTATTTAAATCTTTGCCACCACTTTTTATTTGCAAAAATGACTGTAGACCAAATTATGACATGTTTGTCCCTTGGTTGTTGTCATAAAGACAGAATGAAGGAGAGGAAAGTAAATATCACAATGACCCAGCGGTACAAACTGAACTTTTTTGTATCCCTTGATAATTGTTTGACATATTATTTCTATTACGTGATAAAATAAAATAAAAACTTTTGCGCTGTGTTTCGCGAAATGACTCTAATAAATCCAGCACTAATTATAAACCATCTGGATCTCCTACATGATAGTTGAAGAATCGTGTTGACAGTCAGCTGTTTGTGTTAATGCTGCGTGTAATTTAAATACGCAAATACGAGTAATCCGAACTGAGCTCCTACGACCACAGACAAGTTTAAAAGCACTTTAAATACGCTCAGTTTTGAAGTGACTTTCGAGCCGAGTGAGTGAGAGTATTTCAATAAGACGACAAAACTCATCAGGTGTGTTTTTGGGGCCAGCATTTGTTTATCAGTGAGCGAGGCGACTTTAATTTGACCGATATGTGAACGGAGTCCCGGCGCGTGAAGGACTCCGTAAAGCGCCGGGGCTGCTAACAAGGCTACACGGGGCTAGGAGGCTAACACACCAGGCTAGTTAGTGGAGAGAAGTGTGTCCGACTGAAGTTTAAAGTAACTAACAAAACTCACAAACAACTCGACAAGTACTAGCCAAAGACTTGTCGAGTAAAAAGTGAAACTGAAGTTAGTTAACAGGTGAACTAACGAGTAACCAGCTGGACTGTCAACACAGCGAAGCGTCTTACCTGTTTATAACAGCGGACTCCCACAGCTAGCAGTCAGCTACCTAACCACCACCACCACCACCACCCGTCGCTGCTGCTGCTGCTGCTGCTAGTTACCAACACCAACCGATAAGGCTGCTAGTTTATATCTGCATCATGAGTCAGCAATTTCAACGGGAACCGGAGAAATAACAGCAGACAAGAGTCAGACCGAAGCCTGAGATAACAACAGTGCTGAACCAGGAAGAGTTCAACTGCACAACTACACAACTACACAACTACACACACACACACACACACACACACACACACACACACACACACACACACACACACACACACACACACACACACACACACACACACACACACACACACACACACACTGATCGTGATACTTCTATTAAACTTAACCCAGGTTTTCAGGGTCATAGGCTGAACTTTGCTAGATTAGATTGATTGATGATTAATTGTTCCTCTGATCAAACTGCTATAAAGGTATAGCCTATTATGTGGAGGCAGGAAGGCTATGCTGCTTGCTCCACATCCACAGGTGGCAGCATTTCACTCTTTGACCCTGTCCAGTAGTCAGTATTGTTTTGAGTATACAGAGCTCCAGACTGCCACTAAAATTTGTGGTAGCGCAAGTAAAATTTTCATCTAGGCTACTTGTTTGAGGATCATGAATGAAAATGAAATGTGAAAATTTACATTGCTCCCCCTAACTTTTCTGCTGGCACTATAGGGGCCACCTAGTACAAAAAATGTTTGTCTGGAGCTAGATAATAATAACAACAACAAAAAGTCAAAAATAAGGCAACTGAATTAAAAAAACAAACAAAATAACTTACGGTAATAACTTGTTAGGCCTGCTTCAGAATGACAAAACTCCTGCTGCAGGACAGGATGGGCCCCAGGTAAAGACTGATCAGTGATCACAGTATGAACAGTCTGCTTTATGGCCTGTAATCATAGTCCAGTTATTGTACAGCCATTAATGATTGATGAGGCCAGATGCAGAAGAAGGTGCTGGTCCGTCACAGGCAAGGGCCTCAAGAAGATTGTAAACCAGCGCAGATAGATTGCACAATAACTTTCTCTGTATTCTGTATAAACTACCTTTATCTTTATTCTATGACCTAAATTTCACCTAACTTATAGTAGGCCTATACTGTGTTTTTTTTTTGTATTTTTATTTTAATTTGACCCAGGTTTTTAGGGTCACAGACTGAACATTGTTTCCTGGATTAGATTGATGATTAATGTTGTTCCTCTCATCAAACTGCTATAAAGGTTTGATGTGTAGACAGGAAGGCTATGCTGCTTGCTCCACATCCACAGGTGGCAGCATTTCACTCTTTCACCCTGTCCAGTCAATATTGTTTTCTATTCTATTTCCTTAAAATTTTTATTTTATCCCCAACTATTTTTTGGTACCTTTATGTTTGCACTTGACACCACAGCACTTGTGCACTCTTGGCAATGAAAACATTTCTGATTCAGACTGAAGATGTTGGGAGAGCTTGAGAAGTGGACTGAAGCTGGAGTCAGTTCCTCAAGAGCCACCACCACACACACACGTCCAGTGTGAGGTTCCTGCAGTCCCTTGTGATTTGAGGCCACGACATGTGACAAGGTTTGTGGAGATGTTCACTTCCTTTTCCAGCAGGATTTACTCACAGAGCCGACACCACTGCAGACTGGTTTTCTGTGCTTAATTGGAAAAGGCCATAGACAATCTACTTTCCAGAGAAAGATGAGAAGCACCGGCCAAGACAAGCTGAAGGCAGCTATCAGATCAACCTGAGCTTAAACAGGACCACAGGCTGATGGCCTCCATGCCACGTCGCTGAAGGAGCTCTGGCCAAGCATTCAGTCCTTGATTACCAATACAAATTACTTTATTAATCCCCAAAGGGAAATCCATTTGTCTGTCAACTCATCTGCCATTTGCAGAAGAATTAAAAATCCTGATTACTGCAGGTTCAAAGATATTCTGCAGCAAAGAGAGAGGAGCCGTTTTCTTGGTCCATCAAGGTATTATGAGGTGGATGATCTGTGTTGATCAGAATTGCCTCCACGGTCTTCAGTGCTCATCTCTCCACCTCATGCGTGAATCCATCAGGGAAACATGATTAAAAACTACAGATATTATTAAAAAGTTAGTCTTTTTTTTATCTCGAGAAATATTTGATATAGCCTATTGATACTGGATTTTTTATTTTCATGAGCTGTACACATATTTCACTCTACAGATAACCAATATGAAATATATTTATGTTCACCGTAATTAGGGATGCACCGACACCGATACTGGTATCAGGTATCAGTCCGATACTGTTGTAATATACTGGTATCGGTATCGGTGAAATTTAGTACAAGAACCGATACCAGTGCATGCAATTGCTCTGTATGAAGACCACGATCAGAGGGTGACTTTGCATCTTTGTTGTATTTTTTTTTTTTAGATCAGAGGCTTGTTACAACAAATTTTGTTGTTTGTTTTTTGTTGTGGTAGAAGGATCGGCATCGGTACTTGGTATCGGTTTGAAAAAAAAGTGGTATCGTGCATCCCTAACTGTAATTATTAAAACACAAAAAAGAAACCCGTAGTTTCATCACTTTGTTCCACTGAAGTTAACATGCTAGCCTTGTCTGGCCTGTAGAGGTAGCTGACATAAAGAAAGAAAAACTTATACAAAAAAAACAAAACAATATACTTCCTCCAATCAGAGAAGAGGCAGAACAGAACGAGCTTTATTCTTTATTGTTTTTTTCATTTGGAGGAAAAAATAAAAAACAAAACAAGAGATCAACCCCCCCGCCCCACCCTCACCACCCGGAAATTAAACACATTGTGGTGTATGTAGATGATACAGTTTTATTGCCATTAACAGTGTTGGAAAAGAAAAAGTTAAAACAGCTGTTCTTTATTCTATAGTACAGTAAGAAAAAGTTCTTCCATTTAACGTCCTGGAAAACAAAGAAAACTGTTTATCAGCGACACAAATGTTCTCAAAGCGACACAGACCGAAAACACTGAAGGTTCAAATCCTGTTCAGCTGATCCACTATAGACCCAGACCTGATCCACACTGACACAGAGAGACCTGAGAAGATTCAGCTGGACCAGGTTTGCGGTCCACAGTGTGTTCAGTTTCCTACAGATTAAAGATGAAGAACTACAATTAACTACGAACCAAAATTATGACTTTGTTGAACAATAATTAATAATTTTGACTTTGCAGGCTCATTCAAAACTTTTCAATTTTACAAAATTTCCTTGGTGGCAGTTGACTTCCACATGATCCACACTGAAGTAACAAGAGCACAAAAACCTTTAAATTTCTTCTTTTCTGATGGTGACATGTTGTGTGAGCGCCACCGTCTGGTCAGGAGAATGTCAGGAGGTGGCTTAAATGAGTCAGTGCTGTAAAAAAAGACAGTTGGAGGAGAAGCGAAGAGATCGAAACAGAAAGAGGTGAAGAAAATGGGGAGCAAAAAGCAAAGGGAAAATTAAAATTAGATGAGAAAACATTTTTTTCATCCTGTATCTTGTTTTTTTTTGTTTCCCTCTTGTATTCCCCATTTACTTTCCTCTCCTTCATTCTGTCTAAACACCTTTTTAAAAATAAAAATGCATCTGCACTGCTTTTATAATCACAGGAGCTTGAGAGAGCCACGACTTCACTTCACTTGTTGTGTCTTTCCCTATTTCATCACTTCTTTCCTGTCCTCCACTCGGTGCTCCTCTGTTTAAAAGGAACAAAAAAAAGTGCACAAACAATAATAGGGGAGGGGAGGGCAGGGAGATAGAAAGTATTAAGAAAAGGAACAAAGAAACCTAATGCAGGACTATGGGAGAGACAAAATACACTTTTCTTTTTAAGGAGTCCCTTTTTTCATTTTCTGTTGTTAAACAGTTTAAGAAGACCCTTTAGAGAGAGAAGATGAAATGTGAAGATGAAAAATATAATTCAAGGGAAAGAGAAAAAACAGAAAAGGGGGAAAGAAAGATGCTTCTCTTTTCCCATTTGTTCAGTTTTCCTCTCCAACTTTTCATCCTCCCTACATTATTTATTCATCCTTGTTGTCAAATGAATCCACAACAGGTGAAGTTTTCAGTGTGGACCAATGGAAACTTTATGACCTGTGTTCAGTGTGGACATCTCTTTCTTGAATCTGACTGGACAGGACAGATCAGGAGCTGTAACTGTCGGCCACACGCCCCATCGCTGTCTGTTTCACACATCTGTGTAAACCATGCTGCGTTCAGGGTGTGTGGGACACAATAAAATGTGTCAGACTATGTTTGTAGTATTTTTTGCAGGCTTTGGCTTTCTGGAGCAGGACCAGCAAGACAAACCACAAACACCACAAAGCGTTGTTTTTTTGGTAAATCAGAGACAATTTTTTTTGTAATTAATTCATTTCCAACAGTCGACTTGCTAAACAGTCTTTCCCCATTTTCCCCTCAGCAACTTCACGAGCAAATTAACTACACTGATTGGGAAGCCAAATGGAAGAATATCCCGTAGACAGTGAACGCAGCACCTGGTCTCCTGCTTTTCAGAACCGCATCTAAACAGGCCGTCTAACGCCCAGTGCATTATGACAGAACTCAGACCAGCATCACTCCAAAGCTTCAGGCTCCAGTGTCTTTTATTCTAAGAAAGCCTTTCCATAGGGGGAGAGGGGAGCTTGTCGAGAGCTGGCAGTCCGTCCTGATGTAGGTTAAGCTCCGCCCACCCAGGACGACCGGGCAATGAAACAACAAACACTCTGCTCCACCTCAACCAGCTACAGTCAGGGTGAAGGGGGCGGGGCTGCAGCAGAAAAACTACAAAATAAAAAAAAAGAGAGAAAACTTTACAGTTTTAACAGATTTTAACATCTGGGCTTCTTTCTGGTGGAGAATAAATGGTGTGGGACTTTAAACCCAGCGAAGGAGGAGTGTGGGGACATACTGGACATAGCGGGTACGACATCACAGTAAGCGGTGGTGAAGGGGCGGGATGAGGGGCGGGGCAGAGAAACCCAAAGTTTGGACATGCATTCGAAAGCTGCTTGTTGTGTTTGTGTTTACAGATTTATTATTCATCAGTGTCAGAGTGTGTTTCATCTTTATTCCCACTAAGAATAAATATTCTGCTCAAACTGAACTCAAAACAGGAAGAAGAAGAAGTAGTAGAAGTAGAAGAACAAGAGGAGGGCGGCGTCCGCTCGCTCACTGTCTGTCTGTCTGTCTGGAAGGAATGCTAACTGTGGCGTTTAAACTCATCCCGTTGGCGTTTCTCTCTTTCTGTATTGATTTTCCATGTTAAAGTTCTCTATCCATTCACTTGTGTCCCCCTCCCTCCCTCTCTCCCACCCCCCTCCCCCCTCCCTCCGGCTCTCATGGCCTTCAGTCTCTACGGTTTTTCTCTGGAGATCACCTCCTCTCGCGGCTTGGCTCCGCCGAAGATAGCAGAGTTTGGGTTGGCGACCTGGTTGAGCGGCTCAGAGACGGTTCGGGGTTTCAGCTGCAGCCGAGGCCGCTGTGCACGCTCCTCTGTGACACAACAGACAAACAGATCAACAACCCTGGTCTCCTGTTCAAACAGCTTCCTCAATCTAACATGACAAGGCTGAACCAGCACAGGAATTGTACAGTTGTGCTCAAAAGTTTACATACCTGAGGAGAGTTTGTGAAATATTGGCTACATTTCGTGAGCTTAGAATTATAAGGTTCTATCTCCGTTTTGGGTAGTTCCGAGATATTGAGCATCAAAGTTCCAACTTTATTTTTTATTTTTTAATAACTCACATGTCCTTTATTATTTATTTTTTATCAACTTATTTATTATTATTATAGGTTACTATCTTGTGCCTGTCTTTATCTGATAGAACCTTTTATTCTTTCTATTCTAGAATAACTAATTAAAAAATGTTGAAAATTTAAAAATAACACCACACAGGCATTAACAGACCACTAATGGATGATATTATGCAAAAAACTCAAATTAAAAAAAAAAAAAAAAAACTGAGATAGAACCTTATAATTCTAAGCTCATGATTTCAGAAAATATCATTTTATTTATTATCACATATTATTGATCTTTAAAAATCCTAATGATAAGTGCAACCACCAAAATGGCCCTGATCAAAAGTTTACATACCCTCAAACACAAAAGTTTTACCCTGATAATACACACACAGACTGGTTTAAATGGCTACTCAGGGTAACTGTGCATCTTGTAATTAGTGTCCGTGTGTAAAAAGTCACAGTGAGATTCTGGGCTCTTGACAAACACCTGCACATTTCATCCATTGCTACACTGACTTCGCTTGACTCTGAGCCGTGGGGAAAGTGAGAGAACTGTCTAAAGACCTGAGGGAGGAGGTTGTTCAACTTTATAAAACAGAAAAAGGATATAAAAAGATATCCAATCAGCATCCAATCATCTCTGATGATCAATTTATTTTTAATGCTTGTGTTATTTTGGGATGTCTCAACAGTTTAATTTGAATCCCATTAAAAATAAGAGAAATTAGTTTTGTCTGATCACTCATGTTTTCCTCAAAGAATGGTACACGGTTCCAAAATCTTCCAGGGTATGTAAACTTATGAGCACAACTGTAAAAGTGAGTAAATCACACGATTAAGTACGGTTAAATAATAACTACATAAATGTGGGTAAATTTGAGTGCACTATCACTAAATCAAAAAAACGATAAAGGATAAAAACATCTGTTGTTTTGAAAACAACATGTCACAGTAAATAAACTACAAATTAGACAAAGTAGCACATCCAAAATTTGACAATTGGAAAACTAACTTAGGATATTCATGACTAATAAAGTTAAGAATCACTATGCACAAATGAGAAGAGTCATGTGACTGAGCAGCTACGACACCATTAACACAACTTCACAGTCACACAGAGGGGCTGTCGTCACCTTCAGACGGTTCCCTGAAGTCTGTCGTTCCTCCCCTGGGTCCTTCTCTGAAGCGACCCATTCCTCCTCCTGCTGCTCCGCCTCCTCCACCCCTTCTGTCACCAGGGCGACCACCACCGCCGCCGCCTCGACTCCGCCCCCCCATGTAGTCGTCATCTCGAAAACCTGCAGAGACAGTTGCACAGAGATACAGGTTAATAAAACGGAATAGCCCCGCCCCCACGCCACCCACCACAGGTGTCCTGCAACATCTGGTTCCTGCAAGGTGACAAGGAAGGATGAGATGGGTGAGGTGAAAGGCATGATGGGAGGGGAAAAAAATCAGGCGTAACACAGCAGCCTCAGGGGGAGGAGCTTTGGGTTTTAGATAAAATGTTACCGAGAAGACTGCAAACGCACTGCATGTAGCGCAGAGGTTGTGTGGTTCGTCTACTCAGTATCGACTCATCATTTTCTGTCATTTTGTGTGTGTTTCTGTTTGTGAAATGTGCTGCATTTCAGACGTTATGCTGTCGTCCAATTTGCTTCGGCCGAGCTATGCTCTGATTGGCCCGACCGGGATCTACTGCTGTCCAACCTGAGCTGCCGAACTCTGTGTTCGCACCTCCTCCTGGCTGGTCGTAGAAGTCATCACGTGAGTCGCGTCCGCCTCCTCCTCTGGGAGCTCCCCGAGAACCTCCTCGTCCTGCAGGGGACAGGGGGGAATTTAACACTGAGAGGAGGAGAGAGGGGAGGGGAGGAGATTGAGATAGAGGGTGGGGTCGTGTGGTAGAAAGGGGACAAGGAGAGGAGAGACAGAGGGCGGAAGAGGGGAGAGGAAGGAGGAGGAAAGGAGGAAAAGAGAGGAGGAGGGGAAGAGGAGGAAAAAGGGACTGGATAGATGAGGAGAGACAGGGAGAAGAGGAGAGGAAAACGGAGGAGGAAATAGAGGAGGAGGAGCTGTGCCTCCTTCTGGAGGGAGCTGGAAGGACAGCGCTGGAGAGGCGGAGCTTGTTAGTTGCCCACCAGCCAATCAGAGAGGAAGCGGCGACACTTTGCATCAGACAAACTGCTCACCTGTGCCAGGTGACCTCATCCAACCTGCTACCTGTGTGTACGAGCACGTGTGTGTGTAGACCAGTTAGAAGAAAAGAAAAGAACAGAAAAGAAAAGGGGGGAGGGCTGTGGAGGTGAGGATGAAGAGATGAAAGGATAAAAGATGAAAGGATAAAAGATGAAGGATGAAGAGTCCTCCTCCTCCTCCAAGTCGGAAGGCCACAGTCATGAACTTTAGACCAGAAAGACGAGAGGTGTGACGGCGTGAAGCGTCAGTCTGGTCGTCAGCGGCCGACTGTGTCTGAGCAGCTGCTGCTGTTTGATGCGGCTACACAAACTCACATTAAAGGTTGAATACGTAAGATTACCAGAACAACAACAGAAAAAACTGGAAACCAAACCTGCGCTCAGAGAAGTGAGCCACGTGTCGGCTACGGGCAGGTACGAATGTAAACAGAACGTTGACAGAAAGTCATTGCCGGGCCTTGTCAAATTTTTTTTTAAATATTAATTTAGACAAAAAGCAATACTTTCATTATGCACCCCTCAAAACGCCCCATGGATGTTTTTTTTTTTTTTTTTAAATATAGCTTTTAATAAATATTCTACATATTCAACCTTTAACTATGTGAGACTTAATATTTAAATGGTAATACAAACTGTCTATGAGATATACGGTAAAACTGGTCCAGATCGGTCTCTAGTCGGAACCGAGCAGCTTCGCCTTCAGACTTGGAGAAGAGAGAACAACAGTCGTCACACACACACAGACACACACATAGAGGACGTTAGTGACCTACTTTCTGTCGGTGGAGTGGCGTCCCTACCTCTTGCGTCGTCTTTCCTGAAGCCAAAGCCCCCTCCTCCTCGTTCTTGCCTTCGCCCCTCTGCGATGTCGACCCTCAGTGACCGTTCACCTAGCAACTACAGGGGTCAGAGGTCACATCAGGCTCGTGTCAGATTCAGCTTCACACCGGCTCATTCACCATGTTTCATGGTTTATTCAAAGGGAATTATACATATTAAAGTTTTCTCTTTGTGATAGCGTCTGAGCTTTGGGGTTTAGTCGGACATGTTTCACGGCATCAATTAAGTTATAAATGAGGAATTAGGAATTTATATCCAATTATTATCTATAAAATAATTTATGTTTAGTATATACAGTATCTCACAAAAGTGAGTACACCCCTCACATTTTGTAAATATTTTAATATCTTTTCATGGGACAACACTGAAGATACAACACTTTGAAACAATGTAAAGTTGTCAGTGTCCAGCTTGTACAACAGTGTAAATTTGCTGTTCCCTCAAAAAAAACAGCCATTAATGTCTGAACCGCTGGCAACAGAAGTGAGTACACAGTGAAAACCCAAATTGTGCCCAAAGTGTCAATGTTTTGTGTGGCTACCATTTTTTTTCATTACGGCCTTAACTGTCTTGGACATGGAGTTCACTAGAGCTTCACAGGTTGCCCCTGGAAACCTCTTCCACTCCTCCATGATGACATCACAGAGCTGGTGGAGGTTAGACACCTGGCGCTCCTCCACCTTCCATTTGAGGATGTCCCACTGATGCTCAGTAGGGTTTAGGTCTGGAGACATGTTGGACAGTCCATCACCTTCACCCTCAGTGTCTTTAGCAACGTAGTGGTCGTCTTGGAGGTGTGTGTGGAGTCGTTATCATGGTGGACTACTGCCCTGGGCCCAGTTTATGAAGGGAGGGGGTCACTCACTTTTGTTGCCTGCGGTTCAGACATTAACGGCTGTGTGTCGAGTTATTTTGACAGAACAGCAAATTTACACTGTTATACAAGCTGGACACTGACTACTTTACACTGTATCTTATGGCGCGTTTCCACTCACTTTTCGTTGTTTGTAGCCCTAGTACCTGTCCAGGTCCCATTTTTCGTACCTCCTCGGCCCTGGTTCCAAGCGGCTGTGTATAACGTGACGTCATCCGACTGCCTTCCGCGGATTGGGCAGAGAGTCAGCGCGAGCACGACGTCGGACATGAGAATCAAACCCGGAAATTTCAAAAACATTGCGGCAACAGCGCCAGCTGATCTGTATCGAGACTGTTGTTATTCCTTCACCTGAGGAAACTGTTGCTGTGTGTAAATCCACACTGTGGTCTGTTAACGAGGTGCAGACGAGTGAGTTTGGAGCTGACGAGCGGATCGGAAAAAGAGAGACGGACAATGCGATCTCCACGATCACCCCCATGCCGCCCCCGCCCCCGCTGAAGAGTTACTAGAGAACTCAGCTGTAATGGAAACACAACCAAACCAAACCGAGCCGAGCCGTGCCGTGCTAGTGGAAACGCGCCAAAAGTGTCTTCTGTTGTCCCATGAAAAGATGTAATAAAATATTTACAAAAATGTGAGATACTGTATGTGAGAATTGAAGCCCCTTTTCTACTGGTTCAAAGAACCACAACGACAGAGCTTTTGGCTTTAATAAGCATTGTCAGCCAGGTCACAGGAGTCTGCAGGAGATGCGTGATTTTACCAGCTCCAGCCAGCAGTGCTGCAAACACAACATCCAGGTGAACTTGCCAACTCACAGACACAGACAGACCTGTCGGGCTACAAAGACACTGCAGCTACACTGCGCTCCAGACTGAGAGTGAGTGCGGCTTCAAAATGAGTTTTGCACACAGACCAAAGAACCTCACACTGAGACTTAATCACTTTTATAGGAGCAACACCGGAGGACGAGATGTGACTGCACAGCAACTAGCTGCTCACCCTCTCTCTTCTGTGCGTGCTCGGTAAATACTTGTGATGACGTCGCTCCTTGCACTTGCAGAGGAAAACAGGTGAATCGCTCTGTATCAGCAGGTTCTTCCTGTGTTTAACAAACTCTCTCTCGTTCCAGTGGAAGAAGCCAGCAAACAACATTTGGACATTCACAAGCTGCTGACGTAATATCTGCCAATCAAATCAGTGTTTCCCCTACCATTGTACAGGCCTGGCGGGCCGCCAGGCCAACGAGAGCCCCCGCCAGGTCAAAAAATATATATATATATAGCAAAAATAAGCGACACATCAATTCATTCAGAAATCAATAATAAATTCTGTTTAGGAGGCTGTGTGCAGCGCTGTTTTGCAACGTGAGTTACCTGCTTCGCTGCCTATATGATGCGAGTGTGTGCGAGCATATTATGGGATGTTGAAGTTTGTAGCAAGTAGACTACGGCGCCGTGAAAAAAAGGGGAAAAACACAGATGCGCGTCATGCGAGAGAGACGGGAGAGGAGGGAGAGAGAGTGAAAGGAGGGATTGACGCGGAGCAAAGGCTCTGTCAGGTGGGATGAACTGGGTCGCTGCAGCGCGTGCTCCAGGTGAGACAGGCTAGACGTCGCTCGCGGCATCTACAGTTCATTTCACGGAGCGTTTCAGTGACGGCGAGCGGCCACCGCCGCTGTTTCAGACTCGGGACATAACAGTCACCGGTTACCGTTAATGCCGACGAGCTATCCAGGTTATAACCCTGTTGTCAATAAAAACACGTGGAGACGGTGCTTCAACCAAACGACACAGCTGTTAGATGACTGGCTGTTTCCCTGTCACTGTTGTTTCAATGTCCCACATCCTTGAGTTTTACAGGGGCGTCTCAATAAACTGGAATAACATGGAGGTCTGGGCCCCAACCAAGTATTGAGAGCATATAGATGGACTTTTCAGAAGGCCAACATTTTCATCTTATTTTTTTTTAGATACTGGATTAATACTTACACTAAATTGTCCACTGTCCACTGCAGCATATGAATGTAAAATCTGATTGGAGCCAGCTATCTGTTAAAATGTTGTCCAGGTTTATGTTTTTGGCCATGAAAGGCCCTTCAGTTCAAAATTTCAACTGTGATCAGGCATTAAACAGGTGGCTCACCTGTTCAGGCATGGAGGGTGTAACTGATACAGGCCGTAACTGCTACTACATGCTATATATCAAATAATGTGAAATAGCATTAGATGGGGCAACGTTGGACCCTGATGTGGGCCTCCTTTTATATTCAATATTGGGGGTGCGTGCCCCACGCGTGTCGTCTTTTCAGGGTTTTTCTGTGGGTACCACCGGGCCTAAAAAATATTCTAGGGGAAACACTGCAAATAATCAACTCGTGGACTAATCATCGCAACAACATGTATGTGACTAACACATTGCCACATCACAGTTCATAATCTCACATGGCCAGTAAATTAGGCTTCATATTATATGTGTTGTCCCTCAGTGAAAACCCTGACTGACTGAATGTAGCCATGGTCCCTGTCTCCACGTTTCAGGCTGAAGCAAAACAAACAAAAGAGATACTCACAGCACCGTCGTACGTCAACGCTTCTTTTAGAGACTCCAAATCGTCAAACTCAACATAACAAAAACCTGAAAGACACAAAGACAGTGGAAGTCTGACTCAGTCTCATGTAGTGTATAAACAACAACAACAACAACAACAACAACTGTCTGCAGGGCAATGGCGCAGAACAGAAAATTCTCAAACCTTTGAACTTGTCTGTCTCTTTATCTCTGACCAATCGGACGCTGCGGATGTTGAGCTCTTTGAAGATGATGTCGATGTCTCCCTGCACCGTGTTGAAGGGCAGGTTTCCTACGTAGGCCGTGTATGGAGGCTCTGTTGGCAGCTCCTTCTGCTTCCTGGGGCCTCCGGGGCCACCGCCGCCACGCGGCCTGACAGGTGGGGGAGCACAGGCACCATTCATGAGTGGCACAAACACACATACACACACACACACACATACAGCACCATGGGATATGAGTTACAGCTGAGTGTCAGGCATGACACAGACAGGAGCTGATCTCAGATCAGTCACCTGCTCGTAACAGGACAGTCTGACTGACTGGAGACGAATACAGGCTAAAAAAAGAAACTCCTGTCATAGCTCACAGTGCTGCTCATTATCATCTTCTACCAGTATGACTTTACCTAAGGTGATAATTTAATCAGTCAGATAAATGATCAATAGTGTCCCTGCACAACAGAATGACATTTGTGAATAAAAGATATTTCTGAATGATATACTCCAACATCCTGATTGGTCGACTGATCTTCAATAAAACTGCACAATTAGTGGACGGGAATCAACGCCTCTTTAGTCAAGCCCCGCCTCCCTCGTTCACAGCATCAGCGCCCGACAGTTCAACAAAACAAAACATGTAGCCATGTGGGACTGTAGAGACCATGAGAGCATACATACACCATCTAGTGCAGGTCACTACAACAGAGCTACACTGGGAGCAGCCGGTATCTAACAGGCTCAACGCATCTGAGCTGATGAGATATTGTTGTCTTTCATTTATTAGGCCAGCCACTGCAGCTAAGCTCATCAAACAAAAGCCAAGCGGTGGATCACCTGATGATCACTACTGGCTTTTAATTCGAAACAACAGATACAGAAGGTGCAGAAATAAAAGGACATAAGTGAAAGATTTCACTAGTGGTGTTCAGTCTGACTGACGACTGACGATCCCAGTTGTCCTGTGAGTGCCTGTACCCAACAGCATGTTCTCTAACTTCTCTACTTTAATCAGCATGTCTAGCTGGCTTTACACCCAAAATACATGAGCTCAGAGTCAAGACAGGTTGATTGACCTACAAACAAGTAGCTGAGATTGTGCTATTTGTTAATTTTTCTTGAGGAAAAACACAAAGTTATGAAAAACCAAAAGCTTCATAAGAAGGTTATCATGATCAAATAAAATTATGTATTGTTTTAGTGAATGTTGCAGTGACATATTAGAAACTGGACAACACAACAAGAGTGTCATTATAAAATACTACAATTAGGGCTGTCGAATGATTATTCACTTGAATCACAATACTACCCTGTGATTAATCGTAATTAAAATATGAAATATACACTAATATAACTTGTATTGTCTTCTAGTCTTTCTAATATAGTATTTAAGGAGGCAAAAGCCTACCTACAGTTAATCCATTAGAATTAAAGGATGCAATTTTACAGATTGGTTAAAAATAACAACAACACCTCATAGCTGTTAGGTTTTTCCTCATCAGCACTATATTTTGATGCAATGCATTAAACAAATGCCTATGTATCTGACTGCAGAGTGCACACCTCAGCCTTCATAAACGAATCACATGACAGGCTTCGTTGTGGATGGAGAACTTTGTCCTCCTGGAGCTGCCGTACACCTGGCGGGCCATCGTCCACCATTTCATCGTCACAGTCACTGACACTGTCAAACCATGAGTTGGAATTTTCTCACTACCTGTAGTAATGTAGTAATACCTGTAGGGCAAACCCCGCCCTGTACTGATTCAAAACAAGACGTGCTACCGTTAACGCACAATAATATAATAATATAACATAATAATGTGGCTTAGCTGGGATCAACACCCAGTTGTGATAAAGACAAACTGCCAACACGTTGTCTCCTCAGTTCATGTCCATGTTATCAGAGTAATAAACCTCATCTTGATCATGAGAGCAGCATTGCTGCCCCCTGCTGGACCCTCAGAGGATCAAACCAGTGTCTGATTCACACAAAGCTCCACCACATATGAACTGACTGCTCTATCAAACAACGCAGTTTCCCAGGGTCTGACAAACAAAACAGAACCTGTCCACAAATAAACTGTGGCCACTTTTCACTGTTTTCTTGATAAATTACTGAAATTATTAGTCTTGATTATTATTATTGACTACTAATGTTTGTGGTGATTGATGGATCATGCATCTACTTGTTTCAGCTCCAGTGACTTATATCACCAAACACTCACCCTGCAGTTGGTATTAATGTAAACAGGCCATCTGCATAAAAGCAATGATCAATTATTAAGTCTGAAAACGACCAGTCAATGAATCATAACATCACTTGTTTTTGATGCAAATGTGACAACCACAGTCATCACACCAAAAGAAAATGAACTACGCAATGACAATTTAGAAAAATCTATTGCTAAGTAAGTAATAAAACAACTTTGACAGCAGTTGATTTCAGAGGATAGATGGGCAAAACAAGACATTAAAAATGTGTTAACGTGGAACTGAGAAACATTATGAGCTCTGAAAAAAGGCAGATGTTTACTGTAAACATTCAAAACAAAGTCAGATTGTGATTATTTGAGCAAATATCATACCATGAATCATGATTTTAGTTGGCATAGTCATTTTTTTTTCCATTTCCAGTGTGAGACAAAGGATAGTGATGTGGCTTTGGCTGTGAACAAAACAGCTGCTCTGACAGATGCTGCACTTGGCCATATTCCTTACAATAATGATCAGATTGATTGTGGAACCATGCTGTCATCTTTGTCACATATTGCATGTGTTCATCCAGTTCTTCATCCTCTCACCATCCTACCTAAGTCACATGTATGGTAGAAGTGTGTTACTCACTGGCAACAACAGAAAAGATTTAGAGCATGGTCTCTGAGCTGCACATGTGTTCACCTGACTCCTACATAGATCAACACTCAGCAATAATCCCAAACTCACACGATCATTCATTTCTGCAGCTGGAGAGACAAACTAATTCAATTAACTGTGTTTCAAGCAGCTGAAGTGCTTCACTGATAAACTAACTGACAAAATCTGTATTTCAACACATTTTTCAGAGATAAATCAGCATTTGTGCCTCATCAACTGTGACTCTTTTCTGTTGTCAGACAACTATTCCATCTTTTCTTTGTTTTCTATCTCAGTAACTGCTCTGGACTGCTGGTCAGACAAAAGAGGAGATTTGTCCCCCTGAACTGTGGGAAACTGTGATGAGCAGAGTTGAGTGATGTTTTCACGCATCAAATCATCCACCGATCAAACAATTAAAAAAATAAACAGAGAGAAAATCCGCTCTTAGGATCAGATTGGATGGAGCCTGAAGGAAAACAACGTATAGTCGCAGCAGCTGCAGACATCCAGCCCAAACCGAGGAATCTTCTTTTCACTGCTTGTTTCATTCATCAGCGTCATTATTTAACACACACGCATATACACACAGCAAATAAAACCCCAGAAAACACAAGATAACCCGCTGTTAACTGCATGGACCAAACATATGAATCACAGATGGTCTTGATTGATACTCATCCTCATGTCTGGTTACTACTTGGATAAATCTGCAGTTGCGGAACACATGATGCAGCCATGCGGGCAGTCTGCAGCTGCAGCTCGGCCACCACCTCCACATGCTGCGGCCTCCTGCCCCGCTCCATCCCGTCTCTCACTGGGGCCGATTCATTATTTCAAACACTTGGCAAATCAACAGTATCTTACTACCGAGCTCCGGGCCGATCCCTGCCACATGAGTCCGTGTAATTCACTGTCTGTGCGCAGCTAGCCCGCTGCTAACGGTTAGCCTGTTAGCTCCGGACCGCGGCGTTGCCTGGCTGCTCTACGCGACCTTCCCTCGCTCCTGCCAGGCCCAGGCACCAAGCGCCAGGCGGGTCGAGCTCCGGGGCCTAGTCGCCCTGCATCGAGGCTAAGGGAGGAAAGCGATGGGAAACACGGCGACGGTCCGGTTTGTGTTTGCGTTAAAGGCACAAGACAGAGCGGCCGAGCGGAGCGGAGACTCACCCTCTGCCGCCGCCGAAGCTGCCGTAGGCCCGGTCCCGCTCATCGTAGCAGTCGTAGTCCGCCATTACTGCTGCTGTGTGTCGGAGGAGGAGGTCCTACACGTCACACACGCTGTGGGTTTAGGTGCCCCGTAAAGTGCCTGACCGGGAACACTGAGCGCACGAGGTTAGTTCACTTCATTTGATATGTTTGTTTTATCGCCACAGATGTAGACCTATCGATGAAACACAGTATAAACAGATTTGACTATCTATTTTTCAAGGAACACGTGGGAATGGATGACACCGTCCATGACATGCACATGCTCCACCGGGCCGATTAGCTTACTTGGATGAGGAGGTCGCATGACGATTAGGCAAAGTTCTTTGATTTTTCAAGTGCAATTATCATTGTCCAACCACTGTTTGTTTGTTTTTTAAATTAGCACCATGATGAAAAGTATATAGAAATGCTGCATTCGTCTGCCATATGTGCCAGGATGTGACAGTCTAATTGCTTCAGTGTGATGCAGTTGGTTTTGCAGCTTCCAAGGGATGTGGCCCCTGCTGGTAAGTATGTCCACAAGTATGTTTCCAGGTCAAGTAGCCTAAAGGGAAAACCTGAAAAATTAATTGAGGAACATGAAAACATTGAACCCAACCATGAGTCCAACCAACACTGAACCGTGTGGTTTCAATTTCAAGCTTCATGTCTGGAAAGATCTGTGAAGGATTCTCCAACAAGAACAGTTGATCTGATGAGGATAAATTAACAAACTCAGTCACTGGACCTCTATAAGATATTTATTTACACAATATATTTAGCTTTCGCCCTCCTCCACAAATTATCAGCAACATGCATTTATGAACAATATATTTGTTTAAAATGCCGCTGTATGTACAAATATAAATTCATCGAAATATAAAAAACTGGGCAGGGATATTTGTTTTGTTTTTTTACAATGTTTCTTGAAACAGTCTTCTTAACATAATATAAACTCATAACAGTTTCATGGTGCATTAAAACTCTTATTGCAATGACATATTTACTGTAGCAGGCATCACAAACACATGCCATAGATATTTGTATGTGACAGATTTTGATAATTGAATTGATCATTTTGCAGGTGATGCTCATGAGAGAAAGCTCCCGCACACTGTCATCACTTGCAAGGATTTATTGAACAAGAGGCTCAGCACTCTTGTAGATCATGTTCAAGTCCAGCAGATGTTTGGTAGCACCTCTACAACATATTAATCTTGTATTGTTAGATCTAGCAATTGTCTTGTAGATTCACATCTTGCTTGCAGTTTATGGAAGTTCTTAGGGTGTACAGAGGTCTCACAGTGGTTTAGTCATTCTGTCAGTGAGGTTGATCAGCCATTTTAGATTTAGATACTGAGGTAGTGGGTTGACATCCAGGAATCCACTTAGGCGTCAACTCATCAGCTGTCTTTTGTGTGCGTTTCCTCTGCGATCTCCTCCAGGTTGGGTGGGGGGGACTCGCGCTGTGGTGGTGGTGAAGGTTTAGATCCACGCTGTCGCAGGTTGCTGGTGTCCGCACCACCAGGAATAATGGTTTTCCCTAGTGCCTGAAAGCAAAGAAGACAAGACTGGAAAACAGCCTCTAACTGAAAGTATAACAGTGTCCCCACCGAGGGTTCAGATCCTGAAAAAGCTGCATTTTAGGACAGACTGATTTGAGTCCTTATTTTCCTGGGCAACAAAGGCTCCAACAAGTCGTTCCCTCATGGGCCAAGCTATCTGAAGAGACTGATTGTGTGCTAGAAATTAAATGTTATAATAGAAAGTTTTTTGACATGGGGTTGTGTGTCGTACTCATGAATAGTCTGTAAATTACCTGCAGTAGATTTTGATCAGGTTTTACACACTCACTAAAAAATGACCCACCTACAATCCAATATTTATCCATTAGCTTCATCTAGACTATTTTCAGCTTTATAGCCACATTGCAACGACAAAGGGCTTCCTTCATAGACCACATCCTCTGAGAGTTGTAACCCATGAATTGCGACAGAGCTTATGTGTCCTAAGATACACTGTGATGAACTTGATCACTTGTACAGATACACCTCCAACTAGAGATAATGTTGTACCAAATAATCACTATATGTATTGGTCTGTTTCACCATACCTGGTTCTCAGCCAGTGCCTCTTTAGCCATATAGTGCTCCCTCCTCATCTTCATCTCCACCTCCTCAGGAATGTCAGGAACCATCATGTCAATCAGGCGGCCGATAAAGAAGACGACATGCTGAGGGAGAAAGAAAGGAAAACCTTCACCAGTCACACCTGAGACTCACCAGGATCCAGACCTGAAGCTTTCTTCATGATCAATGAACCTCAGGCGATTTCTCAGTCAGAACCAAAAACAAATCTTTTACTAATTAACCTGATGTGTTAAAGAAACTGACCTCAAAGACTATGACAAAACCGAGTCGTACAGCCAGCAAGTGAAAGTACTCCGGTGTTTTTTCACCATTTTCATCCCTGAAACCTCGATACCTGCACAGAGGGAAAACAATGTCATCAAACAAATCACAAGAGCCCAAAACATTGCAAATTAAGAGAACACATTCAAAGACACAAATGTGCAGCAAATTCAGACAACATCTTTATCAACTTGACATGCGCTGCAACAATTAACAACACATGCAGATACTGGACACAAACATGTTTTCAGTAGACAACAGGGGGCGCCATAAAGGTATATTCCCAATCCCCTCCCTCTTCTTGTCTTTTCCTGTCTCTCTATAGCTGAAATTAACTTGAATGAACTTGCTGAATAAAAAAGTGATGAACCAGCTGGGACAATGAAACAATTTTAGACTTGTCACAGGTGGGCAGTGAACAAGTCCCAGTAAGATTTCGGCCCGTTTAATGACTTTTGGAAACACCACTGTTGTGTTGTGAGAACCTGCAGCAGATGTGTTGTGAGAGAGTCACATGTCCGACAGAGAGTTCAGTCATTGGACAGGCTGTGGATCTCATTCAGCTTCTTTAGCAACAGGCTGCTATTGTGTGGTAATGTTGCCCGTTTACCTGCAGGGTGTGTGGTCTTGGTTGTAGTCGTGTGGTGATACTGCCAGAGTGAAGTTGATGAAGCCGCTGAGCGAGCTGTCTTTGGTGTAGCGATAGTAGAGGCGGGGCAGGAAGGACGAGGTGAAGGCAATGAGGAAAGCCTGAGAAGAAGAAGAAGACCGTGTTACAAAGCTCTTTGAGGAGGGGGGAAAAACTGTCCTCATATAGACAGACATGTGGGTTTGGTCTTACGTTGCTGAGGACAGCGGCATGTGTGATGAACTGCAGGATGGGGAGCCAGATGCCGATGTCTTGAGCTCGCTCCACCACCGGTCGGCGATACTCGGTCACGAACTTCTGAGCATCCAGTCGAACCTCAATCCAGTTGTTAATGAGAGCAAAGAGAGGAGCGAGAGGACACGCTGCCACGAAGATGGTGATGAAACCAAACTGAATCACTGAGAGGAGAAAGAGGAGAAGTCACAGTGAAGAGTCATGGATCACAATTACGAGAAAGATCCAGGAGCATCGGCTGGACCAGACTCACCCATCTCCAGGTACTCGCTGAAGAGTCCCTCACAGAGGAGTAGCTGGTAGTCTGCCTCCCAGGGAGCGAGTTCCTCCTCCTCCAGCTGCTGCCCCTCCTTCTGGGTTTGCTCTCCTTCCTCCTCCTCCTCCTGCTCCTGTTGCTGCCCCTCCTTCTGAGTCTGCTCTCCTTCCTCCTTCTTGACCTCCCTCAGTTCGTTACTCAGCCTCCTCTTTTGCCACCATGTCTTCAACTTCCTGCCAAATAATGAGCCTTCATTTTATGAGAAACATGATATGCTCTGACATCTTCTGTTAAAAGTGTTCAGAAATGGCCATTTGTCCTGTTTGTTGCGCCTCCTTCTACGAGTTTCCACAAGTTTCCACACGAGTTTACCCGAGTAAGGAGAACAAATTTGATTGGTCGTGAGAGCGGGCGGGATATTCAAAGTTTAGGGTGAGAGCGAGCTCCGTGCGTGTGTCTCAGACGTTTGATTGACGGATGACGTATCCAATAGCATTGGCTGATGAATCGTGTGCAACGTGACGCATAATTTGTGTGCCTGCATTATCCAATGCGAAAAAAAAAACTACCACACTTTCATCCCGGATTTACTCGAAAATAGAATTTTGCACAAAGTTTGGGCTACGTCTTCTGATAGATGAGTCATTACACTAATGTTAAGACCCACAGTGGGCTCAAATTCAATTTTCTTTTCTGAACACCTTTAAATATGTCACATGACTGTGTGCGTTTGTGTGTGTGTTTACGGGAGGATGAACTCCTGGGCGTTATTGATCAGCTGTTTTCCCACCATGATGACCAGCAGCTCCTGAGCCAGTTCAATCAAACATCCACCTGCTCCACACTGACAAATACACACAGAAATAAACTTCTGTTGCTGCTCAAACAAATACAAAGGCAAAAATTACCAACGACACATGGCCTTGCCCTAAACATCAGTAAAACAGGAAATCACTGCACCAGGCAGATCAACATTATCATTATTTTTAGAGCTAACTGTTTTAGAGCTAGAGGTACTGGATTTTTCTACCATATACCAGATTTGCGTAGTTTGGGATTTAAGCTCTCTGGTGACTTTTGTTGACCTTTATTTACCTTGTGAACTGCTTACACTGAACTCTGGCCTGCTGATCACTGAGCTGAATTCTCCCCATTATCATTGTCATATTTTTTCATCTCAGTTTACAGCCATTTATTTGCTATCACACGTAACTGATGAGAGGAGCCTAATTGTAAAGTCAATATGAAGTGGCAGTAATGCATTAGTAAGATTATTGAGTAGAAAGCATTAACTTGATCTTGCCAAATAGTGAGCCTGCATCTGTAACTTAATTGTCCTTTCATATTCATAAACGACTAAATTAATAACATTATCGTAAACCATTTATAAATCCATTATAAAGTTCTTGAGACTCACGTCTTCGTTTCGAACTCCAAACAGAGTATTGTAGTGTCCAGGATAACCGACAAACCTGAACAGAGACAACAAGCAAACAAACACAGACAAAAAACATTATCTAAAATGAAAATGAAAACTGAGAATCAGTCAGATCAACCACATACATAAAGAAGAAACAAAAAAAGAGACAGGATTAGAAAATAAAAGGAAGGTTAGAAATAAGAGACAGGTTGGTGTTGGTTGGGTCAATAAATGCTGAAGCTGAGAGGCCTGCTCTGATTGGCTGGAGTGGTTCTCACCTGCCTTTGAAGAACGCAATGTAAACTGGAGACGAGTAGAAGTTGACAAACTGGAAGATGAAAACTTTGAGGATGAACATGTCTTCATATTTACTTTGAGTGCGATGCATCTCTGACAGAGACAAAGAGAAATGTCTGTACATCACCTACAACATATATACAATAAATCCACACAGTGCATTTAGACACTGATTTGTTTCACCTGTTGAATCCTTTAAGACAAATACTGTTCTCATCTCTCTCAGCAGTTCATTTCCCCACACATTTTTTTTAGCATGTTCACTCTGTGCAGATGTGTTTCAAGCAATGACTTTTATATTTTTCTCTGATTTTGTTTTTTGTTGTTGTTGTTTTTACAACTGCTTTTACAGAAAAAAAATATATTAAAGTTTTCTTAAAGGTATTTGCGCAGGTGATTTGTCAATGGGCTGTTTGTTGATAGTTTCATTTGATAAATATGAATTTCAAGACAGAAACTCGCTGAACCCTACCTAGACTACCTAAACACAGAAATACTGCACTGCAGTTTTCAACAGTTTTTTGTGAAAGAAAACAAAATTAAAAACCTCTATGTAGAAAATGTGTAATTAAATAATCTTGTATTATCCTATAAAGTCGTGTTCAAGGTTACATAAACTGACATAAACTAATAAGTGACTAAACAAACTAATTGTGTCTAAATTGACTAAAATTGAAAATCATATAATTAAACATTCTAAAACATGTAAGGCTAAAACTGAGGATGAATAAAAATGTGATTCACCCCAGCGAGTGAGGATGTGGGCCAGCGCAGTGTAAACCCTGGACAACATAAGGATCACCAACAGGTTCAACACTGATCCTGATAGACTAGCTATCCTTTGGGCCTGAAAACACACACACAGGAAAAGGAGAAAATTATTATTATTTTTTAAATAATTGATAACAATTTTGTATCTATAATTGATGTCATGACATGTACTCACAGAGAGGCTGAGGAAGTAGTCATTAGAGTTGTAGATGATGATGGTGAGGATGGCTCGATACAGGATGATGGCGATGAGGAACATCAACACCACAGTAATCTGCACATAGGAAACAGGAAGATTAACTTTACCCTGATGATTTACACAGCATTAATGGTTTATTTTTTATTGTGGGGATGTGTATTGTGTATAATTTTGTGCCCTAAGAGGAGTGCAATGCATGCAAGGGGGCAGAAGTATCTCTTATAGTGGGGGGCATCTCAGAGAGCAAGAAGCACCGTGCTGACTAATTGTGTTCATATGAGTCACTTTCCAACTCACTTTCTCCGTTTTGATATCGATAGATGTTATTGATTGTAGATATTAGTTTAGATATAAGTCTTAAATAGTTATATTCCGAAAATAGATGTTTGGATGTTCTGTCAGTCACTCTGTGCTCTGAGCCGAGGAGAAAACATTTATCGTATCCTTTTTTATCCAATGAGGAGAGAGAACGGCATTGTGTGTGCAGCCAAGGAACGCCGTGAATGTGGCGACTTGTTATGGTGCTTCTTCTATCTTACTGCCATGGATCTGCCTGTTATAGTGACTTTCACCGGTTGGAGAAACACGAGTGGGTGTCCATTACTTGAAGCTGTAATTTACATTTCAAAAGCCTGCTTAGTAATATCTTCTGCTTTAATTTAGATATAGTTTAGATTAAAATAGATGTGTCATGTTTAGGGATGTATACCGTGGACCGGTACTCTTCGGACCGGACCGTTAATGATATCCAGAGTACCCTGGACTAACGGTGATACTTTTTGAACGTCCCCTAACTGTCACGTAATAATGACACGGCTGCTTGTCACCTCCCAATTTCCTTCAGCGCCACAGAACCGCTACACTGCGGTCACCGCATGATCCCTTAATCAGCACCTGGACCGGGCGAGCTAAGTCTCAGCGCAACAGCGCTGATCCGACACCGGCCTGATGGCGCGTGTGGAGACGAGGCTGCATGTGTTTGAAGCCAGACCTAGCAAGTAGCTACTTTGATTCGTGTCGGTGGCGGAGGGTTGAGTGTACAGTAGCAGTAGCTGCAGCAGGTCAGTGTAGAGGAGACAGAGGAGGCTACAGCAGCTTCATGTCTGCTGCTGTGAGGAGCAGAGTGTCAGAGCCACCTGATGTCACTCCGGTCGGTGAGAACGTGCAGGATAAAACTGTGGAAACGCGGAGCTGCTTGTGTCTTTTATTTTGCGGTAACACAACTCATAAGTTGACTGGTCTACGGCGTGAAGAACATGGATGGCTGCTGTAGATGCAGCACACAGGGCGCAGCGTCAGAGCAGTGAAGTGAAAACAACCTGCAGATCACGTGAGCTGTGAGTCAGAGCAATAAAACTTAAAGAGTAAAAAACGCTAAATATTCATCAAGATCCAGAGATCCTATTTTATCATGATGACAGATAAACTGCAGCTTCTGCAGGTTAACTGTTGACTTAAAGGAGGTCTTCTTCTCTGCTGTCAATTTTTTTATTGCTGGTGTTACCCCTAATTAAAAATACAAACAAAAAAAGAAAACGGTTGAATCTTTTAACATCATTATTTTATTTTTTTACACTAAACTAAATGTTGTAGATTTGAAAATTCAATAAAAACATTTGAATATATATAAACTACATGTTGAAGTATCGTGAGTATCTAGGTATCTGGAGTATCGTTATGGGTATCGGTATCGATAAAATCCTAACGATATACATCCCTAGTCATGTTCATATCACATACTGCATGGATCTGCCCTATTGTATGTCCATTACACTGTAGTCATTACTGTACATATCTCACCTGGAGTGTGTACATATTGATATCCATGCCCAGATGTATGCTCCAGTTAGGAAGTAGCCATTTAACATGCTAATTTTAAAATTAGTTAACTGTAACCCCCGCAGACCTGCAGCCAGAGAGTCAGAGTCAGGAGTCAGGCGAGGCGACCCACCATGATGATGATGACCATGCAGCCTGTCACCGTTCTGTTGAGTCGTGTCTTCTCAGGAAAGTAAGGTTCCTCTGCTCCAGTCACTGGGTTCCTCACAGTCATCGGTGCCATGGCTGTGAACTCTGGACGAGGCCGCTCCTGTGGAGGATGGTGAGAGAGAAATTACAGACTACATGGAAAGTAAGATTAACCCTCATATACTGTGCTTCATACTTTACACACACTGGTTCACAGTTCAGTCCTTTGATTATTTCATGTTGTGAGACAAGTGTGAGAAGGGAGTGAGACAGGAACCTCAATGTCCTGGAATTCAGAGCAGTCCCAGCGGTGAGACAGAGCTGAACAGGTTCTCTTCCAGTACTCCAGGAAGGTGACGGCCCACAGGGACATGAAGACACTGAGGAACACTGTTCCTCCATTATCAAATAGGACACCCATCTGAAGAGAGACAGGCATGGACAGCTGGTCAGAGACACAGGTAGGTGCACAGAGAGGCAGACAGGCAGTTGAAGACAGGTACCACCTTGTATGTGATGCAGATGCTGGAATAGTTCCAGTGGGAGCAGATGTTACAGATTGGACACATTCTGAAGTCGTTTCCACTGCCACACACCTCCTTCCTACATCAAAGGTGATAATCACTGTGAGGTTATGATCAGACATGTTAGCATGTTGGACACTGTTTATACTTACGCTGGAACATCAGTGACCATGAGCCAAAACCCAAACAGGAAGATCAGCGTCCCCACAAAAGATGCTGGCAACAGCCAGCCGTTGTAGAAACCTGCAGTCAGACACAGATACTATGCAGACCCATAGTCCAGTGCAATTATCACAGAAACAAGCAGCCAGAGAGCTACCATAGAAACTCCTGGTAATGTTACCATGAAAACCTACAACCAGACATTTACCATAAATACAGTAAAATACTGTTATAAAACAAGCCAGCAGTCAGACAGTTACCACAAAAACGCATATGATTTTAATGAATGTGAGAAACAGTCGGTGTTGGAAGAGCTGACAAATGTCAGTATTTCATTAGTAGTATTGTTGCTATAGTTACCGAGCCAGGCAAAATAAAGGGCAATCTTCTCTCCAAAGTACTCCCTGATGTGATCCAGAGGCTGGTAGTGTTTCCAGCGGGACCACTGGGCCCAGTAGCCGTACAGTATCTGTCGCAGGCTCAGAGACTCAGGAGGCACCGGGCTGGTCGGCAGCTGAAACCCACCCTGTAAACACACAACATAAATGAGCCTGACTGTCGGTTTTGATACCTTTGTGGTTTTATGAAAATATGTTAATTAAGAGTGAAGAGGCGGTTATAGATAGTTTATCATAATCTTCATCTCCATGGAAACAGGACAGAGAGTGTCTCACTGGTGTCAAAGTGCTCTCGGACACAGATCTGAGCTCTGGAGGAACTCACCTCATGCAGAGGGTAGGCAGCAGTGAAGACCTGCTCGTTCAGCAGGCGGTCGATCCCCACCTGGCCTTTCTTCGCTGAGCCATACGGAGTCCTGGCCAGAATCTCATACAGCTGGAAAGACAGGACACAATGGCTTTAGATCAGGGCCTCATGTCTCCTCTGGCCCACTAAACCGTGACCTGATGCTAATACTTTGACTCAATGTGTCTTTCCTTGGTTAAATATTTCCCTGAGGTTTCCAAGGAGCTAAGACACTTATTTCAGACAGGAAACTAAACTGGTTATCAGTATTAAACTTGAATCAGAGAGGAATTGTGAGACTGGTTTACAGTTTGAGTAATAGTACTTACAATTTGTAATAGTAATTATAGTATTATTAATAATTATTATTTCAAACATAAGCTTTATAACAGATAATAACAACAGATAATGTTAGTTGTGCACACAAATGTTTGTTAATTGTTGAGAAAAAAGAAGAAATGTTAATCTTACAGTGTAATGGCAAGTTTCAAATTTCAAAGGGATTAAAGTGGGTCTAGTTTGAAATCAAGACTTTTCTGCAATGTAATTTAAATCACTAAATTGTAACATTTTGATTTAGTCTAATTGGTCACGTATTGTCCAGCTGTTCCTGTCAATGAGATCATTGTTGTGATATGTATGATAACGCATACAGATGACATTTTGTTGCCATAATGTGGGACGGCTAAGCTCCATCTGATGTAGGACTTCCTCAAAGTAAAAATGTGATCAAAATCAAACCTGTCTCAAAAGTTCAATCATTGATTATAGGGTGGAGAAGTGTTCAAATAGGGGGCACTAGGTGTGAACCAGTTTGACTTGGCCTGATTTGACAGGTGATGTGAGCTGCAGGTGAGTGTTGACTGTAGCTCACTTGTTAACCTGTGTCACAGCAGCAGCTTCTCTGTATGTACTAAGTCTAACAGTTGATATAGCTACAGCATTTGTATTTTTAATGTTCTGTAAAAACCTCTTGACATGGTTTACTCACTCAATCATAGGCCTATATTGTTTTAAATATACTGTTCATTGTTCAGCAGCTCATTATGAGCCACAATTTGGTCTTGTTGCTCAGTGACATCTAGTGGCTGAAGTAGTTATGACAGGAGCAGAGGGAGATGCGAGTGTGAGGTGAAGTTGTGGTGGGTTGATGAATCCACGCATGGCACCAGCAGTTAGGTATCTTGTTTACACTAGAGTGTTAAACTGTGAGTAAACTATGTCATTATTATACTGAACTAATCATGACGACTAGTCTGTCAAATGTTGAGGGAGTAGGCTACTTATTTCACTGTTTTCTATCAGACCGTTGAATGTACTCATTGTGTAGTGATAAACTTGATATTAAGGGTGGATATTTCTTAATTATAAAACAGCATAAAACAGTCCTGCTAATGCTTTACTGTGTTGATGACATGTTTATTCATTAAGAAAATGTCTAATATGGTTTAAATATTCTCCGCATTTCCAATTATTATAGAAATTTTCCGTTGTCCAACTCTGGGAAGACGTGGTTCACAAATTGAGGCAGCATGCTTCAGCTCCAAAAATACTTATGTGCGGCATGCATGTGGAGAGGAGTGAACTGAGCAATAAATAATATGAAGTTGTTGACATGATTTGAGTCCTGTGCCACATTATTATGGACATTTCAGAATGAGGAGAAAATTATATTCAACAACTGGGAGAGGCAGCATCTCTGTTATAAAGGTATAAGTACGCTTTTTATTACATTTTTAATTAACCGGGATGAAAACCAAGCAAAGACATGCAAACTGTGAGTGACATCTTGACAGCATGTGTTTTATAAGTCGGCATTTTCTCCTTTGATTTGATAGGACACATCCTGGTGATGTCAGAATAGTACTGGGTGTAGATTTCATGCGTTAACTTCCTAACACAATAAAGTCCCATGGGTCTGACCTGCAAAAAAAATGACACATTCGACTAATCCACCCTCTTTCAGTCCTTGTAATTAGGAAACTTTCACACATTCACACATTTTCCCCAGAAAAGCTGTTTCAGGGTTTGTGGAGCATTCGTGCTATTAGATTCTGTGTGTTTGCAGACAGTGTGTGTTTGAGGATGTGTGTCTGTTTGCAGATAGTGTTTAAGGAAGAGGCGTCGCCGCCAGCAGCGTCCGCCTGTTGACTGAAACATCCTGGAATTCAATTTAGCGGGTTTCTATCTCTGAGCCAATCAGAGGAGTGTGTGTGAAGACCCCAAACCCTGCTCACTGCAGGGCCCTGTCTCAGACAGCAGGCAGGTTTTCTCCAACCAATCCTGAGTCTCTCCCTCTTTATCTGAAGCCTGCAGACTGAAAGCAGTGGAAGATATGGAATCCTCTTTTTGTGGAAAAACCATGTGATATTGAAGCAGGTTTATTCCACAGAAAATCTCAGTCAGGAGACGGTAATTACACCTCCATTGGAATTTAATAATTTCCCGATGAGTATTTGTTTAAATGTTTCTTCTGCACCGCCCTCAGCCCTCACATTACTCACATTACTCACATGACATACTGTGGACATGTGCAAGTTCAGAGCATATCATGTTAATGCAGCCACTGGGGCAGGTTAAACAACATCATGACCGCATGTGATGAAATTCTACCACACCCACTACGTTTTTATGTTTCATCTTTAGTTGCTGCCAAGTTCATTTGTGCCTGTTGAGTTTCCTGGACAAATACAGGCATAGAATAAATATTGATTAAGTGGAACACTCAAGTTTCGGTCAACGAGAGGAATTTTGCAATACATGCTCAGTGTGTGGGCATTCATAACTCCACTGGTGAGAAGTAGGAGGGACCAGGCTTTTTTTTGGCTTGTTGCCATGGTCAATCATGTTATCCTTGTTCCATTGATGAGGACTTTTCATCTTCTCATGCGCAAGCTTAACTCAGGGTCAAATTAACTCAGAGTTTGACAGCTCAGGGTCAGTCAGCCTAATGTTCAGGTTTATTAAGCCTGCTTTCTGAAGGGGGGCCCAGATGAGCGCAGCGAGGCACTCATAGAAGTCTAGTCTTCACTTCTCCGCCAGATATTCCAGATGCCAGATATCCGTATTTCCCTGTTGTTTTAAGGGCTTATCATATTGTAAAGTCATATCTGCTAATATTAGCTGATGCTGACAGTTCAGTCTAAGAACGTCACGGCTTCTTTGTGACGTGTCATGTTTGTAAAAGGTCGTCAGTTGTCATGGTTTCACTGGTTTTATAACAAACTGAAGATTTATTAACTCTTCCCAATCCCATCATATACCATTACATATTTCTAAGGTTGTGATCTGTGAGCAGTGTGAGGTCTGAGAAGAGCTGAGAGAATCAACAGAATGAACGGAGCTGCTGCCTGAGTCAGGACTAGACTCTCTGATCAGTGACAACTATCAACTGACTGCAAATGGAATCTGACTGTGTGAAACGCTGAGTCATGATAACAGCAACATGCCAAGGAGCAGCGTGCCTGGTTTTCAAATGTGACACGGTGCTGTGGTTGGTTTGATTGTGATTGTGGTGGATTTTCCTGCTGTTAAAATAGCAATACGACAAACCTGCACCTGCTCCACATGTAAAACAACAACACAAACTCACACACTCAGAGTCACATGGGTTCAATAAGTTATCACTTCAGGTTCTTAACACAGATGTCCTGATGTTGACACATTTAGCCTAAAGAAGAACTATGCATAGACAAATACTGCTGCGTGGACCCTCCCGTAACTCAGAGAAGGAACGGAGGACTCTGAAAACTCTCACAGCTCTTAGTCGACATAAGGGTGAGTAGATAATGAGTGAAATTTGAATTTTGGGTGAACTATCCCTTTAATTAAACAAGTTCGGAATGGTAGTTGAATGATACAGGGGCTCTCTGCCTCCCATCTAATGTCTCTCGCTGAAAATCAGCCTTGCAAGATCAGCGCCACTAACCCGATGTCCCAGATCTTGTCTCACAAGAAAACATGGACTGCTTCGTGGCACTACGACACAAACAAGCATTGTAATCCGTAAGCTCTTGTTTATGCTACCCTCCTTCTCGCCGGCTTCGTTGAAAACAAATACACATGGGAGCAGCACAGGGGCACATGATGTCTGTCCGACTACCTATTTGTCCGACTTCCCATTTGTCCAACTATACATTTCTTTATTTTTGCGACCATTAGTCCGACCTTCCATTTCTCCGACTTAAGTAACCCCAACCTCAAACCCCAAACCTTTTCTTATCACTTTCCTCACGTATAAGTAACAAGCGCTACCATGCCTGTGTTCACTCACATGTCACATGTCTGAGGTTTCTGAACTTACCACCTGGTGTCTCTGTGTTGTCTTGAAAAATGTCTCTTGATTGTCACTGCCCAGAAACCTGCAGACAGAAGACAGGTGGGTTTACTGTTGTCACACTGGCCACTTGCACGTCTTTCACTATTTTTGTTTTTAAACTACATTTTGGAGGAGATGAAGAAAAAGTTTTGATAAAAGATGAAATAATGGACGGAGCGATCTTCTTGTGATGTTGCTCACCTCTGCAGCTTGTTGGTCTTAAACTCACAGGTGTAGTAGTCAGGTGGTGGGTTGGGGACATTGAGGGACATGGGGTTGGGGAGGGACAACTTGGACAGTATCTGTTCAGACCAGATGATGGCTGGAGCAGTGACCACCTACAGGAGAACGGAGGACACAACAGACACAGGTGAGGACTGAGGTCTGGGCTTGGACGGGGTTTGGTAGATCCAGGTGGAGGATGAGGTGTGATACCTGCAGAGGGACTCTCAGACTGATCTCCTCGGCGTAGTAACACAGGACGCTCCACGGAGCACTGAGGAGGGCAAAACAAATCCTCACCTTCGTCTGGAGGACCTCCCTCTGTGGACAGAGACAGAAGGGGCAATTAAATCACCTCTGTCCAACACAATGTTTCCAGAATCAGATGGCGAATATCATGGAACAAGGAGCTTCCTGTGAAGTTCTACTGTGACACTGGTCTACGGGACTTCATCTTTTGGTTCATCACCATCATCATCATCATCATCATCATCATCATCATCATCATCATCAGCAGCAGCAGCAGCAGCAGGACATTGAAAAGATGAAAACTTCATTTATTCCTTCTTATCCTAAATGTGGCCCTTGCACTCTATCTCACGCACACAAACACGCATGTGCGCACACACACTTCATTGTGGTTCTACAGGTTGAACAGGTGCATTTGGGGCTTTTTACTTGGTTTTACTGCTCTTATTTACAGCACCTCCGAGCGCAGTTCAGGAGCTCTGTTTCACTTCATCTCTCTGCTGTGACGCCCATGTGTGTGCGACTGTGCGTGTGTCATCAGTCATCAATAAGTGTTGATGACCCAGAGGTACAGTGATTTACCATGGGAAGGGTTCATTCAGCTGCACTTTTGGATATTTGTTTGTCAGCTTGAACTCTCACTCAAACTTCCAAAGTGTCTGTGCAAATGTTAACTTAAGGAAATTCCCCGGTCATGTGGAGGAATATTGATCAGTTGACGGCCTCGCTCGTCAAACACCCTCCTGTTTGTCTTGACGTCTAAGTCTTACCTTACAGGTGTGCATGTTTTGCTCACCTGTTCGTACAGCAGTCCGGCGTGTTTCAGTCTGTTCAGAAAATCGTCCCTCCATTTCACGTGGGTGGGGTTTACACCTCCATTCTCCCCCTTCTGTGGACCCCGAGGCTCCTCCCAAACCAGCACGAAATCTGCCCAATAGGAACATGGTCATCAGTGCTGAGACTAGCCCTTGTGCTATTGGCTGCACTGTGATGATGTCACAATTATGCTAAGTGAGCACTTAAAGGATCGTGGGGCAGGATTAATGAGAACGGCTAGTGACGCGACGGCCGCTGTGGGTAACTACAGCAACCAGCGAAGCCACCGGCACGGGAGCGCGCACAGACTTCTCACTGTTTATGTTCTTTCCTATCTGCTCTCAAGGAGGGAGGGGGGTATTTTACTGTAAGTTCTCTCGATAGATGCACTCTTCATGTCAGCGCGTCCCCGACTGCTTGAATTGCAGTGCATTATGCAGCACAGACCCCGTTCAAGGCAATGGAGAGATACTCGGGTGGGCTCGTTCTTTTTAGTTTTGAACACTTCCTCACCCATTATTATTTAAAAAACATTAAACGCATGTGTATTTTCTCACAAATCTTGCCCTATGATCCTTTAATAAGAAACACCTGTGTGGTGGACAGAGCGGAGGCCAGACTCTGCAGCTGTCACACCTGCTCAGGTGTGTTGAAGGTCAGAGGTCACTTGCTGATGGCGCCTCACTCAGTCTGCTCCTACTCACTGTTTGCTCTTTCCTGTCCTGTCTGTTAATGTTGACTCAGCAGCACTGTGTTTGTTCTACTCACCAATTCGAGTCGACCCATCTCTGAACACGTTCCTGTCCCGGGGCTCAACAAGTGCATTCTGGGAAACAAAAAACCCCCAACAAAAACAGGCTGATTTAGTACTGGTAAAATATTTCACCTGTTAGATGGATTCTGGGTCATGGAGACTGAGGAAGCTGTTCACCTGGATGACAAACAACACCTGAAGACTGAATGTGACACAGTCTCTCTGAGGTGAACTGTTATGACTCTTTGAGACTTTTAATGTTATAGCTTCTTTCTCTGCTGTCTCTTCACAGTTATGTACTTGCTACTGGTGATATGAGCTCCTGACACTGGCTCCCAGGATGTTTAAGAAGAACTGAGAGTAACATCCGACTCCTGACTGTTAACTCTTTAGAGGGCTCAATGCTTTATATGTGATCTGCTAAAATCAGGCTCAGCATTCACACAGCACTCGGGTCAAATGCTGCAGTCACAGTATCTTAGTTAAGGGATTTTCACTGCATCATGAATGAATGAATTGGGTGCAAAAGTCACCTTAAATTTAGTGCTACACATTTTAACACATCAAATCTTCAGACCTTTTTGGAAACAAAGGTCTTCTCTTTTAGCTCTGTGTTTGGTCTCCACCTGCTCCTCTTTAGCGGCTAAATGCTCCACTGTTCACCAGCTGCTGAGCATACAGATGTTTCTCCAAGAACAGCTGGATGGGTTCAGGGTGAGTGAACTAGAAAAGTGAAGTTGGGCTCAGTTTGATGGGATATCGTTGTCCTTGTCTTGTTTTTCATTCAGGGGCCAGAAGGTTGTTTATTCCCTTATTCCCTGTACCAGTCTGTGTTTTCAGTCAGCCAGTGCAGATTAGAGTCTTCCTGCTGTTTCAAGCCTCTATTGTTGTTAATGAGACTGATGATATTCTTGGTAGTGAGACAAAGAAAACACCAACATCTACTACTGTTTAATGTTTCATCACTCAGTCTGTCTTAATCTGTGTGGAGCCACTCTGTCTCACCTAATCACACACTTCCTGTTTCCTGCTGCAGCCACACTAAAGCAAACACTCGAACCTTATGATATTTTTTTTTGCCTTTTGACGGAATTAGGCTAACAGTTTCCACCCAGTTACAGTCTTTGAGCTAAGCTAGGCTAAACATGACCTGCTTCCAGAGTATGGTGGGGGAACAGCAGATCATCACGTAAAGGATTCAGCCTGTGATTATTTCAGCTTTGAGCCGATCTGATCTCTGGTGTTTATAATGCTATCTTAGAGTTTTTTGCTTTAAAAAAAAAAGATCTCATCAGTTTTACCAGCGATTACTTAAATTTACACAAAACAACGTCTCAGAAATAATTGAAATAAAAGATAAAAAACAGGAAATATCTGATTAAATTTAAAACTTTGACCCAACCAAACTGTTTTGTCAATTATTGGGTCACAATCAAAATGCTTTTTACCATAGTGATGCTTCCATAGTTGTTCTCTGGCTTGGTTTCCATGGCAATGAGGGTGATTTTGTCCTCCCTATGCTCCCCTTCCTTCACCATGGTCCGTCACCTCCTCCTTCTCCGCCTCACGGAACTACAGAGATGGGGAGAGTACGCACACGCAACGAGAAAAACATCATCACAGTTAAGTTCAAGTGAAACTGTGGCTTTTATCTGTCTCCACTGTGTGGACAAACAACACCTTACAATTGCTGAATTCACCTGTTTTATTCAGTCCACAGGTGTATAAAAGCAAGCAGCTAAGCCAAACAGTCTTTCATGTGAAAAAGGGGTCCTTCTACGAAACTCACTGAATTCAAGCGTAGAAGGACGCTTCTGTTGCAACAAGTCAGTTTGTGAAATCTTCCCTCCTTTTATTACATGATCAATTGTCAGCTCTGTTTACTAAATGGCTGTAGATTTATACTGGTTGATGTAAGCCTTAATTACCCCATCTAGCACCATGCCAAGTGTCAGGTGGAAAGCACACAAAGGAAAAGTTTGGTGAAGGAGGGATAATACTACGGGATTGTTGTTCAGGGGCTGACCCTTAGTTCCCTTCAACCGATGCTGCGGCTCATCAAGACATTTTTGACAATGCTATGCCTTTAACTTTGTGGGTACAGTTTAGGGAAGGCCTTTCTGTTTCTGTATTAAGCATGACTGTCCTGGTGCACAAAGCAAAGTCCATCGGCTGTGGTTGGGTCTACCTCTACATGCAAACACGCTCTCACGCCTTATGGTAATAATGGCCATTAAATACTGATAACAAGGAAAATGGAGATCGGTGAAATAGATTAATTTCATAAAAACATTCAATAATGTTGAGTAACTGTCTGAACACTAACAGGTCAGCTAAGAAAAATAATTAGTAAACAATGTTCATATTTATCATTCTGTGAAAATGACATTATTGTGAAGAAAATTCTTTCTTTCTTTCTTGATTTGAATAAGTCATTATTATTAACTGGACCTGGCAAAAGATTTCAAACAAACACACCTTAATCCCCTCAGGACTGTACAGTATTGAGTATTTGTAGGCTGGGTTCATAAGAACTGAACTACTTTTTTTCCCGCAAAAACTCTGAGACACAAACATCAGAAACAGCTGATTTTATGTGAGATGGTTCAATTTGCCTGAACATCTGTTTAGTGGCGCAGCTGCTCTAATATTGATTAACCACGAAATAGCTGGACTCACCTGTGCCTGCAGACGTCGACGCGCTCAAGTGAAGCACAGGTGTATCTTGGGTTTGAACACAGAACAGCTGTGTGTGCGTTTGGTTCAAGTTAAAACACCTTAAGCACCGCCCCTCCTCTAAGCCCAACCCTCTAGCACAGAAACGAAATGAAGAGCGAACCTCTTTCTAAAACCCTGTCAACTTATGCAGCTATCACTGAAACAGATACACAAGCAACACATGCAAACATAAACACTCTCATATGGGAGATTTTTACTCACCAGTCGTTTTAATTGATCGATTCTTCTGCCCCCTGCTGGTACAACACTGCACAACTGCACAACGCCAGCAGCAGGAGTTCATTGTGCAGGAACTTCTGTGTATTGCTGCATTGTGTGCTATGAGAACTCTGCCCTCCCGTGGTTATGTGTGAGTAATACATTTGTCTTGGTTTAATCTCAGTTTCATTTCAATTGGCTGTTTTAGTCATGTGACTTCTAATCATGTGTGTAAGGTAAGTCAAGGTAACTTTTTTTTGACGTTCGTTTAAAGGCACCCAATCTGTTCAATTGACATCTGACAGTTCATTATAATGAATGAATCAATTAATTAGCCTAATTGTATTTCGAGCGTGTGTAAAATGATATTTATAGATTTTTAAAAAGTAATATAACCATCATCAAATCATAATAGGTCATGCAGTTCCAAGTAGTAAGTTCGAAACAATAGTATAACTTGATGTATTTGTTGTGTTGTTATTGGCACTGCAACTATAATTGTTTGCATTATGGGATTGAAATCAAGTTTGTTATTGTGTTATCATAGGAGGGGCACATACTATAGCATCCCTGTCATGGGATGAGCAGAGCACGCCTTCTTCAGGACAGTGACACAGTTTACAACCAGGGGAGAAACAATGTATACCCTAACCAGAAAATTGAACAATAAAGAGCATATGCTAGCAGATCTATTTTGTGGCCTAAGCTCTCCTCCTTTCCCTGGTACAGCAGTCTGCGTACAGCCACTGGATCTTTTAGTGGCCCTAGTACCGGAGTTTATTCTACATCAGCAGATCTACTGTTGTCTGCTGCAGGGGTTCCCAAACTTTTCCATGCCAAGGACCCATGAATGGCATTATAGCTTCTGGCTGGGGACCCCTTTTGCAATCCCATCGACAATACTGCTAAATAGGGAAAGAAACAAAAAACTTTTGAATGTATTTTCTAACTTTTATGAATGCAACATTAATAACATTTGTTTAGAATCTGTTTTCTATTGATTGACTGAACATTCACAGTCACAGGTTGTGTTCCAGCTTGAACAAGATAAAAAACTAAAACACTGCCAGGTCAACACTAACAGTTTGATGTTTTGACTGGGAAGCGATTAGAAAGATGAGCATGGCAAATAAGATCTCAATAAGTTAAATTACTATAAATTACATTTTATAATAACGTGCAAGAAATAATAAATTTGATTTTATTGTGTTGTTTGCATTTATTCTCATCTTCCCTCCAAGGACCCCCTAGTGCCCCCTGGTGGCCCCCCAGGGGGCAGCGACACCACTGGTCTACTCTACACACACACACACACACAGATTACACAGATTACACAGTATACAGTGGGCAGTGTGGTCACAATACCGACTTTAATGTTTTTTCTTTTCATGTGTTTCAGGTGATGAAGTCCAGGGGAACAGACTGAGAGCTCCCCGTGCTGTCAGAGTCAGGTACCCGCACTGAACAGTAACACTAAAGGATTGTGGGTAATTGAAGTTGAGGTAACAAGCCTTTAAACTAATGTTGTTTGTACACTGCACTACTGAAACACGCTGTGTCTTCTCACACCTCATACAGTATGTACTCAGTATTAAATGTTAGATACTTTATTTCTTTCATATAATTATCCTGGTTTCTTTGTATAATATTTATATCAGCTAATAGTCCAGCTGTCAGGCTCTGATGACAGAGGGACTCATTCTGTCAGACATATTTTGGACTTTGGTGAAAGATAAAACAGAAAGTCAAGTTTCACTCTTAGACACACTTATGAATAAAATAGTCATTTTTAGTCACTATGAAACACTACACATGATAAAACTAGAAACATCCCTGAACCTACCTTTCCTACTCACATGAGCTTTACTTGTTTTAGCTCTGAATGCCCCATCCTTATTTCTGTCCCTGAAGACCCTGTCCTGACTTTACCTACTTATTTGATTTTAAGCCCCACACTTACTTTCCTCCTGCAAAGCCTCGTGCTCATTTTACTCGTTATAACTCACAAACACCTCATTTTACTTAACTCACCAAAAGCCCCTTACAAGATTTAGTGAATGAAAAGGTCCCACATTTGTTTCAATCCCTGAATGCCCCATGATAATTTTCAATACTGAATGCTCCAATGAAAGATGGAGTTAACCTCTAACACTAATGAGGTTAAACTGTAAAAAATAAAAAAAACTGACTTCATTTGACTTAAAACAGGAACTCATCAAACACCAGGTCACCTCAGAGCCAACAAGCAGCTGATAACTAATCTTTTTTAAGGCGGTAACCTTACATTTTTAGGGTATCTTTCCAAATAAATTTTTATAGCTAGTAAAATCTAACCTGTAAGGCCTTTTCTCGCTCCTCACTAATGTCGGTGACAGTAACAGTTGGTTACCACGACAACACTGGCAAGGGGGTTAGTGGTTACAGTGAGTTAACATGTAGAGTGATTTGAGTATAAGACACCTGACTAAACAACATCATGTTTCATTCATTCATCAAAGTCTTTGAACCCTTTCACCCACTGCAACCTGTTTAACACAGATCTCAGGTTTGATGGGAATTTGTGGGAAAAATAACTGATTGTGACATTAATTACTTTGATTGTTTTGAATTTTCAAGGGCTAAACTAATAGCTCACATTGAAATTGATTTAAAGTAAAGAATCAACATTTCTGACGAAGGTAAAGCATTTAAAGTGTACAGTTATCTATAGCACCCCCTCTGTAATCACACACCATCAATTTAGTCATAATTGAACTGTTGAAAAGTTTTCATCAATGAATTTAGGTAGGAATTACCTTGTTTTTCATACATTTAAAGGGAGTTGCCACTCATTAACCCTTTAATCTCAAAGAAAAACAATTAAAACTTGAATTCATCTTCCATTCACCAATTAAAATTATTAATTTTCTAAACCAAAATATTTCACAACCCAAACATAAATAAAACCAAAACTGATTTTGATGTTTTTAAGATGTTTTAGTGACTTAAGAGAGGATGTATTCAGACAGAGACAGGTCTCCTTACTGAAGTCAACACACAGACTGAGAAGGACTGAGTGTCTGCAAAGAGCCGAGGTCCTGGCCACATATCAGGAACCTAAGCACAATCTGCCATTCAACATTTCTTTCATCAGAAACAAAGCGTGTTCCTGGAAGTGATTTATAGTCAAACACTGGACACTACAGCTCTCATCACAATCCTATACACAGCAGCTCTGTTAAAGTCACTGACACACAGTTGTAATCTCTGACGTCTGACATTTATCCCTGTGTGTCTAGGGCTTGGGAAATAGTAAATGGTGTTTGTTAAAGGCATCTAAAACATAAATAGTGAATAAAGAATAATATCTATTGGTGTGATCTGAACACATGAATCAAGGCACATGGTCTACTGTTGAGAAAGTTAGTTAGCAATGTTACAAATGAGGATTTTCTGAATTTGGTTCAGGTTTGACTTTGGCTCTCTGTGGACTCTCTTGGAACAGGCCTGTCTCTATCTAAATTATTTGTTACTTGAACTTATTTTGTTACATATTACAAGTTAAAAGCTATCGCCTCCAGATCTCGGACTGTGACATGTGGTCAGGGTCCTGGATCAGATCTACTCAGTCCTGGATCAACTGTTGTGTGACAATTACAGAGTGAAATACATTTAGTAAGAACAGCTTTGTCTGGTGACAAACAAAACGACAGCTTCCTCTGATGATCTGAGTATGCACACGGCCATGAATAATGATGTAACAGTTCAACTCTGTATGAGGTTATCACAGTGATGTCATCAGAGAGAGACAGTTTTATAGGGGTCTGTCGTACGAAGGACAACACACACACACACACAGAAACACACAGACAGACAGACACACACACGCACACACAAACCAAAGCCCATTAATAATAATAATAATAATAATAATCAATAACGGTGATAAAGCAGAAATCAGCACATCATCCTATGTAGCTTTGTCATCGTCATCGTCGTCATCATCATCTTCATCATTAGTCCTTCATGTGTCTGTGAAGTCCACTGAGTCCCTTCAGTGTCCAGACAGGAAGTCGGTCTGACGTCTCCATCAACAGGTTTATATTCACTGTCACACCGGGTACACCCGCAACCAACACCTGATCACCTTCTCATTACCTGCTGATAATTAACACTCTCTTCTAATTAAGACACCGACAAGCCTGTCAATGCAGAAACCCACCTTTTAATGAACTAAATACAGACGGGTTTCCTCATGAACAGACCTGCTCATAAACAGATTGCCCTAATTAGCTCCGTCCCCCCTCTCTCTTCCTCAGATGTGGTCCTCTTCAGCGTGTCTACCAGACCTCACAGCGCTTCCCAGAGTTCATGGGTGTCCCTGCAGGACAACTGAAGTGGCGGCTGAAGTCCGGAGAGTTAGCGAGCGTGCCGATGACCCTGTATCTGGGTGGGCTGTGGGGATCGGTCACCAGGCCCTCGTGAGCGCTCTCTGGTGTTTGAACTGAACACCACACCTGGAAAACACACAAGAGCGATGAGATGTTTCAAAGTCTCGGCTCCTCACATCCTCACTTTCACCTGATATTCGTGACGATTTGTTTATTTGTTAAACTCAAACACAACCGTATGTTTGTTTACACCTAAAGAGAGAATTGACTGAGGTGACCTGATGGATTATGACTGTATCACTGGACTAGGAGACATTAGTGTCACAATTAATTACCCTGTTGATAAAATGGACCATGCTGTAATATTATTCATTGTGCTTTGATGGCAGTTTGATGGCAAAAGACACACAAATTTGTCATCAGCGTATAACTTGAGTCTACATCAGAACATATTGAACAATGCTCATGGAAACAGAAGTGGTCCCGGTACAGATCCTTGTGGGATGACAACGTTATGTAGAAGTGAACAGGTATTGTTTACCTGGGCGAATCCCACGAAGAAGAGCTGGTCATTGGTCAGGTTGACAGCAGGAAGTCTCTTTTCATCTCCATTTCTCTTGACCCATGATTGATAGGCCTGAAGAAGAAAAACATCAGTATCGTGTTCTGACAGAACATGATGTGACGCTCTGTTACATCAGTTCAGAACAGTTTACTTCATCTTTATGCAACACGTTAGTACTAACGTTGTATGCGGCCTTCAGTCCTCCGTTGTCAGCAATGTTTTCTCCAAGTGTCTGTTTTCCATTGATGTGTTCTCCATTGATTGTGTAGTGGCTGTATTGATCCATCATACATTCTGTTCTTTGACGAAATGCCTCCACAGACGAGTTCTGCCACCATGGCCTCAAGTTTCCTTCTTTATCGTACTTGCGACCTGAGAGAGGGATAACATTTATATGGTACTGTATCTATCTGACATGACAGTACATTATATCTTAAGGTAATATTTAGTCCCTGTATCTTCCTCCCATAAATGTTGTGTACATTCAGATACTTGATATAGAAGTTGTTGTGTTTGGGTTACTGCCAGATAATCACCTTAGCAATCACTTTGATCACCCAAATAATAAAACCTTAATAAACATGTATCACCATCTAGAAAGTTAAAGGCTAGGGAGGCAGCTTTTTTTTTTTTTTGACAGTATTAGGCAAAAACTTACACACTAACCTTGGGGATAATGTAAATGAAGTGATGTGAAAAAAGATCATGTAAAGAATCTACCATCCAATCAGAAAGCCCTTAACAGAAAAAGTGACGTTTTTTCTCTACTCGCTGCTCTGGCTGAGGGGATGAGAACCGTGTGGACTCAACTCAAAGCTTTTTTCTAGATTTCTGCCTCCCTTGCCTTTAATAGATAATAAGCCAGCAAAATACACATCACATTATGCTGAATAAAACAATTTTCAAATTAAAATACATCCCACCAAAAAGGCTTGGTACAGTTGAGGCACATCATGATGTCAAGCAAGGACTTAACTTGTGACAGGAGGTGGGCATAATATAATAATTCAGACTCACCCTGATCATCAAAGGCGTGAGTGAGCTCATGACCCATCACTACCCCGATCCCACCAAAGTTCAGCGCCCTGAAAACAAACGTGCATGAGTTAAAGAAATTTCCCCAAATGTCCTGCTAGTGTCCCCTATAGGCTCTACGCAGTAAAACCATGGGGTTCATCATCATCAATCACAATCTATCAATTTTATACATTTTTTTAAATAAATCACAATTTGTTCACAGACAGACACACAAACAGGTGCACACATAGATAGGTAGATTTAGAGGTAAACAGACTTGGGGTTGTCGTGGGCATAGAAAGGAGCTTGTAGGATCCCAGCGGGGAAGACGATGCCATTCTTAGTGGGCATGTAGTAGGCATTAACTGAAGGAGGAGTCATGCTCCACCTGGACAAGAAGAAGTGACAAGGAGAGGATGTGGGGAAGAAACAAGGAGAGGAGGAGTTAATGTGTGGTCCTACTCGTCCATTTAAAACAGGCCAGGGGTTATATTCACAAGGAATCACCAAGTGACTGAATGAATCTCTGCTTTACACAGAGGAGCTGAGAGACTCTTTCAGACAAAATATACTGTATATCGCGTATCAGAAGATTAAGTCACTCCAGCTCTGATCTGCTGGTTATTGAATTCTCAGTCTCTCTGTGACTGAGTTAGAAGAGATGTCAAGATCTAGAGGATCCCCGGTGTTTGAAAACCATTTATGTACAAACTATCACATTTAGTGTTAAGGGATTGTTTCAGTGTGTTTATGAATTGAACTGACCGCTATTTACTCCGCTAATATAAAAACATGCTCTGAATGGTAGATTAAGGTTCTGTGTTTTCAGCCCTCTGAGACGTTGCTGCAGCAGCTGACTGACTATGAGCAGGTTTCACTGCCACTCTGGAGAAAGACGTTCAATTTATTTTCAGAGTCTCTTCTTACTCTGTCAGCCGGGGACAGTTTTTAGCCTCGAGGTATTTTGTGAATATGACCCCTGATTCATGTGTGTATTTGACTTTGATTATTACTGGTGTTTTGTCAGTATTGCTGGTCTGTTATTAATAGTTTCAGAATTACTGGTCTTTGTTGGGAGTCTTCCTCAGCTGGTCAGCCATCACTCGAGCTGAGAAGTTGTAGAAGTTCAACACGTTCTGGAAGAAGCTTTCTTCTGACACGTCATACTTGAAACACAAGAGAGCAGTTATGAAACAGGTGTACAACAATATTCAACAGCAGGGGGCAGCAGAGCATGACCTTATTGAAGACAAAACACATATAAACATTACTCTCCTTGAAGGTGGAGGAATCCTGCTTAATCATCACCTATGAGCTTCTACTCATGTGTGGTGGTTACTGTGTCTGCAGTCGAATAATGACATCTGTCACTCACCCCATCGTAAACGTCATCCAGCTCTTTGGGGTCCAAGATGAATTCTGGGAATCCAATCATATCATAGATTGCATCTGCCTAACGAGGGACGTACAGAACAATTAGACCAATCATCATTACCTTTAACTCCACCTATCTTCTTGTTCGCTTGTCTACCTTGTCTTTTGCAGCTTGTCTGGTGTCATCATCCATCCAGCTGAGTCGGTCTAGAGCTCCTTTAAATGCTGAGCGGATCTCGTTGATCATCTCTTCGGCCTAAGAGAGAGAGTGTAGGGTTAACTAAGATGGACCAAGGCAGACTTACATACCAGATCCAGGACTATCTGTTCTTTCTGTAGAAACCAGATTACTATTATTAGGTAGAAGTTGTGTGACTCACAATCTCTTTGCTATGTTTGTCAAATGTCGCCTTGACAAAGAGCGCTCCAAGAGCGAAGCCCAACGTGTCATCTGTGTTCCCGATGCAGGTCTGCCAGCGCGGGGTGCAGGACTACAATAAATAAAAGCAGTTACAACCAGGTAGAACAGTCTGAACCAGTTACAACTGCATAGAAGAAAGAAGTCTGCACAAGTTACAACCAAATTAAACCAGTCTGACTTAGTTACAAACTGGTAAAAACAGGAAGAGTCAATGGTCAAAGCAGGTCAAGTGAATTGGTTACCGGTGACAAACCAATGTGAGACAGATCAGTTATAATCCACTATAGGACCAGCAGCAGCAGCACCAGCAGGACTAGCTGTAGCATCAGTATCAGTACCTTCTTGGTTCCATAGAGACTTTCCAGCAGCTTGTCCTGAGCATTTTCAAAGCGTTGATCCAAACTGGCCACGCTCTTCTGCACCAGTGTCCACATCATGTAGTTATTCAGCAGACTGAAGAGACAGACAGAGAATGATCAACATGTCTACCATCTTAGTGTAGTTTGTTGGCATGTTGACATTTGCTAGTTGGCAGAGACAACAGAGCAGAGGCTGATGGAGACGAGGATAATTAGCCACAAACAAAGTTGCTATGAATCATTTTCAGGAACATGAAAATCTGAACTACATTTCACCACAGGTCCTCCAAAATGGAAGAGACATGGCATCCTGGGCTGTTCGGGATGTGGTGCTGATGAGGATAATCTCATGAATTTATCACTTCACAGTCTATTAAACACAACAGTACATGAAGTACTAATATTCACGCTCCTTGTCTAGTGTATGTCCAGTAGGTGTGGATGTCAGTCCAGTCCCCACAAAGGGATCCATGCAGACCTGTATGGCAACAGTGCTAGACTGGAATTGATCCTTGATTTTTTCTTTTGATTTTCATCTTCTAAATCAGTCTCATTCAGGTTTAGGTGGGACCTGGTTGTGATGCTGGTCTCTATTAAGTCTACTGAGACTTTGCACAAGATACTGAACTGGACAGACGGTGCTTGTATCTGACCTGCGGTCAGTCTTGTTGATGAGGTCGGACACCTGCTGCAGGTATTCCCTGGCTTCCAGGACAACAGGTTCGGTGTCGTTCAGCTCAAGAGGAGACAGAGAGGACGTCATGTAGTCCAACCAGTCCACAGCTGGAGCCAGGAGCTGAAACAGGAAACAACAGCACAATGAAGATTTTACACTGGGTTCCAGAATAAAAAAAAAGTCTCAATACTCAGTACAATACCCATGAACCTCAGGGTCTGTTGCTAGAGAATAGGGGGATCAGTTCTGCAGAAGCTAAATCCTAAAACCAGAACGTCACCCAGCTGACCTTGAAGGGTTTATGTGAAAAGCCTTTTTTGATAAAAGACCAACAACCCAACTGTTCAGTGGTTGGGATCGGATTCAGAAATGAGAGAATTTGAAGTTTTGTGATTCAATGTTAATTGGTGAAATGCACCTTGCGAGTTGTAGTTGACTTCTCTTCTTCTTCATGTCTATAGCCTTATTGCAGGTTTGACATTAACACAGATGTTAATCTTTTCTCTCATGATTCAGCAGGAGAGTTTCACCTGTAAGAATAACTAGTGTCTTGAGGTGGACCCAGTGAACCAGTCTGTCTCTCTGTCTGTCTCATACATGACGGATCAATGCAGTGGCGTGACGGCACAGTACAGAAATCCTCGAGTACTAAAACTTAAGTAGGATAAGTAGGATAAGTACGAGTTCAGAAGTGTCAGCATCAAAATGTTCCTTAAGTATCTAAAGTAAATGTACTCATCATACAGAATTGCCCGTTTCAGAATGTATTTAATTTAATTTAATTTGTTGCAGCTGGGTAGACTGATAATATCCCTATGGGGATCAATGTGGTTTTATTTGTCATTATAGTGTGTATCAGTATCAGTCATGTGAACCTGCTGCTGTCAGATCAATGTAGTGCAGTAGAAGAAGATCTTCAGAAATGTGCTCACATACAGAACCTGAGAATTAATCAAGAATAAAACACAGAAGACAACGACCAATAAATCAATAATATATGAGACTGACGCTTGTTTGTAATGTTTTAGGGCTGTGGCAGATGAGTGACCAAAAAAGAAGGAAAAAGAAAATCCACCAAAAACATGGTTTGGGTGCTGGAGACTCACAAGCCTCAGACGTCTGTCAGTCAGCTGATTAAAACTGACATCTGCACACTATCGTACCCAACTGTCTGATTCTGTTAAAGCTCATTTCTGTTGTTTTCACATGGTTCATCACTTGTTCTTATCTTTGCACTAATCTTTTAAGCCTCACTGACAGGCCAGAGAGATGGATGACATGAGGTTTGAACCTGTTGCATCTGGGACTAAGCCTTTAAGGTACAAGCTCTACAAGGCGAGACCCTGGGGCACTGCTGCTCTTTATGTTTTTGATGATACAAACCTGAATATTTCTTTCTTCACTGAAATGGTAAGTGGGCTGCCTCTAGTGCTTTTCTAGTCTAACCAACCACTCAAAGTGCTTCATATTACATTCAACCATTCACGCAGCACTTTTACCTACAAATAGCACTTCATTCTTCCCACACACACACTGATGTGTGACGCATTCAGATTCAGAGAGTGAAAGGTGTCATTTTAATATAACGTTGTTGCTGCTGCTATGACGTTAATATGACCTCAATAGGTCTGTCTCTGCTGGAGGAATACGTGTGGCACGCATGAAAAATAGATGAAGGGTCGATTGTCTAGATGACGTGTCTAACACAGCGTTTAAGATTATGATTAAATGAAAATAATAATAACGTCCTATGGCCGACACACCTGAGCCACAGACCGACACCTACTGGTGGGGGGTGCTGTGACCGGACAAATGACTTCACACACACAAGGCAGTTTAGGAACCAGAGGTGCTGCTTCGGAGTCGCTGACTGACTGATGTCTCTACTGTCACTTTACTGGACTCTTCTTCGTCGTCTATGTGAAGGTCACAATTCACCTGCACTGACAGGTTTTGTGTCTGATGTCTCCTTCATGTTCAGCCATGTTTATATAATAACTGTTATCTAACCCCTCTCTCTCCCTCCCTCCCTTGCTCAGAGATGCAGGCACATAGCAACAACTCATGGCAACAGTTGCCATGGCGACCCCAGAAGCATCTGCAGCCCAGAAGGACAGAGAGCTGCAACAGAGGTGGCTACAGTAGTGTGAGAGCACCGCTGCTCTCTCATTGCTGCTTGCAACATTTGAACAGCTGTTGAACACTAAATCTGTCTGCCGTACCGCTGCAGACTACAGTCACACAGGCTCACGTCAAATAGAAACTGAATTGGGTGAGAGGTATGACCAAATTTGTCTGGGTGGTTACTGACTCTTGTGCATTATGCATCTCTGACCAAGTGATGTTTATTAAAACAGCGTGTAGACCCTCGCCTGCTGCGAATCGACTCCTCATCTGATTCTCAACCGTATAAACATGAACCATAAACTGTGTCTCTTTAAGGCCCCTCTGGCACACTGAGTGGGTGTGAAGAGGGCAGCTTCAAATCATATTCTGTCAAATCAGCACATGATGTGATCTTCAGATCATTACAGCTCTCTCAGATGTTAGCGTCCTCACCTGTAATTCAGCGATGGTGACCTTGTGATAGATCTTCTCCTCGTCACGGTGCTGGTCCTGCGGGACTGTGATGTTAGCGAGCGCGGTCTCAAAGTCCAGAATCTGCTGCATCTGAAGCTGAGCGGAGCTCCTCTCCCCTCCGAGCAGCATCCCCAGCTCCACCATGTAGTCCAGGTATGCTGCCAGCACCTGGGACCAGCAGGGCACGATCAGGCAACATTAGTAAAACCAGTTCCACTGCCAGCTGTTTTCTGATATCATCTCTCTGTTGTCAGACCCGTAATAATTCTCACCTTCTCATTGGTTGTCTTGTTGAGGTAATAGTCCCTGGATGGTAGGAAGAGCCCTGATTGGTCCACCTGCAGGAGAGGTCAACAGGTGAATGACACACAAAAACAGATCATCAGCCTACTGCATGTTGATGTCAACACAGAGACGCTACAGCTGTGTCTAAACACTAACGTCCACAGCCCCAACGTGTCGGCTGAGCTGTGCCTAAGGAGAACAGCCTTCATCACCTTCCACCTTCTTAAAGGGATAGTTCAGCATTTTGGCAAATTTGTCTATTTCCATAATCCCTTTAGTCATAGCAGTAGGTTCTTTACCTTTAATTATTGCATGTTGTTTTGAGATCCACAGGTCAGAGATGCGAGCTGCTCAGCGAACACAATGTGTTTTACTTGTGTCATAATTACTGCATGAATTTGTGACTTGAAACTCTAATCAGTTCGTCCTTGAGTTCATGTGAATGGAGCTTGGTCTGTCTTGGCCAATGGGAGCTCACACTCCACAGCGGGCAGCCGTGAGATGACACAGCATTTTTCTGACCTGAGGACCAGGCCGGTGGACCGAGCTTTTGTCCAGCAGCCCTACGTCACTGGTCATGTTAGTTACAGATAAACTGTGATTGATGTGCATGTCATACATATCTAATTCTGGTTGGTTGAATAAAAGTAATCATCGGTTTGTGTCATCTTGTTAAGCCTCTGGTTTTGGATCTGGCTTACCTGGATGACGTTGCTGTTAGAGTTTTTGGGATCAGCACTGACTCCCACACTGAAGAAGGGCTGAGCTCTGTATGGACCAGAGACCGCCTTCAGGACATCCATGAAGTTCTCCTTGTCCCATGGACCCGTCATGTTCCAGCCACCAATCTACAGAGAGAATCCACAGAGAATCTGATCCGTGAGGTCGCCACCTGAGCCCTCTAACTTCAGACCAGCACCCAAGACTACTTTCTGGTAAAGAAATGTATATCTTTGAAGACAAGGATGCATGACACTGTAGTTGTTTGCTAATGTCTTTGATCACACTTTCCCACTATGATTTCTTTACCAATATTGACACTAAATTTCCTAAACCCCAGTTTTGATGATAATTTAATGAGATCTCATTATCAAACCATGTGAGTGATACAGAGGGAGGGTATGGTAAGGTACAGTATAAGGTAAATTATGTCAGGTAAGGTAATTGACAGGGAAAATCATCAAATGAAGATTCTGTATACAAAATACTGTATAAATTACTATTTGATTAGTTATTAATTTGTGACTCATTAATGTGATTTTCATCGACTGAGATGTTCAGCCATCCTGATAAAGGTTTAATTTAATTTCATGTTTGGTATCTGCTGTATCACTGTCACTTCCCCTTGGGACTAGGCTACCAACGTCCCCTTTCTGTGTGACTTCAGCATCATCATCTTCTCTATCATCTGCAAATGTGTGGTCAGAATATTAATGGTTCTTTCTATTCAATCATGGTGTCATTAAAATGTAAAGGAGATCAGAAATGTTCATTAAGCCAGTAAGGACGGGGCAAACAGCGGATTATTTGCTGGAGAGATTTTTAACAATGTGTGTTTGAGAGATGCAGTTACCACAATCTGGAGTGTATGGCTGGTTACCTTGGCGATGAGGTCTATGAGAGGCTGAGCTCCCAGGTCTTCGATCCTCTGTGTGTTGAGACAGGACAGGTAATAGGACTGGGTCTTCCTCTCTGCCTCACTGCTGCCATTAAAGGTCCCGTTCTCTAAAGAGGTGACACAACTCACAGTCAGGGTTTAATCTCACTGAGGAGCAGGAATTCAAGTTTGGGAGATGAAACCAATCCTGGAAGACCCAGTTGTAAAGTTGTTAAAAAGGTTTAATCTGGATCAAAATGACCCAGATTTTGATTCATCTTACTTTTATCCCTATAGGTCCAGTTGTTGAAAAGTAATCTGATCATATTTTGGATAATGGGTTGGACCAAATCTTGAAGACGGGTGGTTCAAAACTAATCGGGATAACTTTGATTCAAATTCAAATTGGTCAAAAAAACAACATTTATAATATAGTATACTACTCGAACAGTAAAAGCAGCTGAGTGATGAAGGTATAGTGTCTCCACCTGTGTGCCTTACCCAGCAGGTGTTTGAGCAACGCCTGGTTCTGCTCCCAGATGCTGTTGAAGGTGGACCAGCGCGAGTGGCCATCAGGCAGCGGGTTCTTCCTCATCCAGCCTCCACAGGCAAACTGGTAGAAATCATGGCAGGGGTCTACACTGCGGTCCATCGCCTCCACCATCTGGCTGGCCACTGTGACGCATGCCTCTGACAGACACAGGCCACGCCCACTGTCTGCACAGCGTCATGGTGGGAGAAAATGTAGAGGAATAAATAAGTGGAGGTGAACAACGGACGACAGAAACCTCATAATGCAGGAGGCAGATGATGGCAAAGGGATAAGAAAGGAAAGAGAAGAGAGGAAAAGAGAGGAGGAGGAGGAAGCAGAGGACCGAGGGCAATAGGGAAGGAAAGGAGGAGGTAGAGTCAGATGGGCGAGGGTAAGAAAGGAAGGGAAATTAAATGAAAGGAATAGGGACAAGGGGAAGGAAGGGATGGGCAGAGAAGGAAAGGATGAGGTAGAGAAGGGTAGGAAGGGAAAGGAAAGGAAACGAGGGAAGGCAGGGAAAAAATAATGATGAAGATAATGAAGGACACGCAGGGGTAGGAAAGGAAAGGAGAGAGGAAGCTAGGGAGGAAATGCAGAAAAGGAAAAGGGACTGACAAGGAAAGGAAATGGGAGATGGAGTGAAGGAGGGTGGAGAAGACGGGGTGAAGGGAAGGGCCTCATCCTGCAAAGTGCCTTGAAATAATGTCTACTGAGATGAATTGGTTTGAATTTAATTGAATTGTAAGGATGAGGCACAGAAGATGAGAAGAGAAGGGTGGAAGGAAGGAAAGGGGGAGGTAGAAAGGGAAAGATGTCCATAGGAGAGGGGGAAATGGAAAGGGAAGGGATGGGAGGGAAGGAAAGGAAAGGTGGAGGTGGTGAAGGGTGTGCAGGGCTGAAAGAAGGCAGAGGTAGAGAAGGATGGCTGAGGGTACTGTATAGGGAAAAGGGGAAATTGAAAAAAAATGGACTAAAGGAAGGAAAGAAGGAGGTAGAGAAGGAGGCACAGGTACCTGAGCTGAACTTCAGTCCCAGGACCAGCAGACAGGCCAGCAGGGCCAGCAGGGCAGCCAGGAGCAGGACTGACAGCAGAACCTCCAGCTGAGTCCTCCTGCCCAGGATGTCCACCCCTCCCTTCCTGAAGCCCACCTGAGACACAGACCCACAGAGTCTGAACACAAACAACTGAACAGGAACGGCCCCTCATGTCCACCACCTGATGGGGCATCATCATCTTCAGTCCCTCTTTCCATTGGGACTAACGATGAGGACCACCAGACCACAGGTGGTCTTACTGTATGTGGTCTTGGGATTTTTGTGATTTTGGTCCCTAACCATCAGAGGACCGGGGTCTCTATCAGGGATACGGCAAGTGGTAAGTGTAAAATCTCACGCCGTAAGACCTCCTTTGAGACATCAGTCTTTTCTATAAAGGGTTCCTAGATGTGGAATTCACTACCAACCAAAATAAAACAAACACGAAACATCAGGATTTTCAATAATGTCAAAGTCTGCATTTTTAATGGGTCATGACTTGGCATTTAAGATGTATTGTACATTTCATTGTGTTGTTATGTAATTTTAATGTCTTTCTTCTTACCTTCTTTCTTCTACTAAAAGCCTGACTAGGGACGGGAGTTGGAAACATAGCTATAATCTCTGTATGCAGAACATCAGTCACATTGACTTGTTTGTAACAAGTGGAAGTTACGTTAACCTGCATTGTCCCTATCAAATAAACTAAATTAAAATTAAATTCAGTCAGGGTCCAGGACTCTGTTCCAGAGCTGATTCTGTATGACAAGGTTTATTACAGATCCAGTCTGTGTGACTGCATCTCTCTGAAAATCCTCCTCCTCCTCCTGCTCCCCCTCAGAGCTCCCCTGCTCCTCTCTCTGTGGGTGGTGGACCCACACGGTGGCGGCCCCTTGTTGTGTTTCCAGTCAAAGCCCCCCCCTCCAGGTCTGTCTCCAGCCCGATGGCTCTGAGCTGAGATTAAGATCAGTCTGAATCAGGACTTCACCTGGGACCAGTTAGCCACGGGAGACTCGGCAGACTTCCCGAGCTTCTTCTTTGTGTATGTGTGTGTTTGTGTTGTGTTCACTGACCTCCACTCCGTCGGGAGACGAGGCCGCCTCAGCTGGAGCATCAGACACCTCCTCCTCCTCCAGTGTAGCTCGCTTATAGCTGGACATCTGCAGAGACATAAGACAGGCAGTGATGTCCACACTAACGCTGATAGATAGAAACAGTGCATTAATCTGATCTGACTGGAAACAGAAACCGTGCTTTTCATTAACCTCCATAAAAACAGGTGGAGTCAGTCGGGTTGCTGAAAGAAGCTCCTATTTTATCTCCTTTCACTGTGTCATAATCCCCACAATGATTAAAGTGTTACGACAGCAGAGCAGCATAAACGAGGAAACAACTGCTCACTGCAGTAAATAGGCTATCACTTTCTCCAACATCTGTTGCTGTGCTTTCTTATCCCTTCGCCTGTTGCATATGTTTTTTATTGAATTTACTCTTCCCACTACTTCCTTTTCGTGTTGTCTTATTTCAGCATTACAGTCTTGTTTGTTTGTTGTCTTTGTGGTGACAGAGGCATTTGTAACACCTGGTTAAAAGGAAGAACCAGTTATTAATGTAAAGTAAATAAAATTAAAGCTTAGTTGTGGAACAGAAGATTAGATTTGCTCTGGAAAAATGGGTGTGAGGAGAAAAGACAACAAACAAGAGGTCACTGCAGGGATATATATAAAAAAGTAAATAATGGAATCTTTTTCAATGTGAATCGTTTCTTTTTTTCTTTTCTTTTCGTATTTCTTTCTTTCAAAATGACAACAACAACGACATAAATATTAAAAAGGATGACTAAACCTTGCATTCTCTCCACCTGTCAGGTTTCTACACTAACTGTGTCCTTCGGAAATCCTCTTTACATCATGTTTAAATAGAAAGGAGATTTCTTTTTTGTCTTTTGACCATGGATCCTGTTGATTTTGACTCTAGCGCCTCCAGCAGGTTGACCGGAGTTGACTGGTTGGTTTCGAGTAAGTCATGTGTGATATCTGAATGCTTGGATGAGATGTAAAGATAATGCGTGAGGCTGTGCCAGTAACTCACTATCGTGTTTGTTGTTTGTTGTAGTTATGTATATTGATTATGCATTGACTGCTGACTGTCAGTGATAGTGCTCCCTGGGGATATTAAAGCTTTCCTTTGCAGCAGATGTCTGATATCAGCTCACAGTACAAACAAACACACTGTACACAGAGTCCTTTGCTAAGCACAGGAAATCATACCACCACGGACTCTGTAAAAATAATCTATGTATCCCATAGGATATATTGCATATCATTTCAACATGTGCTCTGTTGTGATGTTTAAATGTGACGCTAAGAGAATAAAATCAGATTTTTTTTGTGGGAGAAATGTTATGTCTGTTCTTTTTACAGCACAGTACCTTTTATCAGGATCTAGATGTGTGATTTATTTTCAAAAATGTTAATGTTTTCGAGTAGCTCATCTCCAACGCAGACTGACCTGACCTCCACACCCTGCACTGTGTAACTTCACTTTGTTCAACTGTAGCCTACATTAGCCTACATAACGATAATAAAACATGTTTCAAATTATTAAATGATATAAATTATAAATACTGTGCTTTCAGGATATAATTACAAGATACATATGACTTACATCACATATAAACCTAAAAAATACACACAAGCACAAAAACAAACACTGAAACACACACGCACACATGCAAACACACGGACCAAAGACAGCGTGTCTGAATCGTATCATATCATAGACACACAACATACCATAAACACATAATCTTTTCATTTGTATGTGTTGTGTTTGTTGTCATTTACATGTCTGTCTATATCTACTCTCCCTATCACGCTTGTGTTTGCAATGCAAAGTCGCTACAGACACAGAATCAACAGATTGTAGTTGAAGGTAGACCAGGGCGCAGCTGTAACGTGAAGTGAGCGCAGAGGAGAGCTCAGCATGAGGAGATATTTAACTGTGATCAAATAAATCTCCACTTCCTGTGTTTACACTCAGCTCCTCTCTCTCCGTACTTCATTCTCTGTGTCTCTCAACCACTGTGCACCCCTCCTGCCCCTCCCCCCACAGTCATTGTGTGGCAGAAATATAAACAGTGCAGCACTCCACCCAGCAGAGAGAAACACTGGACCCAGAGACACAAACATGGCAAAAACAAGTTTTATAAACTTTAACTGCTCACATCGTTTCACTTCAACACCTCCTACACCGCACTTGGTCGCCATGGAAACCTCTGCAATGCAGACCAGTGCTACTAACTACTAATGCTGCTGCAGCTGTTAGCATGCGAGTAGTGCAGCTCTGCTGAAGGAGCACTGAGAGCTGATCATATTGGCTGGTCTTCATTAGCACAGATTCATCACGGATCCTGATAACTCTGGCGACCTCTTGACCTTTCATCTGCTTCCTTCACTCGGTGTTATTTTATGGCCCACCACATTGGTCTGGTGCTGATGTTCACAGACCTCCTCAAAGTCCTGACAAATGTTCTGTTTGTGCAAAAAACATTTTCCTTCTCAAAATGACTCAAGGCTTTGTTTTCATCACTAAATATCTAAGACCATGTAAGCCAAGTCTGAGACAAGTCAAATCATCTGAGTCAGAGTGTCGTCAAAATATCTGTGTGCACTCACACGAGTCAGAGTCAAAACATGAAAGTCTGGCTGGGGCTGCATTTAGCTCACTAGGTAGAGCTGTCTACCCATGATGAGGCTACAGTTCTCAATGCAGGTGGCCCTGGTTCGAATCCCGCATCGGGCAGCCCTTTCCTGAATGTCATTCTCCCTTTCTGCCTCCCCATTTCCTGTCTCTCTCTTGCTATCAATTAAAGGCAATACGATTCCCCAAAATATACTTAAACAAATAAATAGAATAAAGAAAACTTTAAAGTCTGAGTCAAAATATGAGTCTAAGAATCTCAAAGCAATGAAGTGAATAACTGAGCAGTAAAATCGTTTAGTTTTGGTTCAGAACGTCCCAGCGTTGGCAGGACCGAGTTATCGATCTATCACATCTGTTATACATAAAACTTCTATTGTTTCTGTCATGATCTTTTTCAGATATGATGGTTTTTTTTCACAATAATCTGAGCCTTAAGCAGCTCTCTGTAAACCAGGTCCTGGTCTGACAGGGCAGTAGCAGCAGATCTGTCTCGGTGTCAGTCCTGGTCAGCAGGGTGGAAACGTCTTCCTGTGTGTCCTGTGTCTCTGCAGAGTCTCAGTGTCCTGCTGCTGCCTGATGTCCTGCAGGAAACTAAAGGTTTCCAACTGTTTCCTTCCTTAACACCCTCACTGAAACCTGTCTGTCTGCCGCTGTCTCTCTCTCTTTCCCTTTCTATCCCTGTCTGGGTCTCTCGCCCGGCTCTGTTCTCTTTAATTGATGACGCACACAGGGAGTGTGTGGGGGAGAGGGGGGGTGGGGGTGGGCTAGTGGGGTTGCTAGGAGATGGGAGTGTGTGTTATATCTCTCTGTAGAGGGTGATGTCACTGCATGTGTGTATGAGTGTTTGTGTGTGTGTGTGTGTAATTAGATAATGTGTGTGAATCATCTCCATTCAGCTCTAATGGAGTTCACTGCAGCTTATATAACCGCTGTCTATCTGTCTGTCTATCTCTCTGTCTGTCCGTCTGTCTGTCTCCCTGTACTGGCTGTGAAATCTGCTCTTTTGTCCCCTCTCAGCCTCCGTACTCTAAACACGGACCTCAGACACAAACACTGCTGAGCAAACAGTCAAACACTCAGTAGATCATCTGTTCCTCCGCAACATCAGGACAAGATCAGTCTCATCTCTGTGCATCCTTTGCTTAGCTTAGTAATAAAGACTGGAAGCAAACAACAGTTAAACAGTTCACATCAAATCAAACAAGAGAAAAAAAAGTATCATTCTACACAATTTGCTGATACAAAGACCTCTATTCATACAGTAGCAGAGCTAACCAAACACGATATGAACATATTTAGATCACAAGGGCAACTGCAGACAAGTAGAGGACACATAACAGACATAACAAGGCCTAGTAGAGCTGAATAGAGAGAAAAAATACAACAAGTCTAAGGAAATCTAGAGAAATGTGCTTCAACACCCAGAAAATGTGCCGTGAACATCTGAAAAATAGGTTACAATCTGTCAGACACAGGATAAATGTGTCAAAGTCAAGGTGCCATGTGACGTTGTCTTGCAAACAAAGACAAACTTGTGTTTAGTTTCAGTGTTTTTCATCTAAACCCACTGTGTGTGTCACTGAGGTCATAAGCAGTTACAGATTTCCTGACAGATTAAATCCAGCATTATTTACGAGCTAACAGCCTTCTTCCTCTTCAGCCTTTCTCGGCGCACTGCTGTAAACCTTGTTGTGCTATAGCCACCTGTGGATAAGCAGAGCAGTGTGAAACCACTGGATGTAGCTGCATGAGGTGAACTAACAAGAGATTCAAAATGGGATGTGAAATGAGCGAGTACATTGAAAGGTCAGATCAACAGTACGAGACGACATGGACGCTCACTCACTGATCACTGAGTGCATTCAGCCCCCGCTCCTCTCACATCAAGCTGCAGCAGATGCTGCTCAACATTAACAACCACAGTCCTTCCAGATCAGCAGGGTTAGTGCGGCAGTGCATAACCACGTGACCACACAACCACATTACAGCACAGGAAACAGTTCATTCACCAGTTAATTATAGATGAATGTTGAGGACAGTGGCAATAATGTTGATCTGAATACAGCTGACAAAAACTGGAAAACTGGGAAAAAGACTTTCCAGTACCACTTTATAACAAGACTCCTCTTGTAAAGCATTTATGAATGGTTTATAACTACTTTATTGATTTGTTTGTTTACATTTGTAAATCATTTAAGACGTTACTGATAACAAAGACAGCAATGACCTGTTGCTTGCCAAATAATGAGCCTGCATGCATCTGTACTGTTAAGCATCATATCTGGTTCATTTTGGTTGGTTTTATTTTTCTCCATCATCAAGTTATTATAGCAATTAACCTCCATCAGCATATTTTAATGGTTAAAGTTTTAGTTGGTAAGATAAATATGAAACTTGTTTGTAAGATTAGTGAGTAACAAGTACTGAGCTTGCATCACCATCCTACCATGAATAACTGTTAATTCATGATTTACCAAAGTGTTTACAACTGTATTAACGACCTATTTATAAATCCTTTACGAAGGTGGTCTTATCGTAAAGTCGCGCCCCAAGGTCTCATTCCTCATTTGCAGTCATGTGGTTTTGAAAGTTCAGAGGAAGAAACAACCATAGTCAGCTGGAGGGTCACTTAGGATGAAGCTCCTGACTTCTCAGAGTTTAGTCTTTATTGTTTCAAGTTTGGCAGACCTGAACCAAGCAAAGTCATGCTGCATTAGCTACGAGCAGCTTTTTGTACCGTAACCATGGAGACCTGCAACAGTCGCTGGATTACTGCTGACACTGAGGAAAACATCTAAACATGATGGCCAGAACGTATTGTTTTAGTTACCATGGGAGTGGGCGAACATTCATCTTTGTTGACACCACGCTCTGATAGAACCGCCCCTTTAATTCAATGGGACCAGCAGTGGGACCATGTAGTGGGACTCGCTCCCACACACGCACGCCTGCACCATTAGAAAACACAGTGTTGTCTTCGGGGAAAAGAGGCGCCTGACACAATCCATCAGAGTGTGTGAACAGGTAAGTCTACCGTTCGCCCTCGTAGACCTGGTGCTGGATCAGGTTTCATCTTCATCTGAAAAAACAACCTCTCTCAAACACAGGCCCTGTTTTAATGGATAGAGTCCTGCTGGCTGGTACAATCCGTATATGTGGTAACTGTGGTTGGTAGGAGATGGTATCTAGTCCAAAACGACAGCAGGATTAAGACGTCGACCTGTTGCTGAGGTCACTACAGTTCATCTGGGAACATGAACATCGACGCATACACTGAAAGAAAATGAAACAAACATGGCTTCCATGCTGAACCTGATTTAATCCTACTTCAGTCATGTGAACACCAGCTCTCCTCCATCAGCTTCCTCCTGACCTCAGCACCTGCGGGCCGTCACCACGGCAACCTTTACATCACCACCTCCCCTCTGTGACCTCTGACCTCTGAACATAAACAACTCTTCAACACAATATAGCACAGAGACAGGACCAGTTCCCTTCCCCCACAGTGTCTTGTACCTCCACCACCACTCATTCACCACCACCAACCCCCCCCCTCCTCCTCCTCCTCCAGAGCTCCATATAACCCCCAGTGACCAGTTACAAGATGAGTGCAGGGCTGCAGGTAACCATTAAAACTGTGAGGAGCAATGACCATTACGAAAATTCATGATGATGATGATGAGAAGGAGGAGGAAGAAGAAGGAGAAGAAGAGGAGAATGACAATAAAAAATAGGGAAAGATAATACAGTTCAGGTTTTGATGAAGATCAGGAGCAGGGGGTGAATGGTTTCCTAAACTCTGATGACTGGTGAAGCTGAAGGAGATCAGGACGACGAAGCTCAAAAGAACAGAGATGTGATGAAGATGAAGGTGATGGGGATGATTAAGATTCGACAAAAAACACAGAGCAATGTTCAGTTGCTGAGATGGAAACGATGATGGTGACAGTGATTAAGAAGACAACGATGACGAAGATGATGACAAGTAATTTGATGATGATGAAGATGACAGGAAGTAATTTGGTGGCGATGAAGCCTAATGAGGTCAAACACAGAGCACAGCTGCGGCAGCAGTGGTCATCCAGGGTGTCTTGGTTTGTTTTGTTGCTCAGATGGAAACTGGGCGTCTTAAGACAGGAAGTCACAGAGCTGCAGACAGGAAACAGTAAACCCTGCCCTGCCCAACACACACACACACACACACACACACAGCTGTAACTGTGGGAATGGGTTAACACAAAAAGCTCAAAAGCTGGACTCATCGATGAGTCGATTAATTGGAAAATAATGCACAGATCTTGTGATGATCAATGATTATGGATCTGTAGCCTTCAGCCACCGTCTGCTTCACCCGTTATTAAAGACCGTCTAAACGTCCATATGATATTTTGACATTTTGACAGTGAATGAAATGACAAGCCAACACCATGACTTAGTGTTTCGACCTACACACAAACCTACAGAAACAATCCTGTCATCATGTGGGGAGGGGGGCGTGGCTGAACACACCCAAAGCCTTGTCAGTAGTACGACCACTAACACAGCAGCCGCTGTCAGTCAAGTTAACAAACAGCATAAACACATAGAGATGCTGCTAACTGCAGTAGCTGCTCTGATCCATCTATGGCCTTTGGTTCTAGTCTCAACACCTCAACTGAGTCTGGGTCTCACTGAGACTCCAGCTAAAGTATCTTGATGCTCACTGCTCTGTCACCTGTCAAGCAGCTGATGGGCGGAGCCAAGGACTGATCCTTATTTCTCAGCTTCAGAACAGTTTTTATGTGTAAACCATGTTAAACTCAATATGAATGATGCCAGATTTAAAAAAACAAAAAAAACACTATGCACGAAAATGTAGAGTTAAAGCATAATTCAGTGATCCGGTCGTTTTGGCTAATGCTGCGTTCCAGGCAGGCTTTTGAAACCGTAAATTACGGCTTCAAGTCATGACTTACAACTTTGTAGCGTTCCAGGTAACCCACAGCTCGTGTTTTTCTGACCTGTTTCCTGTGAAAGTTCACTATAACAGCCTCTCGATCGAACCCGGTAACTTCACAGATCAAACTGGGAAAAAAAACACGAGTTACGAGTTTCCTTGAACGCACCATGAGTTAGCAGCCCCCGCCCTCGTCATGCATCTATTGGTCCTCATCCCTACGTCACCACATTCACGCGCACCCCTTGGCTGCACACACAGCCCTTCACGCCGTTCTCTCTCCTCATTGGATAACGCTTGTATCCCACAAGGAAAGTTTTCTCCTGGGTTTACAGCAGAGCAGAGTGACGGAGAGACTCGTGTTTCAGCCGAAACACTCCATGTAAGTGATTGCTGACAGAAAATAGGACTATTTAGGACTTATATTAACAAAAACATTCACCTGACTTATGCTTTAAACATTCGCCTTTCACGTGAAATTTCAGAATTCACCTAAAATGCACTATGACCTTTAGGCTACATGATTTGACCTTCTCCAAACCTTTGAATGCACATGTCCAACTGTTTAATGTCTCAGTGCTTATAACATGCTGTTCTCTAACAAGGTGATAAACAGCAAAAATCACAACAAGTGTCTGACCACTAAATGTTCTGCTTCAATGACAGTTGGTGTTGAAACAATGACATGCTGCACAGATCATCTAAAGAAATCGATCCAGCGGTCTCTGTATTGAGGATTGACAATATGGGATGTGCTGTTAAACACTCCACCACCGGGCACCTGTGTGCCAGATGATTTTTTATAGAGTTTAGAACATGCCTGCAGGAACTTAAACATTTTATCAAACATAAATACTCAATTTGTCGTGGTGCAAATTTATACTTTCTCATCTCTAACAAGACTAGGCCGTTTTGGCATGTCTGACTGATCTAGGGTTAAATCCTGATTTTATAACTGCAACGCTGTCTGACAGAATCACCAAACACATAAATTCAAGACTGAGCTGTCGTTTCTGCTTCCTCACTATAAAATGATCACTCTGAGAAAAAGTTAGAGGAAATACTATTAGTTCCAAGCAGCTGGGAAACCAGAGTGGCTTGGTTAAAAGCCTGTAACAAGAGGTGTGGCCTTTTGAACCAGGGTAATACCCAGTTTATTTGATAAATCTAGAGACAATGAGCTGGGTTGTCAGCGCTGCAGCTGTACACACGCTGTTTTAACAAACCAAGTCAGTCATGTGCAACTCTGCTGACCAGTGGAACAAATGTGAGTCAGTATATTAATAGAAATATGTCACTAGTTTTTGTCAGAATAATCAATAAAACTGCAGCTGTCAGATAAATGAACGTCACAGTAACAGGAAATGAAAATACTCACGTACGTGTACCTCAACACATTACAACACATGTCTCAGGTCCCTGAACTCACCAAACCAGACCGGTGTCACAAAGGTGAGAGATTTCACCTCGTGGATCTATCCATGCTTCAGCTATACTGTAACTTCCCTATATGTGTTTCCTGGAAGAACCTGACAAAGACTCATTATGATCCCTCATCACTGATGTGAGGTGATCTCAGGTGAGTGAAGTTAGCTCACCTGTGTGTATACTCTGCTGAATGCTGGATTAAAGTCTGATTTTGTGACGGTGGAGCTCTGACACATCCCATCAAGTGATTGGTTTGTTGGTTAACACTCATTCATTTTCACTTCTCTCCATTTAATCTGATAATTAACAAATCTGAGGAGGCCTCATTCTGGTTGTAATGTGTTTTTCCACTAACAGACAGAAAACCAGAGTTGAGTTTATATCACACAATACTGCAACACAACTGACAGTCACAATCTTCAGCTGTTCTCTGAAGCTAAAATATTCAGACAACAAGTCGAAACACAGTAAAGACCTAAAAGCTAATCAGTGATCACAGTCTGTGTTACTGGGAGATTTCCTGTCAATTCACTGATCGGCTGTTCAATCTACAGATAGTATGTGGGTGTCTGTTGCTGGCGTGTTTTCTCTGTGTGAGAACCGGCTCGATCCTGGTGCCGCCTCTGGTGTTGACTAAAACTACAACACTGTGCTGTCAGAAAACTGCAGATGTCTCTCCCTCTCAGGAGAGATGTCCCTCTCAGCAGCTGGAGAATAAATCATCACACAGGGCCAACGCAGGCCCGATGTTGAGCTGCCTGTGAGTCAGTACAGTGAGGTTAGCATCCACTGGCTTTACTGAACTAACCTGTTTCACCTGCTTTCTCATCTGCAATCTGAAGCCGTAATGAAGCAGAGAGAGAGCAGCACTGAAACTAATTAATCTATTGATTCAGGGGTTTATTCAATAGATATCTAATCTTTTACTCTGAGCTAAAGTGAAAACCACAGAGGTCTAGAGTCAGAACAAACAGAAAACCGACTCATTAAAGAAACAGAGAAATGAGAATAAACGATTCCATTTCTGAAGATCAACTAATCAAAGAAGGAAACTATTGGTGACTGTAAGATGATGACGGGGGAGGGGGTGAAACCTGGGGTTGTATCTCAGACTTTTCATGTGAACCAGTTGGAGAAGTGTTGCAGGCTGAAACCTCTCATTTCACTGCGACCGAAAATGAGAAAACTTAGTTTCCTGTATGAAGCAAATGTTCGACCAGAATATTTCACTGTGTTCCTGATGTAGTTTCCTCTGCAGCAGCAGCTGGTCATTGAAACAAGATGATTTTGATAGGAAACAGATTAAGGCTGATATTATTTTACAGTTTTTTAGAGAATAAAGTTTGAGGTCGGACTAGACTGATTTGCCTTTTTGATAAGCCACTGACTCTAGAGCTGCTGTGCTTTGTCCATTAACTGATGAAAACCGCGTGATTCTGTGTTTATAAAACTCAAAGTTATTACATAGGCGTGTTTCTGAGGTTTGTGATTGATCAGCCTGATTGATCAGTGACGTCAGCTGATGTCAGGCCTGAAACCTTCTCCCAATCCGGAACACACGCGCGCGCGCACACACACACTCACACACTGAGCTGTACAGTATGTAGTTACATAGGTATCAATCAGTGACTGAGTGATTGACAGGTGATCAGCAGCAGCCTCAGCTGCAGACACTGAACACACTCGCACCCGGTGTACCCGTGACGCGCGCTGTGACTGTCACACGTTCCGGCGCGAGCAAATTGCTTGTATGCGTGCGTTTATGTGTGTCTGTGCAAGTGTGTGTGTCTCTCTGTGTGTATGTGTGTGAGAGTGTGTACTCACGGTGTTCCGGAGGTCCTGCAGGGCTACGCTCATCCTGGAGCTCCGTGCCCGAAAACAGAGCGCTACCGACGGCCGCTCCGCCGGCCCATCCTCCCCGGCTATCCGTCTGTCGGTCCTCCGCTCTGCCTGTCGCCCTATGTCTCGCCGTATCTATCTATCTCCCTCTCTGTCTTTCTCTGTCTCCGTCTGTCCTCCTTTTGTCCGTGCAGCAGCAGCAGCGGCAGCAGCAGCAGCAGCAGCAGGAGGAGGAGGAGGAGGATCGGGAGGTTTTTCTATTCTCTCTCTCGCTCGCTCTCCCTCTCTCGCTGTCTCCTCATACCCCGCCCAACATCCAACCAGCCTCTTCCTCTCACAAACAAACACAGCCTGAGACACAGAGGGGCTGACGTCATCCACACGGCCCTACGTCATCTATCTATCTATCTATCTATCTATCTATCTATCTATCTATCTATCTATCTATCTATCTATCTATCTATCTATCTATCTATCGTATGCTTATGCTTTCATAGACTATGTGAACAGATGTGTTAAAGATAACACATCAGTGTGTCTGCAAGGACACAATCACGTTAGCTCATTTACAGTAACATGTTCTGTGCTAATTGTTGTCAACACAAACATGTGTAAGGCCATAACCCCCTTTTTTAAAATAAAATTATCTCAAGTTGCCTTATTTGCATTATACAATTCAATTATTTAAAATATCGACTGAATTACAAATTATTATATATTGTCATTTATTTAAATAATTTATTAGCCTATTCATATGCACTGAAACTTTCATTTTTATTTTATTTTTTATTTTTTACAAAATCCCCAAACAGGCAAAATTTCATTTTAGTATCTGACTGTGGCACATGATGACAACAGTTCAAAACAGAAATCGGCTTTTACCTCAAAGAAAAAGAAAACAGACTACTAACAAGAAAAGAAAAGGTGAAGAAAATTACAGTAAAGGAAAATGTGGTCTGTGTCCTGTCTTATTGTGAAAGTCTCTGTGCCTTGTCTTGGTGTCACTTCCTTTGTCCCTGTTTTATTTTAAATTTCCTCTCTTGTCTTCCTGTGTTAACCCTGATGTGTCACCTGATTGCACCACCTGTGTCTTCCTTTGTCTCCCTTTGTCTTTGTCTGATCATCTGTGTTTCAATCCTGTGCCGTGTCCTGAGCATCCCTGTGTGTTTTCCCATTCCTTAGTACTGTAATAAAATCGTTTTGTGTCATCTTCTCTCATAGTTCGGGCAATTTAGAGTCACTAGAACCACTGTGCCACCCTGAAAACATGAAGACAAACATGGAGAATGTGAATCAGTGAAACATGTCGAGACCAATTTTGTTGTTGGAGATAAAAATCCTGCAGCTTTAGCTCTGACTGTCAGTGATGCAGACACATGCTCTGTTCCAGGAAGCAGCTTTAGTGAAAACTTTCTCATGGAGTCTCTGTTTTTTTTTCTGTTCCAGAAACTTAGATGGCTTTTAATCTGATTCACTTACAATACACTCACTCTGAAGCTGCTCCATAGCAGTTTCTCTTCAACAAACCCTGAGGTTCTGTCTCATGGAAGAGGATCAGGGCCACATGTGAAGATTTTGTTTCTCAGATTAAAGTCAGAAGTCTTTGTTTTTTTTTCACATGTGGCCCTGATCCCCTTCAGTCTGGTCTGTCCCCGCCTCCTGCTGCGATTTCAGAAGCCTTGCCACAGTATCATTTCCTCATCCACACTGTATCAAGTGCAGATCAGAGACATTTATTCAGGCTCCGCTGGAACATGGATACTGAAATAGTTATTGTGTGTCCATCAGAAAAACACTCACTTGTGTTTACAAACAAATTCCCCTGAAGAAGAAAATGAACGTCCTTTAGATTAAACCCAGTGTCATCGTATGTCAAAAAGGGGGTGAGGCTGTGTAAAGTAGAAGTGATGAAGGAGATGTGAAAGTTCATGTGTGATAGTCGTGGCTTTCAGTCGGACTGTGGATCTGAAAGTGAAGACTGTGTGGTGCCTGTTATTTTTGCTTGCATGCCTGATGACCCACGACAGTTTAGATTTGTCTTTAACAGAGAGAAAGGTGAACCAAGATGAGATATATTGACGTTTCTTTTGTTTGTTTTGCTTTGCTATTTGTGCAATTGCTTTTAAGCCCGTAATGGATTTGTACCTCACCCGCACACTTTTTTTTCAATATAATTGTTTGCTTTTATAATCGTGCAAATAAACATAAACATATTATGGGTGAGGACTGGCTGGCAGTGGCTGGACACTGAAGCTCCTTAGTTTCCTTAGTGGAAAGAATTTCTGTCTGAACTCGTTCTCTACCTCATTTACCTTTTGTCTGTCCCAATTCATGCCTCTTTTTATTTTGGCTTTTTTTCAAGTCTATAAAGGAGACTGAGTCAGTGAGCAAGTTCAGATCAGAATCATTCAGTCACTCAGTCCTTTAGCTCCTTAGTTTCTCAATTGAGTCAATGTCCCATATTTTTATGATTTTTGTCTGAACCTTGTCCTCATCAAGTCACAGCTATAGATTCCAGCTCCATTAATAAAAAATTCTGGTAATATAAGATACATGGTTGTCAATAGAAATGAAGCAGTATCTCCAGATAAATACTGTACATCTCCTACTGAAATGCACTGAGATGTGTACTGTAGCCTATATTCATTTCCTACAGGGCATTGTGGTATTGTTTGTTGTTTCCTGGAACAGGTGGATCACTTCACTCCACTTCACCTGTACAGATCCAGTTCCCTGCTCTTTACTGTCACTGTTCGAAGAAGAATTTGCTGACGCAGAGAACTGGTTCCACTGGTTCAACTAAACCTGGTCAGCTCACTAAGCAGTGATTCACTGACATGATTCTGAAGACACAGACGACTCCAGGTCAGTTCAGTTATTAAACAGTGTTTGACATGGGACAGAAGGGACTCAGCTGCTAACACTTATTGAAACATCACAAGTACATTCTTATACATAACAAATAAATCAGACTTATTTGTCACTATAATTTACTGTCTGAGACCCTCATTTAATATTTATATAGTATAAATGAAACTGACAACAATATCCTGTTGATGCAAATGTCCAGCCTGTAAAAATATTATAACTATCTTACATCAATATTATTATTATTATTATTATTATTATTATTATTATTATTATTATTAATATTATTATGGCTTGGTGTATATTTTTTGCTTATATTTTACATATGCACACATAAAGTCCACTGACATATACACAAGCATATATTCCAATTTTTTTTTAACATGTATATACAAATTCATTATGCAGATAATTTCCCAAAAAAACGATGTCGACATATTACAGTACATGCAAGGGACACACACCCTAGCAAACCCTCATTTCTAGAGATCCACACAATCAACAGTTTTTAACACACTATCTACATAATGGCAGATGTGTGTTCAAATAAACTAATCTAGTCTAGACAGATTCAAATTTTACTGGTCCAAATATTGGAACCAATCATTCTTGAGATTGGGATTTATATGTCAGATTTCTGTACAGACTGTGTTGGTTTAACCATTAATTCAGAAGTTGAGTCAACATAGACTGTTTTAAGAAAACAGCTCAAAGTTTGATTTTGATGTCACCAATGTTTTCAGTTCACACCATCAATTCTTTTTGTTTTGAGCTTTGACTACCCAATTAGACACTGCAACAATTTCATAAAACCATATTGATATGTATATTTATATTTATGTTTATGTTTATATCTGTCAAAATAGATATCATTATGAATCTGTAATATAGGCCAGAAATAACAAACAACAGCAACAACGGCGACGACTGGAGGGGAACCGTAAGTTTCGCTTTTACCCACCTCGTCTCTCCCTCAACGCAGAGGGGAAGGGGGAGGAGGGGGGGCATTGTTTCGTACCCGTGCGGGGAAGTTACATAGTGCGGTTTCAGCCGACGCGACCCCGCTCAGCTTGCGGCGGCAGCACCATTCATCCTATTAACCATTTTTCTACCATTGCAATGAGTCTGGAAACATTATTTTAAGGCCGAAAAACTCCGCAGTGTTACTTTAAACTCATTCACAGTTATGTTGTTTCCAAAAGGGGGAAACTGTCAAACCTGGCAACGCAGCATGCGGCAGTGTTTACAACCTGACGGCAGTGCAGCTAGCAGGTTACGATAGCTCCGCTAGCTAGAGTCACATAGGGCACAAAATGGATCGATTTCTAACATATGAAGAAAAATCAAACGGACAGACAGGCGACGTGGTGAGGAATAGTGACGTTAAAGCAGCAATATGAATATCAACTGGAAGACGCCAGAGAGGGACGAGCACATAGATAGATCTATGGACGAGCAGGCAACGGCCAGGTGTTACTAGCAAACAACTAAAGGTAGGAGGCGTAGCCTACAGGATGAGCTGTATAATTCTGAAACTCTGAAAGTTAGCAAGTAAGTAGGCTAAGTGTATTAAATAGCTTGGTAGCTAGGCTACTTACATTCATTTACAGCACTCCATGAGGCAGCGTGAAGCCTTTTCTTTCTTTTTACTTTTTTTTTAAATGCCCGCGCCGACAGATGTGAGCCAGTGACGCAGGCTCAGGCAATGAAATGGTTCAGTCCACTATAGGGGTGTCTTTACTACAAGCACCTTCCTGCCATGACTATGGAATACTGTATATTGTAGTATTTATGATTAGGCTACTAATAAGAAAGATAAATGTTTCAACCCCCCCTATCTGTTATTTGTACCTCTTTTAGGGGGGTCGAAGTCGTAATTAGGGGGGGCCAAACCCCTCCAAACCTCCCTGTAATTCGCACTATAGATTCAGGAACTAAAAAGACACCTGAGTTTCTGAAACAGTTCCTCAGCTCAGGGTTAATGGTCCAGTGTGTAATAGCTATTTGTCATGGTTTACTGGCAAAATTTGAATACCCACGAATATATTTGCATATGTGTATAATCGCTATAAAATAAAATCTGTTTGGTTTTCGTAGCCTTATAATTATTCTTATAGCAAGGATCTTGCTCAATGTCGCCATCTTGCACCGCCATGTTCAGCAGCTTGAACGGAAAATCCAGCCAGAGAGCATGTTTCGAGAGTTTTGCATTCATAAATAAAACAAAGAAGAAGAAGGCGGAAGGAAAGACGAGGGAGTAGGAAACAGCAGACATATTGTAAAATGGTTGGGATCTTCATCTCACAGCTCCATGCACCTGAAATACTCCCAGTTGTGGTAAACAAGTCTTTTTGTTCTCAGAGGCCACCGTCCCTTTGCTGAAGGGAGGGGTGAGTGCGAGCGAGTAAGTGAGTGCTGCAAACTAGAATCGGATTGTTAGATATCACGGTTTTACCCCCATATTACACACCTTTAAGAAAGTATCAGTTCTCATGAAGATGCTTTCTGGAACAGCGCCCTGGTGTTTTCATGAGTTCATTACAGGTTTCACTCGGCTGTGGAGTTCAGTGGTGTAACACTGCCCCCTGCTGACCACAGGCACACAGCACACACTGGCAGTCACATCACTCAACATCACACTAGACGTGTGTTCATGAAAAGTCAATGAAACATCACATATGACATATATGAGGAAATTTTTCTGATTCTTGAGTGTGATTCATGGCCTTTTTTGGCCATGATAACTTTGATGATCAGTCTTTTTTGCGGATATTTGACTGATCTCCTCAGGAACTTTTACTGATGAGAGACTCAGTCCTAACTCCAAAGACAGCGGGGCTTAGGCCACGGTGTAGGTTTGACAAAGCTTTGGAGGAATGAGGGAGCAGTTCCTCGCAGGTCTTAACTGGGCCAAACAGTGGCAGAGAGCTAGTGAACAGAGGAGAGGAAAGAGCAAACAGTTGAAGGGTGTTTACAGGTGAGGTCTCAATTTCCGTTTTCAAGTTTGCAATTTACATGTTGAAGTCTGGGGAATAGATCTGGAGGTCCTCCACCTCCAAACCTGTGGCATGGCAAGGGTTTGATTCTGTCATTCTCTAGTCTAAGAGATACTGTAAAATATTTTTCACATGTAAATCAAATCAAATTTAATTCAATTTCAAATTTAATACGGATTGTATCTAAAGAGTAATGTAATATGCAGCTGTCATCCAGTGTAAGGTCATCAGGACTCTGGACTACTGTGTGGTTGATTCTGCCGGCTCAGTGATGATACAGTACCAAGACCTTCCAGTAGAGGGCAGCTAGATCTCATTGTTAAGAACCAGGACCGGCCTCAGGTCCAGTTTTTATGAAATGACACTCAAATACATACACTACTCACACAAAGTTAGGGATATTCGACTTTTGGCTGAAATATAACAGCAAAAGTAAAAGTTCATGCTACAGTGATATTATATCATTTGTGGTAATTTCTTCATGTCAAAATTTTGATGGAAACAAAATCTAACAACAGTGGTGGCTATACCACAACAAAAAATGTCAATGTCTCAATAATTTGTCATGTGGCCAAAGGACGTCCACTTTTCAGCCTTTCTGTGACTCTTCCTGTCTCTCTGTGTCTCTGATGCTGATGCTGATGATGCTGATGACGCTCTGAGCTCAGTGGACACTTCCCTCTGACTACATCCTGTTTGAAGCCTCCACATGTGCAGGTGCTGTTGATGGACTGTCAGGTGTCGTCTTGGTCTCACGATGTCAAAATGTGAACAGCATGAGGAAAAGGACTGTTTTAATACAAACTGTCAATAAACCACAACATTTAGTGGTCGATTCTTGCATCAGACACTTGTTGTGAGTATAGCTGTTGAACAGTTGGACACATGCATTCAAAAGTTTAGAAAAGGTCAAATTAAATTCACTTAATTGTCTATGCATTTTATTTTTATTACGAAAGGCGAATATCTCCAAATTTTTGTGATATGAAAATATGAGTGGATTGTAACTTATCCTGATCTGATTCAGGTCATTATGCTCAGTGCACATAAGCCAATGTGCTTCTGTGAGGATGATGATGATGATGATGATGATGATGATGATGATGATGATGATGATGATGATGATGATGATGATGATGATGATTCATTCACCGACTAACCTCTGTATCCCTGCCTCCTCCCTCTGTTATTTTTATTGGTCGAGGTGGCTTTTACTCTTCTTCATGCATCCTTTCTTCTTTTCATCTCTTTCTCACCTCCATCCATCAGTCTTTTTTCCTTTCTTGTCTTCTTCCTCTTTTCTTCTCTCTTTCCTCCAGTCCTCTTGTTGTCTCTTTCAAATTTACCTCTTCTTCTCCTGTTATTATTATTACTCTTTTTCATCCACGTGTATTTGTTCTTCTCCTCTTTATTTCAAAGTTCTGCTTTCTTCCAAGCTTCTTCTACTCTCCCTTTTCTTCTATGCTCTTCTCTTCATTATGTCTTCTACATCCTTCCTCACTTTTTCTCCTTTGTTTGGCTGAAGAAAATTGTATAGTAGAGGAAATGAGGAGAAAGCATGCAGGGGAGAGGAGGAAGTACTGAAAGAGAGGAATGAGTATTAAGTAAAGTGGGAGAGGACGCGTGTTCACGCTAGATGAAGGCAGACGAGGAGAAAGCAGCTGTGACTCTGAAGAGGAAATCAATTTTCTTTTCACTCAACTTGAATTCGGATAAAAACATTTATGTCTAAGATGACGTATGAACACCTGCAGCAGGATGAGCTGAGAGACAACAGGAAGCTAAACCGTCACCTGGCTGTCAACAACCAGCCTGTGACGAACTATTCAAACATACAGGATCACAACAACAACAACCATGAATTATTCTCAACTCAAGTGCAATAGAAAAAATACCACCAATTTTTAAGAACCAGAGTCTTGTTTCCAAATAACTTTACATGTGAGCACAACCCAATGAGACAGGCGTGCTAATGAAAGGTTAAGATTTAGTCTCTGCAGTTCTCGTAGACCAGAACTAGATGAAGCAGCAACAGGGCGACGGTGAGGAAACTGTGGGAGGTTGAAGAACAGGCCGCAGCATCCTGGACCAGATACAAAGGTATGGAGATGAGATGCTCAGCTCTGAAAACAAGCTTGGAGGCTAGAGGTGGAGGTCTGGGCACTAGAGGATCTGAGCATGTGGAGGTTTGAAGTCTCAAAGTGGAGGCCTGAGTGCCAAAAGTGGACATCTTAGGTCTAGACGTGCAGGTCTGGGGTCTGTAACTAATGTCATCCATCACTGATGATGTCACCAGTTTAACCTGGTGACATCACCACACGGCATGGAGACGACTACCAGACCCCGAAGTGAAGACAACTTTATCACAGCAGGTCAGTTGGGTCATGTGACTCCTCCCACACTCTGTATCATCTACCTGCAGACAGAACCCAGGACGCACCGGCTGAGACGGTCGGACACATCTCCAAACCTGGAGCATGATGATAAGGTTACCATGGCAACAGGCTTTGTTTCTTGGTCCAGACCTCCTGATGGCAGTTTGACCACTGACCTCTTTAATTGCCACTGACGTCATCATGTGTATGTGTATGTGTTTGTGTGTGTGATGCTGAATACTGCAGCTGATCAGTTGGCTTTTTGTTTTCAATGAATCATCTTCTTAAGGTGAAACACACCATCAGGAGTCGTTCATACACACACGCACACACACACACACACACACACACACACACACACACACACACACACACACACACACACACACACACATGCACGTGTGCGCGCACGGTTAAAAGGCAGTGTGAAATGAGTTCCAGTGAAGCTTTCAGCTATAATTCTAGCTCATTAAAGTTTATTGAAGACATTTAAATGCTGGCACCTGATTGGCTAATAGGTTGATTGGCAGCTGTGGCTCTTAATGTTGCTGCAGCTGCTGCTTCCTGTTTATTAAAGAATGTGCGATTCTTAACGACACAGAGAGGTGTTTGACATCAGCTTCCTGTCGAAGAGACTGAAGACACCTGCAGACGCTGCCGCTGCTGCTCCTGATACTGGGGCTAAAGGGGACAGGTCATGTCAAAATGAGTATGCACGGTCAGAACACTTTAGATGTAAACAATCTCTCTCTTTTTCATGTTACTGTACAGCCGCTGAGATTGGTCACTCTCCCCGTTATTGTTTACTATTTCATTGTCTTGAATTATTATTTGTATTTTATCTGATAATTTGTTTATTTAATTGGATCCCCATTTAATGATCTTTATTTAATTATCTAATTATGCTAATTACTCAACATGCAACACAATAAAAAATAGACAAAATAGGTGAACCTGCCACTCTGAAATCATCCTTTGATACTCCTGTTCCCTAAGTGGTGATGGCATGGGTCTTGAAACTGCAACCTCCCAGTGTGCAGGAATGAAGAGCTTACTGGAGGGGTTGTTTTTCTATCTTCAGGCTGGGTGGAAATATTTTCACTTGTTTGTGTGAAAACACTTGATTGCTTCAGTGTTTGTCAGAAATTGTCCTTCTCATGGCACTGAGTCAGACCTATTATTACTTATGATTCAGTGTGATGTCACTTCCTGACAATATAATTTTCTCTGGTTTTCCTCCACAGTAGATGAAAGGGCAGCTGCAGTGCTATCACACAACAACAGTCATTGCACGGAACTGAAACCATGTGAAAGGTACAGCACTAATGAGGAACGCACAAGAACAACTATTTTGCTAAAGGTCTGAAGATCCCTGAAAAGTGTTCAGTGTTTTCATGCGTAATAGTCTATGCTGATTACAACAGCAGGCACATCATATGACCTCAGGTGTTGTCATGTGACTGCAGCAGTGTGTGTGTGGGTATGGTGTAGCAGCTGCTCCAGTTAGATTAGCAGCTCCTTTCATTCATTAAAGCTTTGTTAAGAAAAGCTTTTAGGAATTAGAGCTTAATGAGGGCTGATGATTGACGGCTGAGACACACGCACCCCTGTGTGTGTGCTGTTCTGCCACTTGGAGTTAACATCTGAGCTGCAGTTTCACATCAGGACTTGTCAGAGCAAAGTTTCATGGGTTTTTCTTAAAAAGGTGTTCATATAAAATACACAAAATAATTCAGTTCAATTCCGTTTAGTGTCAAATCTTAATACCTGTTAGTTTAAAGGACTTCACAGGGTGAGGTCAAACTTGACTTTATTATAGAGTAATTATTTATTACTGTGAGAGTTCCTACAGAGCGCTTCACCTGCATGGTGACGGGGGAGGAAAAACTCAAATATTAACATTGACATATTTTCTTTCACTGAACTTAGGATGCTAACCAGCCAGCTCCGGCCCAGTCAGTCCATCTTATCAAGCTGAGATGATGAGTCACTGTAGCGCCTGGTCTGCGCTGAAGAGGCAGCTGCTCAGAGGATGTAGCCTACTATAAACTTTTATTCTTGTAAATGACGTAAAACGACGACTGAAGCACTTGGGGAGTTTCACACAGGTAAACAGCTGTTAATACAAATGTTGTTATTGTACATGTTTTGTTTTGTGGCTGTGTCACATCCTTCAGATTAGATGTGTTGTGAAAGCCTTTCCTTCCTTTCTGTCACATGTTCCTGAAAACTGTAAAACTGTCCTGAGGAGGACTTTCTCTGCTGTGCTCAGCCACAGTGTTGTGCACCTGTTGCCTTGCAACATCGACAAACAACTTTTTCAGGTGATTCTTGTGAAATAAAGGTTGAATAAAAGTTGGTTGATAAATAAATATGTTCTTCTTACTTTGAAATCCATTTGTATGTGTTTCCTGTCTCCATGGTCGGCCTCTGTGCTGCTGTGATGTGAGTTTCTGCTCTGGTGATCAATAGCCTCATATCTTATTATCTGATCAGTGAGAAAGAACTGATTAAAACAAAAGCCTCTCTTCCCTTGTTGCCATGGCGTCTCCTCTGTTTATTATTAAGCTTCATTAACTGTTATCTCCTTGCAGAATCTCCCCCTCAGCTTACACTTTAATCACCTCCAATAAAAACCTGCAGATCTTCATCCTGATGAAGAATTTTATTTCATCTCCTCCTCCTCCTCCTCCTCCACCAGACGAAAGCAGCAGACCTTATTGTCTCAAACAGATTTTATTCAAACCAACAATTAAAAATAGTTTCATCAAGTTTACATTCAGAAAGAATCAGCGCAGAAAATCTAACAATTCATCCAAACTAATCAGTGACAGTCTGACCCACACAGTGTCTGTACAGCGTCTGGAAGAGGAGGAGGGCGGTGAAGGTGAGGGAGGATGAAGATGGCGGGGGATGAAGAGGAGGGTTCTCAGCAGGAGGTGAAGGTCTTCCAGAAAAAGTTCTTGCAGCCAGCTTTCCTCTCTCGGGGGGCCAGGAGGGGCCCGCTGCCGACAGCGGCTCGTTCCAGGTCAATATGAACATCTTCTGGTTCTCCCTCAGCCAGCGGGAAGTTCTCCTCCTCCAAAGCCTCGTTCTCTTGCTGCATGAGGTCCGACAAGAGCAGCTCCGCCAGGGAGGAGCGGGTCAGGTCCTGCACCGAAAACAGGAAACATTACAAAGACTGAAATATCAAATCAAACCACATTTAATTCAGTGAAGTCCTGAAGGAAGCCGTCTTTGAGACTTTTGAACTCCTCATTCTGTTTTCTTGTTGTTAAATTGATAGAATGATGACGTCATGTGTACGGGCTTAGATATTCGACAAAAATGATTTAAAGTGAGATTCTGTCTCAGGGTTTTGCGACAAAAACAATCCGAACTCAAGGTCCATTTGCTTCCTTCTTCTTGATCTCAGTGATTTAGGTTACTGGACATGGTCACGGGACTAAAAAAAACAACCGTTTCCAGTTCAGCTTCACCGCTTTTCTCCTCTCACACGGCACCAAACCCAAGACAGTTCTTTAAAAACCTGGATCATATTGTTGCAGATGTTCTTCAACCTGTGTGTGTCCGTGGTAATGACGATCATGTCATGTCTGGTAGAGGTTGTGGACAATATTATGATTAAAATCTGATTCAGATCTGTTTGGTTTAGTTTATGTTTTACAGATACAAACAGATGGTTGTTGAATTATTGTTGTTGAATAAAAGAATCAGAGTCTTTGGAAGATTCTGTGACTGATTGTCCACCGGAAATGGAAAGCTTTTTTTTAGGAGTGCTTCAAACAGGAGGCAGGAACACCAGGATAACCTACTCCTGATCCTGATTATCATAGACATCGTCATTATAGAAAAGCAGCAGAGATTTAACTGAACTTCTTTCTCTGCTGTTTCCCTAATGATGCTGCTGCTGCTGCTGCTCCATAAACCAGCTGATGTGGAGCAGTTTGAGTTGAGGACAACCAGAGCTGCTCTCTGTGTCCTGCAGTGTGGACCACATGAATCTGAGGATTAATGGATCTGGGGTCCATCAGGATCAGGTCCACTGTCGATAGGAGATGGATTCAGGAACAGTCTGATATTACAGTCTGCATTTGGATTAAACCTGTTTTTGTTATTCTTCTCTGTTTCTGACATAGATTGTCTGGCTCTCATTTTCTCTGTCGAAGAAAAGAGGCAGGTCTACGAGAGCAGAAATATACAGTAAACATGATCAACAAGAAAAGCCTCAGGGATCATGATTTTGTAGCTAATCAAACATGTGAGTGTCTAACTGTTTTTATCTTATAAATGTTCAGTGATATAGTTTAGAGATGCCTTCATGGTGCATCTCATATATGCACATCATTAAACCCCACTCTCTATCCCTATAACTTTCACTGTCTCTATAATAAAGGCATTGAAGCCCCTCCACCCCCATCCCGAACAATTAATCAATAAGGAGATGAATGCATGAATTTTCTCGAGTTTTAAGAAGAGACGGATTGAACAGCTTACTACTTAGTTAAACAAATTCAAATAAAACAATATACACTGAGAGGATGGCAGAGACATGATGTTCGGAATCAATTATCACGACTGATACATTTCTCAAGATGGAATAATGAATTAATAATAAAAAATCTAAATAATGTGAAAACCACCTGCAGTGAAATATAACCCTGAAAACACACACACTGTCTAATGACAGGTCCTATAGAAGAAATCTAAAGACCTCTAAAGTGATTAAGATAAGAGATTGATCTGAAGTTTATTAGGGAATAAGTCTGTTTGACACCCAAATATTGAGTCATAAATAAACAATTAGAATTATAGATGTAAATGATAGGCTACGGACATCTTGAAATCTGAATACAGCCATCAGCATTACATTTCCTCATTTGTTTTATATAGACTATGCATTGTCTGAATGTAAGGTTTTGACAATTTCAATATGTTTTTCAGATTCACAGCTCAAATCATGTTAAAGTGTACTAGGCTGTTTTAATGTCAAGGTGTTTGGTTAATGTTCTTTTTTAATCTGATTCTTGATTTATAGACAAATAAAGATTAAATCAGAACATAACTTTTTCTATAGGCTATTGAAGCATCAGGTTAAAGCAGGTGGTTTAGGAAGTTTGTGCAGGAATGTGACCTCTGTGTGTGTGAGTGTGCGCGTGTGTATGTGAAGGTGTGTGCGTGTGAGTGTGTGTCGGACCTGTTTGGAGCCAAGTAGCGGGGTCCGGTGCAACAGCAGGCGGAGTTTGGCGTCTCTCTGGGCGGCGGAGGAGCAGCTGATGGAGGCGGTGAGAGAAAGGAGGAGCAGGAGGAGGCAGCGAAGGCGCGAGGAGGAGACCATCTTCATCACCTGTGCGTGTGTGCGTGATATTTGCGGGTCGGCGGATCTTCTGGGTCTGCCCCGGTTAAGCTGCTCTTATAAAGCCCTGCTGACGTCACTGATCACCGTGCATGGATGCGGGAGAGAGGGCGGGTCAGGAGGGGGCCGGGGGGGTGACTGATGGTGATGGTGATGATGATGATGTTGATGATGATGGTGTTTCCATTGCCTTTAGTGAAATGATCCGTTTTCAAACACTTAGTCTTTACTTCCTGCTGCTCAGTTGACAGAGTTTTTCAGCTGGAGGCTCTGAGCCCGGCGGCCACGTGTCATTCTCCTCTCCCTCCATCAGGTAGGCCTATGGATCTATATTTGTTTGGCACTGCTTAGAACATGATGACAGTGTTTTCTGACACAAGTCAGTGCAGTCTGAAGAGAAGCCGGTGATCAGTTTCATCAGGTCAAACATCAGAGGTTTAAAACCAAACAAAAGGCCAAATGAAAAACCCTTTGAGGTCAATTTGTATATTTTTGGTCATTTTCGGGATGTTTTGTGTGTCTGTTGTTTTATGTCTCTTGGTGGTTTTGTGTCTTGGTTGTTTCATGCCTGCTTTTTTTCATGTCTGTCTCTGTCAGTAACAACGCCGCTGGTCACATCATGGCGTCATTCCTACACATGAACACTCACACTTGTCACTGCTCACCTCCGCAGCCTCTCATTGTTTCTCCTTCCTGTATCTAAAAGTGAAACATGCATCTCCCTGGAATTCAGCTCCGACATTACGTGACATTACAAATGTGAGGTTTGACTCACCGCTGTTGACCCACAGAAGCTGCATGAGACACAACTAAATAAACAGCCCAGAATTTTCTCCGGGATCTGCAGCTCTAAGGAGCCTGTCACAGATGTATTTCACCACAGTTGATGAAGTTAGTGATAAACCAAAAGTATGTTTAACATATGTTAGGGGGTGTTGAAACCTGCATCAACAAAAGTCAGTGTTATTACATCAAAACTCTCATTTTCTTTATAGAAAAAACAAACAATTATGTTTCAGACATGTTTCATCCGTGAGTGCTGACTCACTCTGGATAGATTCCCCACTGCTCACACCCACACGAGTTCAAAGTAGATTATTCAATGTGGTCCTTTGGGAGGCGCCGCATAGCTCAGTGGGTTGAGCAGAGGCCTTGGCCCTTGCTGCCCAGGGGGTGGATCAGACTAAGCACAGGCGTAACTCAGTCGGCCATATTGGGAAGGGCAACTTGCACAGACACTCAGGTGAGTGATCCTGTCCTCTGCACTAAAAATCAGTATATAGCTATTTAATGTTACTATAATGTTGCATAAATGTTCATAAAAAATCAAACCGTTTAGCAGAGTGGGGTAATGTGAGACACCCCCTGTATCTAGAAAATGGAACACATTTTTGGTCACCATTATGTTTTCAAGCCCTTCCATTTCCCCATGACCATGAAGGACCTCATGATGCTGTGGAAAGCATGTTTTGTTTTGTTTTTCACAAAAATGTTATTTTTGCATGTAAAATTTAATTTTCTTGCTGTCAGCAACTGTCTCTGTCTTCCCATTTCCTGTCTCTCTCAACAGTCCTATTGATTACAGATGAAAAGACCCCCAGAGTCTGGTTCAAGTCAGTAAATTGTAGCCTAGTTAAAGTGAGTCTGGTAATGTACTGAGTGTGTGACTCTTTCTAGTCTGCAGCCTGTCTTCTGTTATGGTCTGTAGAGTCTGGTTGTAGTTAAGTCTGTTTATAGACCGTACCTTCAGGTTAATTAGGTGTCAGCAGAGTTTGCATCTGTTCAGGAGAGTTTGGATGACTCAGCAGAGTCTGGTTCTCGTTTTGCACAGTCATAGGTCTGTGTCGTCTCTTTTGTCACAGAACATCTGAAGACAAGAGCAGAAACTTATTTACTTTATTTAGGCTACGTTAGTCCTCAGATTGTGGAACCCTGTGGAACGTTCTGTGTTCCAGAGACAATGTTCCACGACCTCTGTGTTTTAACTCAGCGCCCTGTCGGGTCCTGATCTGCAGTGATGCTGTAGACTCTGTGGGAGTCTCAATAATGAAGCCTAACTCTCAGCAGTCACACTGTTTGAACAGTCTCCCACTGTTACACTGCAAACACTAATCACACCTCCGCTCTGAGCAAAACACACTACTACAACATACATCTCTTTAATGTGCGCTGGTTTTTACTACTAACTCCTTAAACACACTGCAGTCTCCACCACAGTGAGAGTCATTCTGCCGGGGGGCGTCTGCTCTGTGCACTCATCAGCCAATCAGACAGCACCTCTGCTGATGGTGATGGAGGTCACAGAGAAGCTCTGTGATTGGCTTTTCCATCACACCAGACCCATGAGTCACAGGCTGCAGTGACTGATCGTCTCCCCGGTGTCTGATCAGGGGGGTATTCCATCAAAGTCGCTAAGAACATCCAGACTATGGTGTAATCCTGAACTAGTGGGAATCACTCCAAACCAAGCCCCAACCCGTTCCATCAAGCGAGATCAGCTGGCTCCACTTGACGCTAATTGAAACCTCACCTGTAAGCCTCACCTCGTCCAAGCCCACACCAGTTGAGTACCTAAAGCAGAGGAAATGCATGCGTTGAAGCTTCTCTACAGCAGAGTGAAGGCTCCTTATGGAGAATTATATTGAATATAAGGATGTACAACAAGAAAATGAAACACTGCTGCTGTTAACAAGGTAAGGTGTGGGACAATGTAGTGACACAAGGTTTTGACCCTTCAAGATCCTGCATGGATTAGCAGTGCAGCTGATTGAAGGATGGACCTTGACTTTCACTCAGGCTGAGCTGTTTGGCTGGTAAAACTGTTGCAGAGTGAACACTCTGGAAGTAAGATGTGGTATTAGTCCCCGAGGAGGAAGAACTGCAGGTGTGGAGGTGGACCAGGTGAGGGAAGCCACGCCCACAGGAGAGAAGGGGAAAACAGCAACACTAGGTGAGAGAAAGCAATAGATGTGTGACATTAATTTTTTTGTTGAGTCCAGACTGAGATCCATGAAACTGACTCCACTCACATCTGGAAAATATCACGCCGCCCTGACCCAAAAACTACACCCATCTTCACCATTTGTCTCCCTGTATCCTAGCAACATCTCCAGCTGCTGTGCCCTCTCAGGACTCTGTGGTCCTCCATGTGGTCCACGGGTACAGGACCTCAGCTGTCTGTAAGTTAACTGTGGAGGACAGGACACATTTCACACCTGTCTAACTTTGTTACCACAGAAACCATTCAGGAACTTGTTGGATTATAGCAACTGTTTGTGACAGCTGCTTGGTTCAGCCTGTTGGTCAGTGTTAGAGGATGACAAAGAGACAGAGAGTCTGTAAAAACAGTCTGTGCCTCTCTAACTAAACCCGAGACATCTCAGTGTCCTGGTCTACAGGTCGGTGACTGATCATGTGGACTAGCTCAGCTCCTCTGCGGACATTTCATGTCTTCTTCTGGCCTAATAACATCATTGACACCTCACCTGGCCACCAGAGGGCACCACAGTCCCCGTCCTCCAGACTCACCTGACGTTAAACCTGCTCATTCCTCTCATCACATCCACCTGAAGAGTCGGTGTATCATTGGTCTGCAGCACTTGACTGGACACACTAATGAAATGTCTTCCTTTCAGTCAGGTGCCCTCTGCTCTATCCGTCTAATAGTAAATCATTCTTCAGACTGCACGTGGATCCAAAACATCTCGCATCTGGGCACCTCTGGCATACTGTATGTGGCAAGGTGAAGAGGGCCCGGGCGGGGATTGAACCAACACCTCCCGGGTAAGAGTCATGCGCGATTGCCAGTCAGCCAAAGGAACGTCCCCTTGGCCAAGTAGCCAGGGCACATGATCAATTGGAGGCATAGTGACAGGAACCTCAACTGTCACATGTAGTTGAAGACAGTTGAAACTTCTGTACTCAAAAGCTCTACTCTGCACCTACTGAGTGCATTTCTGGAAAGGAAAAGTCATTTAGTGCAACATTACCCAAAGTCAAGCTCACTTGAGAAAGTCCATGAAGCCTCAAGTCTTATATAATTGAGGCTGACTCAACACAGACTTACACAGTCATGCTTTGTGCATGAACCAATGGGGTTTATGAGAAGCTCAAATGAATGGATGAATGAAAAGAGTCCCAGAGTGGAAAGTAACAGCACCCTTCTTTTCAGTGGCTGAACAAACACTGCTGATGGAGCTGTTGTATGAAGAATTGGTACCGGAACGGATTAGTTTCTCAGGTCAGAAGAAGTGACGACCGGACCTACACTGAGTGTTCCCTGGGCACATGTGAATCAGTGTATACACAAGAAGCAGAATATCAACTCTGCAGTTGGTTAGTTACAGTAAATCAATTGGACAAGAATCCAAAAAGACATCTGGAGCATTAAAAGACAAAACAGCTGCAGCAAAGACAAGAAGGTCACTTGCACTATAATTCATCATCACGCTGTTTCCACCACTGGTAGACCTAGTCGTGGTTGATGAGGCCTCGTCAGAAGCTGTTAAAAATATATTGTTTTTTTTGTGTTAGTGTTCAGCTGACCTGAAGTACACTAAAGGCTGTGGTGCTCTTTTCAGATTGGTACAAAACTTCCTTGGTGTGAGATAATGAGGCAATGATGATACTCATCACAATGTTCAGCCCAAAGATTAGGTTGGACAGCGTGTGTTGTTTAATTGTTAACGTGTAATTCTCTATCTGTAGCTCTTTGTTGAACTGAGATACACCAAGCCCTGTCCTTTTAGCTGAAATACAGTGACTCTGTTATACAGTAATCAAGCCTTTGGGTCACGTGGACAACAGATACACTTTAAAAACCAAAACACATCAGTTTAGTCCTGTTGACATCGCAGGGGGTTAGGGAGCCATGGTAACCAATTACTGGGCCAGGCCAGGAACATTGGTGGGGTGAATGTTGACTACTACATCCTGATAAAGACACTCTTAAAGGGATATTCCGGCATAAATTTAATCCATGGTCTAACGCACCATGACACCGAGTTTAGACTCCCCTCGAGAGATGAAGTCTGCTAACCGCTAGCAACGTTAGCAAAGACCGCACCATAACAAACACCGCAGTCTATTATTTATTTGCAAACCGCAATAAAAAGCCACTCGTAGCCACAAATAATGCTCAGAACAGCACCAAACTTCATCAACAGTACAAACAGGGTCCCAAGCGCATAATACGAAGCATCAAACACCTGCGTCCAGGCACTGACAAAACACATCTGACTCCTGGCAGCACAAACATTCATAATCAGTGGCTATGGGCAGGCAGTGACCACACATGACCACAGCACCGAGACTCAGACGGCAGCTCTCCCTGTTTCAATTTTCTCCTCCTCTAACAATTATAAGATTGTTTTACACACTAATTTGTACACAGATGTGTATAACAACTAAAAGAGAGCAGAATAGAGTGCAACCGGTACCAGGCACAGGAAAAGGAAAAGGACCACAAGTTCTTCATCCACTGATCCTGAGTGTAGACTAGTTTTCATATTCATATTCATGTTAGACACACACATTGATGGAGACCATGCAGGCTTCAGGTCTGGTCTGAGAACCAGGTTGCGGTTCAGTGTTTTGCTAAGTGACACATCAACATGTGGAATTGAACTACCAACCTGTGATAAGTGGTTGAGTCAGCAGCTGTTCCCAGTATCTCTTCAGGCTTCACATGCAAATATAGTGTGTGTGTTTGTGTGTGTGTTTGTGTGTGTGCATGCGCTGTGTCCTCGTTACTTCCCCTCCATTAACTGAAACTCGACTGTACCCACATCAGCTCATTTACATCACACAGCAGATCAGTGATCTAGATCCTCCTCATGTTTCATCCTCCCTTTGTCTCCTTGACTCTTCTCTTTCATATCATGTCCTCTTCGCTCCTTGATTCCTGCCTCATCTCCTATTTCCTCTTTTCGTTGTCTCTACACATCTCCTTGTGTCCTCCTCTCTTCATGTTATCCCTTCTTTCTGTCCTCCCTGACTCTTATCCTTATTTCCTTCCCCTCTTCTCTCCCTCTTCTCTCCTCCTTCCTGTGGGGAGGACATTTTCTCTGTGTCTGTCTAAACAGTTCTCCCAGAATCCCGCTGGGCATTGGCAGGGGGTCACATGGTGTGTGCTGACCTGCTAATCATGTGGATGAGGTGAATCAGTGCGAGTCGGTGTGTGATGTGTGGTGTGTGTGTTTGTGATGGACACTCACCTGCTGAGTCTCTGCTCATTGATTAGTCCAGACTGACAGACACATTCACCTCCAGCCGTGCGTTTGATTGGTCGGCCCACAGCGAAGCGTTTTATTGGATGGATCCTCGGTGGGGAGTCTGCATGACGCAGGGCCTCCCGCTGCCCCCCCTCCCTTGATTTGACCTTTGAACCCATTAAAGGTTCGTTTCTCATATATTTACATGCTAATGATGTGGACCAGGAGAGGACAGAGTGACCGAGAACAAACATCATGTCAAAGAGTCTGTAGACAAGATTCACTGCGGAGTTTCTGCTCTTACTGTACCATCATGTTCACCCACTGTCTCACCGTGACAGTGAGTATCATCACCTTTATGTGTAGAGTTATGAAGGGCTTCACACAGGGCAGCAAAAGAGGATAAAAAGGTCATATCAGCTACATGACACCATGATGAAGGCTTGAAGAAACAGGAGTAGGTGTAATTGTGTTTTGAAACAAACACAAATCAACAAGAAAAATCATCTTTGATCTCTTCTGATATGAAAACACACAGAGGTTGACAGCTCACATGATTATGTGAAAAAAGGGAAAACCTCCGCGCTTCAGCTTGACGAACTGTATAGACCGGTACGTCTCAGGACTGGAGACAGGTGAGTCGTGGAGACAGAGGGAGGACACTGGAGTACACGGTCAGTTGTCACTTGTTTCAAACTAATTTTCAATTGAAATAAGTAGAAAAATCTGCCAATGGAGCAAGTGTTTTGTGCTTGTAATAAGAAAGAAAAACTTGCTCCATTGGCAGATTTTTCTGCTTATTTCAGGTGAAAATTAGTTTGAAAACAAGTTAATTTTTAGGTGATGACATTAGTTTTGACTAGAAATGAGACATTTTGACAAGAAATAAGACAAATATTCTTGGGAAGATTTTGAGTTTTTGCACTGCAACTGAAATTTCATGGATACCCAAAGGAAGTTTGGCATATTATGGCAGTAAATTATGTTTCTTTTGGAGGCAAATGAAGAGGAGAGGAGACGCTGCAGATGAGTGCACGTAATGTTATAGCCTTGATAACCATTAAACGTTATTTCCGTTACGTAAGAGGACCACAATTTCACACAATACAGCAATCACAGCTTAATATAAACCTATTTCATACAAGCTACAGCAACAATACAAAAAAAAAGTGCATTAAAACCTCTTACTTCAAATGTTCAAATTCTAACCGTTTAAGATAAGGGCTGCCATGTTTTGATGTTGTTGTGACGTCAAGTGGGAAAGTCAGAGCTCTGAAATGATATCCGAGTTTCCGAGTTCCACACGGTTCAATTCATTTTTTACAACTTGGAGCTTGTTTTTTTTTTTCGACTTCTGAGTTGTTTTGAACACAGCATGCATGTCTTATATAAATGCATGTCTTATATAAATGTAAAATAAATAAATGTTACATTTATTTATTTATTTATTTATACCTAAAAAATCCAGATTTTTTATAATTTAAGGATTCATTTTATTGTTTTTTTTATTATTATTTATTTATTTAAATTTCATATAAATAGCATTCCATACATCTTTCAGGTGTCGAACTTCAGCTGAGTCAGTAACTAATCATCATCATCATCATCATTGTCATTCTTGTCAGTCTGCTCCATCAGTCTGTCTCTCAACTGTTTACTTCCTGTCAGACAGTGTGAAGCAGCACTAACAGGATTTAGTGTGGCAGCAGCAGATATCAGACCATCTTCAACTTTTACATTCACTCCTAACATTCAGGCAGTCACATACACACATACACCCTCACACACAGTTCCACCCGGTGAGACCGCAGATAGCTGATATACCTGGGGTGGAGGAGGGTGCTCTGTGTTCATCACAGGTTAAATGATCTTTACATACATAGAAAAAGCAATATTAGCCTACTTACATGAATACATATGGGACCTTCATGTGCCAGCACACAAACCAGATCACCAATAAAATGAAGTTGTTAACAGATCCATTCAGAGCTCAGACAATGGAAAGTGTAGAGAATCATCTGACCATGATTTCTGGTTGAGTACAATCTGGCTGCTGCTGTTTTTTTTAATTTCTTTCTGATCCTCTCTTCTGTCAGTCAAATGCCTATGCTGGTCACAGGCTTCTGTTTGTTATCTTGTGGTTTCATATCTGGCATGGCTTCTTCGCCACTTAGTTTGACGTTTCTTCTTCAACACTAATGTGAGTTCACAGGCTGATCCACATGACTTTCACCTGGAGAACCATGTTTCTCATGTTCTCTCCAGTAACTTATGCTCTGACACATATTATGCACAGCCTTTTCCACCCATCCCACCTGGATATCCTTCATCATTTTTGTCAGGAATGTGCTTCATGGTTTGTGTCAAAACTTTGATGACATGAAGTTAATACGACCCTTTTGGTCTTCAACCTCCTGTCCCGCATGAAAACCTGCAACAAATAAATGTGGGTTTGTTTACACTCTTCTGTCATAGGAGCAAGGATCCCCCCAAAATCTACAATGAAAGTGGAAAACAGACTTATATACCAATAGTCCAACTCCTATATACTCAACTTGCAACTGTTTACCAGCCACCTTAAATTCTTAAATTTATTGTTTGTTATTCTGCTAATAACCGTCTCACAAGGGAGTTCATGCCATGCCTCGACAGCACTAATATACAGCAATTCATACTCGCTCCAAAGGTCATGTGTTGTTCTGTTGCTACACCTTTTGATTCTATGGCATCTGACTTCTCCATACAGTATGTGTCCACAAGTCTGTGTCTTTAATTTATTTAATATCTGGACCAAACCCACATTAGGCAAGCGTTTTTGTTTTTTTTAACTGCTTGCTGTTGATAAGCTCCCATAGAAAGTTAATTTGTCAACCCTGGATGAGCTAGTCTCACTCTACAATGATGACCTATAAGATGAACCCTCAGCTCTGAAACTTTCTTCTACAACACGTCTGTAACATGGACTCTCTTTCTACTTTCAGATCCTAAATCAAAAAACACTTCATTTTGCGTTTTATGCCTTGTGCTTAGGTTTTACTGAGCGTTTTACTGACTGCCTTTAAAAGCACCTACAATAAAATATATTATTATTATTATTAACCCGATGTAGAGGAAGGTTCAGCCTCCTCATCACCACCTGTGAAACAGAGCTGACAAACATGATGAGTCTGTGCCTTGCTGAACGGCTTCTCAGCAGGAATCATTCATCACCGCGGAAACACAGGGAGACTGTAACCGACCAGCTGACAGAGTGAGATAACGCGCGCACACACGCACACGCACACACACACACACACACACACACACACATTGCTACACCTGATAAGAGTTCAATCTGTTTTCAATCATTTTCAATTTATTTCAGTTTCAGCTGCAGAAGCTGTCTGTGCTGTTTACTGTTTACTCCCTGTTCTTATTAAAACTTGTTTATTATTTATTTTCATATTCCAATGTTTCAGAGCCCTGACATTTTTAAACCGAAGACCTTGACTCAGACTAGAACTCATCATCATCTGTGTTGTGTGATCTGAGTTCTAATATATTTGTTTAATAACAATAGAAACACATTTGTATGATTTATACTGTTTGGCAAAATGTGCGTTATTGGTCCAGTAGTACACATGCAAAATGAAATCTCTCTCTCTCTCTCTCTCTCTCTCTCTCTCTCTCTCTCTCTCTCTCTCTCTCTCTCTCTCTCTCTCTCACACACACACACACACACACGGATACACAAATGAAATAATGAAAAACACATAAACACATGAAACAGAAATCTATTTCCAGGAGTCAATTAAAACACAAACACCTGCTGAGTGTGTTTAGTTTTTAATTTCTTGCAAGGCAACTACACCATCCCTCTTCTGCTTCTCCCCCTGAGACCCACAACAAGACCACCCACCCGCACCTAACAATTACCACAACACACAAACAACATCGAATTTAATATGAGGGTTGTTCACAGTTTTTTTTATGATCATAACTGTTAATGCACAACATACAAACAACACAGAGTTGCCAAAACAGTTTGAGTGTTTAAGCACAATTTTGAAAACAGGGCCCCGTTTTTCAAAACATACACTCAATTAGCAGAACACATCTTTTGCAAGATGAACCACTCTTTTCCACTGATGGAAATAAAACATGAATTGACATTCACATTGTCATGGACTTACAACAAAGTGATTGTTTGGGGAGGTGTTGGTAGAGCAGCTGCCTCAAGTGTTGAGACTACAGTCCTCATTGTAGGCCCAGTCATTTCCCCCCTCTCTGCCTCCCCATTTTGTGTCTCTCGCTTGACTGACCTTTCCACTGAAGGTGAAAAAGCCCTATATACTAAAAATAAAGGGACATTTTTTGTTGCACCTTCCGGTTGGTGCAGCCCCACTGACATTGTGATATCTAATTCCCCTGCGTCATTTTAACAAACCTCATGTAACAATGCTCAGGGTCAAGAAGTAAAATAGCGAAAATAGCGTTTGTCAGAGTTAAATGTTGTTTGGTGATGTTTGATTTCTATTACTGAAACAGGTGATGCTTAAAGTCCCTGATTGTCCCCCTACCCACACACACACACGCACGCACACACACACAGCACCGTTTAACGTGTTCAGCCAATATTTGCTCTCTCTCCATTAAAGGTTAATTTGAGTCGACCTTCTCTCTCTGATCAAACACTGAAACCTGCTGTGGTTTCCACACACACGCATGCATGCACACACGCGCACACACACACACACACACACACACACTCATCATCACTTCCACTTCTCCTAGTACCCCCAGTCACGCATGCTGGAGGGAGGAGAGAGCGTGAACACACCTGAACCCTTCTTGAAGTCAAACAATCACTAATCAGTAATTACTATGATTAACCAAGTAAGGATGGACAGAGGCGGAACCACACATTTTGATTTCTCTCTTTAATCATTAATTACATTAATTATTCAGGTATACTGCAGTCAGACAGCCACTGATTGGTCCGTCGAGCGGCTCAGGTGAAGGTCAGGTCATCAGGGATTGGTTACTAAGCGAATGTGGGACCTCGGCCTGGAATTTAAAAAAGAAAGAAGAAGAAGTGATGAACAAAAACGGGTTAAAAAAAACATAATGTAAGTCATGTGGGTGTGGCTTAAATAGACACTCAGATACCTGGGCAGGGCATTAACAGGAAGTGAAGCCTTTCCAGTAGAAGTTCTTGCACCCGGCTTTGCGTTCACGGGGGGGCAGGTTGTTTGTGGCATCAATGGACCGCTCCAGGTTCATCCTTCCTCCAGTTGATGTGGAAACCACCTCAGCTTCCCTCTGGGCATCGGCTTCAGGCAGAGACATCTGGGCCAGCAGGTCCTCCACTGCACGTTTACTCCACTCCTGGACAACAACACACAAAGCAGAACCAGACTGAACAGGTCAGAACCACACTGCAGGTATTCACAACCACAGAGCTCTGTCGTGAGGTTATGTTTTCTAGAGTTTCAACAGTTTGGCCCACAAACCACCTTTCTGCAACTTATGCAAACTACTTTTTCTGGAGTTTGAACACATCTCTGCCCCCTTGTGGCTGGAGGCCAGAAACCATCCACATGGACCGTGGATTCTTCTCTCCACTGGCCACAAATTTGCTCCACACTGAAAAACTTACTCTGACAAGTTTCACATAGGTTTCTCTGGTTTTTGCATCTTCTGACAAACATCTGCACACAGCTGTTTAACCACATCTGTCTATGTGTTTCATGCATGAAGCCAACTCTGCTTCAGGCACCGAAGGAACTTTTGTCCCCACATATGCAAAAATGAGGATTTATAGGATTTAATGAGTGTTTATACATTAGAGGAAAATCTTAAAATGTAGTTAGATGTTCAGACTGATTCCACTCTGCAGCAGCTACTTACCTCAGCTTAACAGAGAGAGAAATAAACTTAAACAGCTAACTACAATATCCTCCTAGGAGACGTTGTTCAACATGTTGTAGATATGTAGTTATGGACTGCAAAAGGTTTTGGATTGAAAGAAGTTACTGTTTGTAGTCCAGAAATGTTCAGCAAATGTTCAAGACATTGACTGAACAGAACCAAGACAACTTTAACTGTCCAACTGCTTCATACCACTACAACATAATCAAACTACAGGTCTTTCTCACCTGTGACAGCAGTCCAGCACCACGAGCTCTTTGCAGCAGCCGGTGATGACGCAGCTCCAGGTCCAGGTCTTGGTTCTGGAACTGGTCCAGGTCTCTGTCAGGCTGAGAGGAAACGCTTGGACTGCACAAAACCAACACCACAAGAACAAAGATGGCAGGACAACGAACACACTGCATACCTGCAAAAAAAACAAAAAAAAACAGAGAAGGAGAAACTTGTACACCTGAGGATGGAGATTCAGTGGAAGAGCAGAGCGAGAGAGAAGATGAAGTTCCTACTGTCTGCTGGTCTGATGTGGTCTGCTGGTCCTGATCCTGGTTCTGGGTTTGTCTCTGGTCCTGGTCCTCTGGGTGCTGCTGTTTTGAAGCCTGAATCTCCTCCTCCACCAGGTCACGAGGTGCAGCGTGTGTGATTGACAGCCGGCGGGCTGCAAGGTGATGAAGGAACGCTGACATTCAAGTTAAACAAACGTCCATTAGTCCTTATTGACTTTAAATGGAGCCTGAGCAATAAAACAATAAAACTATCAGCAGCAGCAGCGTCTTCCCGCTGCCGGCATTCATCTACAGCAAATACAACGCCAGAATGTCGGGCTGAAGAGGAGAGGAATTAACGGAGCATTCAGAGGATTAGCAGACTTCATTAGCACTTGCTGATATCTCCATTAAACAAAGAGGCAGCAGCAGAGAGTCGCCCACTCAACATTTAGTTTGAACAAATACAACTTAATACTGAAGAAAAACACTTATCATATATTGGTTTAAAATGTTCTGCTGCAGAGAGACTGGTGGAAATGACATCAGGGAATCCCAAAAGTCCCCAGTTATAGCAATGACTTGACCAACACAATGTAGAGACACAAGTCAAACTTCTCTAAGTACCATCGGTACTTAGATCACCATGAGTGTTCAGGCCTTGAGCTGGATCTACATTCACCTCTCTCGTACAAATCAAATTTATATTCAGATGGTCTAAAGCATCATAGATGGAGATATGATAAAACGTCATGTAAAACTACACTGAGATGATTTCTGTTCTTAAAAACACACTAATATAGCTTCTAACGGATCGACAAGTCAATGTGTAAAATACTGTATATGGAGCTTTAAGGTTTCCAATGCAGAACTGACCTTTATCTCTGAATGATGCTGGTGCTTGATTTTCCTGCCTATATGTCTGAAGATGATGACAACACACACACACACACACACACACACACACACACACACACACACACACACACACACACACACACACACACACACACACACACACACACACACACACACACACACACACACACACACACACACACACTGTTTATTTGCTGATTAATTTATGACATTGTTTTTTCAGATTCATCAGGTTAAATGTCTTGACACTCATGACATGGTTCATTTTCTTTTTCTCTCTTTTTAAAAATTGTTTATTTTTCTTCTCTCTCAGCTTGCTGCTTTTTTATGTCTCATGTACTGTGTAAATAAACTAATAACTATCACACTGGGTCTAGATGAAATCCACACAATCAAACGAAATGAATTTTCTATCGCTGGACAACTACAAAACAGAAATCAACAACACAAACACATTAAAGGTCCCCTGTAGTTCATGATCAGCAGCTACGCTCTGCTGCCTGCTGTGCTTTCCCTGCTGTTACTACATTTACTGAAGGGAAAGATCTGAATATTATTCCACCACTGTACTACAATCATGAGATGAGCAAAGGAAGCCCATGGGATACAGCTGAAAGCCGAAGGAAAAGCACAAACTTTTGCAGATTGTGTGTGGCTCCCCTCTTTGAGGCACCATCCCGACATCACTTAAGACTACGGTTATCAAACCTCTCCTAAAAAAGACAAGACACCCCTTAGTAATTACAGGCCAATCTCAAACCTCCCATTCATAGGCGAGCTAATTGAAAAAGTTTTGCCTTTATTTCCTCCAGAGGGGATTATTTCAGTACTCTTCTCTCTGGTTCACCAAATCAGACCATTAGACGGCTGCAGCTTAGTCAGATGCTGCTCCTTGGGTTCTTAGTATAACTAAGAAAAAAGAACATGTTACTTCAGCTCTCAGGCCTTTGACGGACTTCAAATACAGAGTTGACTTCAAAGTTTAACTCTATGACTCACTAAAATGCTCTGGGCCCTAAACTTATTGTATAGGAGCTCAATGTGTCTCTAAGTTAGTGGAGCCCAGAGTTTAAACCAATCAGGTCAAAGCAGAGTTCAACCATTACGCTGCCCCCTGCTGGAAACCAACTGGAACCAGCTCCCACTGGAGGTCAAACTGGCTTTAAAAAGAAGTTAAAAAACATCTTTATTCTCCTCCTTCTTCACTCAGTCACTTACGCCTTCTGTGTTTCATTCACACATTTATGAGCCTGTGGTTCTTGACGAATTCTATTTTTTCCTGACTTATACAGTCAACTTCAAATTTACATCAAATAATTAAGTGTAATTTCAATTTTTGCGGTTATAAAACTAATTGTCTATATGTCTATATAATATCTAATTTGTAATTTCAGTAATAGAAAAATGTTTTGTATCTGTCTCAATATTCTGGTGAACCCTGTTACTGTACCTCTCTTATAAAACTGCATATAAATCAGTTATGAACATGTGACCTGCACTCAGTGATCATTTAAGACAGTAGGGTACGCAGTGGCGTCATTAGGCCTATTTTAGAGGGGCTGAAGCTCCCCTAATCCCTTGAAGCGCCCATAGACGCTTCATTGACTGCTGCTGCGGGTATCAGTGCGGCCGCCTTCCTGGACGTGTACCTGCTTTTGCCTCCAGTGCATTCACTTCTATTGATGAAGGAGGTGCATACACAGGTAAAATGACCATAACTCACTGAATCTCAATTTTCATGTGGTTTGGTTTGTTAGAAATAGCAGATGTAGTTATGATACATGATGCATGGGCTTTCATACCAAAATACTTTATGCTTCTTGAGAGCTTGTTTCAACTCATTCATGTTTTGATTCTGTGATCAAAATCAGATCCATTTAGGAAAGAAACTATTACATCCCCCTGGTGCACATGTATATTATTGGAAAACATTTCACCATAGCCAGCACCATACATCTTTATGTAGCCTTTAGCGACAAGCTTTTAGTGGCCTCGACCAACCAAAAACAAAGATCTGCCTATACAGGAAGCTGAAGCTGGATGAGGAGCAGTTTGATGGCTTAAATGGACCGAATCTGCATGAAAAGTTGACCAACTGACAATCATTTCATAAGTCACACTGTGATTCACATTGAGACTCACTTTCAAGTTATTGCAGTTTTAGTTGATGAAAATACATGTTCCACTTACATGCAAACAGAAAAGAGACATACAAAGAGTTAAATACACCAGGGTCTGTAACAGTGGCTGGTCCACAGCTGGATGACAACCTCCAAAAGCACAAAGCCAGAGGTTAAAAGTGTGAATGTGTCAATCTACTCTCTCTGAGCAGCGTGATTTCCTCAGATCTGTTTGTTTTTGATGCAGCTGCAGTTCACAGTCGGCTCCTGGTCCTGTGCCCAGACTGGCATTTGCTCCATTTGATGTATTTATTTTATGAGACACTTTGTCTGATCTCTCAGAGTTGTGTCTTACAGATCTGTGTCATGTTTTGTTTATTATATTTTCATTTTAATAACTTTGACTGTATCTCACACTTCTTGTTCTGATCGTTGTTATGTCCGTATGTCACTAGTTGCTCTGCATGTGTCATATTTCAACACTGTGTTCTGCTACTTGCACAGTGTTGTCGCTCTTTCTTATGAACATGTAATTGTGGACTCCGGTTGCTTCTGGCAGAAACAAAGAAAATGTTTGAATATTAATAATCAGTGTGATTGATTTCCCATCTGTGAGTTCAGATGATTAATCTTTGTTTCTGAGCTCTGGAGATAAAACTGATTTGACTTCTTCCTCATCTTCGTCTTCTGCGAATACTAATAAACAACACATTAGCGGCAGCTGGTTGCCGCGGTAACACATTAACAGCAGGCAGCCGCCACTAAGGAGCTGCTGGCATGAACACACACACAGACACACACACACACACTCTCTCTCATGATGGGGAAGTGATGACATCACTCTTCCTCTCTGTGATGCGTACAGTTTTTCTTTCCACACTGAGTCACTGAGTCAAATCACAAGCTGAAAATAACAAGAAAATGTAATTAACGATCATGGTCATACATGACTGAGACAGTGACTGACACCATCCAAGTTTGATATATTATAATATTTATCAAACACATAAATCTTATATGCATGTGTGTGTGTGTGTGTGTGTGTGTGTGTGTGCGTGTGTGTGTGTGTGTATTACATTTTAGGGTACATAGAACATAATGTGACTAAAGATATTATCCACTACACTTCACAGTTTGATGTATGTTAACTCTAGTTAGAGCTGAGGATCATGCATCAGAAGGTGGTGGCCTTGCAGTTTGCAAGCCACCAAAAAAAGGAAGAAGAATTGTGTTTTCCAGGGACACTCAAAATATATGTGAACGAGAATCACACCATAGAGACTGTCTGTATATATCACTGTGGTGTGAAGTGGTAAAACATTTGCTCGCACTTATCTTTCTGGGCTTTTTGAAGTCTGTTGAGGCTCAGCAGTAAATAATGAGGGTGCAATTGTGACATGAAACAAGATAACAGTAGGTGACACTCACTTAACTTATTTAAAATGTTTTGTACAATGTAAAATTAAATTAAATATGGGTTCCCAACATTGAAAACTAGGCCTGAGGATCTTGATCAGGCCTTAAGCCCCACCTACCAACTACTTACTCCAAGAGTGAGAGCTGAGATCCTCAAGGTAGTTGGAGGAGGAAACATCAGGAGACTCAGCCACATGTTCGACCCTCAATCAGACCCAGACTCAGTGCAGGAGTCTGTTACGGCCAGAACCAGAGAGACCCATGGGTCAGAACAGTTAGCATCCTTTAGTTATTCATGCTTTTTATTAGCTTGTAACAGTCACACAGTGTTTGGTTAGGAGGATGGCAGCGCTGGGTTCAATTCCCTGACCTGGGGTCATTCTGGGTGGAGTTTGCATGTGTTAGGACCTTAACGCTGAACCTGGTCTGCTGGCTCCACTCTGGCTGGTTCGTACTGTTAAGAATCAGCCAGAAACAGTGTTGGCGCACACACACGACAGTTTGCCGGTGTGATTGGTTTTCAGCAGTCTACTCGGTCATGGTATTGACTGGTTATTTCACTAATGTCTTGCATTATATCAAAAAAACATCATGTTTATCAGGTTAAACAGCATGTAGGCAATCTACACATTACAGATGATAATAAGCTGAATAACCCTCCCTTCATCCCACCCTTTCCAGGTCTGGAGAACATGTGATGGCCTTCAGGTAATGTAAAGATAACGTGCTCTCCTTCTGGTTTATCTGTTCTGGTTGGCTAATTATACATGAAAATATGATCATTATAATGAATGTAGTGAACCTACAAACTGATTCTTTGAGTGACATTTTTGTCAAGGACTAAAGAGAAACCAATCTAACCTCTGTAAAACACATTTAATTAAACTCAACAAGGATCAATTTTCACAAACAGAAAAAGGTTATCATCACGAGTTCAGAAAATGTAACAATAACAGCACGAGTATGTACATCTGAAAACAACAAGCATCTAACCCTTTAAATTGATTTGAACATAATGTGATCAGACTTTGTAAACACTTCATACATCTACGGTCTTTATTAGATTATTGTTTGATAACGAATCAATCAGATCTCACTTTATAACAGAAGACAACAAATCCCAGCATGCATTGCTTTAGAGGCATCCAATAAACAGGGCTCAGATTTTGTTGCTGTGCAGAAAAAAAGTAAGTCTTGATCTTGTATTGCTGTGTTGTAGTCATTAACTAAAAGTTTCCTCTGAGCTCCTCCAGGTGGCCGTTAGAGGAAGTACAGTTTAGCAGGCTGCTGATTGGTTGTAGTCTTCGTCTTCTCCATTCTGTTCCTCTCTGTGTTTCAGCATTGTCCTATTTTGGCAGAATGGGGGTACTGCAGCTCCAGTGATGGCAGTAGTACCAGCGATTTGAGAGTAACAGTACTACAACAGCCGTTGGAGGCTGTTACCAGTCACAGATGTAGTACAAAGTAGTACAAACAGAGGGAGCACTAACAGGTATATTACCAGTCGTAGTACTTACAGTATCAGCAGCAGTAGTACTACCAGTACCAGTGCTTTTAATAGTAGAAGTAGCAAAAGTAACAGAAGTAGCAGTAGAAGGACTTTGAGGTTAGAACTATTAGTAGATGATAGTAGCAGTAGTAGTCTAATTCAATATCAGAACTCAACGCATGTATAACGTATTATACAGAAAGTTCCCCTGCACTGTAGCAGTAATAGTAGGTATAGTAACAGTAGTGCACATTTGACTACCCAAAACACTGTAGTAGGGGTGATCACAGTCTCATCATTCCCATAGGAGCCATGGTGGTAGAAGCAGGATAACATTTGTACTTGTACACACTCACTTATCAACACATCGTGATTTTTCTGTTGAAAGGCACACATGCTCAGAACAAGTAGTTTTACTCTAGAGTACATTGTACCATTGGCACCTTGTTAGTTTTGTTGTTCACAGTGCAATACATTTTAAAGAGGAAATAAAAGAGTGGTGGACATGAGGACAGAGTCACTTATTGAAACAATCTTTGTCCATCAGTAACAGCAGCAGCAGGAGTTATACAAGCGTTTGCAGTAGTAGTAGTAGTAGTAGTAGTAGTAGCAGCTGTGTACTCACACCAGCACCAGTTACTGAAGGTAACACACTTTGAGGTGCCAAGCCACAAAACAACACTGGGTTTAGTAATGAATTATTGATCACTGATTAAGAGTTTAACTATTGATCAAAACGTCAAATAGGAAAGCAATGTTTTCTCTATGTTGATACATCCATTATATTATTTATTACTTTTGTTTTCACTTTTTGTCAGACATCGTGACTTCATGTGTCATATTCAGTCTGTGTTGGACATCAAACTTTCAGAACAAGAGGTAAAAAAACCACCTAATTGACAAACTCGCAGCTACAAGACGCTTTTTGACATAAAAACTACAACTTCAAAAATGCATTTCATCAACATTCAACTACAGAGCTCATGCCACACTGATGAGATATTGATCAAAGCATCTGAGTTGGAAAAAGTAGCACCCAAATGAAATCCAACATTAACACTAATACAGTCCATTCATTTTACAGTACCTATTTTAACAAGCTACTTCAAGTACTTAACGTAACAACATAATCAGATGTACGCTGTTTATCTGCTGTGAGCACATCATATCCAAGGGTTAGCATCAGGGCTAATTAGCTTGGGATAACGTGGCAATAGGGCTGACTAACAGCTGTTCCGCCTGTTCTCCAGACACTGTGCAAAATGCAGCTAAATAACTCAGATGTGAGCTGGTTACAGTCAGGTTACATGCATTTCATTGAGTTTCTGATTCTGGGGAAGTTTGGGGTGACATGTCTTATTGGCAAATTAAAGAACAATATACAAAAATGAAAACCGATTAGTCTTTGATTGGTCCATTCTTCAACACCAAGCTGTCCTGTGGCCACCCTATTGACTCAGTGCTGGTGTGAATAGACAGGACAGAGTAGCACTGTTGTCAGTAGTATTAATATCAGTAGTGTTAGCAGCAGCAGTATTTACAGTGGTAGTATCAGTAGTATGAGCTGCAGCTCTCCGGTCTGCTGGTCACAGCCTCTTCATGCACACTTGACAGCGGCTGATCAGATTGCCTGGAAACTCGCCACTGTGAGGCCTCGGTTTACTGCAAGATGAGAGACATATACAGATATGTAACTAGACGTTCAGTCACTGAGTGTTGCAGTCAGAGTTACTGAGGAGAAGAGTCCGACAGACAGTGGGCTCATAGTATCCAACTGTTTCCAGCCCACGGCTCAGAGACTGAGAAGACATTTTGTGTCTTTGTGTTGAACACAATGTAGAGCACCACAATGTGTTGCACACTGTACTTTACATGAACATATCATTACAGGAGTATTGTAAGCTTTGAATTTTCCATTCATAAAGACAGAACTGGCGAGCTCAATGCTGGCTGCCATGTCATGCCACCATCCATTGGCGACCACTTCCATTCAGTGGCGGCATGGCTGTAAGGTAACCACAGAAACACTGACTCACAAAGACAGACACCGGAGCCTAGGAGAAACGATCAGGGTGGCGTCCGTTTGAAAACCATCACCGATTTCACGTGAATGCAGCATAAAGAATAATATTCAGTTTGAACCTCAGTGTAAGTGGAAGAAATTTCTAGACAGTCTGTCTTTAAAGGAGTGTTGTACCTGAACATGTCGTTGGGGTTGAGAGCAGCGAGCCAGTAGCTGTAGGAGTCGGTGTAGTAGTTGCAGGTTCCTCTGCCGTGACACTCGATGAAGGGAATCTTCCTGAAGTGCTCCAGACAGGATCCAGGTGAGGCCAGGGGCTGACCTGACCCCTCTGCCCCAACTCCAGTTTCCTAGAGATCAAGAGGGGCAAAGGTTTAACTCTCCAACACTTACATCATCATGGCTTACAATGATGGTGTCCCTTCATGTCCTTATACTGTATGCAAACAAGGGATGCTGTTGGTGTTGAAGCTCCACATTCCAACTGAAGTTTTAATTAATTTGACAAGGTCGTTTGGAGACACTCAGCTCTCACTAAGCATATCAGATTGAAAGATGGGAGTGGGCTGACACAAGGCAATCCGACAAGCTCAGCTCACCATGACAAAGGAGTATCCAAACCAGAGCCGATCCCAGTCTGATGGACAGTCGGGAACGACACTGGTCTGACTGTGGATGGCCATCACATTTGCTCTGGCCTCGCATACGGTGCACCTGCAACACAGCAACACACATATAGTACACAGCACCTGAAAACTGGAATCATATGGTAAGATGCATGCTCATGTTGGTGCATGTTGATGTTACCGGCTGATGTAACCCTCCAGTTCCTGTCCAGAGATCAATGGGACATTGCCTGGCAGTGTTGCATTAGTGGACAGCCAGTAAGAGTAGTCGTTGCGGGAGGCATAGCGGCAGGTGCTGTCAGTGTTGCAGAACATAAAGGGCATGGTGGTGAACAGAGGGAGACAGCTGCCTAGTGTACCTGAAGAGAGAGACACAGACAGTCAGACAGTTTTAGGCAGAAGTAAGTATTTTTTTCTATATATAATTTTTTTATATATAAACCAGCGATGGAAACATTCCTTTCTATTTGATAAAATGATCGTATTTTCCACTTTTTGTGGTTCTTATCTTATTTTCTTATAATTTGTGTTACCTTTACTTGGGCAATTTAATTGTTTTAATTCAGTCAGTGACTTCAGATTCCATGTAAAAAGTTCTTTATGCTGCTTTATATTGAAGTGGAGTAGAAAAGTTATTCTTCGCGTTACCCAGATCTTGTCCATGAGCTCGGTTGTTTCCGTTGATGAACAGCAGGGAGTATCCACTGTACACCTCACTGGATCCTGCAGGGCATCTTGGGACCACGAGGTTTTGACTGTGTCTCGTGAAGAGGAAGCCATCTTTCTCTGGTGCATCCACGCAGGGACCCCGCGGGCCTCGGACACCTTTAACACCAAGCGGGCCAGGTGCACCTGCCAGACCTGTCAGCACAGGGTCAGTTCTGGATTAAAATCTGGTGATTCTCAGAGGACAGGAGGCTTGAGATCTATGACTTATTAGCAGCCTTTAATAGTGCAAATAGGCAAATGTCTGTGCAATTAAACTGCAAAATTAAAAACTCTTTACACCAGGGAACTTCAACATCAAAAATGAAGAACCACATATATCTGGTTTGGTCTGGTTAAAGACAGAAAAAGTTCACAAACATTTTATCTACATTAAATCTAAACCATTATCTGTCACTGTTCTGGTCACAGTTTTATATTGATGACAGAACATCAGATTTCGTACCTTGTGCTCCAGGGAATCCTCTCTCTCCCTGATCCCCCTTCAATCCAGGGCGACCTCCTGGTCCTTTTTGGCCAGGCTGCCCATCTCTGCCCTTAAAACCTGCAGCCACAAAACACAACACTGCTTCTAAAACTGCTCACACCTGTTCCTGTAGCGGGAAAACTGAGATTGAAACGCACCTGGAGGTCCAGGTCTCCCATGAAACCCTGGAGATCCTCTTGGTCCTGGGATTCCCGGATCTCCAGGCAAGCCTGGGTTTCCTGGAACCAGGATCACCTCCCTGGTTGCATCCTCCCCTCTAGGTCCTGCAAGGAACAGTACAAGGTTAGTACGATCACCACAGTGACAGTACGCTTTAAAATGTGGCAGTGCAATTAAAGGTTTGTCGGAGCAGAAGACCTCCATGTTACCTCTCCTCCCAGGTGGTCCTGAAGGTCCTGGCAGGCCAGCAAAACCTTGAGATCCCCCATCTCCCTTCAAACCTGAAACACACAGAGAAAATTTTATGGTAAAAACCTATGCGTCTTCTGTTTCTGTCCCTACAGAGGCTGCTGGTCTCTGAAGACCATGGACACTGACTGATGAAGGTGTAGCTGGCAGAAACAAACGTTTGTCAGTTGACTGCAGTTCTTACCGACAGGTCCGGTGACACCAGTTTCTCCCATCATGCCTTTGTATCCAGGTAGACCTGGGAATCCAGGACTACCCTGTAAACAACAACAACATTCATTCATTTTCTATACCGCTTGTCCTGCACTAGGGTCACGGGTGAGCTGGGGCCAATCTCAGCTGACCTTGGGCGAGAGGCGGGGTGGACCCTGGACAGGTCGCCAGTCTATCGCAGAGCTAACATACAGTATACAGACAGACTCCCATTCTCACCTATGGGCAATTTAGAGTCGCCAATTAATCCTCTCAGCCATAACCCAAACCCCACCCGCCTGGTTTCTCCATACACCTTCCAGGATTTGCTTTCTCTTGTTTTACCAGAAATCTGCTACATTTTTATTGGGTCAAAAAACAGCCGGCCAATCAGAAGAGAGGATTATAACGTCTGCTGTTCTGATTTGCTGACACTGGCCTGTTGAGCTCCAGAGAGAAGCCTGACAGAAATGTGTATTCTGAAAACCACAAATACATCTTCTGATGGCTCAACACACAAAACACTGAGAAGGAACATATGGAGCTTTAATACAAGGAGAAATTGATTAAGCTATTATATATATTATCATATATTAAGTTCTAAATTCACTATATGTTCACAGTTTCACCATTTACCTAAACTGACCAGATTGAGTTGAATTTGTCAGTGTAACTATAGGGTGTACTGACCGGCTTGCCTTGTGGACCAGGATCACCAGGGAATCCTGGTGGTCCTGAGGAACCTGTTGGTCCTTTAGAGCCCTTATCTCCTTTACTTCCAGGACCTGGAGGACCAGGAGGACCTCTGGCGCCTTGGGGACCTACAAAGGCAGAGAGATGGACAGAAAGGTTTGTTTAACATCTGTGTTGTTCTATGAATCTTTAGATCCACATGTGATTATCTCTGTCTGTTCAGCAGTAGTTACCTCTTGGTCCCTGTCCTCCTGAAAATCCAGTGTCTCCTTTGCTTCCCTCGAAACACATTCCCTCCTGGCCAGGAAGACCAGGAGGACCAGGGGGTCCAGGAGGGCCAGAACAACCTGGGTTTCCTCCAGGACCAGTAGGACCAGGAGGTCCACAGGGACCAGGAAGACCTTTCTCTCCAACACATCCTGAGAAATGAGAGAACATACTGTAGACGGTTTATTTCTTACTTCACAGTTCTTATTGAAAATTAAGTCAGAGCAGGGGACTCACCCGTTGGACCTTTCTCCCCCTCTGGGCCCCGGGGTCCAATTCCAGGAGCTGAGGAGACAAAAGTAGACTTTAGACTTTAATCTAATCCTAATGAGGCTGGTAGCTGGTTAACTTACTATCCAATCAGATTCAGTTTCATCCAGTCCAGTCTCTTACCCCCCATGGCTCCTTTCTCTCCAGGTGGTCCAGGTATCCCATCTTGTCCCTGGTTTCCTCTGGGACCTGCTGGGCCAGGATCTCCAGGAGCCCCCTTGTTACCTAGAAAACGCATAAGTAAGAGGACTTTTCACCTTGTGTTTACATCAAATGTCCTATTTAGACCCTCAATGCATCTTGGGTACATTTACTTGACCCAAGACGGGTGTTAATAAAAGGTCTGAACAGGGACAAAGTAGCACTACTTAATACCATTAACAACAGTAACTATGACACTTTTTCATGTACCTGGGAGTCCGGTGGGTCCTCGGGGGCCATTTTGTCCTGGAGGACCATCACTACCCTTTTCACCAGGAGATCCAGGTGGACCTGAGCAGATGTGAACAGAAAGGAGTGGTTTTCATTCAGCATGGAGAACATAATCATCTGCAGTCACGTGTTTTAGTCACAGTATAAATCATTCTGTGGTTGATTTACTGTCTCTCTACAGAACACATGTCACACTATCCTGATTAAAAAAACCTGAGCTACAAACATGCAAAGATACATTTAGGATGCATCAAAATTCACACTCAGGAGCTGATTCTAGACAGCCACAGCTGCAGATATAGGACACAAAACAGTAAAGAATCACCTCTGCATCCCGGAGTCCCAGAGTTTCCTTTGGGGCCACAGGCACCACAGCTTCCTGGAGGCCCGAAGTTCCCAGGGTCTCCTGGTTTCCCCTTTTCACCTGAAGGTCCTCGACAACCTGGACTTCCCTGTGAGGACAGAGCAGACGACACTTTTAGAGACACTTTCAGGATTTAAATACAAAAGGTTTCCATGTCGATATGTAATATCTATAATAATCTATAATAATCTATAATAATCTATAAAAACAAAACATAAGATATCTATTTCTATTTAATAACTTGAATTATTATGTTTATTATTTATTTAATCTCACTTTGGTGGTTGGTTCAGTATTCGAAATGTTAAAGAGAGTAAAGAAAAATATGATAGAAATAGGAAACTGAGCTGAATAAGTTTCCTGTCACTCTCTGAACTGTCCTATCTAATAAAGGCATAAAAAGTAAATAAATAGTGTCAATGAGTGAGATACAGTACCTTCTCTCCTTGACATCCTTTGGATCCTGGTCCAGGTGGACTACGTTCTCCTTTGGTACCTTTAGGTCCTCCTGATCCTGGTTTTCCATCTGAACCAGGTTTCCCACAAGGACCTGGGAAACCTTTCTCACCTTTCACACCTGGGCGGAGAACACAATGAGATAGATAAAGATAAACAGAGACAGAGGTCAAGGTGAAGCCTCCAGAGAGTTCACATTGATGTGGTAGAAGTACATGTATACTGTGTCTCTCAGACTGATTTAGTGTGAAATAGAAAATCTTGAAGTCTGTGTATTGTTCAGACATTTAAATGCACTGTTTTTCTATACAGTAATTTACATACCATGTCTGACATCAGTCATTGATCATTAAAGAAGCTGCAATTTTTTCGTATTTTAAGTATATTTAATTTATTTCCCTCTAAACATATTATTTAATTATTATATAAGTTTAATTGTAGGATTTTTACTTTAATGATTTCTGCTCTGTCCCATTTCATCCAAACCATCTTCAAGATGAAAAAAGAGTGAGCAGATTTTGTGGAAAGTGGAAAATATGATCATTTTATCAAATAGAAACGAATGTTTCCATCCCTGGTTTATATACTGTAGAAAAAAATACAGATACTATGAAAACCACATGCACACAAAGACCCAACATATACAAAAAAATAAAATAATACACTATGTAGTGCTTCAAGGAAATTGTATAAATGAAGGAACTTTAACCCAAACACCATGTCAAAGAGCGAATGGGAGTGGGTGAGGATGAAGAGGTTACCTGGCCATCCCATTTCTCCTGTGTCACCAGGGAGACCGACAGGACCGGGGGGGCCTTTCTGCCCATCTCTACTGGGGTCTCCGGGAGGTCCTGAGACACATACACATTTGCAGTCATGCTAAACATAAAAACACAATGCAACAAAAACAGGTGTTGTGTCATCTTCAAGCTCCCAAATATGCTACAAACCTATGGTCATCCAAATAAACAAACAGTGTTTCCAGGTAGCTGTATTCACCTGTTGGACCAGGACCTCCAGGTTTGCCGCTGCTGCCATCTGGGCCTGGATATCCCGGGAAGCCTTTCTCTCCTTTAGTCCCAGTGAAACCCGTGGGCCCTAAGGGTGAGACACATAGACACACCTAGAGAATCTTAATGAGGAGGATCAACAGACATACTGATAGTGTCTAAAGCACCCCGACAATGATGTCTGATTAGTTCAAATACTTCTTCATTGTTAACATCAGTAATTTGTATCTGGGTGCTTTGCTGTAAAATGCTGGTTAAGTACAGTCTTGTCACAGAAGTCATATATTTTGGTCAGGTCTTCCTAGGTGTAGTGGGCATTTACCAGGAAACAGTGAAGTCTCCATTAAGTTACTGCTTCCAGCAAAGAGACAATTTAACATATGAACTCCTGTAAAGCCACAATATATTTTTTAAGGCAGTACATGAAACATTGAGTGCAGTGAGCTTTAGTGGTTAGCTTTGTACTCCGGTCTTTAACAACGTGTAGCTTAATATGAAAGAGACAAAGGTTAAGAAATGTAAAATGACTAATATAAATAAAATATAAATAACATGGGGACCAGAGTAAATCCCTGAGGAACACAGAAGATGTCCACTTAATAGAAAATAACAGAATCAGTTACCAGGACGCCCGGGGTCTCCTGGATCTCCATATAGCTGAACATAAGTTGGGACTCCTTTTGGTCCAGGTGTCCCCCTGTCCCCTGGAGGTCCTGGAGGTCCCTGGGAACCACCGATACCATCCCCTCCGACCTGACCTGACACACAGACAGACATATTTAGAATTAGAAAAGATGATTGGGATGGATGGATCGATGGATGGATGGATGGATGGATGGATGGATGAAAGAAACCTTTTGGTCCTGGTGGTCCGTTCTCTCCTGGTTTCCCATCATCCCCTGGCCGCCCAGGAGGTCCTTGTGGACCCATGTTCCCTCTGGGACCTAAAACACATTCATGTTGGCTTTACCACCCTTGTAAGAACACAATTTTACAATTTTATAATTTACAATCAAAACTTGTTCTGAACAACATTTGTAGTCTTTTTAGAGGATTCATGTTTGCAGCACCTCATTTTGCAGCATTAGCTCAGGCTGGGAACACACTGGATGCAGCCGTGTGTCACCGAGCTACAAATCAAATGTACACCGACTGTCTTGGTACTGAGTTTACAGGTAATTGGAATGTGTGGTTTATCTTCAGTATCAATTAATTTCTTAATCTTTTGAAAGCAAAATGTTAGTCAATTGTCACTGTCTCCGCCTGCAGCAGCTACACTGGTTTAGCACATTCAAATTCATCATAGAAATAACTTTAGAACTGTTCTCTGTTTCTGTTGGCTAGGTGCTGCACCTCAAGATCACGTGATGCTTGCACATCTCAGAGCCAGTGTGTCTGCTGTAATCCATTAACATGGAATCAGAAATCAACACATCCCAAAGCCGCCATGCTTATACTACCACAGAACTAAGCTTCCGTTGCTGCTTCCTGTCTAATCCCCGTTGGAGTCAAGATTTATTTAGTGAATACTTCTGTTACAAATGTATAAGACCTGGAAATGTTAGCTACCAACAGATAAATGCACTGCAAGAAGAAATGTTATTGGCTTTTACCAGTCAGCAGCTACAGTCAGAAAATCCATAGATGAATATATCAGAAAAAAACCTAAGACAGAAATTACTTCATTTGCAACTCATCCATCTTTTGGACCACAGTGTAGTTTTCATGTGTTGATGAAAAATGTAATACGTTTGTATTGTTGTTTATTAGAGTATGTCGCTGTCCCTCCGGTTTCCCTTCCTTTCATTTATTTTGTTTTGAAAAACCTTTTGTGAAAGAATATAGAAACAAATAATACAGCAGATATATCATGTCATCCTTCCTCACCTGGGTTTCCTGGCTTCCCATTATCCCCTGCCAGGCCCTTCAGTCCAACAGCGCCTACTGGTCCTGGACGTCCATTAAACCCTGGGGCCCCTAATGGTCCTTGACGCCCAGGATATCCCACACCCGGCAACCCAGGGTTACCCTGTACCCCCTTTAAGCCGCGGACTCCTACAAAACAGAGGCTAGGTGTTAGTTAGGGTTAGACTCATTGTGAGACAGATCTCAGGGACTTGGTAAATGAATATAAATGAACAATCCTCTGCACAGTTGGTACCTGGGAATCCGATGGCACCTGGCTGTCCTTGCTCTCCATCAGGTCCGGTTGCTCCGGGCAAACAAATTCCCATCTGACCAATGGGGCCAGTTGGACCATCCAGACCACTACGACCTGTGAAAAAACTCCACTTCAGTTCAGTCAGCACATTTTCAAACTCTTGAACCAGAGTACAGAGTTCCTGAACGGTACCCGACCTTTAGATGAAGAGTTCTAGAAACAATTCTCAAGCTGTTTGTTGAAGGTTCAAGCCAGTTAAGCTTTGCACACTGGGATGTGACTGAGGGAAATCAAAGCCAGAGAAAAAACTGACTGACTGACCAAATGACCAGCGGATCAGCACTGTGTGCCGACCTGGACCAGAGAGAGCACATTTCACACCTGTTCCAACATCTGTCATCGTAAGATTCTTTTATCGGGTTCAAAACTTAAATGTGCTACCCTTGGGTCCCGGTGGTCCATCTTGTCCTGGACGTCCTGGAACTCCATCTCGTCCTTGAATTCCAGGGTTTCCTTGGCGTCCCACAGAGCCATCCTCTCCCCGAGGGCCGGGCTGACCCTGCTGGCCTGGGAAACCGGTTCCCCTGTCTCCCTGTGATCACAGAGACCAGCAGAACAGAAAAACAGTCGAAGAGGTGATGACGTCAGTTCACACTGCTCAACATGACTTCAGCATCACAACACAAGGCAGAAAGTGGGATGTTTTTCCAGGAGCAGCACGTCTCTCTGACTCTTTGTGTTTGTGGTTGATTGTCCTGCTAGAACTGTGAACACATGTATGAGATGATTAACAGCTGTGGGTGAAGATGATAACTCTACTCTCTCAAACCCGTTGGAACATTTACAGTCTTTTAATTCATGTCTTCCTGTTTGTATGAGTCCATGCTACCTTTGGACCCGGCATCCCTGGTGGGCCCGATGGTCCCGCTCGTCCCTTGATACCAAAACTTGATAAACCTGGAGCCCCTTTAAGACCCTTGACACCTGAAAATCCACAAAATACTTTTCATTATCTCTTTTTTGTTTAAAATAGTTTAATTCTGTGTTTGTTATTTATCATTTTTAGTTTTTCTCAATTGTTTTCTTCATCGCTGTTTCGACACTGACCTTTCACCCCTGGGAAGCCTGGGGGGCCCTGCACAGAGAATCCTGTATCTCCTTTTTCGCCCTTTGGACCAACAAATCCTGGATAACCAGGAGGTCCTGTCCCACCTGAGAGCAGAAGAACACACAGGTGAATCAGGTGGTGCAGATGGAGCTGTAAGCACAACAGACTGTCTCTACAGACACAGTCCCCACCACACATGAGTAGAAGCCCATAGGCTTTTGTATAAGTCTATATTTTGACTCTTAGGAAAACCATACAGGTTCGACCTATAATGACAACCATCTGTTTTGTAACAGATGTGTACTAGGACTACTACTATTAAAACTGAAACACTGCTCCTACGTCCTCTTCACAAAGCTGTTGTTTACAAAGGAAAAATTAAAACTCCTTCTTCTTCTCTTTTGCACACATTTTTGTTCACAAAATGTTTTGTTCTGATCCTGTTCACAGTGGGGAGCTGTTCTAAACACTGTGTGTGTTATTTGTTTTTTAATTTGACTGTCACAGATGATTCATAGTCAACAGGATAACCCATCTCACCTTCAGGTCCTGGATTTCCAGATAAGCCTTTATCTCCTTTCTGCCCTGGGTCTCCTGGATACGTTTTTATTTCACCTGGAGCACCTTTTTCACCTGAAACAACATGCAGACCGACTTTTAACTCAGGTCCTGGCCCAATCCAGTCTGCTCTAAACCTGGACAGTCTCGCGTGGATTCACCTGGTTTTCCAGAACTTCCTCTCTGTCCTGGGACTCCCGCATTGCCCTGCCGTCCTGGAGGTCCTGGAGCACCAATACCAGGAGGTCCTGGAGGTCCTCTCTGTCCTGTCAGTCCTCTAGGACCAGTGCTCCCAATTGGGCCCCTGTCACCTTTCTGTCCCGGAGGCCCCTGGAGGACGGCATCAACAAACCACTGAGTCAAAGTTCAGCGACAGACTGACCCCGTCTCACACCTGAATGATGAATATTCACTCACAGGATTTCCTTTCTGCCCCAAAACACCTTTCGGTCCTGGAATTCCAGGAGGTCCATCTCTCCCATCAGAACCTGTTTTTCCTGGCTCACCAGGGGATCCTTCCTCGCCCTTCTGCCCCACTCTCCGCATGACCCCCGGGTCACCTACGGGTCCTGGTTCCCCCGGGGCGCCAGGGAACCCAAAGGAGCCCTTGAGACAGACAGATATTTTTTGTTTATTTGAATCAGAAGTCTGATCAATCTGTTGGTTGCTTGTTGGGAGGAGGAGGAAGAAGAAGAGGGAATACAAACTATATACTGGGAGTGGGAACAGACATGTAAACCGTCACACCAATGTCAATCAGTGAGACTCTCTTTATTCCACCTGTATTCACAATTCACTTGTTCTCTCTCTCTCAGCCTCTCCTTGCAATCAGCTGACTTCAGGTGTTTGGCAACCAAACATATCCCTGATCTGATCTCCACGCTCTCAATCAGCTAATCATGTTGTATGTGTCGTACTTTCAGATTTGTTCTGCTCTATTTTTGTTGCAACCACCTCTGGTCTTCATATCCAGCCTTCATCATCATCCACATCCAGATCTCCATCTCTTTTCTTGTTTTACACATGGCAATAAAACTTTATTTGTTAACACAAATGCGTTTCTCCTGGGTGAACTAGACTGTCCAGCTGCAGCTTCGAGACTCATCACTGTAGTGAATTCACAAGAACACACTTCACATTATTTACACAGTGTATGGCATTTTAAGTACCAATACATGTACTGGTTCTAAAGTCAGAGATACTGACAAAAAATAAAGACTAAATAAATAAACTCACTACGGGCCCTCTCTGTGAATCGAAGAACAGAACCTTTAAAAATCTGACCGTACAACAGTTTGTGAGAAACTGACTGAAATGTAAAATGTTTAAATATTTTCTGGTGAGCTCACCGGTTGACCAGGTGGTCCTCTGATACCTCTGACCCCTGGGTTACCTTTACGTCCTGGAAAACCATCTGGACCTGGAAACAGAATAACGTCACAGAGGCCGACAGGTTCACATTGAGTCTGGATCCAAATCCTGTTTTCTATGACCTGGTTACTTTATTATAAGAACATTATTAAATTGTTTACAGCTGTGGAGATTCAGTGAAAATTCAACTGTCAATCTGTCAATCACGGGAATCAATAGCTCAGATAATCACTACATCAGGTGAGTTCTTACCTGTCTCGCCATTTTTACCAGGTTCTCCTGGTTTACCTGGGGGTCCGGGGGCGGAATAAACAGGAGTACAGACTGAGCACTGCTCACCCTTCTCACCTGTGAAACACCAGTCAATTAGTGAATCAGTTAATTCATTATCAAAAACATTCTCCGATAGATTATTTTCTGATTAATTACCTTGTTTCTAAATATGCAGCTCCCTCTCCTGAGCTGTTTAAACAGTTGTGTCTATATGAGAGTCAGTAACGTGATGCTTTTGTGTCCATATGGTTTATACATTTACAATTTAAAAGAATAAATGTAGGCATATAATATCGAGGTCACAACAAGACCAATGCATCATATACAGTCATCATGGCATGTTATCATCATAATGCCCCCCCTCATGTTACCCACTCACCCGTCAGTCCATTCTGCCCTGTGGTCCCAGGAAGTCCAATGAGGCCTGGTGGACCTTTAGGTCCTGGAGGACCAACACCTCCCACCTGGAAGTCTGTTAGACAGAAAATTTGATGTATACATGCTCTATTCTTTTTTCTATAATTTAAAAAAAAAAAGTTTCATCACCTGGAATTCCTGGTTCTCCTGGTTCTCCTTCAGGTCCTGGAGCTCCAGGAACTCCAGACTTTCCTTGGGGCCCGTTGACTATGGGCCCAGGCTCTCCTGGTTCTCCTTTGGATCCAGGATAACCAGGTGGCCCTATGGGTCCTGGTGGCCCAACGATAACCACACCTTGAGAGAAGAATAAGAGATTTCATGTAAATTTATGCTGTACCCAAAGAAAAAGAGAAACCAGCAAATGAAATGCAAATTTCACATTTGACAAAATATTTCACAACAATGTGCAACCTGATCACCATTGTTATTATTAATTTTAGTATTTAGTAAAGACACTCAGAGTGGGAGTGATGGGGTAAAATGTACCTGGCTCGCCTTGCAATCCAGGGAAACCAATGGGTCCTAAAAGAAGAAAGAAAGAAGAAGTACAAGTACTGTGTTGAAAGGATCTGTTACATTACTGTACACTCCTGTTACCACAGGTCACAGATGATTAGAGAAGATCTTAAGAAGTTAATGTAGACCCCGGTGTTTTCAACTGATCAGAGTCTGTGTTACCTTCTTTTCCAGGGGCTCCTGGGGGTCCGGGGGGCCCAGGGTCACCACGCTGGCCCTTTAAGTATATGTTATTCAAGACTATCTGATAAAACAAAGAACAACATATAGCTATCAGTTAAAAAAGGACTTGCAAAAGTCAAAATTGAGATAAATCGAACAGTAAAAGTGGCACAGTGACAACCACACACAAAACACACATCCACACATTAGATCATGTAAAAAAAACAAAAAAAAAACAAATAAATAAATAGACTTTGACTGTTGTAGCAGCATAAATATAAACATCACCACAGTGTTATTTCATGTTACCATATCGTTGTGTTTTGCTTGTGGGGATGTCTGGGATAAAAACTGGGAAGAACAATTACCGTTCAATCACTGAACTATATTCAGCAAAAAAAGTCAGACTCACCTCTCCTGGGGCACCTGGAGGACCACGTTCACCTTTCTCCCCCTGAAAACACAACAGAGCACAGTTTGTATTGTCAGAGCAGGTTCAGATCTGTCACAGTAGGAGAAACCACGGCATTTTGACACATGGGTTGGTTGTCACAGTGTCATATCTCCCACACAGGAGCGAGTTACATACAGTAGCTGCTTTTGTCACTCGCTGTTCCAAAGCTTTTAAACTCTTAGCATGTGGTTTGAGTGACTCATCTCATGTTTGCTCTTTTGCAAGCCTAAAAGTGAAAAATCCAAACTCCACTGTTTATGTGATAAAACTGTGATATGTAACCATTTTAAATGATGTTACTTTTACACTGAATATAAAGGAGTAGAGGTGTATTTTGATACCTTAACCGAGGTTCTGTATTGAAGATTGAAGTCTAGCTAGAAATATTAAAAGCATGTCTCAGGCCTTTCAGGGCAAATAGCACAGGAAAGCATTACACTACACATAAAACAGCTTTTTTTAGATTTCTTTGACATATTTTGTTCAGTAGGTCACAATATGACCAGGGATGTGATGGCTATAATGATTCAAAATATATTTTTAATTTCAGCTCCATCTGGTTCTAAAGGAGGTGGCAATAAAATGGCCGAAATACAGAGAATGATGATAATGACAGCATTTAATCTGTTTTTATAGGAATTGTCCAACAGGAGGAAGAAAGTGAAAAAGGAGTGAAAGCAGAAACTGAGACAAGATGCCCTGGTTTCCACTCCTTGTGTGTGTGCTACTGCGATAGAACTTAATACAAGACTCACCCTGCCTCCGTCGATACCTGGAGGACCGAGGTACCCACGATCCCCTGGGTCTCCCTGAAGACACACAAAGGTTCAGTCAGCCAGGATGTTTTTTGTCAGTAGTTTATGAACACTACAGCAGAAACTGTCTGTCAAGATGTCTACACTGGACATGTCGTCCATGTGACAGAGAGGAGAAATATCAAAACTGCAAGGAGTTCAAGTTCTCTTTCACTGAGGCAACATTGTTATTGTTATCTCTGTGAATTACCATTAACAGAAAGTTATGTAAACAAGTCTCAGCCCCCAAGGTGAGTTACCTGGCCCCCCAGCTCTCCAATGAGTCCTTCCTTCCCTTGTTTACCCTGAAACACACACAGCAGTTAGAACACAATGTGGTGGTTTAGGCTTCTGCAGAATTTCAGATCATTACCAGTGAAAATGATCTGATTTCTTTCTCCTTCTCACCAGCGCTCCGGGGTCACCATGCGCTCCCTTTTGCCCTTTCGGCCCCAGTCTCCCGTGCAGACCCTGGAAGAAGAAACAAATGCATCACTCGATCAAAAATATTTTAATCAACTGCTGTTGTGGATGTGATATGAGACAGGGAGAGACTATGAGACAGGTCGGACTTACAGGAGGTCCAAGACAGCCTTTAGCTCCAACGTCGCCTGGTTCTCCCTAAGATATCGTGAAAGACATCAGTGAGGATCAAGAGAGAGGCTGACACAGACAGACAGACAGACAGACAGACAGACAGACAGACAGACAGACAGACAGACAGACAGACAGACAGACAGACAGACAGACAGACAGACAGACAGACAGACAGACAGACAGACAGACAGACAGACAGACAGACAGACAGACCTTCAGCTCTTTGGGTCCTTCAGCATAAAGTTTGATTCCTTTCTGTCCTGGAATCCCTGGAGGTCCACGATCACCCTAAAAACCAAGTACAGCTAATGATGATGATGATGAGGATGATGATAATGAATGTCATGGTGAGGATGATGAGGGTGTTTCACAGTTTAAATATGTTATATTTCTGCATTCACATTAACACATTCAATTCTGAATCCCATTAACTTACTGTCTGTCCCTGGGGACCCGGGATGACTGGACTAGGACCCTCCTGACCCTGAAACAAAACACAGTCTCATCAGGACCTGATATTGATAGACTGATCCAACAGCACATTGGTCACTCAAACATCGAGGGGAGTTGCAATGTGATTTTTGATGAATGAGATGATATTTAAATACAATCCCTTACGTCATTAACAGAGACCAAAAGCCTTTTCAAATCACATGGTGAGGGGTGAGGGCACGATAACCAGCTGTAGGGTTGGTTATTTGTGCATTTGTCTGTGGACTGAGGCCACATACACCTACTGTACTGTACACAGACCTTTGTACTTCGTACTTTAAAAAAGCTTGTTTTTCCCAAGTGCAGAGCCTGAAGGGCATTTCAGCCTGCGGTTATGAATAGAGTTGTTCCGATTCTTATACTGAAACTTATCAGAAACACTTGATGATCTGATACCACATCATTTATTAATTTGTGGGTTGCTCCGCAAGCAGAAAGTCAATATGCACAGTCTATAAGGCTTTTATAGGGATTAGATAATAAATTAATCATGTGCTTGTTCAGGTTTTATCAGGGTTTAACCTGAGCCATACAACAATGACAGCACCATATCATACCAGCACATGGCGATAGTTCACAGCTGTTGGTACCTGATTAGTACTCTGTATTCAGTCAGGCTGAGTTTCCATTACGCATGCCAACAGCCTTTGATCTGTCATCAGAGTGACGAGATAATCGATATAGATATAAATGTGTGTGCTGATTCAGATAGTTACAATACATAGTGGTTATTGTGATTGTTTATTGCATTTAAATGTGCCTAAAGCTGTGGAAACCTGCCTGTGAGGTCTTGTGACGTGTGTGCACTGCGCTCTGGCCAGTTAAATTACCACTGCGCCGGCTGTGCTTCGCCTTGCGCTGAGAGTAGACCAGGTTGGAGCTGGCGAGCTTTCGGCTCACCCTCGGCGCGGGTTTTTGGCACAAAATTGTCATTGTGCCAAGTTGAATCTGTCGACACCTCACCCTGCTGTGCCACCACACCCATCTTGGCGCACCGCAGTCTACCAATTTACCAAATCCGCTGCGCACGGTGCTGCACCAGAGGAAATTACCACTGCACCGGCCGTGCCAGGCTTCACCGCGCTGTGCCACCCTGAGTTGCACCAAGAAATTTGTATTCAGGCTCTCAGACTCTCACTTACCTTCTCTCCATGCAACCCTGGTGCACCTGGCCTTCCCTAAGGCAAAAAAACAACATCTGATGTCAATTCCTGGAAGCACTGCTCATTACTGACGTTTAAATAAAGTTTGTCTCAGATTTGTAGCCTACAGGACTTCCAGAGGGTCCTGAAGGTCCTGGTAGTCCCTGTGGACCTGCAGCTCCGCTCAACCCCTGGAACAGAAACAGTGAAATTAGAACACATTAGCTAATCAGAGAGCACTGGGTAAATAAAAGACTGTATTGATTAACTTAACTTTAATTAATTAACTTAAATAGAAAAGTATCATCTACAGTTTTTGTCATGTGAGTAAATCTGACATCTATCCTAGCCTGTACAGTCTACAGTGCTCAGCAGAAAAATGTGACACTAGTGTAGTCATGGTTTCACTCTAAAAACTGAAGACATTTGTCTTGCCTGAAAAATAAAATGTCTGACACTGACTGACCTCTACTCCAGAGGCTCCTGGTAGTCCTCTTGCTCCTTTAACTTCTGAATTAAGGGAGTAGACCAGCGTGTCCCCCTAAAACCAACAGGAACAGTCAACAGAGGAGTTTTTTTTTATGTCGAACAATATGGCACCCTGCTTGCTGAGGGCTCTGTGACGATAACGGTGTCGCCAGTCTATGGAATACAGGTTGGTCCAAAAAGTCTGTTTTGATACATGTATCTTAAAATGAGAGCAGGACTTGTTGAAACATCAGCTTTGAGTATTATACATTATTTAAATTTGGATAGATCAGTTTAAGAGACGACATCATTTCCCATTCAACCTACCAGGAATTGGTAAATGAATCTGGCAGTTTTTACATTATTAATAATAATGACATTGTTTTTGAGTGTTTCACAGATAAATTGTCATACAATAACCATACATATAATCTAGTACAGCCATGATGCTAGAATGACAATATGTGAAAAGGTTCAGGTCAGGTGTGATCTCTTACCTTTGGACCTCGCAGTCCAGGCTGACCCTGAAAAACATCAATGTGATTAGCTCAGGTTTCCTGTGCTAATTAGCTTTGCTGACAGGGAAAAACAGGAAGTCTTCACAATAAAACAACAGTCAATCACTGCTTTTCACAGGTAGGACTTACTGGTGTGCCAGGAGGTCCTGCAACCCCAGGGTATCCTGGATACCCACCATCCCCCTGAAAGACATCAATCAATCAATCAATCAATCAATCAATCAATCAATCAATCAATCAATCAATCAATCAATCAACCAATCAATCAATCAATCAATCAATCAATCAATCAATCAATCAATCAATCAATCAATCAATCAATCAATCAATCAATCAATCAATCAATCAATCAATCAATCAATCAATCAAATATCTACGCATCTTTATGCAGGCTTAAAAATCTGTCTGTCCATCATAAGATTATATTGTTATTGATGAATAATTAACAGCCTGGAGAGTAAAAATCTTTCTGTAATCACATTATTAACTTTTTTGGCAGTATATTTGTGTTTTTTTGTGGATTTATACGATTTTGTTTTAACTGAGAATAATAATGTAGATGAGGGAGGAACTCGCTGCTTTCAAGTGAAGCAGATATGAGTTTAGATCCAATAGCAGCTGAGCTGAAGAAGGATTGTGGATATTGTTGTGAATTGGAGACTGGGGACACTTAAGAATTGTAGTCCCATGTTTTTTGTTTTTATTATAGAGACCTGGTTAAAGGACAACACTCCAGACTGTTGAGTGGGTTTAACTGGGTTTACTGCTGTACGTGTGGACAGAGATACCAGAGCAAGGAGAAAGAAGAAACATGTCTGCTGTCAGGATGTTGAACTTTTGGCAGTTGGTCTTATTTCCTGTGGGATTTTTCAGTCCTCCATTGTTTTTCAGACCCAGCAGCACCTTGATGCATGTAATATCAAGGGATTTTAACCATGTCACCTTTTCAACTGACTAGCTTCACTCAGGATGTTGACTGTGCCAGATCATAATCTGTCTTGTCTTCAGCCTTTCTACAAAACCCTGTGCACCAGGATAGAGTTTCCCCAGCGCCCTGATTGGACATCATATAAATCTGATGGGCTCAAAGTGCGGGACATACTGTACCTAATCTCAATATGTGTGATATGAAGGAACAAGGGATGGAAATGCTGTGCAGTCCTGCACAAAGAGGGACACCTGCTCACCCTAATTACTAGCAAGGACTGTACACTGCCTTCTACCAAAAAAACATGGATCACCACTCACATCAAGACCCCGCCTCAACCAGAAAAAGGAGGCCTTTAGGGACGGAGACTTTTATTCCTATTGGTCTTTACAACTTTACTGGGATGACACAGCTAATGGGATTGGTATCAGGAACAGACAGGGAGAGGAGAACGGGGATCTGACAAAGGTCCTCAGTGAATGACATTGAAGTGGTGCACACTTTGACGTCTGCAGTGAAAAGCTGCTCATGTTGTATCAGTCAGTATTTGTCAGTGAAGTGTTTTATGCTGCAGCCTGCTGGAGCAGCAGCAAGTCTGACCTGAAAACATGGAGACTGGACAATGGGCTAAAAAGTCTGAGACTGTGATTGGCAGGAGTCTGGACTCACTCAGGACTGTTGTTGAGCGACACATGCATCTAATTTTCCCATCACACAACCTGTATCTATATATCTGCATGGAAGACAGTCAGTCAGATAGACTGTCTGTCCGTCTCTCTCTCTCCTCATCTTTCTATTATACAGGCAGAAGAGCAGAAACCACTTGAACTTATCTGCTGTTTTTTACTTCATTGATCAGCCAATCATTTTTGAAATATTAAATTTTTGTTAAATTAGCACAAACCATTTGACCCGAGTCAAGAGGTATGGTGTAAGACCTCTGCCAGAAACCTGGTAGGCAGTATTCACACTGCATTCATTGAAATACAATGATCATCCACCTTTGTCCCATTGCATCCTGGGAATCCTGGTCTGCCAATTTGCCCTTCGTGTCCTGGAAGACCCTGAAAAAAAAGAATAACATAATGAAATATACAATGTACCACATTAAGAAAAAATCTTTTTCATCGGTATCTTCTATGACATGTTCCATAAATTTATTTGAGTCTTATTAAGTGCTCAGACCGTGTTTTTGTCTGAGTACTTTAACTTGTTTCTGATGCTGTTGAAGGACCGGTGTGTAGGACTTACTGTAGGACAGAAATGGCATCTAAAGTGACTTTAATGTGTACAGTCACAAGACTCATTATGAAACTCATAAGATTAGAATGGGTCTCTCATATCTACACAGGAAGCAGGGCCTCATACACAAAGCTGCCTTGTTGGACCACCATGTTTCTACAATAGTCCACAATGAACAAACCATACACTAACCTCAGATGGGGGCTTACCTGAAGGTGAGCTGTTTATTTATATCTGAACTCACCACTAGATGGAACTAAACCCTACACACTGATATTTGAAAATTCTATAAAAAACAAACAAACAATTATTTTAATGCGCAAACTGGTTAGAATATTTTCCACTTGTTTTAGAAAAAAATGAGTCACTTATAAAATAAACATTAGTTGCACTTGAAATACATACAGAAATAATATGATGAATATGATAGGCTATAAGATATGTAACAAGCCCTTGTGACCTCTGATGTGACCTGTGTATTCCTTTTAATGGTAAGGTTTTTAAAAACCTGAGGTAAATGCTTTAAATATGCTCTAAAGTAGAATTGCTTTGCTAAAGTACAGTAACTACATTGTGGAAATTATGGTGGCTGAAATATTTACTGAAACATAATGTATCAGGGCTTATGGCTTAAACTGTGAATTGTCCGACTGTTAGTGTGTGAATGTTCTTACCGGCAGTCCTGGAGGTCCTGGGAAACCAGGTTTCCCTGGAAGACCCTGGAGAACACAGACAGGCAGAGGATTATTACCTGACATTGACCTTTATTTGCTGGATCCTTCTTCTATCACTGAGTGTGGGATTCACTACTAGGAAATGTAAAAAATGGAAGGCAATGTTAAAAAATGAATCAGTGTCATCCTACCCGAGAGCCTTTCAGGCCTGGACTTCCTTGTCTTCCTCCATCACCCTGAGGATGGACAAAAGAGAAAAGAATCATCAGACTAAAGAATATGATCTGGTTTCACAAACAGCTTTAAAAAAAATCAGTGTAATTATTGCAGTCAGACAAAGTGTATGTGTGTTATCAGGAAAATTAAGTGTTGCTTGGCTGTGATGCTTCTTGATATATATTTTCAGTCAGTGGATGTGTGGACAATCTTAGGTCTGTTGGCAGAAACCTGTACCATTTAGGTTTCATATGATCTCTCTGTTATTTTTTCCCCCTGTGATTAAATTAAACCTTTGTAAGGTGTCCTCATAATCCTTCACAGGAGAACTACTATTTTCATGATAAATACATCTGACAAGTATTTACAGTAAGTATGCATCAGAACTTTATTGCCTTTAACACAAAGCTCAAGTTAACATATCAACATCTTGTTTTGTCCGCCAGGCTGTGAAATAATGGTGACATTATCAGGAGTTTTACTGAACAGGAAATGACAAACCAAACACTTGTGGGGTCACAGAGGCATTATTAAACATCTGAATCTTAAGAGGTTACACAAGTAAAATAATAATAACGATCAGGTGTTACCTTCTCCCCTTGTGGCCCCTGATGACCCTCGTTTCCGGGGTAACCAATCATTCCAGGAAGTCCATCTTCTCCAAAGTAACCCTGTTCACCCTGTTAAGGACAAAACATGAGTAAATGTAAAGTTCAGAGGTGTATCAGAGATCCTGGCTGCAGCCCAGGTGCATTCAAGGGCTTGGGTGAACAGATGATGTTTCATGTTCAACAGAGAGGAACCAGCTTTTCTTCTCCTGCTGCTGAACACACCTGAGATCACAGAGTCCACACCTGGGTGGTCTCCCACTCCACACCTGAGTCACATCAGACTGTAGCAGAGACACAAAGGCTTCAGACACCACTGCAGCTGAACGCAGATCTGAGGACAGTTTGTGTTTTACAGCAGAGTGAAGATAACAATAAAAGGAACGCTGATGTAAAGATTATCACTATGCAATAAAATATATTCAGTTTGTTGACCACTGAGTCTACAGAGTGTGAAGAGCAGAGACAGAGGAGATAAGCTCACTCTGGCTCAGAAACATTTGGATCTTCTACAGCTTATAATAAATTAAGTGTCCTCAAGAGCTGAATATTAACTTCAGAGAGCTCAATTAATTTGTTATATGTTAAAGTTGTAACTGAACTAAAGTTCTCACTAAATACCTGCAAACACACTAGAATAAATAGTTTATCTACTTTCTCTGGCTTCAATGAATGTTTTAAATACTGGACAGTGATCTATGGACTACGATTAATATTAAACAGTGTATGAATCGTAGTTTTGAGTGAGTCTCCTCATGTTGTTCTCAGCTACAGTGGTGAAGAAGACTCAAACAATAAAATCACACCCTGATCTATAAAAACATCTGATGATCTTTGTTATTAATCACCTTATAATAAACTCTTTTGTCCCTGTCAGAATCCTATGATCTGGTAAGCCGTAGTAACAGGAGAATGACCAGTGTGGGACTGAAAACACAGAAAGCTGATAACTGATCAGTCTTTCTTACTGAGTCTATGTTTAGCAAACACAACTGTTTACAGTTGATGGCTCTTCATAAGACTAAAGCTGTGACTGACAACCATTTTCAAACATTTCCCTTTCCAACAGTTTCTATTTGTCTTTCTATTATTTACTATTCACTGTTCAGTATCAGCATAGTGTTGTGACTGTTACAACTGGACATCACCAGTGAAACCACTTTTTTGTGTGCAAAGGACTAATCCCCTAATACTGATAAGACTGAGCACAGTGAGAAAGTCAGGTAAGTCAACCCCCCTCTCTGACTGTCTGCCCCCCCCCTCCTCCATCATACATGTCCTGGACCTGTGCAGTGATAGCAGGTCACCACTGGAGGGCAGCAGACTGTAGCCACAAACTGATCCAGGGTCATCTAGGTCTGACACTTGTTCTCAAAACCAAGGGTGTCATTTCCAACAGGTGGGTGGGACATTTTCAGTCTTGAGGGGCAGAGGTGAGGGACCTGTGGGTCTGCTTTGGCCCAGGTGTTTACACGCTGTCCTAAGACCTGATTGGTGGAGTTTGTGCAGACATGACATCAACAGAGATCTCCGACCCTCATGATCTAAAATGTGATTTTAGTGTTGGTGTCATAATGATGTTCACTATTTGCTATTTCATTAAACTACCTTTAATATGAAAATCCCTGTAACTCATTTCTGAAATATGTACCAGATATATGTGTGTTAACTGTATATGTTTACACATGACTGTGGCCAGTCCAGGGAACATTTAGTTGATGCATGTTTTGGTTTCTGTCAGTTGCACTTTGTAAGAACACAAATAAACAAACATGTACAACAGGACTGACACACTTCATTACGTCACCTGTCCCAGCTGATCCTCCCACTCACCTTTTGACCTTTGACCCCATCACAGTGACATAATGACTTGCCACTGCAGTGACACACCTGCAGAGACAGGAAGAAGACTTTTTTAAATTATTCTGATCATGATCCATGCAAATCTCAACAAAACACACATGATGGAAACAATACAATGAATAGTTGAAAGTAGAAAGTGACAGAGTCCAGGCCCTGCATTGATCCAACTCTACAGAACTAATTTATCAATGACATCCTCCTACAACAGTCAACTCTCAACTCACCTTGACTCATCAGAGAGTCATTAAGCAGTCAAATATATCAAACCTTTATCTGCTATATTGTGCGTTCATAGACAATCATTCATTCATCATCAGTTTTTTTCCCCCCCTAGTGGAACATGTAAAATCTTCATTTGCATATGTCAATATGTGTGATATTTGAGTCCATAGGCTCTGGTCATCATCATCACCATCATCATCCTCACCATAATTGTCCATCAGACAGAGTATGAGTTTAAACCCGTCCCAGACCCCTCCCTGAATCTTGCAGAGCTAACAGGGGTCTAGTTTAGTCCAGACTTAACTTTAAGTTTGGTTTACACTGTTGTATTGTTGTTCAACATGTCTCCTCACGATGTCTTTATCTGACATATTTCTGAGGAGTTTAACCCAAACATCTCCATGTATCCTGCAGGTGTAACAGTGCTCTTCCTGAGATAAAGTGGACCAGCAGACAGAAGGCAGTCAGACAGACAGGCTGATGAAGGTCTGATGCTGTCTTATCTTCATTCCTGTCTCACATCCCGCAGGACGCCGGTACCAGGAGATGTCTCAACACGCCTTGCAGTGTGTTATCATGGTACATGTTCCACATTCAGTCTTAGGGTTCAGGTGGTTCAGAGCTGACCTGCAGACTCTCAGACAACAGATCTGACCCCAGAACTGTCCACACAGACCTCACTGAAGGCTCCAACGTCAAACGTTCATTCTCCTGTTTGTTCTTGATTCAGGTTGAACTAAAACGGTCCAGAATAGCAAACCCCTCAGGTGACAGATATGATTGCACCATCAACTCACAAATCTTGTGGATGAAAAGTGCAGGTTCACAGAGACCAGGTTCACATCCAGAGACCAGGTTCATACACAGAGACCAGGTTCACATCTAAAGACCAGGCACACATTCGAAGACCACCTCAAAAGGAGTTTAAATCAAACGCAATTTGACTTGGTTATTTGTCTGGGAAAATAACCAACTCCTTTTGAGATACTATGACCTGGACAAATGAGAATATGCACAGGCTTATTCGGAGACCAGGTTAACCAGGTTCACATCCAACGACCAGGGACACATCCAAAAAACAGGTTCACATCCAAAAAGCAGGTTCACATCCAGAGACCTGGTTCACACACAGGGGCCAGAGATGATATCTTAAAATAATTTCCGGGACATTTCTTGTGATGATGATATGATGATAGTTTTTGCTTAGGTTAATCATTATTTGTTGTCTACCGCTTGAGCTCAGATTTCCATGAGCTGCAATGGGCTAGAAACATGAAACTTGGCCCAATGACAGTACTGAAATACACATTTCTATTATAAATTAGCCAGATTGGTCAAAGAACGTCGCTGATATTGTCCAAAGTATCTTCACAAAGGGCAGGGCTTGGAAAATATTAACCATAACTCCTTAACCCATTTCCCAATCATCAACCAAAATATCCTTGCAAAGAGCAGGGTTTAGCAAATCATAAATCATTAACCTGAATCATTTGTTCAAAATCCCACATTCAGTTGATGTCTAGGGACTTGGAATATGTCAACCAAAATATTTTGACCTTGACCATAGGGGTCCCACAAATGCCATAAATATGCAACTGAAAAACCAGTTTGGAGAAACCTTGACTTTATAATGGGTATTGCCTGGAGCTTTCAGGGCTAGAGCGGGTGACGTCATCAGCTAGAGCTGGAGAGCGTTGGACCCAACAGTTGGACCCTTTTTGTTTTTGCTCAGTGCTCAATTTGATAGTTATGACAAATTGAAGATACATTTTTGGAGATAAAAATGTATGTCATCATTATTCATTTATTTAAACTGACTCACTTTAAATCAACCATTCCTGTCTGAACAGTGACACCAATGAGTGAATAGTATCTTACAACTTTCCATGTTCACAAATCTTGAATTTCAGCTAAACCCCTAAAAGAGGTAGGCTACAAACAACCTCTGGTACAAATAACAGAAAGGGGGATAGTAAAATTTCAGACACCCCCATAGTGGACTAAACCATTTCATTGCCTGACTCTGCGTGTCTGACTGGTTCACATCAAGTCGGCGCTAGCATTAAAAAAAAAAAAAGACTTAACGCCGTCTCATGGAGTGCTGTAAATTAATGTAAGTAGCTACCAAGTTATTTAATATACTTACTTTCTTACAGAGAGTTCAGAGTTATATCGTGTCAGGTGTCTGCAGCTCATCTTGTCCGTGTGCCTCCTACCTTTAGTTTTTTGCTAGGAACACAACACCTGGCCTTTGCCTCCTTGTCCCTCTCTGGAGTCTTCATGTTGATTTTCATGTTGTTCCCTCTATTTAACGTCACTATTCTCGTCTGTCCGTTGATTTTTCTTCATATGTTAGAAATCGATCCATATTATTACTGTGTATGTCACTCTAGCTAGCAGAGCTAACCTGCTAGCCTCAGGTTGAACAGTCAACACTGCCGCTAGCTGCGTTGCCAGGTTTGACAGTTTCCCCCTTTTGGAAACAACATAACTGAAGTGAATGAGAAGTTTGATGTGGATGTTTACGTGTAATGCAGTGTTGGGCTATTTGTGTAGCCTATTTATGTAGCACATTTAAAAAATATATTTTAATAGTCTTTTGAGTGGTTTAGTTGGGTTTTTACCTTTTTAATACTGGAAACATTGGTGTCTATAGTCTCATGTTTCTCACTTCTAGCCTATATCTTATCCATTAGTTCCAATATTTGGACCAGGTGTGAATCTGTCTTGACTAGAGCGGTAACACACATCTTCCATTATGTAGATAGTGTGTTTGGTTCTGGTTCAGCATTGTGTGTGGACCTCCAGAAATGAGGGTTTGCTAGGGAGTGTGTGTGTGGGTCTCATTTTCTGCAGTTTAGATCTAGAATACCTTGTTGGTGACTACAAAAGTTGTTTGTGTGGTACATTAGGTGCCGCATGAACTGTAAAATTTGGTTTATCATCACCTACAGACTGTAGACATTTCATTGAACAAGCAAGATACAGTACTGTAAGACTTCTGTTCACTCAAGCACGTGCCGGCGCTGTACTGACTGTGTAAAATGTTGACCCCCAATTGTCATTGTATAATTCGCATTCTGAGTCCCACCGCCCAAAAGTCTGACCGCCCATTTCTTTGACTACCCATTAATCCAACTTATTCTAGAGGGTTATGGTTGTGTTAGGGTTACTTAAGTCGGAGAAATAAATAGTCAAACAGAGGCCATGCACCCAAAAACAAGCTAGAATACAGACAAGGGCTGCACAATTAATCACAGTGTCATCAAAATCACAATCATACAGTCACATCGTAGGAGCTGGGGTTTTTTTTAAGGTAAAATGTGTCACAACATTTTTGTGCATTGTCAGCATCAGAAGTGTTGTGTTGCTACAGAGACGCCCTGGCAAACCAATCAACGACGTAAAGGCACATGTGTTTGGTAAAACAAAATTACATTATCAATTTAAAATTTTTGCAACATCTGCCGATTTAATCTCAATTTGATGCTTTTTGCATATTGTGCAGTCCTACAATTAACAAGGACAGTGTCCATAGTGTATGGATGCATGATGTAACTTGTGTATGGATGCATGATGTAGCCTAACTAACATCCAACCAGCACTGTGAAAACTGAGCCTATTCAAAATACCATTACAAAATCTTGCCAGATCAAATTATAAATAGACCAGTTTTTGTGTACGTGTGTTTCCCCCCCCCCCACAAGTCATGGTGGAGTTGTTGATGTGCCTGCACTGGCTTGCCATTCCACATTTTGTCGTAACTGTTCACTGTGTCTCTTCTTTCATATCTTTGAGTTTGTTAACAGACTAAAACATTTGTTCTAGTTTTTATTCTACATACAGTCTTGGAAGAATTGAATCTCAAGTCCTTACAACTTTTACAGCATTCAGAAGCTCAAGCTCCTTCACACTTTTAGAGTCTGGGCACCGACTTGGTCCTAAAGTTCTCGTGACATCTCTCCTTACAGCAGCAACAGACAATACACTTTGCCTCATCACGTTCTTCATGATGGGTGTGTGTGTGCGCGCGCATGTGTATTTGGGTCAGTAATAACAGAAGCTTAGGACAAAAGGCTGAAACTGAAAACAGACGACTAAAACAACAGACAGAGCGCAGACTGTCTGTCTGACTGCAGCAGTGGAGGAAGTTTCACACTGAAGTTCTGCAAATCTGATCTCAGTAGAACTACAAGAGTAGTATATCACTGAGATGTACGCAAAGTATGACAAGTTCTCATGATGTCAGAATTATGTACAATTAGTGGAGTCTAATTACTGACTATATGTGAAACTCCATCAATACAACAATTCATTGTAAATTATTTTCAGGAATCTAAGAAGCTGAGAGGTGAAATGCAGTAGAAGCACAAAGGAAATACTTCTGTATACAACTTAAATTTAAATTTAGTTATTTCCCAGCACTGTTCCGCAGTGTGCAGACAGACACTGAGAGACACTGATTTTATTTCCTGTCTCACATTCTTTCTACATTTTCTTATTTCCTCAATAAACAGCAGAGATGTTTGGATCAACATGTACTGAGCATGCTCAGTAGCCTGCACTCCGGAAAGGTGAGACTGCATCGAGACACACTCCGTCTTCCCTCGGTTTTCAGATGAAAAAGAACAGTGGGGACATAATGAAGACAGAGAGAAGTGAAGACTATCATGTCTACACTGTCCTCATTTCATCATCACTGTCGTCACTCCTTCCTAATTTTGTCCTCATGCTGTTTGCACTGTCTGCATCTTCTCTCCCTCCTCACATCATCTTGTCTTTGTCCTCTCACCGTCTTCTCTCTCCCCTCTGTCCTCACAGCATCCTCACTCTGTCTTCATATCGTCCTCCCTCTGCCCTTACAACATCCGCAATCTGTCCTCTCTTATATGTCCTCACATCATCCTCATCTGTCTTCACATTGTCCTCACTTTATCTTCACATCATCTTCTACCTCTGTCCTCACTCTGTCTGCAGCAAAACGTTTCCCTCACAAAGAGTCAGCTGCAGATTCCACTGCCCAAGGTGTGGTGTTTTTCATTGGAGCACAGCTGCAGCTGAAGACATATTTTTTTACTAGACTACAGACTATAGGTCTATAAAATGTCCCCCCCCAAAAAAGCCCACCCGGCTAATTTCCTCATAGTCTGAGGTGATGTTTTTCCAAACTCAGAGGGTTTCAGTCTGTGACAGTCTGGCCTATCCATGGCTCACTAATGTGTCTTTAATCTCTGATACAGTGTCTGAGTCAAACAGATGTTGCACATCAGCTCACCTCAGCTGGCTTTAACATGATGAAACCTCAATTTAAACATCAATATCAAGTACAGACAGCTCAGTCAGACAGTGTGCTTGACGATGTGTTCTATGTGTGAAAGCAGCAGTGTGAGGCCTGGAGCAGCGTCAAGTCTGATAATCAGGTGACGTCTGGAACACAAGTTTGAAAATTTCAGGTGTTCAGGAGCAGGTGTGTTAGCTCCAACACACCTGCTCACAACATTTCCCATGATTCACAGCAAAATGGTCATACATGACATGACATCTCAGAAAAGTCCCTCTAGTACTTGGTGAAACATCAATATTATTATTATAACAGTCATGATAACAACAAGCTCCAGTAGGTGTGGCTAGGTGTGTATGAGCTGATGATGATAATGATGATGACGAAGATGATGATGATATTGAAGATGATGATGACGGTGATGATGGTGACACTGTCAGGCCTTTCAGTGGCACAGTCACAGTCTTTCTAACTTTGCTGTTAAAAACAATAAAAGAGAGCAAACACTACATTCACACACATCTGTCTGTTACTATGGAAACAACCCCCCCTACACACACAAATAAAAATAAAGTACCAAACCTCTCCATTGAAATCAGATCTTTACATGCCACAAACCTCTACACAAAATAAAGATTGGCGTGATGTTCACAATAAGAGCTCCTTTGAGCTGAGGTCTCTCCACATCTTCATGTTTTCTTCTGTCAACAAAAACTGAATCTGGTCCAGGTGAAGAGTCAGTCTGTGCAGGTCAGTCTTATTATTTTATTAAACCTCTATTTACCCCTCTGTTTGAGTGTGTGTGCGTGCGTGCGTGCGTGAGAGTGTGTGCTTCTGTGTGTGCGCGTGCTTGTGTGTATGGCTCGAGGTGCGCTCACTCACCCTCTCGGCATGTCCCGGAGCGGCAGAGCAGCAGACCAACAGAACCAGCAGCGGGATGATCCTCCGCCTCGGGCCGCCCGGAGCCTCCATACATACGGACAGACGGCCACAGACTTCCCGCTGATCAAACTGACTCCAGGGTGAACTCAGAGCGGCTCGGGTCCGCTCGGCTCGGGTCGGAGCGTAGGCCACTCCTCGGTTTGGCTCAGTTCGGCGCGGTTCGGCTCAGTCCACAGGGGGTCCGTGCAGCGTATCCTGTCCGTACAGAGCAACCTGCTGCAGGATGGAGAGTTGGTCCAGTGACAGAGTCAAAGCCACAACATCCAACACAGGGACTTCTGGTACTGCCCTTACAAAATAAAAGCCTGAAAACGCAGATCTGATAAGACTTGGTTTCCCTCTTCCACGGCTCAGATCCTTTACTGACCCAGATAACTCAGTGCAAACAAGTACACAAAAACAGCACTAGTAGTAGGACTATAACGTTTATGCCATGTTATACCATGATGTAGCCTGGGCCTATTAGTTTAGGCTATACAGCTATCTCAGAGCATATTTTACTGAGGTCCTACTAAACTGCTCTCCCACCTGACTGTTTACATGACATTGATTTCACACAACCACGAACACATGATACATTATTACAGATGAGTGTTATGGATTATCTTAAAAAAAACAAATACACCATTCTGTAAAGGAGGTCATTTACTTTTGACAGTTTTGACTTTTGCTGATAACATTGTTTACATTTATAGTGTAGGCCTACTTTATCATGACAAAATAACATCTCTACATGTTTTTTGTTCTACAGAGAAGAGATGATTTAGATCGTTGACAATAAAATGAAAGTCTACTCCATTCAAACTCATTCAGTCAAACAGCTGCAGTGTAAAGAGTAGCAGCCTGCTATTTGTAAGTATCACTCTGTTTTTTTCTTGTTTTATAGACTCTGATATGAATACAGATGTCAGACGCTTATATTCAGCAAATACTGTGACCATAGCTACATCACTGTAAAACAGTAACCTGATTCATATAGACCCTATAGACCTTTTTAATGCTCATGTTCTGTTGTCCCTATCTATGCCTGTGATGTGAGGACTCAACACCTGTCATGGAGACATAGGCCCAATTCCGATTCTCCCCTTAGCCCTCGCCCTTGGCCCTAACCCTTCGTTTTGCGCGTTCACGTGAAGTGGTAGGGCTGTCCCAATGCTCATTCTGCAAATACTGTGACCATACAAACCGAGGGCTCCCTGTAAAATGCATCTTGTAACCGGCAGCTGTTTTATTTATCACCGTGATTCATTTTGTTAAGTTTTAGACCTTTCCCTAATGCTTTATTCAAATAACGTTTAAGACTTTTTTCGATGTCCCTATCCTCCACCTGTGGAGCAGATCAGCGATGTGAGGGCTTGTCAGCCGGCCACCCCCCGACGTAACACCGAGAAAACTATCGCTAATTAATTTACTCAAACAGTTACATTCCTGGTCTCATTGATGAAATGTAACAATTGTGGCAGTCGCATTAGTTTGTTTGAATTAAATTATGTGTGTTTTATTTTGGATGCAGGAGCAGCGCTGCCTGCGGCTCTAGAGCCTATGTACAGAAATCACCACATTTACATCAATAAATGTTTTACCATGAACCGGTCAGTCTTGATTAAATGTTATTTTATTTTATTAAGTTAGCAATGGATTTGTGTCTTCACTGATGACAGCCTAAGTGGTGTCCCAATTCGTATGGGTTGACTTTCTACCCCTACCCCTTGTATTATCAATTGGGCATCATTTTTAAAGCAATGAACTTCAGAGCAGCCTAAGTATTATCACATCACATAATCACTGATGATCAATAGTGTTGATGAAATCACCAGCTGATGAAAAACGACTTGACTTCAATCAGCACTATCTTTTTTCTCGGCAGCTTTTATTGTGGAGGGCGGCCACTTGGTACCGGAAGTGTGCGCGTGTGTCCCTGCAGGTGATTGCCGCCGTTTAGAAGGTGTCGGGTTGTGTGTGCAGCGCTGCGCTGCGGCTTCAGTTTAGCGGATAAAGTTGGGACTTTTCTGTCTGTGCGTCTGTGACATGAGAACTGACTGAGGCTCCAGACCGAGCGAGACCTTCAGGTAAGACTCACCTGTGTGTGGCTCACCTGAGCCGTTAGTCTGCTGTAGCTATGTGCTGTTTGATGCGGCTGCTGAATCTCTGATCATCGATCCCAATCTGCTGTGTAACCGTTAATTAACTGCTAACCGTGTTCTAATGAGCTGCTGACGTCATTGATGAGTTAATTAATTAGTCGGTTAATGAGCCGCTGATGAAGCTGAAGGGGAGGAGAGAAGTAACGGAGTACTTTTACTCCATTACTGTTCTCCAGCCTGGATCACTGATGAGCTGCTGAGTGGATCACTGTGGTCTGTGGTCGCAATGAGCTTTGTTAATGATTCTTGATATTCAAAGAATAGTAAAATCATAGTGAGTCAGAGTTTGTTCTGCAGGTGTCAAAATGTTCATTTAACTTTGTGTTTTTTTGATGTGAAACGTGAAACTGTAAAATACTGTGACTAGTTAAATGCTGAGGTCTGACTTAAGTGAAACACCTGCATCAGAATCCGGCTGTTTGTTCACATTTTACAAACTGATTAAGGCTCTGTTCAAAGATCTTTATCCTCAAAGTCAGTGCAGCTGTTGGGCAGATGCAGAAGTTGCAGCCGGTGACACTCTGGAAACGGATGTGAACTCAAAAGTTTAAGTAGGCTCGAGTCCTGGAGTAAATGTGTGACTCATTAATTGTAATCACTTTATCAGTTTTGATCAGAATCAGTGTTTTACTTCTTCATACAGAGTGATGTCTCACTGTAAGCCCTGGATATACCTGTAGGATTTATGACATCATCATCAGCTTGGAGCCAATCAGGATGCAGTGTATAACTTTGACAATGTGATGTGATTTGTAAGTAGGTCAGGAATCACTGACTAAAATCTTAACTCAAGTTCAGCTGCCAGCATCCGAGACTGATGTTGTGGATCACATTGCTGATAAGTTTATCTAGTTCACTTTCATATACTACCAGGTGTGTGGTGGAGATCAGCCTGTTTTACCTCAGTCATCATGCTAAATTATTTAGTGCAGATGCAGGCACAGGTGAGAGAGTGCAAGAACCAAATCAGGAACAGGGACTTGATCAAGTGGGCAGCTGATGAAACAGGCCAATTTTAAATAGCAGGAGAGCTGATGGTGACCAGGGACGGAGGGAAAGGTCTGGGACGTCTGGTAGCTGGATGGGGAATGGTGGGTCGTGCACGTTTCAAGAGACCACAAAGGGAGTGAACCCTGACCATCTGTTTTCATTGATAATTAGTATTCTCTTGAAAAACAGAAGCTATCTATCATAAAGTGTCAGGTCTCTGTTAACGAGATCATACACAACTCAACTGTTCAGGAGAACTTCATGAGATCACTGACTGTCACTGAACCTGTTTAATTACTGTCACATCTAATCTCTTCAACTCAAATCATATGAGCCCTGATGGTTTCCCCTGGATAGTTTGGCTAAACTGTCAGTCAAACCCTTGTGCTGACCAAACAGCTGGACCTCAAGCATCTGAGTCTCCAGGTGGTCTTTTTGTGGTCTGAAAATAAATGTACTGACCACAAGATTTAATGATGGGAGTCTACCTGATGGTGAACTAAATCAGCATACTTTTGATCAGTCTGTTCTATGATCCTCCATCTTCTGTTCAAGTCAGTGCTCCACAGAAAAACTCTGATGAATAAGACGACTGAGGTTCAGGAGATACTGTATCATTGGTTGGCTGATAACCAGAGGGTCAGTGCTTCGATTCTAGGTAGGTGTGTGCATCTTAACCATAGTCCAATTGTCCTATTGTGACTGTAGGACAAAAATAACAGTTGATCATAATCAGGGGTTAGTAGTCAACCAATGATGAAGGCCTTCTGTTCTGTGTTCATCACAAAAAGCTCATGAATTGAGTGTTTTTGGAGAATATGGGCTAGTTCTTCTCTGATGTTCTCTGTCTTTTTATCATTATAAATTAATGACTGAATTCACTTTTAAACTTACTAAGGGGAAACAGGTTGAATTGACATTTGCAAAGGCTTGAGCGATTGTCCCTCAGCAATGTCATTGTCCATTTGCATGATTCTTGCCTCTTCCACTCTGCAGTTCAAAGTGCCATGCACAGTGATGGGTGTGTGAATAGTAGGACAGTGCTGTATGAAATGTCTGTATTGGTGAATGTGTCTTCCATGGTAAAGCACTGAGTGTTTGGTAGGACAAGAGAAGCTCATTTGTAAGTGCAAGTGCAGTCAATGTAGCATCATCCTCCTTCTCCTCCTCCTGTCTCCTATTAGGGCCACGGGGAAAACACACGGAGGCCCTGGCCTCTACAGCCACGAAATAGCTGCAGAGGCCAGTGCCTCAGGGCTAGACCCCTTCACAGCTTGTAAACAGTGTGACGTATTTCTGGGGGTGGGGCTTAGCTGGAGGCAAAACATCTCAAACGTGCTAGCTTGTCAATGCTAGTTACCATGTTTTGGAACGGACCATTTAGTGTTTTTTTCTCACATTAATGTACTGTATAAACAGGGCTGTAGACGGTCACATAGTTTTCTGTTACGTTTTCGTTCTTTGTTACAACTCACCATAATATAGGATAATAATGTCAGTCATCTGGGGGTGATGGTCCGTCTGTCATCTCGGGTCCTGTCTACTCTGTCATCTCATTTTGCTGCTGACGCTGCAGGTTTTCATTGCTTTTGTGGCGGTCTCATAGCCTGACAAGCCAGACTATATCATTAAAATGTATAGTCTGGCAGCGACTGGTAGACTCAATCCAGGGGGCGGGATGAAGGCTGTCTTTCAAACTGCCTCTGCACGTAACAGGGTAGCGCTTGAGCGCTACGACTAATCGGAGCAAAAAGCAGGATGACGTTAGCCTGACAAGCCAATTAAAATGTATGTCACCATCGCGTTAAGACCGCCCAACGACTCTCTAAACAGAGCGCTGTGATTGGTGAACAAAAACGGTGTTCGAGATTCAAAAAGTTCCTATGGCTCGTTTCTAGACCCACCTGCGGAGCAAATATATTTTGTGCCACCAGGGTGCAGGTCCTAGATTTCTAGGCTAGCGATCTCAGGATATTCTGCTTAAATCCAGAACGCAGGGAGATAAGTTTTCTGTGAAGTGATGAAGTGATGTTGGCAGTGGAGCTTGGAGCATGATCTTCTGTTGCAATGAACTCAATTTAAACAGGACTTGAATAGTTTTTCCCAGGCCTTCTGTTGTCTCATTATTGAGTTTTTCCCGGCACGGCGATTGTGTGTTTTTCACTCTTTTACGTTTGTGGACCTGCCTGCGCCGCACTGGGAAGATGCACAAACTGAAGTGGCAAAATTTTCAAAATGAAACGACTGGAAGTGTGAAATAGACGAAACAAACGATTTTATATATTTTTAAACTTCTTTCTGCGGCTTGGCACCAAATTATTCGCGGACCGGCGGTTGGGGACCACATCATCTACCCCCTGAGACCATGAATGTTATTTTAAAAAGTTGAATCCAGACCGTACTGTAAATTCGCAAATTGTTGAGTTGAGTCTCAAACAGATGCCGGCTGGGTCTTTATTTCATTGTGAATGTACCAAACTTCTCAAAGCCGAGATCAGCCGTTTGAGTAGTTTCTAAGCTGCTTCAGTCCTGCCATAGTTCTCAAAGACCCGACCCGGTCCGATCCGCAGGTGTTGAATCCTGGACCCTTGGTTTGACCCGTCCCGAATAATTAGCCTAAATGTTCTCAACCTGAACCCGGTGCGTCCGGTTGTGTTGTTCGGTCTGGCCCGATGAGAACTTGGACTGACGCAAGGATCCAGTCTGTGGCTGGCAGCGGAGCACACATTTATTTACAAGTCAGTCAGACACACACAGGTAACTTTATGTGATTACAGATACACACACGCATGCACACGTTGCTGTGACAACCACAGTTAATCTACTGCTGACCCTGATCCCCCATGGGGATGGCTAGTCGCTACGTCATCACATTCTAAAACTTCCTTGTCCAATCCCAGGATATTCACAAACGATGAGGAGAGCTGGGTCAAAAGTAACTGTGCATTCACACCAAAAGCGGAAAAATCGCCTGTGGCGGGACAAGCTGCGCTGCAAATTTGTCCATTCAGGCTCTCTCTATTTCTCCCGCTGTGAGATTCCCAGTCCGCAATTGACTGTTGCCGTGTGGCGTGTTGGGCCTCTCTCAACTTTCGTCGCTCAAGTTGCTTGCACTGCATTGCTCAAGTCGCTAAAATTGCGTCGCTCACCGCCACTGGTCGCTCAAAGTTCCCAACATTGAAAATGAATGGAGGCTGCGGTCGTCAAATGAATGAATTTATATCCATATTTATCTATGAATTCAATTCACAACATATATAACCGGTGTGTATGAGTAGCCTACTCTGCGACCTGCCCTGAGCCAGGATCTAACCCGCGACCTCCCGCACCAGAGGCGACGACGCTAACCGCTTCGCCAAGAGGTTAACAACCGCTTGACAAATTAGTTAGCACGTCTGTTATGGGTGACTGAGTTTACTTCCAGTAGCCGCCACAACCTGTCACTTCTCCTTACTGGGTGCCATGTGACTGTGGCACACCCGCAGACCTCCGTTACACATAGTCTAAAATAATAAAATACCCATACAAGTCTGATCAGCATGCATGACCTAACAGAACTGCAAAACATCTTGAGGATACATCTTACTATTTGACCGAGTTACATTCAAGAACCTGCTTCAATGACGGAAAGTAAATTCACTCGAGCAGTAATTTATTTTGATCGGCTGTGTTTACCATTTCAGGTGTCATAGTTATGATGGTTAGACAGACGAATTAGTCCTCTAACACAGTTTGGCCCAATTCCGATTCTATTTTTCATCCCTCTGATCCCTAGCATGCCCTGAAACCTAAAGGGGTAGAACTGCAAAACATCTTGAGGATACATCTCCTACAAAACCATTTGAAAATAACATTTAATCAAGACTGACCGGTTACATTTATTGATGTAAATGTGGTGATTTCATTCAAGAACCTGCTTCAATAATTTAATTCAAACAAACTAATGCGACTGCCACAATTGTTACATTTCATCAATGAGACCAGCATTTATCTCTTATTAACTACCCGAAAACCGTTAAAAACGCGAGTAAATTAATTAGCGATAGTTTTCTACCGGTGTTATTTCCGGACGGGGTGGTGTCTCCGTGATCTGCTCCACAGGTGGAGGCTCCACCGAGCTTCACTTCTCCGAAAAAACGTCTTAACAGCCGTTATTTGAATAAACCGACCGCACATTAGGGATCTAAGTCGCTACTTTCTATGAAAAGATATTAAAACTTAACAAAATGACGTTGATAAATAAAACAGCTGCTGCCGCAAGATGCATTCTGGGAAACTTCACAGCCCTCGGTCATAGCCCTCGGTTTGTAGTGTGCCCCTGAAAAATCTCCGTTTCGAGGGCCAGATAGCCCTACCACTTCCCCCTAACCCTCGGCAGAATGAGCATTGGGACAGCCCTACCACTTCACGTGAACGCGCAAAACGAAGGGTTAGGGCCAAGGGCGAGGGCTAAGGGGAGAATCGGAATTGGGCCTTTGACTTGTCAGAGTTTTTCAGAAGCAACACAGGTTTCAGTGTCGGGAGTCACGGTCTGGACGAAAGTACAGCTGTCATCTCGGTCCAGTCACGGTGGTTAACGTTAACTAGCGTACTAGTGCTAAATGTTAGCTTATTTAACGTTACCTGTCTCTATGTAACTTTCAAGCAAAACGATCAACTGTGTTTGTTTTGGGGGTACAGCAATGATGAATATGTTAGCAGCAGGGGTTTACCCTGACGAAGACCATCATGGTCGAAACATTGGTTTTTTAACACAACTTCCTGCATCTAATGCTGCGTTCGATTGCACTCGGAACTCGGAAAGATCCGACCTCCAACTCGGAAAAAAGCAATAGAACAGCCCTTGAAGTCGGAACTCCGACTCGGGAACTCGGGTTGGATCCAAGCAGCCCGAGTCGGTTGGAATGGCTACGAGTGTGCCACATCCTCTTTTCCTCAGCAGCAGGGGTTTGGATATGGAAGTGAGTCGTGACGTCACACTAGCCGTCCCCATACATTAATATCACGTCTCTGTCAAACACAACCACCACACAAACACACACATGCACACACACACACACATCAAAACACACACACATGCATGCTTATAGTGCTCACTCCTGTCCAACGCAGGTAGCCTAACTTTATGCGATTACAGTTACAAACACACACACAGATCACACAGGTGACTTGTGAAGTTTTTCGGCCTTGAAATAATGTTTCTAGACTCATTGCAATGGTAGAAAAATGGTTAATAGGATGAATGGTGCTGCTGCTGCAGCCTGAGCCGGATGGCGTCGGCTGAAACTGCACGAATCCCCTCCCCCCTCCCCTCTGCTGAAACTGGTGGGTAGCACGAAACTCCCCCTCCCCCTCCCCTCTGCGTCGAGACAGAGATGTGGGAGCTGGGTAGCAAAATTTCCAAGAGGATTCTTTCAGTTATTTATACAATATAATGAAACAACAGTCTGAAGACAGTCATGAAGCTCAGTCACTAATTTCTCCATGAGAACATAAACACAGGACAAGACTGAGCTGCTGTCAGTAATTTCTTCACCTGGCATAGACATTGTCCAGTATTTCTCAAATAAATAATGTGGCAATTCTGGATAACAAGACATTTTTTCTCAAATAAATAAATAATAAAGCCAACCAAGGGACAACATCGAACCACTGAGCTTCATGTCCTTCAGCAGAAAATGTTTGTCCTAAGGAAAAATTAAACGGTAACACATTACTTGAATACCTATTCAAGTAAAGTGTTACCAATTAAACAGTTACAGGACATTTACTTTGGCGTGAAATAGTTAAAAGAAAAATCTTATCTGGTGTCAAAAACTCTTTCCTCTGTCATCTTCTCTCTGAGTTTTCCTGTTTATTTGTTGTTGGATGTTATTGATTTGTGCAGATGTCACTTATTGGTAACACTGGTCGAGTTAGTCTGGGGTAAGGTGTCTCATTCCAATGCCTTCAAGGTGGGGACAGGTTTACCTTTTTCAAGTGATTTCAAGTAATTTAAAGATGTCCCACAGCAATTATGACAAAATGTCTTCTTAGTTTGAGTGGAGGCAGCAGGTGGTTAGGAGGTGATTTTGGCTTAAAATGAGCCAGGCTTTATTTTTGTGTCTGACTAACATTAAACTAAGATATGAGAAGAATTAAGACTAGATGTAGTCCTATCTGATGTGTCTTTGTGAGACTGGCCCCTATGATGTAGCTGTGGCTCAGTTTTTCTCTTGGTCCAGACCAAAGCACTGAAGCACAGGTTGATTTAGAAATGTTGTATAGGCTCAGACTGTCACGTCTCACACATTCATCTCAGTTGACTGATTCCAGCTGGATTATCCTCTCAGTATCAATACTGCTTTCTCTGATCCAAATAAAAATAAACACAGCGAAGACAGAAACTACTTCACCCACAGCTGTGACATCATCATCATCATCATCATCATCATCATCATCATCATCATCATCATCATCATCATCATCATCATCATCATCATCATCATCACTGGTACTTGTCTGAGTGAGTCTGTGAACTGGATTATCTGTAGTCATCTGGGCACGTGAAGGATCTAACAGCTGTTTTCAGACCAGGACCATGATGTGTGTCTCAGTGTCTCTGAGCTGCTGCTTTGTCTATGTCTCTTATTCGCTTGTGTAGTCCGTCCACCGCCTTGTTATCTCTACATGGTCTATGTGTTTTGTGCCAGATGTTTGTCTGATGGCTGTTGTTTAGATGTTGTGCACTGTTTGCCATGACTCACATAAGAAGCTCTGAGACGAATCCTGAACCTTCCTGAACTGAGTCCTGCTCCTCAGGGGATGAACCCTTCAAACATGAAGTACGGCTCAGATTCTGGGCTCTGCTGTGTCTTCAGTCTCAGTGTGTCTTTGTGTGTCCACAGGACGACCACCAGCGTCGCACATCGGAGCGTCCTCATTGGCTGAGATTCAGCTGGAGGTGGAGTCAGTGACGGCTGTGTCGTGGCCAGGAATTCCTCTGCATGGGGGACAAGATGCTGCTGACTTCCTCCATCGCCCCCTGCAGCTACACCTGGCTCTGGTAAGTCGAAAATACAAGGATGAGTAGATGGTTGATGCAGTAGTTTTCAGCAGCTGGAGCAGAAACACATTTAGTTCAGAAACACAGGGCTGGTTTGACAGTCAGAGACCGCCTCTGCTTGCATATATATGGTAGCTATAAACCAAAATACACTCTATAGTCCCATGGCTCGAGTGTGGCCTACATTACAGCATGACTGTCAGACTGTACGTGCACATCTGGACAAAAACCGGGGGTTTAACAGTCAGTCTACCCAGATGTGGAAGTATGTTTGCCCAACATGGCCCAAGGAGGACCCATGCATATGTTAGGCTGGAAGATTCATTTTGCTGCTAGGGTAATTATTTATCAGTCAGAACTACAGTCTGTTGGCCCAGTTGATATCTCACCTGTATGTTTGCTCCTCCAGGTGCCTCCTGATGATGTTGACAGCTCCTCCAGCAGCTATTGGGGTGAGTTCAGCTCTTGTGAAGGTGTTTTATGTGCTGCTAATGGGCTGTAGATGAAGTGTGATGTTGTTAAGCAGTTTAGAGTTTAGATTCAATTGAAATTCATTGAAGGCTAGTTAATCTTTCAGGGGGTCAAAGGTCAAAACGTTATGAAGTCGAAATTGTGTCTTATAGCCTAACTCATTAAATAAAATCAGCAACGTGCATTTTCATAATTATTGTCAATTTTCAATGCAGGAAACTTTTCACATATACGTAGTGCACTTGTTTGGCACTTGTATAGTAAACCACAAACAGTTTTACCATAAATAACAGTGTAACTGTGTATGTTCGCTGTGCGGCAAAAACACGGATGACCAGTGAGTTGAACGAGTTAAACAGCCGCTGACACGGATCACTAACTGAAGAGTCCAGTGTTTCCTTTACATTAATTTAGGAGTGACGGTCGAGGTTCCTAAATCCGCTCCTTCATTTTTTTTTCTTTTTTAATTAATTGTCGCAAATACACCCCCGCCGCATGTCTTCTGTTCATTCATCTCCGAATAGCGCTGTTTCTCATTGGCAGAGGCACAGGCAGAGAGAAGCGCGCATGCATGACGCCCCCCCCCCCAATCCGGTCGCAAAATAAACTTCAATATCAAAGCTCCTCCTCCTGTCCTCAGGCTGTCTTGAACTGTCCCTGAACATCATACAGGGACAACATGGAGCTTTCTTTATTGGTCACTGAGTTTCATATCAACGTTTACATCAGGCTTATCTGTCTTATGTTGTCATGATAATTAATATGCAACAAGCTTGTAAAAAAAAAAAAAAAAAACCTTCTGGAAAAGACCAACCAATGTTTAATGAATCAAATATTGTGTTGGTCATAATATAGAACAGGTATTGTTTCCGTCTGTTGAATAAGGAAAATAATCGCATATTAAATCGCAATCGCAATATTGGTCCAAAAAAATCGCAATTAGATTAATTTCCCAAATCGCTCAGCCCTAGTTTTCACACAGGCATTGTTTGGATCAGAACTTTGGGCCTGAGAGTGGTGCGTTTGGGTCACACAACAGTCACACTTTGGTCCCCACCAGCTTGAAAACACCCTTAGTAAGAGAGATGGGCATGTGTCTGCCCTGCCAGTAAGGTGAACAGCATCAACTTTCCTTATTTCAGAGTAATCCACGCTGTCATCACTCCGTCTCCTTTCTCATCTCTCTCTGGTGGATGTGGAACACTGTTATGTGCTGATGGATGATGATGTCAGTGATCAAATATTGCCAGAGCGATACCACACAATGTCAACACAATATTTTGTTTTATTTCCCATTGAGAGTATTTATTGACATTTTATTTCATTTTATCGTTTTTTTTTTAGTTATTGTTTGGGGGAATTTTTCAACTTTATTTGATTTATTTGAAATCAGGGGGAGAGACATGAGGGAATGACATGCAGTAAAGATTGTCAAACCCTTTTGGTGCAGACAATGCCCATAAAGGACGTGCTCTAACCACTTGACCACTGGGCACCCAACTTTTTATCAGTATCATCTGACAAATTATTTTTTAAAGTTAAACTTTTATGCGTTTATTCTGGTGTCCCCTTTGTATTATTACATCAATGTGAAATTGAATTTTCTATGACACAGTTTGATGTGCATGACCAATACCTGCAATTTTGACACATGGTCAGTGTGTGCACATACTCACACACACACACACACACACACACACACACACATACGGGTCTATATGGTTTAGACCGACATTTTCTCGAAACCCGTCCGGTGGTGGTTTAGCTGGACTACCCTTTCCCGAGGTCCTAGAGGCTTGGGAGTTAAGCAAAAGCACTGCAAAAAATCTGAAAAAAATTTAGCTCACTTCAGAGTTCAGATACACCCTACACAACTCCATACACACCACCCTGATCGTGTTGTGGTTTATGCAGACAACATGAATATGTGGCTTATAAGGTCATAATTAACATTATGAGGTCTTTAAAGGGCAATGATGTCACAATTTAAATGGCTCCTCATTAACATAAATACACAAACCTGACAGCACACAACATTAACAGAACAGTAATTTTATTATCAATAAACTGCTCTTACATGGTAATACTGACCATGTATATATAATATAACATATCAAATAGTGAAATAAATGTCACTATATGAAAATAAAGTGTCAGAGTACTTAATTGAGAGCATAAACACAATAGAAATACAATAAAACAATCAAAAACAAACCTCACACATAATCACAGTCACTTCATCAACAAAAAGCCTTACCCACAGGCAACTAGCAGCCTGCCACACAAGAGCCATAACTCCCCCCCACCCACCCACCCACCCACCCACCCAAAAATAAAATAAATGAATAGAATAAAAAAAACATTTTCTTGCAGCATAGCTATATATTCTGACTTATAATGACCCATGTTGAACAGGTGGCATTATTGAATATATTAGGGCATCAACATAACCAGAACATCACTGAACCCTGTGGAACCTTATAGCTTCTCTTTCTGTGACTGTCTCTTTGCAGCTATTCCTCTGTTTCTGACAAAGTCCCTTATATTTTGCACTGTTCTTTGTGCTAATGCAGGGCCTTCTACCTGTTTGCAATGACTGCATTCGTTTTTGGTGGCCAGTGTTCCTTTGCAAATGTGACCTCTGAAATGCCTCATTACTGCAGCAACCTCAGCTTTAGACCACACTTTCTTTGGCACTCTTCTGGATTCATGGTCATGACCAGCATCTTGTCCTAGAAGACATACAGAGTAAAAGAAAAAAACATTACACATACAAAACAATGGCCTGTTGGATCAATCAAAAACAAGGGAGGCGAGTGCCAGTGCGAGCCACAACAACACAGAGTTAAAAGAATTTAACGGTGTACCAGAAAACGTCTGTCATCAGAATACAACCAAGGAAGTCCTGGTGAGTAACAGCTAGGCAAATAACCGAAAATATATTGAAACCATCGGTCATGGTTACTTTCCCGTGCCACCTGGGTCTCTGACAGCGGCAGCTCCACCATTGAGGAGAGGAACAGGCTGCTAATGTCGGTCAGCTACTGCTTGGTCCTTTCGATGGGGCACTACTTGCTTTATTCCACTTTACTGCTAGTTATAAAACATGTAAATGCTACATGAAAAATCTACATGAGCTGTCATGATTGCTGTCCGGCTACCATGATTACTCTCGGTGTGCGTGGCCCCCAAAGGTAGTTTCTTCCTCACCTCAGATTTCGGTGCCCAGCCATGTCTCCTTAGCGACAGATAGTGTATGTGTGTGGGTATTAGGGCTGAAACGATTCCTCGAGTAATTTGAGTACCTCGATTACAAAAAATGGTCCGAGGATTTTTTTCTGCCTCGAGGAATCGTTAATTTAACTGTAAAGCGGCCGCACAGACTACTTTCAATGTGGCACAACAACGGACTCACGTCACCTACGTAAGGGAAGAGCGGAGAAGAAAGGAGGAGGAGGAGGAGGCGGACATGGGTGAGGGAGTGGGGGCTTTACGCGCTGCTTGTGCGCCCGCGGAGCTCATGTGCACGTTGTGCGAGCGTGAAAGCAAACTACCGGCGCAGAGCGCTGAGAGAGAGGGGAGACGGAGGGATGCAGACGTGCAGTAGTCTACTGTGAAGCCAGCTAGTGGTTTAGCGAGGTGACGCTGCTCCGCTGCTGTTTACTCTCTCCGCGTGCACATGTTGATCAGCTGTTGAGCCGAGCGTCAGGAGCAAGTTGATAAACTTTGTTGTAGCCTGCCGTGTTAACTCAGACCGCGGGGCTAGAGGTTTTGTCAGTGGTGCTGTGACAGCAGGCCTCTGCACCGTCAGCTACACAACTATGGGACTTTAGTTTTTATTCTCCATACACACTCGTTAACAGCACACACTCAAACGAGGGTGACGTTTACGCGCGCGGCCACGTCTGCTCATAGCGCAGCGTCAGGCCATCACTGAAGCGCTCCGTATTACCGAGACATGACACGGCGGCCCGGTGTAAATGTTCCCAGAATCAACTCCGGTGGCACCAGGCCGTTGCTAGGAATTCTGGGCCCCCTGAAAGAATAGGGGGGTCCATTTCAGCATCAGTTTGGGGGTCCTTGGCCTGGAAAACGTTGAAGACTCCTGGTCTAAATGAAAATGTATTGGGCTGCGTTGTATGCTTTTTTGTGGGATATCCAGAAAAGATTTTGCACTGCCAATGTGGAGCCGGTTTGAAAAAAATGTGAGGATCACTGAGCTAGAACATGAAGACAAACCCTGCTATGTTGAGCCTCCTTCGCAGTTCCATTAAAGCTTTCAGGCAACGTTATCACGCCTAAAAATATGATATTACAATATACGATGTTAATAATCACGTGAAATATATTATTTTCTCTTGTGTATTCATAATTGCTCTTTAACCAAGCAAAAATACGTTTTATCCGATTACTCGATTAATCGATGGAATTTTCAGTAGAATACTCGATTACTAAAATATTCGATAGCTGCAGCCCTAGTGGGTATGCATGTTTGTCCATATGTCTAGGTATGTGCGTGTGTGTGTGCTTGTAATTGTGTATCTGTGTGTATATTTGTGGGGGTGGGAGGTTTGTACTGTTTTGTTTTTTATCCTCTGTGAGGCACGTTGTGTTACTGTAGCATATGAAATGTGCCATATAAATAAAGTTGAATTGATTTGATATACTGTCAAGTGTATGGAAATGTAACAGAATGTGTGTTTTTGTTCTTTCTTCAGTCAAAAACTCTGGAAGAGGCTATGAAGTCAGTGGTTCTACGGAAGCAATTCAGCCAGAAGAATTAGGCTAAATGTTCAAAAGGGGGCGGTGAATTGTGCAATTACAAAGTGTAAATTACAACTGAAGCATAACTGCTGACGGTTATAAAACCACATCACAGCACCTAATCATAACTTCCCAAACACTGAAATTTAGCAAACTGTGATTAAAAGAGCATTTTATGAGATTGAAACATTACATCGATTGTGTTCTGTCAAATAGCCTATTGTAAAGAAACATGTCCACCAGATATATGCAGTTTAATATATTTTCAGCAATAAATATTAATATTTCAATTCAATTTCGAATTGTGTGGCCCTTCACTCACTTTATCCGAGTCAGTGTTAGCCTGATGCATCAGCCGCTTATTTCATTCCATTTCATATAGCGTCTGAACACGAGCCATGGGATTCGTTTGCTTCCTGGAATCGCTGCTGCTTGGTGGCATAGGTTAATCTTGAGCGCTTGAGTTCAATGTCATCGCCTTCAGTTCCCCATCTGTTCGCTGACTGGTTTGTTTGCAAACCGAAACGTGTTACTAGTTTCCTGACTATATGGTGGAGGCCAATGAAATTGGCCAGAAGCATTAGGCGGCGCTAGCCTGGCTAAGTCAGTGTGACCCTCTGGAAAAAATAATATTCCACCCCTGGCCTATAACAATATCTGGCAGCCTAAAGACGCCTGAGGTTTTTTTGCTCGCTGCAGCCACGGCTAAGCGGAGGGAGAAACAATTACGCACAGCCTACACAAGTTTCAACGTTCCTACAAGCATTTGTATACAAGACATTATTCTTATCAGTTCCACAATTCAGAGAGGATTTTTACTCCACGAAATTAAACGAAAAGAATAAAGATCCACTTTTTACACAAACTGGCTACAAACGTACACACTTTGATCTCATACGTTTGTCATTCCCGGTGTTTCATTTTGAAAACTGACCGGATACTCTCGTGTTTCTTTGTGTGACTTCCTGCCAAGATTGACACAATGGCTCACGGCTCGTACACAATATAGACCAAACACTGAAACGATTGATGCAGTGTGCGAGGCGGCCGTGGTGGATAGGACACTGAAATGAAAATGCCCCCGCTTACAGCGTGAACCCCCCCGTTGATCACACCACCGTCGCCACCACTCTTATAAAAATCCTGGAGGAAACACTGGTCAGTCACAGTGTGGAAGTTTGTTGCTATGGACGCTGTGTTGCTGTGTGAAGATTGTAAAATGCCACTTCCCTCATCCTGCAACACTCCTGCCCCCCTCCTTCTCCCCCCTCTCAGCTCTCGGCTTCTACAGGATGCATTTTTTTCTCACAAGAGCTAAATTGGGTATTCCAATAGAGCTAAATAGAAGTGAACATTGCATATTATTTCTCAAAAATGTAGTTTTAAGACCCTTATATATCTGAAACAGATATAAATACTCGATGATGGATACTTAAACATAGTTTGTCTATTTGTATCGCCTTTTTTGGATTTTATAGCTTGTTTCAATGTCTTTTTAAACACACTTACTTTCAGGGAGAGGGGCAGTCTCATTCACTGTGGAGGTCACTGATGACACTGCTTCTGCAAGACACATAAAAGTTTTTTATGGAAAAAAAAAAAAATTGATCAAAAACAACTTTAAAAGTAACTGAAGAAGTAACTTACCCAAATCTGCAGCATCATGGACCTGCTCCGTAGCTGTGGAGTCTGTTGCAGCATCATGGACCTGCTCCGTAGCTGTGGAGTCTGTTGCAGCATCATGTACCTGCTCTGCAGCTGTGGAGTCTGTTGCAGCACCCACAGCCTCACTAGTGTCACACTCTGTGAATGCTGTGCCACCGTCGTCTGATTCATTGTCACTGTCCTTGGCTTCAGTGTCGCTTACTGCGATTTCACCTAGGGGATGGTGTTAGTAAAAGTCTTATGAATAGCACAATACTAATTAAACTACAAACAAAGCAAAACTGGACTTAATGACATTCAAAATACTTTAAAAGATATATGGAAGTATCATTCAATGCCACAGTTCTGTAACTGGCACCATGGTGTAACATGATGAGATGCCAACTTTGTGGTCATTGCTAACCTGACAATCTTGATTGCTTGGTATCATGTGTTGACAAGACTTACTTAGCAACTTAGTGAAAAAACATTCAGAAAATATCAATAAGTGTTCATTTATGTCCAAACCTTCAATTTCAATGTCGTCCAGGGATTTCCCCTGCATGCTGGAAAGATGTCCTTTCTCCATTGATAAAAGCAATTTAGAAATCTTGGCCAGCTGTGTTGTGGGAACTGGTAATCTGTAGAAGTCCCGGTGAACACGGATGTCATGCCCCAAGAAATCTGCGACCTGATCAAGTTCATTGTTTTTCAAATTAAGGACCTGAGAGAGTGTTGCAACATGTTTCCTAAGTTGCGTCGACCTGAGATACTCAGGGTGCTTTGCTCCACACTGGCTTGCATGAACACGCAAACAATCCTGCCCTCTGTAATGGGTCATTGATTTAGGTCTTGCAAACAGGAAGATATTTGTGGCACAAACACCACACTCAGTCCTTTGACTGGTCAGTAGTGAGAGAGAATCCACCATCCGTGGTGTGAGCAGAACTGCAACCTTTCTGCCCCTTTTCCCCATGATTTCGATTCGGCTGAAATAGTTGCAGAGCTTCTGTTCAGTCTTTGACAAACCCATGGCAACATCTTCATGGAGCTTTGTGTTGTCTCTTTCATGGAAACTTTTGAGGCGCATTTTTGAAACTTCCCCAGCTCGTCTTCGATTGAACACAATGATTTGTGCAAGTGTAACTTTTGCAAGTTGGGCATAGTTCTGAGTCGTGGCATTCTCCTTCAAGTTGCAGAAGGCAGTTTCTGCAGATTTCTCAAGATACTGGTGAAGAATGCGAACATCTTCAATGAAGGGTAAAGTTGATGGCTTGTTGTACTTTGCATCACTGAGTGTGTTCAAGGCACTATGAGACACCATCTCAGACCACTTGGAGGAATACAACTTCTTGAATGTGTCAGTGGACTTGATCAGTTCTTCATTTTCTGCCATGAGGGCCCTGCAATGGATAATGTCACAAATTTTGTGCAATGTATGCCCCAATTTCAGTGCAAGGCTTGGTGTTCCATATAGGTGTTTTTCGTCATCAAAACGAGAAACTTTCTTTACAGCTTGCACAACCCTCTGGAAATTAGCAGGTTTAACCGCCTCCTCCAGGTTATGTACTGAGAAGTCGGTGCGCAAACATAACAACAAACGCCCCACTTCACGAAGCTTCTGTCGCATGTATTCGTACTTCGTAGGGTCTTGTCCATGTCTGTTGAAGAGTGATTGAGCAAACTGAATAATAGACAGGTCATTTCTCACAGCTGAGGCAACCTCATCCTGCTTCATTGCACTAAGGAGCTTCCAAACTCCAGCTGAGATCTGGTGACAAGATGCAGACTCTTGAGCAACAGCCAAACCCAGTACTTTAGTCCTCCCAGGTTCTTTCTCCAAATCTTCATCTTCTGGCTTGCAGGGGCATCTCCGGACATGTCTCCAGAGCTCTTTCCGGAGGTACATCCCTTGACAGTACATACAGTGAACAAATTTTCCTGCCACTGCTTTAGCCTTTGGTTTTCTCTTGACTTTCAGTTGGCCTGTTCCACCTTGTAAAACAGCAGAGTTATGTCTAAAATTTCCCTTATTCCTCATTTTTTCTAACAATATTTTACGCTCCTTTGAGTGCTCAGGGAGGGAAAAAACATGTACAACTTCTGCATGTGTAGTGTGTGTCTTCAAGTGGCGAGAAATTTTGCTTTGTGGTCGACCACAAATGTAACAGTAATTTTTAGTGCTCATAGTCAAATTTGTTGATTCTTGATTGTGATGCTCTGCTTGCTCCTCTAGCCTTTTCTTCTTTTTCTTTGGCGAGGTTTTTGGAGAATTTGCTGAACCTGATGTTTCTTCAAGAGGCCTTAGACCTTTTGATGTACTGGGCACAACTGGGATGTCTGTGTCTGACCCATATGATGTCCCAGCATCAGGTGTGACTGGTTTTACTTCAATGTGTTCATCGTTGGACCGAATAGGTATGAAAGCTATACTTGTGTCTGAATCTTCATCATCATCATCTTGAAGCTCTGAGTCTGGTATGTAATCCTCATCAGACTGGTCCTGATCATCATCAGATATTGGATCCACATTGGAATGTCGTATGCTATCTTCATCTGACAGCAGTTCATCCTTAGAAAGCTGTTGCTCCTGAAATGGTGGGACAACACATTTTAGTTATGGACACTTTACAGTTACTTAAACAATTCAAGACAACCTAAGTCAATACTTGCCTGTGATGGGTGGAGGAGGTTATCACTTGGAATTTGTCTGAAACAGGTTTTATGCCAGACAACTGAACAATCTGTAACACATTTTTAAAGTATTAATGTCTGTTGCTAGTCTGTTTACATTGTTCCTCTCTAACAGCAATGATTTGGAACACGCATCAACTGCAAAAATATAATATATACACTCTCACAGATTTTGTCAGTGCCAGTGAAGCAAAACGAACTGTGTACCAAGGATGAGTGGTTACTTATAAAGTACATTAGAATACACAACACATGATTAGGTACATCTAAATAAATCAAAAAGTAGTAGCATTAATTCAACTTTCTGATCATTTTATCATTGTTAGACAATGAAGTGTTTCTAGTATTTATCCCACCCTTAATGTTAGAAAGAGAGAAGACAAAAAAATAGAAACATCTTACTGTACTATGACAAAACACACCTCAGCAGCACCATAAACTTCAGCTTCCAAAATGATCAGAGAGTTCAATCAAAACCTCCTACAAGAGTTTCAGCAAAAATATCACAACTATAATTCATTGCAGGACTGTTGTACTACACTGCATTAGTTTCAGATATACCCAATACCCTGCAAACTGAGTCTGTCTTCACCTACTGTCACTAGCCATGCAATGGAATAATATATCTCACCTTTGCACTTATAGCCAAGCCACCTTAAGGAGGCTACAGGTCCCACACACTGAAGGCATTTCTCCAAGGAGGATACTGTTGCGCACACAAGCCGGTGATTTTGACACTGTTGGCGGAAAATATTTCACATATAAATCATGTCACAGTCAGGTGACTGAACACACACATACACACGACGAACTGTACCTTCCCATGCCCGCTGAGTGGACCAGGACCTGGACTTGTCTGGATCTGGTCTTCACATATCTGGATCCGACTGCTCTCAGCCATTAGCTACAGCAGATAAACATATGGGAAAAGAGGCATTAAAACACAGGCACTGTGAATGTACCACTCAGGAAGATATGTGAGGTCTGAACAAATGGCAGGATCAAACATTTCACAAAAAGAATGTGATGAAAGCTAATGAAGATATACCTCTTCAAAATCTTCTGCTGAGGACGTCAAAGTTGTGGTCTCCGAATTTTCCTGAGGTATTTCCTTATCAGAATCCTAAAAAAAGAAGAAAATGTGGCATCATAAATACCTTAAAGACAGGTTTTTAGTTGTGTAAAATGATGTAAGAGACATTCTGACTGTGTCTCATTAGTGTTTTGTGAGAAGAAACATCCACTTGAACTGTTTTTGTAACTTTGGAGGCCAAATGACTACAGTCTGTAGACTGGTCCATGACTATAAAAACTAATCTTCAAATGTACTGTATGTCAAATTATTAAATTAGTATATGATTCCTTCCTCCATGCTGGAACTTTGGCTGCATGAGTGACTGGTGCTTTTATAGGTCCTACATTTATATCACTGAGTTTTGAATAAGATCTTGTTTCACTTCCCATTTATTACTAACAACACAGCTCCCATCAATCAGATGTAATCAACTTAACATTCTCATGAAAGTAACAAACAGATCAAATGCAGGTAGTCCAAGTATTTTTGAAAAGTAAAATGATGTCACGGGAGAAAGGACCTTGGTCCTCCTAAGTCATATTAGAGTAGATCACTGCTTTATACACACACACACAGAATCAAACATTATACTGACCTACACTTTCATTGAATTGTCCTTACATACCATTGTCCCTATAAATCATGTCACAGTCAGGTGACTACACACACACACACACACGATGAACTGTATTTACCTTTCCATGCCCGCTGAGTGGACCAGGACCTGGACTTGTCTGGATCTGGTCTTCACATATCTGGATCCGACTGCTCTCAGCCATTGGCTACAGCAGATAAAGCAAAAGGGAAAAAAGGCATTAAAACACAGGCACTGTGAATGTACCACTCAGGAAGATATGTGAGGTCTGAATAAAGAATGAGAGGGCAGCTTTGATTTGATCATCACTGGATAATATTTTAAGACAGAATGAAAGGTATCAATGACAATCTATTCTTAATGAAGATATACCTCTTCTAAATCTTCTGCTGAGGACGTCAAAATTGTGGTCTCAGAATTTTCCTGAGGTATTTCCTTGTCAGGATACTACAAAACGAAGAAAATATGGCATCATAAATACATTAAAGACAGGTTTTTAGATGTGTAAAATAATGTAAGAGACATAACTGTCTCATTTGTGTTTTGTGAGAATTCTTCTAAATACTACATTGAGTTTTGAATAAGATCTTGTTTCACTTCCCATTTATTACTAACAACACAGCTCCCATCAATCAGATGTAATCAACTTAACATTCTCATGAAAGTAACACACAGATCAAATGCAGGTAGTCCAAGTATTTTTGAAAAGTAAAATGATGTCACGGGAGAAGGGACCTTGGTCCTCCTAAGTCATATTAGAGTAGATCACTGCTTTATACACACACACACAGAATCAAACATTATACTGACGTACACTTTCATTGCATTGTCCTTACATACCATTGTCCCTATAAATCATGTCACAGTCAGGTGACTACACACACACACACGACGAACTGTATTTACCTTTCCATGCCCGCTGAGTGGACCAGGACCTGGACTTGTCTGGATCTGGTCTTCACATATCTGGATCCGACTGCTCTCAGCCATTGGCTACAGCAGATAAAGCAAAAGGGAAAAGAGGCATTAAAACACAGGCACTGTGAATGTACCACTCAGGAAGATATGTGAGGTCTGAACAAATGGCAGGATCAAACATTTCACAAAAAGAATGTGATGAAAGCTAATGAAGATATACCTCTTCAAAATCTTCTGCTGAGGACGTCAAAGTTGTGGTCTCCGAATTTTCCTGAGGTATTTCCTTATCAGAATCCTAAAAAAGAAGAAAATATGGCATCATAAATACCTTAAAGACAGGTTTTTAGTTGTGTAAAATAATGTAAGAGACATCCTGACTGTGTCTCATTAGTGTTTTGTGAGAAGAAACATCCACTTGAACTGTTTTTGTAACTTTGGAGGCCAAATGACTACAGTCTGTAGACTGGTCCATGACTATAAAAACTAATCTTCAAATGTACTGTATGTCAAATTATTAAATTAGTATATGATTCCTTCCTCCATGCTGGAACTTTGGCTGCATGAGTGACTGGTGCTTTTATAGGTCCTACATTTATATCACTGAGTTTTGAATAAGATCTTGTTTCACTTCCCATTTATTACTAACAACACAGCTCCCATCAATCAGATGTAATCAACTTAACATTCTCATGAAAGTAACAAACAGATCAAATGCAGGTAGTCCAAGTATTTTTGAAAAGTAAAATGATGTCACGGGAGAAAGGACCTTGGTCCTCCTAAGTCATATTAGAGTAGATCACTGCTTTATACACACACACACACAGAATCAAACATTATACTGACCTACACTTTCATTGAATTGTCCTTACATACCATTGTCCCTATAAATCATGTCACAGTCAGGTGACTACACACACACACACACACGATGAACTGTATTTACCTTTCCATGCCCGCTGAGTGGACCAGGACCTGGACTTGTCTGGATCTGGTCTTCACATATCTGGATCCGACTGCTCTCAGCCATTGGCTACAGCAGATAAAGCAAAAGGGAAAAAAGGCATTAAAACACAGGCACTGTGAATGTACCACTCAGGAAGATATGTGAGGTCTGAATAAAGAATGAGAGGGCAGCTTTGATTTGATCATCACTGGATAATATTTTAAGACAGAATGAAAGGTATCAATGACAATCTATTCTTAATGAAGATATACCTCTTCTAAATCTTCTGCTGAGGACGTCAAAATTGTGGTCTCAGAATTTTCCTGAGGTATTTCCTTGTCAGGATACTACAAAACGAAGAAAATATGGCATCATAAATACATTAAAGACAGGTTTTTAGATGTGTAAAATAATGTAAGAGACATAACTGTCTCATTTGTGTTTTGTGAGAATTCTTCTAAATACTACATTGAGTTTTGAATAAGATCTTGTTTCACTTCCCATTTATTACTAACAACACAGCTCCCATCAATCAGATGTAATCAACTTAACATTCTCATGAAAGTAACACACAGATCAAATGCAGGTAGTCCAAGTATTTTTGAAAAGTAAAATGATGTCACGGGAGAAGGGACCTTGGTCCTCCGAAGTCATATTAGAGTAGATCACTGCTTTATACACACACACACACAGAATCAAACATTATACTGACCTACACTTTCATTGCCTTGTCCTTACATACCATTGTCCCTATAAATCATGTCACAGTCAGGTGACTACACACACACACACGACAAACTGTATTTACCTTTCCATGCCCGCTGAGTGGACCAGGACCTGGACTTGTCTGGATCTGGTCTTCACATATCTGGATCCGACTGCTCTCAGCCATTGGCTACAGCAGATAAAGCAAAAGGGAAAAGAGGCATTAAAACACAGGCACTGTGAATGTACCACTCAGGAAGATATGTGAGGTCTGAACAAATGGCAGGATCAAACATTTCACAAAAAGAATGTAATGAAAGCTAATGAAGATATACCTCTTCAAAATCTTCTGCTGAGGACGTCAAAGTTGTGGTCTCCGAATTTTCCTGAGGTATTTCCTTATCAGAATCCTAAAAAAAGAAGAAAATATGGCATCATAAATACCTTAAAGACAGGTTTTTAGTTGTGTAAAATAATGTAAGAGACATCCTGACTGTGTCTCATTAGTGTTTTGTGAGAAGAAACATCCACTTGAACTGTTTTTGTAACTTTGGAGGCCAAATGACTACAGTCTGTAGACTGGTCCATGACTATAAAAACTAATCTTCAAATGTACTGTATGTCAAATTATTAAATTAGTATATGATTCCTTCCTCCATGCTGGAACTTTGGCTGCATGAGTGACTGGTGCTTTTATAGGTCCTACATTTATATCACTGAGTTTTGAATAAGATCTTGTTTCACTTCCCATTTATTACTAACAACACAGCTCCCATCAATCAGATGTAACCAACTTAACATTCTCATGAAAGTAACAAACAGATCAAATGCAGGTAGTCCAAGTATTTTTGAAAAGTAAAATGATGTCACGGGAGAAAGGACCTTGGTCCTCCTAAGTCATATTAGAGTAGATCACTGCTTTACACACACACACACAGAATCAAACATTATACTGACCTACACTTTCATTGAATTGTCCTTACATACCATTGTCCCTATAAATCATGTCACAGTCAGGTGACTACACACACACACACACACAATGAACTGTATTTACCTTCCCATGCCCGCTGAGTGGACCAGGACCTGGACTTGTCTGGATCTGGTCTTCACATATCTGGATCCGACTGCTCTCAGCCATTGGCTACAGCAGATAAAGCAAAAGGGAAAAGAGGCATTAAAGTAATACTTACCGATCTTGCATTTCGCTCAGCACTTAGTTAAATTTGAACATGAACAACTCCCTCCTCCCTCCAAAGTCCCACCCTCTTCCTCCTGCCTGACGTCTAACGCTCCACTCCTCCCCCGCCCCCCTCTCCTCCTCCACTGACGCGTGCGGCAAGAAAGTAGCAGCGTAGGTGAAACGGGCGATGGAGTCTGATTCAGATGCACCGGCAGCCTTACATGAGGTTCACACAGACATTCACGCACACGGGAGGTTTCCTGATAGCCGAGAGCAAAGACGGTAGCGCTCGTAGCCGGCTACAGCTGCTACAGCGGCTAACAACAGTAGCAACCATGTTTAAACGTGACCGCCTCCACAGCGCGTCATGTGACAGCGCCGCTTGACTGCTCGGCGTCCGGAGCCACAGACACACACAGATGGGATCGTAAAGGCTGAAGTGTTCCGCTTTCATTAAAAAAATACATCGCTCTCATTGTCCAGAAATAGACCTGAAAGAGTAGCTACAGCAATACGGATCTGTTTCTGACTTTTCTGACCGGACGGTCAAGATTCTGAAAAATCGTCATGTGGTGTGTTGTGTTTGGAATATCGCAGCACACCACACACAATACGATCAAAACTGTTCCATGACAGATTTTTATCTTCATGTGTGGGGTCTCTCACAGATAAAAAAATCGGATAAGATTTAGAAAATCTTTATGTGTGTGGCAAGTTCTTCTCTGTTCCTTGCTCACAGACCACTCTGACTCTGCCGCTCTGTCGCGTGCGAAGCGGTGACAGGCAACTGGAAGGGACGCGGCGAAGGGACGCGGCGAGGGGTGACAGGCAGGAAGTTCTGCAAATAATTTTAATCGGACCGAATAAAATTATTGGTCAGACTTTTATCAGAAATATATGAGAATTAAATATCGATGAGTTTCAACACCAGATGGATTTATTTTACATTTTAGTGTGCCATATGCTTATTAGGAGCATTTTAGGATTACAAAAGAAAAGTGTAAAAATGCCAGATCGGCAAGTATTGCTTTAAAGGGGCCATATTATGCAAAATAATAATCAATAATATGCATCCCTGGCCTGTCTACAATCCTCCCTGGTATGAAAAAAGTTCATCTGCTCCTTTTTTTGCTTTCTCCGTCTTTAGAAAACGTGTGCAAAAACTAGGTCAGTTAAAAAATAGTCTGTCGGTGACGTCACCGACAGACTGGACGCCACCCCCGAGGTTCCTTATACATACTCCCCCCTGGGCCAGTCTGAAAAACATGAGCTCCACCCGGTGAGCCATTTCCTGATCACGGACAGTCGCACCCCACCACCCCCCTCTCGTCCTTCCGTCCGTCATTTCACATGAAGCATAGATATGGGAGCAGCGGTCGGTACGCTACCGCGGCCGACAGATGATCATTTTGAATCACTGACTGAAAAACAGCTGCCCGTCATTAAAAATGAAACCGTGGATATTGGCCTGATACGGCTTCTCATCAACGCAGCGGTCCTCATCACGGAATGAGAGAAATCTGATCCTGATCTGAACGAGGAAGTCTCCTCTACCGGCGCAAAACCATGTCTATATTATCTGGTAACTTCTCATCAGTCCATAACAGTGTAGCTACAGTTTGTGCAGCTCCTCAGTTGTTTTTTTATTTGACAGTTTGATGGCTGTAGGAGCCTCACCATGTAGGCGATCTCCTTCTGTCACAATAAAAAAGGAACATTTATATTTTTTCAGACAAGATGCGAGTCTCAAACTTTTTTTTTTTTTTTTTGGAAATCAATGCCCGACCCCTGCTGTCCCAATGTCAACATTGGCACATGTACCTGTAGTGAAAACCACACCCTCTCCCCGTGACAGCTGTGGAGTGGATGTGGTTTACACATCTTATTTGCATTTCAAGCTGCAGACACAGAAACAGCTCATTCTCAGGAGAGCTCTAGAGAGACACTTTTAGATTACTTAGATCTAGAGCTGCAGATTGATTTGGGGACAATACACTATGAATACAATATGCTTGGACAACTTAAAACCATATGAAATAGATGAAAAATAGCATAATATTGTCCCTTTAAAACACAGGCACTGTGAATGTACCACTCAGGAAGATATGTGAGGTCTGAATAAATGGCAGGATCAAACATTTCACAAAAAGAATGTGATGAAAGCTAATGAAGATATACCTCTTCAAAATCTTCTGCTGAGGACGTCAAAGTTGTGGTCTCCGGATTTTCCTGAGGTATTTCCTTATCAGAATCCTAAAAAAGAAGAAAATATGGCATCATAAATACCTTGAAGACAGGTTTTTAGTTGTGTAAAATAATGTAAGTGACATCCTGACTGTGTCTCATTAGTGTTTTGTGAGAATTCTTCTAAATACTACATTTATATCACTGAGTTTTGAATAAGATCTTGTTTCACTTCATCACAATTTGGCAACGTGATATCAAAGAGTTGAACCACTAAATGGCCACTAGTAGCTCAGTACACCCAACACACTCGAAGCCATTATCGAACCCATCATGCACACTTCATTTATGCTACCTGCATTCGTTAGTGTTGCTGTATTTGTACTGCATGAAAATCTAACTTACCTGTTCAAAGCTTTTAACTAGACCAGTTGATGCAGCTGTCGAGGGCTCCGATATGGGTAACACCTCATCCTGATGCCCCTCCATAGATGTTTCCTTAAGTGCCTGGAGATTTTAATGACAGATATCAGACTGATGAAATGAAATCAAATAAAAATAAATGTTCTAATACAATCAATATCTTTCATGTGTGTATGTGGCAGTGTAGATATATTTTGCTACATCAACCATGAATTACTGTATTTAATGCACTATAAATCATGTTAAAGCCCCAGTATGTGACATTTACCCCCATCTAGCGGTGCGGTTGCATGTCGGCACATGTTCTTGCTGTTGCGTTTACGTAAACGCGGGCAGAAGTCAGAAAAACAACAGACGCTACATGTAACAGGATAAAGAAGCCTCTATGTAAAGAAATGGTCCGCCAGCACGAGGCAAAACAATACAGGAGTGACAATATGTTATACGATTCCACTTCATTGAAATACGTATGAAAGCGATATTTGATTTTTGTCAATAAAAAGCCAATAAAGTCCCATACTGTCCCTTTAAGGACAAAGCAAGATAGAATATGTATGTGGATTTTTGTATGGCAAGAGGATATCTTTTATGAGAACTATGACATCCACAAAGTATAACTTACCTTGCATCTCCATGGCCAGTCTGAGTCACCATAATTATAGGTGATCTCCTCCCCTGGACTTATGTCACGTGTTGCAAACAAACACAGATGGGGCTTTCCTTGCACTGTCAAATACTTCATCTTGGCATTGGGATTTATATGATCATCATTTACTAGTCTTCCAAGTGACCCATCCTCTTTTGCTGCGTCAACACTACAAAAGCAAAGGGAACACATGAGTATAATTTGACAATATAAATGTGCCTGACTTTGGACAACAATATAAATCAACAATATTCTGGAAAGTAGCTTATGACCACTGTATATATTTAGTGAAACAAAAAAAGTGTAATTCAATTCTGACACAACACTTACCACCACAGTTTTCCATTAAAACGGAACTCGAACATGAACACCTTCAGGCTGACATGGTAAAGTCTCTGTCTGCGTTCACATTCTTGCCTGCTTATGAGTTCCCCTCGATATTCCACCAGGAAATCTCCTTTTTCAAATGGAGCAGAGGTGAAGATACCACGACCTAGTTAAAACACACATAACAAATAGACAAAAAGTAAGGTGAAATATTTAAACTTAAATCATAATTAACCAATTAGAGGATTGCACTAACCTTTAAGGGCACTGATGTATCTGATGTCAAGTCCCACTTTGTCCCTTCCAGTACTGGCATAAACTTTTGCATCCTCTGTGGGATTTATGCGTCTACGCCGCCTTAGCATGTTTTCCTGGCATGGGGGGCAAGCATAATGTTGTCTTACTAAACCAACTCCAGTTATCCCCTTACAGCAGACATCCAAACTATTCCACAAAGGGCCATGTGGCTGCAGGTTTTTGTTTCAACCAAGCAGCAGCACATCAGACTTGACTCAGTTAATCATCTGATCTCAGTCTTCAGATAGTTGATTGGTCAATCTGTGTGTTTTTGATAGGTTGGAACAAAAACCTGCAGCCACACAGCGCTCTGTGGAATATTTTGGACACACCTGCCTTCAAATCATTATTTGATTATGTAGCTATTGTGTGATGGCCCCTTGAAATTGCATTTTGTCTGTATGACTTCACCTTGAAATTATAATATTAACATGAACAAGGGCTTGGGATTTCATTACAATGCATTTGTTATTAGAGAGTTTAAACTGTTCCATGATTATTTAACTAACAAAAGGCTATTAATTAGGCTAAGATCTCTCTTTAGACCAAAAAAGAAAAAACTTTATAACAAGCATGAGACAAGTTAAACTGTGTTCATAATGTATACCTGTCCCAGTAGTCAGGTAATTTAATGCACTGACTGACATTATCATTCCTTTTTAATTCCTTTAACTGCTGTGTCACTATTTTCCTGTAACTCAACATCAGTTAAACCGGGAATACACTGTACGATTTTGGCCCGATTTAGACACGATTTTTGAGTCCCACGACGTGCCGACGATCGACCTGATTTTCCTCTAGTTGTGCGTTCATATGTAAGCCTGATTTATGCTTCTGCATCGCGGACCCTACGCCGTAGCCTGACGTGCATCTGCAAAACCTGTCTACACGTCGTGGCGACTGTTCTTGCTCAAGCTTGAGCCCCTCGAAACCACACGGACACAGCCACGAATGCTCAATGTTGGCCAGACTTACAAACTCCGGAGAGTAAAAAAGGTGACAAGGTCCAAAAAGCCAAACGAATGTAGGAGGGTCTGGGGGGATTTTAATATGTAAATTTGTGTTTTGACACTAGAATTTCTGTGTGCAAGTAGATACATGGCTCATCCTAGGCACATAGTATATCCATCCATGTCAATTACAATCCCAGACATAGGCTATCCCAGATTACCAGTTAAACAGAGAGCAAATCTCTCATTAAAAGACAGCTTTGAGAGAATAAGTAGGCTACACGTTTACAAGTTTGAGTAAGAAAAGGGGGGAAATACTTTTTCACAGTATTGTATGTACAGTAGCCTGGGGGTTGAAAATCACAGCACATGAAAGTTGTGTGTTTCTCTTCTATAATACCATACACATTCTACATCACGTCTGGCACAGGCAGAACTTTAATTCTGGGTGGGCCAGTACAAAATCTGATGGGCCATCTTTCCTTAGAAGGACAGTGCATTTCATCCAGCACACATCACTGTTAACCATTTCATTTCACTTTTTTGTTGTTGTAACTTATTCTTGACCAACACAATATTTGATACACAGATGAAATGATCTTTCCTGCCACTATGATAATAAACTGTATTTAACTGTATCTATGCAAACAATAACACTCAGTAGGCCTAACCAATCACACAGACAGCTCCATGTTGTCCCTGTGTGATGTTCAGGGACAGGTCAGGGCTGTCTGAGGACAGACATCTCTGAGGTTTAAGTCCTATAAAAATTAAATGCACCTGTGACACTGACAGGTCTGTAGCTACGCCTTGACCACATGCCAGCTGATCAGCTGCAGTAGAGGAAGCTCCGGTAACGACCGGCTGAAATACGGGAGGATACTGTGAACCAGCGCGGATCCGGTGTGTTTATCAAAGCATCACTGTGCTGTTTGAGCTGCGTTAATGAGGTTAGAAGCTACCCACCTCTCCCTACAGAGCAGAACCAACACAGCACCGGCGGTAGACGCAAATCCATACAGCTGTATGCGGCGACCGTGCATGAAAACACAGGCACGAGATGTGCAGCGCACCGCGTTCATAACCCCCCCCCCCCCCCCCCCCTCCCTCCCGTCGTAGCTCCGCTGCAGAAGCACAAACCAAACGGGGGAACCACGGCCGATTGTCGGCTGCCGAACCACAAGCAGACGGTCGGATTCATTTCTGACATTAGGCTAAAAACCTCACAACTGCTGTGCACACCTTCATTTTACAGTCTATGGTGCACACACGTGAGCTAACTAGGCTACGGTATACGTACTTGCTACGTTAGCCGAATTAGCTTTTTACAACACAAAATGCTAAATCATCCACACCAAAAACATACATATTACTGTGTACAAAGGCTATGGCTCTAGTAAAAAGACTTACCAAGCAGAAAAGCGACTCTGTGCCCACCTGTAGTTCTCAATCATCCCATGATGGCGTCCTGCTGGTCTTTAACGAGGGGGCGTGTCGTGTGGACGGAGCTTGGAATTGACGTCTCGTACCACGTGCGTAACCCAGCCAATCACAGCGCAGCCCGCCAATTTTTATTTTTTTTGCACCATGTGTATCAGAAATGTGTAAGAAACTGCAATACTGCTGTGTCCGCTGGTCGTGCTGTGCTATACACTGGGATACACTCAAAATCAGGTCAAGCGGTTAAGAAGGACTTTCAAAGAAAAAGAGAGGAAATGTTATTTAGACGCTACTGAGTGAAGATACACTGTTTGAATTACGCGGACCTCGGCAAAGTCCTTGTAATCCCAACTGTTCGCGTAACGTCGGCACGTAGTCAGGTCTTTTGTCCGTCTATACCATATAGACACACACACACACACACACACACACACACACACACACACACACACACACACAGCACGATCAGCTGATTGTCATTGAACTGCAGCCTTAGTGAGGAGGTTTTTATCAGTGAGTGACACTTTCACAGGGTGACAACAAGACGATCAGATTGTGGAGAAGAGCTCAACTCTGGTTTTGATGGATGCAGATGTGGGATGATGTTCTGCAATGATGTTATTGATCGAACTGGCATGTTCTGACAGCGAAAGTGCCTCTTCAGACCATGAGTTATTTCTTTGGTGAACATACGATCCAGAGGATGATTTAAATGTTTAACTGAGCTCAGCTCTTCTGAGAGAAACATGAGCATTGGCATTGTGTCCAGAGCAGCAGATGTCATGTTCATGTAGTATTTATGTTTAATGTGCTGCTGCATGTTTTCATTGTTTGTCTCAGTTGCTGTTTTGTTGCTTCCTGTCAAATTCTCATGGATGATAATATTTGTCTACAAATCAGCTTCCGTTCATTACTGACTGCTGGAGGAATTTTGTCCTCTCAACTCGTCGAGTTGTTTCGAGCTGCCAGCGTCTCGCCACAAACTAGGCACACTGGCTTGCCTTTCACTTCAACAAAGACAAAGTAATTTGTCCATTTTTCCTGGAATACGCGGCATTCTGCGTCCACCTCCCTTTTCTTGACAGTCGCCATGCATCACTTGTCATGTGTCAGTCACTCCGTATTTCTCCGTACATCACATGCTGTATTCACTGACCCTGACGTTGGCTCGGACATAGGACATAGCCGTCTGTTTCTCTCAGAAAACTAATGGCTGGCGATAATTTTTCCCCCCTGCTTTTTAAATTTATTCTTATATGCATAAGATATGAAATATAATTGCGGGCCGGTTGAAATGGTCTCGCAGGCCGTATACGGCCCGGAGGCCGGACGTTCCCCACCCCTGCTCTACAACAACACATTTTATCGTCAGCATCATCATCATCACCTTTATTTAATCAGAGATACATTGAGAGGTGACAGGCATTTTGAATAATGCTGAGATTACAAATGCAAAAAGAAAACACGCTAACAACCAGAAAGTAAAACCAGTTTCCAAGTGAAAACAATAACATTCAAGAGCATAATGATTTAAAATATTTTAAAGCATATTTCTAAACTGTGAAGTGAAAAAAAAATCTTTTGACAAGATGGCGGCCGTGAGGCTTGCCACAGTACAAGCAGCGTTCCTGTCTGTCATTCTAGTGTCCTCGTTACTTGCTTGTAACGTGTCGTGCTTGATCCAATACAGTCGATCTGAGCTCTTAAACTTTCACCACCTCTCACACAATCATCTGAGTCTGTCTACCTTGCTGGAGGAGAAACTACGGGACTTAAACATCTCAAGCCACTCAACACCATGGCCATCCGCTCCGGCACCTTTGCCAGGTTCAGGAGACGCCCTCACCGGCCACCGCTCCCAGCTCTTCTGCTGTCAAACGTCAGATCCCTCCGGCACAAGATGGATGAACTTCAACTGATGATACAAAGCTACAAGGACTACACCGACTGCTCCGCCATCTGCCTGACAGAGACCTGGCTGCATCAATCAGTACCTGACCAAGCGGTAACACCTCCAGGTTTCACATTACATCGAGCCGACAGATCATCCAAACTGTCGTGCAAGAAAAAAGGCGGTGGTGTCTGCATTATGATAAACGATCGCTGGTGTACAAACTCTACAGAACTCACGCACGTATGTTCCCCGCACCTGGAATATCTCACTGTCAAATGCAGGCCAGCGTTTCTACCACGCGAGTTCGCATCTGTAATCCTGATCTGTGTTTACATCCCACCTGAGGCTAATGCTACCACCACCATCGCCGAGTTAGCCAACCACGTCTCCTCAGTGGAAAACTCACACCCAGACACAGCAGTCATCGTTCTTGGGGATTTTAACCGGACTAACCTGTCAAGTGAGCTTCCCGGCTACCATCAGCAGGTAACCTGCCCGAGCAGAGGAACCAGCACGCTGGACCACTGCTACACTTCCATCAAGGAAGCTTACCGTGCTTTCCCGAGGGCTCCGCTGGGCAGGTCCGACCATGCGATGCTGCTGTTAATTCCACGGTACAGGCAAAAAGTTAAGTCCTCTGAGGCTCCAACAAAACCTGCCCGGTGCTGGTCCACCGAGGCCATCGAGAGACTTCGGGGCTGTTTTGCCTGCACAGACTGGGGTGTTTTCCAGGTGGCAGGCGACCTCAGCGACTATGCCGACGCAGTGACGTCATACGTCAATTACTGTGTGGATCTCTGCATACCACTCCGAAAAATCAAGCATTACAACAACAATAAACCGTGGTTTAACAAGGACATCAAAATATTAAGAAGGGAGAAAAACTCAGCCCATCTGTCAGGAAATAAAGAGCAATACATGGCTGCAAAATACAAACTGAGATCAGCCATTAGAAGAGCCAAATCCAATTACGCCACCAAATTAGAAGAACTATTCACCACCAACGACACACGTTTCATCTGGAAAAAACTTCAAAATATGACAAACTACAAAAAGAAACCCCCTCCCATACCTGAAAATGACAGTCAGCTTCCAGACACACTCAACTCCTTCTACTGCCGGTTTGAAAAGGTACCGACTCCACCACTTCCTCTCCCTGACCCCCTCCCCACCCCTCCCTTCACCATCTACGAGGAGGAGGTGAGGAGGACCTTCAAGGGACTTAAGAGGAACAAAGCTGCTGGCCCAGACAACATCAGCCCCACCGTTTTCCATCACTGTGCTGCAGAACTGGCTGGGGTTTTCACTTACATTTTTAACACCTCCCTCTGTCTATGCTCAGTACCCAAATGCTTCAAAGAGTCCATCATCATCCCGGTCCCAAAGACTAAGAACATCTCCTGCCTCAATGATTACAGACCCATTGCTTTGACATCTGCTGCCATGAAATCATTTGAGCGCATCATACTCAAACATCTGAAAACTGTCACCTCCCCCCTCATGGACCCATATCAATTTGCTTACAGAGCCAATAGATCAGTTGAAGACACAGTCAACCTGGTAACCCATCACACACTGAATCACTTAGAGTCTGCAAACACATATGCCCGCATCCTGTTCATAGATTTCAGTTCTGCATTTAACACAATAAACCCAGCCAAACTGTTCACCAAATTACTATACATGAACATTGCCCCTTGCATCTGCTACTGGATTTTCAACTTTCTCTGGAACAGACAACAAAAGGTCAAAATCAACAATAACACATCCTCCTCTCTGACCCTTAGTACAGGTGCTCCCCAAGGCTGTGTGCTTTCACCCTGGCTATTCTCCCTCTATACAAACCAGCTCACATCACACCACAGTTCTGTTAACCTGTACAAGTACGCGGACGACTCCACCATTGTAGGACTCATCACCAACAACCAAGAAACAGAGTACCGTGCACAGATCAACCAAGTAGTGACCTGGTGCGCAGACAACAACCTCCTACTCAACACAACAAAAACAAAAGAACTCATCGTCGACTTAAGACGCCAGCCATCCCCCAAATCCCCTGTGCTCATCAAAGGTGAACCCATCTCCATCACTGAGTCATTCAAACTGCTCGGTACTCACATCAGCAATAACCTAAAATGGAAAATCAACACAGACCACATCTACAAAAAAGCCCAGCAAAGACTCTTCCACCTCCGACAGCTTAAAAAGTTCAGAGTCAGGTCCCATCTCCTGCTCCGCTTCTACACAGCCATCATCGAAAGCATCCTCACCTCATCCATCACAGTCTGGTTCAGCAGTCTCGACACCCTGTCCAGGAAAAAACTACAGCGCATCATTAACAGAGCATCCAAGATTACTGGTTCCCCCCTTCCATCACTTGAATCACTTCACTACAAACGGACACTACGTAGAGCCCAAAAAATAGTTTCTGACCCTACTCACCCTGCACACTCTGCCTTCCAGCTGCTCCCCTCTGGGAGACGCTACAGGACAATCGCCACCAAAACAACCCGCTTCAAAAACAGTTTCATCCCCACTGCAATAAACATCTTGAACTCTGCACGCTGAGGAGCAGGCACGGCCCTGTACAAGCTGTAACCGTAACTGTATGTTTGTGTATATATGTTATATGTTTTGGAACCTGCTGAACAACAAGCTGTACTGAAAACAAATTCCACCAGCTTGGCTGTGTGGTCATTAAAAGAATCAATCAATCAATGCAATAAACACAATGAATGCAATTCAGGATACACTTCATGCTTAAGGGCTAACTAACTATCATGCCCCCGGTCAGAATTTCAAATAGAGATGGTCGTAGGGGTGTTGCTCTTAACAGGGGGGAAACTAAGTTTAAGGGCTTAAGGGTGGTGACAGCAGCATGTCTATATATCCCATTACCATGTAGGCTATGTTCAACATGTGTGAAAGTAGGCTCTATTTTATTACTTAAGAAGTTTCACAGAGAGCTACAAAATTGTCCACACAAGCTTAAATGGTACAGAAAATTTGTCATCTATCCAGATGCCTAATCTTTATGGACTCTTGATTTCTGTGCCAAGTGCTAAACTGAATCATATCCTTCATTTTATTGTTTAGTTTTTATACATTTACTTCTTGTTCTAATCATGAAAGACAAGTAGTGAACTTTTCATGAATCAGTGTGGCCAATGGCTGCAGAGTCACACTGACACAGTGTTCGTCTGCTGCAGCCTCAAAATGCCAGGGACGTAAACATCTGGTGTGGATGAGAAATATTCAAATAACCTGTTTGTCAGAGGGTTTGTGCTGCACTGGGTGTGAGGCAAACTCACTGATGACTGACCTACAGGTGGGGGTAGAGAATCACCTGCCTGAGAATCTGTTGGTGTCCCACAGGGATCAGACCAAGGTCCTCTGGTCTTTATTTATTTACACCAGACTCCACTGACTGGTGGAGAGGAGATGGAGGGATGATGATGATGAACTGATCCAGGATGGACACATGATGTAGAGATGACCCTGCAGAGGTTTAGAAAGATTGTCCTCTTGTCTAAACTTTTCCATCCTGCTGAGGTTGTCAGGTTCAGTCTGTCTGTGAATAGACACAGCCAGCCAATCATCTGCACCGCTGTCCGTTCAGCCAATCGGTGTCAGTGTGGTGTCTCAGATAGAAGGATGATCGGGGGATGGCAGGAGGATGTAGGATTAATGGATGATAGTAGGGCAGATGGAGTGAAGATGGAGGATTCAGGGAGGACAGTGTGAGTGTGGACGGGTCCACAGCAAGGTCCTGACAGCAGAGAGAGCGGTGATGGAGGATAAATGGAGGACTGATGGAGGGAGGATGGTGTGAGCACAGACTTTCAGAACAAAGTCGTGACAGCAGATAGAGCGATAGCCACATTCCTACTGCTGATAGCCACGCCTGACTGATAACCTCGTTTACACAACGCTGCAGGAATGTGGTGCTACACAAACACTGCTGCATGCTGGGAAACTCACCGTCTGGGGCCCACAGAAAGAAAAAACATTCAGTATATCAACAGGGACCCTCGGTGTGGGATGTATGAGGGGGACAGTGTCAGGTCCTTTTTAACAGGGGTTTCCTACCTGTCCCCCGTCAATAGTAGAGGAACTGCTCAAATCCTTTACTTCGGTAAAAACGTTAATTTTTAATAGTTTAGTCACTTTTATTGTCTCCCTTGGGAAAATTTGTCTTGGATACAAGATGGAAGACCACTCCAGATGTTAGACCACTACACTATTTTAGTTATTGAACCATGAAGTCGTTTTCAGTGGAACCCTACTCCAGATCCTAAACCACTACCCTATTACAGGAACAAAAGCATGGAGCAAAACTACAGCAATATAGACAAACTCATCACAAGCATAGTACAGGTATTAGGCTAGTACAACCCTTTTTTCAAAGAAGTTGGGGCACTATGGAACATCAACAGAAACCGAATGTGATGATTTACAAAACATTTAAACCTCCCACTTTAATTGAGAGTAGCACAAAGTAGAGCTGTGCGATATGGATTTTTTTTAATATCCCGATATAGACAATTTTATATCCCGATAACGATATATATCCCGATATATTATTTTGTCTTATTATATATGAAATGAATGGCAATTTCTCTTATCTTTTCTCCTTTTATTTACCAAACACATTTAATTCCATACAGTAAAAAATAATGAGAAAAATTTGAAAAAAGCACCCCCCCCCCTCCCTCCGGGCTCGTAATGGCCCGCCCCTCGGAGCCTCCTCGCGACACGCCCCTCAGCCGAGCAGAGCTGAACCAGCAACAAGCCTGCTGCATGTAGACACCAAACGCGGCTTTGAATGCGGAGTAAATTGTCATATTTACAGTCACAACTTCCACAATAAAACCAAAGATGACCTGTTCAACATAAACTCGCCTCCGCCGCTGCAGCCTGGTGTCTCTGCGCCGTGGAGCTCCAGGTCCGGACCACGGCGGCGACCGCTGGTACGGGCAGCGCCGCAGCCATTAGCACAGCCTCATGCTACAGGGACACTGCTCGCGCTGGGTGACCAGGCACATGGTGCTGTGCCTGGGGAAGAGGAGCAGAAAGACCGGGCCGGGGCCTGGAGTTCCGCGGCACCGAAGTGCAGAGAGACCCGCTCAGGCTGCTGTCGGGGAGAGGAGGAGGACGAGGTAGCGTGTAGAGCACCCCGGTCAGACAGGCTGCAGCAGCTGAGGATCAGGGAGACTCGATGCGGCTCCAGTACCAGTAATAAGGACAGCAAAACATTCAGTGCTTCTGTACTGTGCTTCTCTGAATCCTAGTGGGCTTTCAGCAGCAGGGACCCTCAGTGGGGATGAAGGGGAAGTGTCAGGTCTTGAATTCACATGTGTCTGTGGCGGAGCAGCTTAGAGCTCTCCTCCTGTGCATGCTGCAGTGCCAGTGCCGTAAAGTCGGGGTGACGTAAATGCCACTACACCGTTAAAGTAGTGGCGAGGGAACCCTGCTGCAATTAAAGCCCTCTCTGATTAATGTAGTTAAAAAACTTACGATTTAAACGATCAGAAGCGGCTCTTTAGTACGGTAAAGACGTTTTTATATCGGAACATCAACAGAAATATATTTACGTAAACATTTAAACCTCAGCTCTAGCACAAAGACACATATAAAATGTTAAATTTGATGCTACAACACATGTCATAAAAGTGGACAGCGTCGTGTTTACTACTCTGCTGCATCAGCTCTTCTTTTAAAGGACAATTCTAGGCGAATTCAACTTGGGGGTATATGTTCCTATCATTTTAGGTCTAAAAGAAGGAATCTGAAGGTTTTCAGTTTAATCGCTCCTGTTTTGCGGTAGCTGTGTCTGTCCCCGGATCGCCACGGCAGCAAAGAATGGGAGTGGATGCAAGTTCCGCTGGTTAGGCTGTTTACATCCCTCAAAGCCGCATTTTTTTCCACAGACAGCGTCAGGTGGCTACTCAAACATGCATCGAGAAGTTTATTTACTTCAAGCAAGCCGACATGCTTGTAAAACTAGATCTAATTCAAAGTCTCCCAGAGTCTCGCGCAAGACCCAGTTGCCGTGCTCGGTGCATTTAGGGGCAGTTGGAGCTACTGTTTGTGTCATAAACACAGGAATATCAACTCTTGACTTGCTTCAAGTGTACATTTTTTTCACAGACAGCGTCAGGTGGCGACTCAAACATGCGCCAATAAGTTTTTTTTAATTGAAGCAAGTCAAGAGTCGATATTTCTGTGTTTATGACACAAACAGCAGAACTCTAACTGCCCTGGCCTGAATGCACCAGTAGGTCTCGCGCGAGACTCCGGGAGACTTTGAATTAGATCTACTTTTACAAACATGTCGCCTTGCTTGAAGTAAATAAACTTCTCGGTGCATGAGTAGCCGTCTGACGCTGTTTGTCATTGCTGCCGTGGCGATCCGGGGACAGACACAACTACTGCAAAACAGGAGCAATTAAACTGAAAATCTTCAGATTCCTTCTTTTAGACCTAAAATGATAGGAACATACACCCCCGAGTTGAATTCGCCTGGAATTGTCCTTTAACAACTCTCTGTTAGTGTTTGAGACCGAGGAGACCAGTCGCTGTGTGATAGAGCCTCAAAATTATATCGCCATATTTCCAGGAAATTTGTATTAAAGGAATAGTTCACCCCAGAATGATATTTCATGTCCATATAACGGTTGCAAATGGACACCGGCGTTCTTTGTCACAAAAAAACACACCAGAAAACATCCAAATACCTCCATGCTGCTGGTATGTAATGTCCCTCTTGTATTGAAGCCCTGACGTGAGAAATTGTCCCGAAAAAAAGGTGGAGGTGAGCAAGTTTGCACACACATTAAACCTTATTTCACTGAAGCAAATTAAAAAATGCATATAATGAACCTTAGATGGTACTATTAGCCTTTTGTAAGACAAATTACAAAGTACAAAAAATACCCCTTTCCCACTGGCCAAAAAACCCGTTTAAACCCGCTAACAATCGGCTTTTGGTGGCAGTGGGGTGCAAAGCGGTGCCCAGAGTTGCTGGAGACGTGAGGTCACAACAGGAACTGCAGGAGAACAACAAGCTAACGTGATAACACAGCCATGTATAAAGTCAAATCAACATGTAAAAAACAGATTACTTCTTTCCTGAGGTTGAACAGTGGGTGTAACTAATGTTGACAAATTGGGGTTACATTGCCAGTGTGGCTGCAATGAGGGCACTGTCCTGCTCAGCATGTTATGACTTGAGGATAAATCTACAATAGTGCATTGCTGATTGGGTGGAGGTGAGCAAGTTTGCACACACATTAAACCTTATTTCACTGTCATCACGAACCTTTGATGGTCGCGTCTCAATCATATCACATACCAAAACAAAGCTCTGCTCGCATTCAAGACTGGGATCAAAAGATCAGACAACACTGACCAAAACGATTGAAACAGTTGATCATGTGCCCTGGCTACTTGGCCAAGGGGACGTCCCTTTGGCTGACTGGCAAGCGCGCATGACTCTTACCCAGGAGGTGTGGGTTCAATCCCCGCCCGGGCCCTCTGCACCTTGCCACATCAGGAAATCTTTAGTAGAAGTCACATGCCAGTTAGTGAGAGCGATGGTGGTTGTCACATACACCTGTTTATCCTCTTCTAGATGCCACAAATAAAGAGACTCCCTTAAACCACTTTCAAACTTGTCTCAAGACAGGAGTTGTATAGCATGAATTGTTGTCGACATACTGTAGTGCACAGTCAGGCTGATAGTTCCATGAGCACCTCAACCACACATTTTTGGTTTTGGATCTCCACTGATGCTAGCGTAGCTGATAGTTTGTCTTTACTTGCGTCATAGGTGGCAGGCAGGGATGTTCTTTTCGACCTGAGATGTTGTTCTGTACTTTTTTATTTCAGTCAAGCCCCCATTTTCCTCTATTTGGATTGGCAATGTTTCCTTGACCAAATTGATAGTGCCATAGTCATATTGCAACTAGTCAGTGCTCCAGGGATGGGCAGTTGAATCATTTGTTTACTTTTGGGCCCGCACATCTCTGCTAGTGTCTCTTCCTCACGTGCCCTCATCGCCTGGTTGTGCTTGGCTGTGTGTTTTTGCTTCATGTGTTGAAACAAGTTGTGTTTTAACCATTAGTGGAAACCGTAGTCTTGCATGTTTTATGCTGTGTTGCAGACAGAACTACTTTCATACTATTGAGGTTACTCCCTTTAGGTACTAAATACTAAATTCAATGATATTGCAACATTTTTAAACATAAAAATTGTGGACAGTATGACATGTTCTCATTTTAGAGTTGAAAGTTTTCCCATTGTAGCTTGTAGCTGCTCAACTCTTCACAAGGCCTTTCCTGAAACAAATCCTGGCAGCAAAAACCTTATACAGACGTGGATAAAATAGAATAGAATAGAAAATACTTTATTATACCCAATAATATACTGCATATGATAATAATAAATAATATGATTTAAATGACATAAAAATAAAACATGTATAGCCCAACAAAAGGCATTGTGCATCGTAGTGGCAGCAGGAATTAAGGATTTTCTGAATCTTTGTGTTCTGCAGGTCAGGGAGATGAGCCTGTTACTGCGGCTGATCCTCTGACCTGTGTAGAGGGTGTTCGGGGTCACCCAGGATGGCCTTCAGCTTACATCCCATCCTCCACCAGCTGACAAGTTTGTCTAGTCTGTTCCTGTTCCTGTCCCTGATCTTGATGTTGTTACCCCAGCAGACAATGGCAAAGAATGTAACACTTGCGATGATGGACTGATAGAACCTGCGCAGCATTACGTTACAGATTTCAATGTCTTCTCAAAAAGAAGAGCCTGCTTTGTGTCTTTTTGTACACAGCTCTTGTGTGTACAGACCAATCCAACCTGTTATCAAGGTGTACTTCAAGGTACTTGTATGACTGAACCCTCTCAATGTCCACCCCATCCACAGTCACAGCCCACAAGGATCTTTTGGACCTGCCAAAGTCAATGTTAAGCAACAAGTTGTTCTTGATGCACCAGTCAGTGAATGCCGCCACCAGGTCCCTGTATTCATCTTCCTGTCCCTTCTTCACACATGCCACGATGGCCGTATCATCAGATTTCTTCTGAACATGGCAAGATTCAGATTTAGATGTAAAATCTGCAGTGAACAGTGTGAAGAGGTAAGGTGGCCTTGTGGTACTCCCATGCTGCTCACCACGGTGTAGGTACGATTCTGTTAAAGAAAAACCCACAATTGTCACTGAAATAACTTTAAACTGAAAAGCACCAAAGGACATTTTCCCAGAAGCTTTGTGGACAGATGAGACAAAACTGGAGCTTTTTGATCCAAAACTGAAGCTTTTTGGCAAGTCACATCAGCCCATTGTACACAAATGCAAAAATGAAGCATACAAAGAAAATGCCTCTTTATCCTACCTACTTTGAAACATGGATCAGGCTTGGTTATGTTATGGGGCTGCTTTGCTGCACCTGGCACAGGGTGTCTTGAATCTGTGCAGGGTATAATGAAATCTCAAGACTATCGAGGCATTCTGGGGCAAATTGTGCTGCCCAGTGTCAGAAAGCCTTGTCCAAATCACAGGTCAGGGTCCTCCAACAGGGTAATGACCCAAAACACACAGCTAAAAACACCCAAGAATGGTTGAGAACAAAACACTGGACTATTTTGAAGTGGCCTTTTATGAGCCCTGATCTGAATCCTACAGTATGAACATCTGTGAAAGGAGCTGAAATGGAGGAGGCACCCTTCAAACCTCAGACAGCTCAGACCCTTCAAACCCTAGAGCTGGAACAGTGTTCTCATGAGGAGTAGGGCCGAATACCTGCCGACAGGTGCAAAAGTCTCATTGAGAGTCACACAAATTGCCTGACTGCAGTGATTGCCTCAAAAGGTTGTACAACAAAATATTAGGTTAAAGGGATATTTCAACATTTTGGCAAATTCGCCTATTGCCATAATCCCTATAGTCATACCTTTAATTGTTGGTGCAAGCTATTTCCACGTTTACCTCATCAAACTAAATATTCCAAAACACTCTCATGGGCAAGTTGTGGCCTGAACATTCACCATGCTATGAAATTATAATGGTTACAAGTTGTTTTTGGGGCAAATGCGTAACCAAAACAACATTTCAGTCACGGCTGCTTTCAAAAGCAAGCAAGTATTTGTTTCATGTTTCAATATGAGGGAAATGTGCAAATACCCCAGTTACCAGATGGTCTTCGTGAAACAAAATTTTACATTAGACGATGTTTGACGAATATCAGAATTTTACCTCAGAAACTGAATTTTTGACAATATTTTGAGTTGTGCTCTCATGTGAAGATTGCAGTCAATGCAAGAATGTCATTTTAAAATACCAGTTCTTTCTTTTTTTCTTTCTTGTCCCGTACCAGATTACCTCAGCTGTAAACTCAAGCCAGTAGCCCTGATACAGCAAGCGTCTAAAGTTGAAAACTTTGAAAATTCATATCAGCCATATGTGCTACAGCTTCACAACTTTCATCAAACTGTAGCCTCAATATTGAAGAAACTTTTGTATATTTAAACATTACTCTTAAACTGATGCACTATTTGACAGCAGAGTTTACTTCAGAAAGGGTCAGCCTCTCTGCGATGGGGTGAACCTTTTATACCGAATCATGTTACTAACCTGTTGCCAGGTAACCACATTAACCGTCACATTTTCCACCTACTGTTGTCTTTTACCAGTTTGTGGTTGTCACTGTCTGTGTTGTGGCTGCATCAAATTCAAAATGAGCAAGTTCTCTTCAAAAACATAATCACATTGCTGTTTTGAATAATGGTTGGGCTGGTATTAATGATCACGTGTGATCACATGATGCATATGAACACGTGTTTAGTTCCAACTGCAGCACAAATTTATATCTGATGAACGGAGGCTGCTTCTCGTGTCCTCATTCAAATGGTTCAAAGAGTGTGTGGGTCAGGAAAAATGAAGCATGATTGTCACTGACGTTATCTGATAAACACACACACACACACACACACACACATATACACACACACCATCACCATCAGCTGTCTGCTTCCCGAGAATCTCAGAGATGCTTGTCTTTCCCTGCAGCGTGTTTACATTCCTCACTGTCTGAAAACACAAAATACACCACAAACACACAATCGCACTCCACTGCAGTCTGAACATTCATACATATAATGTTTTCAGACACTGACCCAGTCTGCTCCCACAGCGCCCCCCACAACACACCCCAGGGCTTTATGTCCACAAACCACATGAAGATGTGGCTGGAAAACCTCCCATCAGCCCTGCACTGTCCCTGGAGCAGTGGACAGCAGGTCCAATGTACCAGGACCAGGATCACATCACTTAACTGTAACTGTGCACTGTCACTATTATACAGTAGTAGCCTACCAAACCCTTGACTATCTCAGTGAGCTGTGCCAGGGAAGCTGAATAGGCTTAGAGCAAGCCCTCTATCTTTTGTCCATTATGCACTTTGAGAATAGAGTTGACATTTTGAGAATGAAACCGAAATACAATGTTGAGAGTGAAGTCAAAACTTCCACTCGGGCCCATCAAAGTAGGAGTTGAGTGCGACTGACGCGCATCCTTGGAGCGTATTCTCGACACTGTATTTTGACTTCTTTCTCGACATTTTGACCTTATTCTCAATGTGCGTGATGAAAAAAAAAATTCCTCCGGTCATTTCTTTTCATGAGTGGCCTTAATACTCTTCTGTAGTTGGACCCTTGGTAGTGGTCAATATGGATCCATATAGATAAATAAATAATTTGAGTTATTTCCTCAGATAAGATGGACTTCTCTTACCTCTTAATCCCTCACTGCAGCTTCAGAGGTCCAGCTCGAGCAAACCTGAGATGACTCTGTCTTCATCTCGATGACCTCTGTCACAGCTGTAATATCGGAGCATCTGGAACATATTACTATTGATTAGATGAACTGAATACAAACACGATCACTCACATCTTTTAAGAAATGGCTCAGCCTGTGTTAAGGGACCTGTTCGTCACCTGGATATTTATAGTTTTGCACCACCTCAGTCTGGGGTGGCAGGTGACTGGACAAAAGAAATTTTGGCTCTGTGATTGAAGCCAGGGTGGACAAACTGGGGGATGTGGTGGAGAGATGCACACTGAAGATGTGAGAGGCCATTCTGAACAATGCAGATCATCCAACACCATGATGGACCAAAAAAAACCCAGCAGTGGTAGATGGCTTCTCTCTCTTCGATGCAAGACAGAAAGATATAGTGAAGATCCTTTGTACCATCACCCATTAAGCTTTTTAATTCTTATGCAAACGGTAGATGAGGGATTAATTAAGTATATCTTGTTCTTATTCTTGAGTGAGTGTGAGTGGTGCTCGGCAGTCGCCAACAATCTACACCAAGGCCCGGCTCCAGGAGAGGGCAATGATCTAATGTGGGTGAGGTAGCTTCTACTCGGTGTCACTGCACAGCTCCAGATGGTTGTTAACCTCGGATGAGCTGAATAGGAGCTCCTTAACAACACCTCTGTCTGGCCATGGGGGAACACCAGCCCCAGCCAGGTGATGGTGGGAACAAATACACCTGCCAACACACAATCGGCTGTTTCAGACTGAAGCGACGTCATGTTGATGTCAGGCGTTGGTGCAGAGATGTCCTGAGAATGTGATGCTGGTTTTTGGTATGATGTCACCCTAATGTGTATGTTCTCTCTTGGTTTCCAGGGCGACCACTCAGAGCCGTGCGCTGGGCGGGACTGCTCCACCTGTCAGTGTTTCCCAGCCAAAGGAGCGAGGGTGAGACTCCACCCACTAACACACAGCAGTCAATCAGAGCCCAGCTGCAGCATGACATCATCCCAGCTGTAGACTGATTCCTCAGTTAACAGACATGTGACACCTTTACTGTCCTAAACCACAAACACTGCATAAGGAGCTGTTGGATGGAGGAGTGCTAGTGTGGAATGTGTTGGAGTCAAATTAGCTGTGGTTTGCCTTAAACTGAGTCAGCAGATTTGCACACACACACACACACACACCTCCCTTAACCCTAAACTTGTGTTTCCAGAAACATATTTTAGATCCTGTTAACAGATGAAGCAGGTGGCGCAGTGAACAGACGACAACAACATGTTTGTGTACATGGTGCGGTCCAGATGATTCTAGAAAGTCCCAGTGTGGTCCAGATGTTTCTGTCTCCAGTATAGTCCAGATGTTTCTGCAACAAGCACAGTATGGTAGATGCTCATCATGTGTACACAATGTGGTTCAGATGCATCTGCCCACAGTTACAGTGTAGTCCAGATGTTTTTGCTTCAGTAACAGAATGGCCCAGATGTTAATGTGTATATGGTGTGGTCCAGGTGTATATGCCCACAGTTACAGTGTGGTCCAGATGTTTTCAGCTACAGAAAGTAGAGTAGGATCCAGATGCTGTTGTTTTTTCAAAGTGTGTTCCAGATGTATCTGTCCATTACCACAGTGGGGTCAGGGTATTTGTGTACATGTTGTGGTCCAGATGTTTCTGCCACAGTCTCAGTATGGCTTGATGGGTCCAGATGTTTGAACTTCTGTCTTTTTAGGGAAAAATTTAGGAGCCAATCAAACAGCTCATAAACCGTCCCATGACTGTCTGTTCTGATTATGGTAAGCTGATTGCATAAATAACAACAACGATTATCCGACTGATTGTTGCTCAGACCATAAACAGAAACCTGTGTGTGTGTGTCTGTCGGCCTGTGGGTGTGTTTCCGTGTGTATCTGCGTTACTGTGTGTGTTTGTACAGCTGGGGGCAGCAGACAGGCAGAGAGGATTGTGGGAAGGCGTCTGTCTCAGTGATTTCATAGTTCAGTAGTTTCAGAGAAAGAAGGACAGAGAGAGGACTATCAGAGATCACAGCTGTCACATCCCATCACACACACACTCACTACACATCACACACACACTCCCACACATTAATACCCTCACACTTCACATCACTGATTTTCACACACACACACACACACACACACACACACACACACACACACACACACACCTGATACACTTGATTGATTATCTAGAATCAATATATTACACATTTGATCACAGGTAACAGTCAGATCCTGATTGTGATTAAAACCAAGAGAGAACAGTTGTGTGAAACATTTCTGTAGTGAAAACACAACGATCAGAATCAGAACTGTTTGTTCATGTTAAACTGTTGAATGTTCTCAGATCCAGTGTCAGTCAGGTCCCAGTGAGAAATCAGCTGTTTCTGAAATCATCCCAGGAGTTTCACAGACTTTACAGTTTTTCTTAATTGCTAAAACACTAATTCCTGTTGTGTGAATCGGTTGCTCAGTTGTCTATACTCAGTCCCTGAATCGAACATCCCTTGGACAAAACCATAACACTATTTGTATTTATAAAACACTATTTGCAGATCTCAGTCATTCCCTTTGCAAAACTCCAAACACAACTGTCATGCAATAAGACACAGTCGTCACTGTGATGCAACACAAATAAAACACATGTCGTGAGCTTAGAATTATAAGGTTCTATCTCCATTTTTTTCAAAATTTAGTTTTTTGCATAATATCATCCATTAGTGGTCTGTTAATGCCTGTGGTGTTATTTTTAAATTTTCAACATCTTTTAATTAGTTATTCATAAAATAAAAAGGTTTTATCAACCAAAACACAAGCTGAGTTGGAACTTTGATGCTCAATATCTCGGAACAACCCAAAACGGAGATAGAACCCTATAATTCTAAGCTCACATTGTGTCATCTGTCAAACACAACGACTCAAAATTGATCAAATTTGTTTCTCATGATGTGAAAAACCAATATAAACCACTTCAGAATGCAAGAAGACCAATAGTGATTATTTCTGATGGCATTCAGACTGCTGTCAGAGACCATGTTCTTGTGCACGGCATGACAAAAAGGACAAAGAGTCCAACCACACAGTAGATTCTCTGTGTCCATGCTACAGTACCCATATTTTAGACAAGACAACAGGTAGAGTGCTGACTGTACTGTTTGATTGTATAAAAATGTTCAGTCACACATTACAGATATTTTGCATTCATTTTTTGTTGAATTGTACAACTGCCATACTGGAGTGTTGGACATCCACACTACGTGAAGTGTAAACACAACAAATGTGGCCTGATCCAAAGACCGGATGAAGCTCAATGACTCCGTGATCAATTGTGTACAGTCATACACAGTACATCTTCTACCCTTTACATTGCATTAGGCTGTAGACTCTCTGCATTGATCAATTTCAGGATGATGATGAAAATATTTTTTCACAGTATCTATTATTTAAAGTTTATGTTTGATAAATGCAAAGTAAATGACAGGAAATGCATGCCTACATGCTACATACAGTGTGTAATGACTGCTCAGCAGTGTTTCTATTTTGACCAATTGGTTCAAGATCTGACAACATTGTTACAGGTAAAAACTATTTTGAAGCGATGGTATGGTTTTGCAAAAAAGAATCAGAGGTTTGATGAATGAAGTTTGAGAAAAGAGTTTTTAGAATTCTGAGAAAAGGACAGGAGGATTTGAAAAATGTGTTTTAACAATTGTGAAAAACTCAAATAGGAATGGTGAAATGTGTAAAAGTGATGTCAACACCATGCAACATTATAAAACAGCTCCAGCTTTCTCACTGTGCCTGAATGTGGTCCATGCTGCAAAAGAAATAGCCCACATAAATAAACTACATAGAGGTCGAAAATATTTATTTTTTTGTTTGTTTGTTTTTTCAGTTTTATGATTTTATTGTCATTTATCTTGGCATCTTGCAACCCCAGTTCAGCTGAGTGACAGCTCCACAATCTCCCTCCTGTCACCTGTTGTAGTAGCTGTATAATATTTTTTGATTGTCACAGAACCTCCTCTCATGTTTGTTATGAAAAAAAATGAGAGGAACAACTTCATTTTAGTCCATTCATGTTTTTAGTTAAACTATCTTGTCCAGACTTAAACAAGTGATTTAGATCAGTTTTTGAATCAGATACAGTTTCCATGGGACAGAGAGTGAGTGTGTGTCTGTGTGTGGTTTAGTGCGTGTGTTGTTGTTGTTATGTCACGCTGCCCCCGTGTGGTCAGAGAACGACACTACATCACTGCAGTGACAAACACCCTGAATACATGCACAGTATGAACAGACTGTGCAGTAGTTATGTGCTCCATCATTGTCTTCCCATTGTGTATTCAACAGTTTTAGTATTAGGTTCCATCAAGTTCTTTAGAATTACTAGAAGATTCTACCAGATCCTGCAACATGTCCTGCCAGCATCTAACATGTTCTGTAACTGTGCTGTTTGTGCTCTGCAGGGTCCTCCAGGTGGTCTGGGGAAGCAGGGCCTTCAGGGACCCCCAGGATTCCCAGGTCCTCAGGGCCCTCCAGGAGAAAAGGGTCTGAGAGGAGATGAGGGGCCGCCAGGAGTTGCAGGACTGAAAGGAGATTTGGTGAATAAACCTGGCTCTGTTGGTTCTGGTCTGAATTATCAGTGTCTGTTTTGATGTTTTGTTGCTGTTCTCACTGGTCCTTTGCAGAACCCCGTGACTTTTAGTTTGTTCTTTCAGGGAAATGTCGGCGTTCTCGGTTTTCCGGGTTTAGAGGGAGTCCCGGTAAGAAACCCTGCTTCTTCAGTCTGCCATCTTGACTTGATTTGTCCACCTGTAGCTGTATTCAGCTGTGAATCTCTTATATTTTTATATTTGCATACTTTTTCTACCTTGTTTAGCTACTGAATGTTAATTTCCCATGTGTGGAATCAATAAATAGTCTTGTGTCTGATTTGTGTTTTCAGGGACACCCAGGGCCTGCAGGAGGACCTGGTTTTCCAGGTCTTGATGGATGTAATGGTACCAGAGGGCAGAGAGGAGATCCTGGATATCCTGGAGAAGATGGGCTTATTGGAGGACCGGTCAGTGAGACTGATTAGTCAGTAACACTCAGTAACACTGATTAGAACTGTTTGTGTCTTAAAATTATCTTGAAATTAAAACATAGCTACAAAGATCAATTATCAGGGTCTGAGCAGTACTACTACAATTTCCCTGAGCTGTTGAGACCCTGACAATTCTAACTGCGGTTTCGTCCGTCTCACTTTAAAACAGTCAAAATGTTGGAGTGAAACTCCTATACACACTAAATATTTGGAGACTTTGAATCCAACACTAAAAAGAAATCAATTTGCAAAGACAACAAAAAGTCAGCAAGATGATTATTAACACTGTGGAAGTCAGTGATACTTTTAGGTATTGAATGTATAGAGTCCATGGGACCCTCGGATGCTGATTTGAGACGGCCCCTTTCAAGTGGACCCTCGCTGTTGCAAGGTTTCAGTGTCCAATGTGCAAAACTGTCCCATTTGAAAAGACAGCATATCTCAGGAAGACCTCAAACGAATTCCACTCATTCCACTTTTGCTGTCTTTTGTTTTGGGAAGTTTGATGCAGTGTTTGGTCAATAATCGTACACTTTTAGGGCAGGAAAAAACAAGTGTAAGGAGAACAAAAATTGTGGTGACATAATTTCCTAGTGTCCCTAGCACTAGTCCATGAGGGACTAGGCTTCTATTATTTTTATGTGTCATGGTAAGCGTATGGATGTATTGTACTATGTAAAATATAGAACTGTCTTCTGTAATCGCCATGGTAGATGTGTTTTTTCTACAGGGTCTTCCAGGACCAAAGGGATTTCCAGGAGATCCATCAAGCTACTTCATACAGTACCCAGGAGTACCTGTAAGTTCACCTGTTGACTAGAGACTTGACACATTTGACACAACTGATTATTGTATTAAATGACTGATGAATCAGTGACCACTGCCTGCCTCAGTTCCTCCCAGTAAAATATAAAGAAATAATCAACAGGACGGAGGAGGAAGTCCTAAAGGTTGGGTCTGGAGTTTTGTGCCCAAAAATAAACATTACACTTGTACAAATGAAATCCGTCTTAATTGTCACCCATGGGCTTCTCAGGGGCCTATAGATTGCCAATGTGCAACACGGGTTATTCTTCAACTTCAACTCTTCAACTTTTATTCGTTTTGTCCCCCAGGGGGGGCAATTAGTTTTGCAGTAGACAAGCAAGGGACATGGGGATAACACAACCCCAGAGACAAAACACATACACATACATTTACAAAAACCACAGTTTCATCAACACAGGGATATCAGTAATACAGAAATCAATGTCTATATAAATATAAAGTGCAACACTGCATGTAAGGAATAAAATAAAAATAAAAACAGGGTGCAGAAACACTGAGTGCATGTAGCATGGGTCTACAGCCATAGAGGAGCTCTGTCAGGTAAGATAGGAAGGTCATTGATAATAACATCTGTGTGTGTGTGTGTGTCTTTGTGTCTCACAGGGGGAAGTTGGATATCCTGGATTTCCTGGACTGCAGGTGAGAACAAACACAAAACAAACAACAACATCATGTGACAAATGAGTCAGTCACATCACTGACAGGGTGTGTCTGTGTGCAGGGTGAGCAGGGTCTCCCTGGTTCAGTGGGAGATGTGGGTGCACCAGGACCGGAGGGGTCTAACGTGAGTCAATAACTAGTCTTATCACATATGTAATCCATATACATGTAGGTGAAATACAAGCAACTGTCATACAGTAATTATAGGCCATTGTTGTGGTTGTTGTTGTTACATCCAATGATAACATATATCTGTGTGTCTGTAAAGGGTCAGCCTGGTGTGCCTGGTTCCAGGGGTCCACCTGTAAGTTTCATATTACTGTACCTATCTGGATCTACATTCATAAGTAGTTTTTTTTTCTTTTTTTTCTTCTTATGTCAAAACAGTGTAAATATGTGGACTTTCTTCCTCTGGCTCAGACTCTGTTATTGTTTCTTAATGTCACATACTAACAATTTTGTGTCTGCTGGATTCAAATGGCAGCCCTTTATTTGCTCATTTGTCATGTGCATTTTGACTTACTTGTTGCTATGGTGAATTGTTTCGATTTTTTTTTATTCTTCAAACACACATTCAGGGAGAAAAAGGTCGATCTCTGCCTGGACAGAAAGGAGATGAGGTACAGGTGTTTTTTTTTCTTCTGGCCACACCCCTTTCGTGAGATGCTCTCCTTTTGACAGCAACTTAAATGATCACTTAGAGGGCGGGGCCTGAGGTGTGATCTGTGTCATCCACAGGGGGATCAGGGGCCCCAGGGACCCCCAGGGCCATTCGAGTACGTCAATCCTCCAGAAGACTTGTACATCAAAGGAGACAAAGTGGGTGTTACACAAATACAAATACACAAATACAGTTGTTCACGTGGTTCCCATAAAGTTCTGCTACAGTCGGGTCGGGTTCTAAATAACGGAGGGTTCCGTTTGTTCCTCAGGGTCATCAAGGGCTCAAAGGAACCTGTGGAGCTCAGGGGCAGCCGGTAAGCTCTGACCAAACATCTGTAACACCTGTCTGGAGGAACATGGCTTCCTCTGGCTGATGCTCACTAGTGCTAGTGTTGGACACTATTTATATCTCTCTCTCTGTCTGCATGTGTGTGTGTGTATGGGGACGTTCAGGGCTTAGACTCTCTTACAGGTATCAAAGGAGAGAAAGGTGTTCCGGGGTTCCCTGGGCCCAGAGTAAGTAATTACCTGTCTATCTCTATTGTAATTATTATCAATATTGATCAGTATTGATCAATATTCCAGTCAAATAAAATGTATAATACTTCTATTTTAAAGGAGATGTTCATTTAGAGGAATTAGCCAGTAGAGTGATTCCTGGTATCCCTGCCTACTGTCTTGAAAATTATTCCTTGACAAGGGTGGAGACGCAGAGTTTATCTTTGCCTCAGTGACAGGATGAATGCTGAACCTTGAGAGACAGATTTACACAAACAGGGCAGAGTTAATCTGATCCTTTACATGGCTAATGAAACATGATGTCCTTGTAAACATGTGATGTGTTCATGTGTTTTAGGGATTTACTGGCAATCCTGGTCAATTCGGAGACAGAGGATTCAAGGTGAGTCAATATAGCAAAGTCTAACAACATAAAAACCGACAAATAAAAATAAAGAAACATACTAACGACATTTTGAGATTTTAGTGGGGAGGCAGAGGGAGGGGGAATAACATGCAGAAAAAAGGCAGCCTGATGCAGGATTTGAACTGGGGCCGCCTGCAGTGAGGACTGTAGCCTCTACACATGGGGGCTGCTCATCCCACTGTGCCACTCAGTGCCCCATTTTGAGGATCATCAAATCTAAGAAGAAGATTAGTTACTTCAGTTAATTCACTCTCTCAATTTCTCCTGCTGTGAGACTCCTCATTTGCATAGAGTTGAACTTCTCTCAACCTCTAATTTGACGCCTCTTGATGCTCGGACGCGCGTCAACGCTCCCAACGCTGGCAACGCGCCATAAGGCTGAGGCTGAGTCCAAAAGCCCTGTGGAGGAAACTCATTGATTTTGTTACTACCCAAACGTGATGACCAACCTGAAGAGTGTTGGAACAAGGATGACCAGGTGAAAAGAGAGTTTTGCCCTCGGTCTTGGTCTCCTCTCTTTACCCCAACAGTCCAGTACAATACTGACTCTATACAGATCTGAGCCGCCTGTCAGTCTCCCTTTCAGTCCTCTCCTCAGTCCTGAACAAGATCTCAGGATACTTAAACCCTTCCACTCAGAGCAGAGACTTCATCCCAAACCACAGAGAGCACTCAACCATTTTCTCGAAGAGAAACCTGTTAACATGATTAAATGTGATCATCTTGTGATAATAATTATGTCCCCATGTTCTTGGTTTCCTTACATGATATACACCTTTCAGCCAATCGGGGTTTGTCTTGTTGTAAGGGTTTATTTGTGTTTATGTGGTTTCAGGGGATTCAAGGAAGCCCAGGTCTCCCAGGTCTGATCGGACGAGAAGGTCCTAAGGTCAGTCAGTTTATCAATCATTTATGTTTCTGTGTATCTTCTGTAATGACTCTGGTGCATGATCAGTGTTGGAGGGCATCTGAGCACCTGTCTGATTATGAATTGATTGATTATATAGTGTGTCATGAATCTATTGGTTCCCAGGGCGTGATGGGAAATCCAGGATCTAAGGGTTTTCCTCAAGCGATAGACATCACAAACTCAGGTATGGATATGAACACACTGATCATCAGCACCTGGATGATTGATCCCCAGATTCTGTTCATGTCTCCTTGGTATTGTCTCATCACCGTGGTATGAGGTCATCAGCAATTTATGTTGTTGCCACTGGTGATGATGTCACCCAACTGTTCCAGGTGATGTTGGAGACCCTGGCTACCCTGGACAGAGTGGCCCTCCAGGAGACATGGGGGTGATGGGAATGCATGGTCCCCCAGGAGCCCCAGGCAGATCCATACCTGGTAAGTACCTGCAGCCCATGAGCAAGGCAGCATCACAAGTCCTGACAGTGACCGTGGGGGTGAAATGTGTTGAGGTGGCATGAGATGAATAAAATTCTCCGATGGTTCCTCATTAGGACCAGCTGGTGATGTAGGTAAGAGTGGACCTCCAGGATGCAAGGGGGAAAAAGGAGACCCTGGTGAGCTCTATAAAAAAGATACCACACCAGGAGAACCTGGAAAACCAGGACGTCCTGGATTAAGAGGACCAAAAGGAGAACCGGGAAGTCCAGGTACAACAAAATCTTGTTCACTCAGACACACATGGTGATGTCATCATCTAAAGTTATATCATATTGATAATCTTAATTAGATCACTTAACTCTGTTGCCTTACTGACTACTTCTTTCTCTCATCAGGCTATTACTGTCTTCCTGGAGCCCCAGGAGAATCTGGAGATCCAGGTCAACCAGGACCTCCAGGATCTCAGGGATACCCAGGATTTAAAGGTCATTATCTGGACTATTGATTCTTGGTTATTGTCTATTGAGGGATACTTCAAAAGTAAAGTTATGAATAGATTTAATTTCTTCTTAGCAAATATCAGCCAAAGTGCAGTAAATAGTGAAACCTCAAATCAGATCATTTGCTGTCAGAGCTGAGAAGTGTGCCATCAGGAAAAGGTGTGTATTCTGCTGGGTGTTGATGAGAACCAATAAACGCCTGTGTATACAACAAAGTCATGTGACCACCTGGCCGAGGTGTAAGTGTCAATTAAACTATTGTGTGCTGCTGGCAAAAGCTAGCCATTAGCAGGTCTTTCATCCTCTCGTACCACAGAGGGGAATCTGTTTTATGAAGAAAAATCACCTTCAGTTTTCCTCCTGGATGTAGATTTCCTCCTGGATGTGAGGTTTAGTGGAAAGATCCAAGGGTCCACGATGTTGTTCAGAGAAACTCCACAACCCGACTTCAACTCTCTGTTTATGTGTTTAGGCTCGAATGGAGTGTGCAATTGTGGCCCTCCTATAATACTATACGGCGATCCTGGCCCTGTTGGTGACACGGGGAGTCCAGGGCATCCAGGAATGCCGGGGGCTCCAGGGCTTAGAGGGGAGAAAGGTTTACCTGGAGATACTGGAGACAGTGGAAAACCGGTGAGTTACAAAACCACTGAGTCAGACCTAGCATCAATCACCCAAGTTGTTTGTTGTTCTTTTTGTGCGACGATTTGTCAGTTTTATTGATTATTGGTCGTGTTTTCAGGGCCTGGATGGATTTCCAGGTGTCAAGGGGTTAAAGGGTCAGAAGGGAGATTTCATTGTGGTGGATAATAAAGGTGAGTTTATCACCTGCATGCATCCTGTCTCACCTCTCCTGAGCTCTGCACCAGTACAGCAGCTATGTCACTGTCATTGTCATTGTATCAGTATCTCTGTTTGTCTCCAGGTGAGAAGGGAAACAGGGGCCCGAGCGGCTCTCCAGGCAGACAGGGATTCTCAGGGATAAAAGGAAGGGATGGGCTTCAAGGTGTCCCTGGAAACGCTGGTCCTAAGGTGAGTCAGTTGCTCCCAACACACTGGTCCAGAGACAATGCACTAAAGATCATTGTTGGACTCTTTTCCAGCACATGGTCACCTTGAAAATCTTTAAAATGTTGGCGACCCACATCCAACCCTAACAACACAGATGGGAGAGACCACCTGTCGATTCAACATCAGTCTCTCAACTCCTCTTAACTCTTTGTGTTGTTAACTGTTGTTATCCATTTTGATGCACCAGACAAGACTGCAACTTTCCAGTGGCGTTATGTTCTTCCTGGTTTGCATTTCCTTTTGTTGCATTTACTATCCATGATGTATTTCTTTCTTTTTTTTACTTGACAAAACAAGTCGATTACTCTGACTGTGGCAGGACAGGCACGTCAAATTAAGAGGCCAAACAAGAAATAATGAAGTCACGTTTTCTGATACAAGTAGTCAAAAAAATAACCAAACCAAAAGAGAGGGTGACTTGGGGCATTGTGTGGTGCAGTGGTTAGAGCGGCCGTCCATGTAGAGGCTAGTTACGCAGGCGGTTCGAATCCCACGTCGTGCAGCCCTTTCATCATTCTAATAAGTATATACAGGTGCATCTCAATAAATATCATGGAAACGTTCATTTATTTCAATAGTTCAATTCAATATTATATAGATCCATGACACACAGACTGAAATATTCCATGTCTTTATTTTGTTTAATTGCAAAGATTATGGCTCATATTTAACGAAAACTCCAAAGTCAGTAAAAAATTTGAATATTACATCAGAACAATTAAAAAAAATTGTTACAGAATCGTAGGTCTTCTGGAAAGTATGTCCATTTACAGTATATGCACTCAATACTTGGTTGGTGCTCCTTTTGCTTGAACTACTGCATCATTTCGGCGTGGCATGGAGGCAAACAGCCTGTGGCACTGCTGAGGTCTTATGGAAGCCCACGTTGCCTTGATAGCGGCCTTAGCTCATCTGCATTTTTGGGCCTAGTGTGTCAAGCCATTCCTGAACCAGAGACAATGTCAGAGGTGTCTTACCTGGGCTAAGGAGAATAAGAACTGGACTATTGCCCAAAGGTACAAAGTCCCCTTTTCAGATGAAAGTAAGTTTTGCATTACATTTGGAAATCAAGGACCCAGAGTCTGGAGGAAGGCAAAGCAAGGCAAGGCAATTTTATTTGTATAGCCCATTTTTAACAACAGTGTGTCTCAAAGGGATTAGACCCTCACATTGACTGAGATAAACTCCCAAGAAAACCCATAACAGGGAATTATTTGGAGAAACCTCAGGGTGAGCAACAGAGGAGGGATCCCTCACCCAGGATGGACAGTCTGTCCATCCTGGGTGAGGGATCCCTCCTCTGTAGATGTTGTATACAGAGAAGACAAGAAATGGTGGAGAGGCACAGAATCCAAGTTGCTCAAAGTACAGAATTTTTGTTTTTCATTAAATATGAGCCATAATCTTTACAATTAAACGAAATAAAGACATGGAATATTTCGGTCTGTGTCATGGATCTATATCAGGTATTAGTTTCACTTTTTGAATTGAACTACTGAAATAAATGAACTTTTCCATGATATTCTAATTTATTGAGATGCATCTATACTATATATTTTCTTTTAGCAAATAATCATATTATAGTTTTGGCTCCAACACCAGGTTTTTGCCATGGATGCAGTCTTTAACACATACTGAGGTGGTAGCGCGTGTGTAGTATTTTGCAGTTTGTTTGTTTTTTTTTTAATGTTTTTGGAGATCACTTAATTTTAAAACATGTAGAAATATTTTTTAGAAGTCATGCTTTGCAAGACATTGAAAAGAGACGCCCCATCTAACTGGAGGACTAGAACCATCAGGTTTTCTTCAGTATCACATGAGTCGCATACAGTACATACAGTATATGGGGTTCATTTACTCTGGGTTTTGCTTGTTCAAATTGTTGCTTTCATGAACTCTGAAGCCTGTTGGGGATGCTACTGCACAGCTGGCTGCACCTCTGGCTGAGGCATGTTCCTGGTGCTACATGTCTGATTCCTGCATCTGTCCAGGGTGACAGTTTTGGCGGCTATCCTGGAAACAGAGGCTTCCCAGGATATGTAGGGGAAAAGGGATCACCAGGACTTCCAGGCTCTCCAGGAGAAAATGTACCTGGAGCGATAGGACAGCGTGGGCCCCCTGGGGAGCCAGGATTGACAGGACCCGTGGGTCCCCCTGGGTTGAAAGGAGCCCCTGGTTAGAATCAATCTGAAGTTATTGTTATTGTTTAATTAATACATAAAATTTGTGAAATGTATTTTACTTATTGACCTCTCCCACTTCATGTTTGATCTGTGCTCACCCTAACCCTACAGGTGACACTCTGCCCTGTGTACCCAGAAACCCAGGCCCCCCAGGACAGAAGGGAGACACTGGGAATGCAGGTAAATACCACCCGTAACATCTGTCAGTCTCCTCACCTGTCTGACCACCTGTGTGTCTGACTTGCTGTTCACCTGTTTGCATGTCTAGGTTATCTAGGACTCCCTGGTCCTACAGGTTTTCGTGGGATCACTGGACCTGATGGAATTAAAGGAGACAAAGGAGAGTCTGGACTTCCTGGACTGCTTGGACGACATGGTACCAGAGCACACCTCATATGTGTCACACCTCTTGATGTCTGTACAGTATGTTGTCTAAAACAGTATCTTTACATACGTCACCTCCTGCTCCTACAGGCCCTCCAGGAATTGTTGGAGACAATGGAGAAGAAGGAACTGAGGGCCACAGTTATGGAGGAGATCCAGGTACAGTAACTGACAACATCTGGATCCATCCTACAACTCTGAAAGGAACCAAAGATCACAACTCAGTATATGTATATAATATATATATCCACAAAGAACTTAATGGACCCTATCTGATGCAAAGAGGCACAGATTTGTACAAAACAAATATTTTGCCCTTCCCTGTCACTCTTATCCTAAAAAAGAGACGGATGGATGATGATGATGGATTAAGAGACCCTTTTGAACCACCTATTGACTCATTTTCTTGCCCTCAAAATAGAAAAAAAGAAAAAGGCATGGACATGCCTCAAATACATTTGCACCACACAATAAAGGCTAACAATTCACTGATCATACAGCTTTAGTTTCTTGTATGTGAACACAAAGATCAAGTGTAACAGAAGTTGTTCCTACACGCATGATTAAAAAGTTTATCTTCTGAGAACTTCTTCAGATATGAAGATGTGAATGTAGAACAGACACTGACTCATCAGCTCGCTAAATGTGTGATCTTCAGGCTCTCCAGGGCATCCTGGCTTTGCTGGGCTCAAAGGCCCAACAGGGAACTCTGACGTTGGACCCTCAGGTCCTCTTGGCTTCCCGGGATCAGTGGGCTCTCCAGGACCAAAAGGAGTACCTGGTCCTCCTGGCATAGACGGACTTCCAGGTGAATGAATAGACCTGTGATGTAGAGTGATCGATCAATCAATCAATCACTCTATCAATCAATCAATCAATCAATCAATCAATCAATCAATCAATCAATCAATCAATCAATCAATCATTCAATCAATCAATCAATCAATCAATCAACCAATCAATCAATAAATCAATCAATCAATCAATCAATCAATCAATCAATCAAAAAAAAGATAAGGAAAGAATGATGAAGATAAAAGGGTCAAATTAAAAATAGGATTTTATAAATCAAAGACAATATAATAACATGCTAAAATAGAGGATATGTTTGGAAGTGAGTAAAACAAAAAAATAAAGGTAGAAATAAAATAAATAACCAGAGAAAGGAACAAGAACAAGGAAAACAGAAAATTATGATTGAATAAAAGGACAAGTGAACATATTCATTCATTGATTCATCAGCAGGAACTGTGTTATGGGAAACTTGGTGTTACTCCCTCATACACCTGTTTACTGTAATTGTCCAGGTGCAACCTGTTAACCATCTTAAGAACATGTGAGACAATGAATGAGGGATCAGGGTAAAAAATTAACAACGTAAAATATACAAAAGGAAGAAATAAGGGGTTGACGTGACCTAACTGATTTCAGTATGATGATTTGATTTAATCTGATCCACATTGACTCCTGCTGCTTCTCCTCTGCTCTGCTGTGATACCACCTTGTGTGTTTTCTGTGTTTGTCCAGGAATCCAGGGTTTGACAGGAGGCCCTGGAGCAAAGGGCCAGAGAGGGCAGGGTGGAGCACCAGGTGCCCCTGGTCCCCAAGGCCCCTCACCTGAACGTTGTGACGCAGGAAAACCTGGTGCCAGTGGCCCCAGTGGCCTTCAGGGACCCGCTGGTGGCCCAGGTAAATTATTCACTACTTTACTTTACGTAATGTTACATTACATTTTTAAGAGCAGTAATTGGTTATAGTATTTGTTCAGAAAAGTATTACAGAAAGTTTCAGAATCGCACATTAATCTATGATTACATCATGTTTCATTTTAGGTTGTCTTGGGGAGAAAGGTGATGTTGGACTGCCAGGTCCTCCAGGTGCTGGCCCTCGAGGCCCTGTGGGGAAATCGGGTTCTCCCGGTGTTCCGGGATACCCTGGGCCCCCGGGCCCTCCTGGCCCCACAGGAGACCCTGGACTGCCTGGGTATAATGGTCTGAAAGGTGAGCTCCTCGCAATAACACACGGGTGTTTAAATGTATTGTCATGACACAGATTCTGTGAAAGAGTCTCTGTTTCAGGTGTGTTGGGACCCCAAGGCCCACAAGGAAAGCCAGGAGTTCCAGGACGGCCTGGAACCCCAGGAGCTCCAGGATGGAAAGGGGAGAGAGGGCTCAATGGACGACCTGGAGGTCCAGGATGTGGAGGGCCGAAAGGAGAGAAAGGTCCTGCAATCTGCTATAGTTCTGTTATCCCTGCTGTAGTACTGTAATCCCTACTGCGATAGAACTGCAATCCTGTACTGCAATCTCAGTTCAGTAGTATTGTTTTGACCAGGTGGACATAATGAGGTTAAACATGGGTATTTTTATATTCATTCGTTTCATGCCTTTGAAACAAATAAACATGTTATTCACTGTGATACAGCTCTCACTCCAACTGTGTTAAAAACTCTCTCATGTTTCCCCTGCAGGGTGTCAAGGGCCTCAGGGAACTCAAGGAGACAGTGTGAGTATCCCCATCAAAGGAGGCCCAGGAAAACCAGGACCTCCTGGCCTCACTGGCTTCCCTGGACCACGAGGTAAGAGCCACATCATTACCCTGTCAAAGTGCAGTGTACTGTAGGTCTTAGATTCACCCACATGACCTGTAGCTGCTGAATACAGTGCACACAAGCTGACAGAAATATAGTATCAGAGGAAAGTGGTGTTTTGACAGGAAGATAACATACTGAACATGTTCTACATATGGCGTCTTTTAAAAGTGTCAAAACAGTTTTTACTCCCTGGTTGGCCTGGGCACAGCAGCACATTGCCCATGTTCCTGACACTGGCGATTCTCGACCTGCTAACTCACACAACCCTATGTCCAATTTTGAGTTTGGTTCAAACCAATGACCCTGAAGTGGAATTGGGTTAAGTCTACAGTATCTGCATCGATGCAGGGTAACAGACCAGTCTCTCTCTCAAGGTATCTGACTAAACAAAAATGGTAAGACAGAGTAGAAACAAAATGTTTTCGGGTTGTCTGTCCATTCGCCTGTTCCAGTCTCATAAACATGACATCTCAGTAACGCCTTCATGAAATTTCTTTCACTCTAAGATGAGCTGGTTTCTTGTTTTTGTGGACAAAGTTCAAGTAACAGCAGTAGCATGCTGTTAACGCAATATTTAAGGAACGTCCAGAGGGATTACTGCACATCTGACACACTGTGACCTTAAAGCAGATATCAGTGGAATGTTTTTGTTAATATAAGTCCTAAATAGTCCTATTTTCCGTCAGCAATCACTTACATGGAGTGTTTCAGCCGTAACACGAGTCTCTCCGTCACTCTGCTCTGCTGTAACCCGAGGAGAAAATTTTCCTTGTGGGATACAAGCGTTATCCAATGAGGAGAGAGAACGGCATGAAGGGCTGTGTGTGCAGCCAAGGGGTGCGCGTGAATGTGGTGACGGAGCACGAGGACCAATAGATGCCTGACGAGGGCGGGGGCTGCTAACTCATGGTGCGTTCAAGGAAACTCGTACTTTGTGTTTTTCCTTCCTGTGAAGTCGTACCAGTTCGATCTGGTACGAGTTCACGGGTCGGAAGTTACGAGTGGCCGTTATAGTGACTTTCACAGACAACAGGACGGTAAAAACACGAGCTACGGGTTACCTGGAACGCTACAGAGTCGTAGTTGTGACTTGAAGCTGTAACTTACGGTTTCAAAAGCCTGCCTTGAACGCAGCATTAGCCGAAACGGCCGTGCCGCTGATATCTGCTTTAAAAACTGCCCATAACTCCCAAAGTAATCCACATATGTCAGGGGTCATCAACTATATTTGTCGAAGGGCCAGAACCTTTCTCAACAGACACCTTGGGGGCCGGACATTCAAATAGGCCGAGATGGAAATTAAATTCACCTTTTTGCCTAATCATTTTGTTGTTGATATTTTATTTTACCTGTAAGCTCATAATTTTAATTTATACACATCTTTGGTGTTTGGTAAATGAAAAATCTTGACAGCTGACTTTCAGATACTCCCATGCTGCAGCTTTACACTGACGACTTGCCCTGTGAGTTTCAGCCTAAATATGAAAGGAGGCTGACAATCGGTTCTGATTGATACAAGTCAGTAGTCCTGAAATGCTTGTTTCTCTACATCTCGGAGGTGACGTTTTTCCACATACGACAGAGCTCAGTGGGAAACAGTAGGAGAGACACAGGCCGAGCAGTGTTTCCCACAGGTTTGCATGGTGACTGTGGCAGCAGCGCACCATCCGACGGGGAGGGGGGGCGGTGCGCGGGTGCACACACGCACTTATGCATGCACCTCTCTGTGTGTGCGCGCGACAAAGCCAATACGGCAGTACGGAGCAGCTATGCGGAGTTGAACGCAACGACCGGCCGACGGGGGGGGGGGGGGGTTCGTGGCATTCGTGGCGGACGTAATTCTTTTGTGGAATAAATGAATGTGTGGGAAACACTGCCGAGGTAGAACCAGGAGAAGCAGGTCCGTGCAGCTGTGTGCCGCAGGCCGCTTAGAAACTGCCCCAGTGCATTGACTCCCAAAGAGCCCGAGAAAGATAATACTTGTCAACTATTAGAACTCAGTCGCGGGCCGGATTGGAAGGTTTGGCGGGCCGGATTTGGCCCGCGGGCCGCCAGTTGATGATCACTGACATATGTTGTTGATGAAGATCCACTGAAGTTTTCAACATCAAACACAAACATCTCTTTTCAACAGGAAATAAGGGTGACCAAGGTGCCCCAGGTAAGCCAGGGTGTTCAGGCAGCAATGGACCCCCAGGCAGTGCAGGGCCCCCTGGAGGCCAAGGTGGCTGTGGTGTGGTGGGACCCCCTGGACCACCTGGACCTCCAGGATCTCCAGGATTCATTGGCTTTCCTGGGCCAACTGGGGATCCGGTAAGTTTAAAATAAAGTGTTCATACTGTAGGTCAGATATGGTGATGAAATGTTTGTATTTTGATTGTTGGAGTATAACATTGTTTGTTTGTTATTTCAGGGTGACACAGGATGTCCGGGGAAAAATGGAGAGCCTGGTCGCCAAGGGTGTACAGGAGAGAAAGGTACTGACCACTATGACTCAGCAGAATGTTTGACACCTTTCATACTGTACATGACATAAAAGAGACCAAAGATTTTACTCCTGCAGCGTCCTGCATCAAGTCTGTGTTTGTGTTTCAGGGGATAAAGGAGAATCTGTTGGTTCTCCGGGTCTACCTGGAAACAGGGGGGTTCCTGGAGACGGCGGACCCCCAGGTGATCTCATGTTGAACAACATGTTTTGTAATGAAGATAATGACAAAATATGAAATCAGTGCTTCAGCTATCAGGGCACCTTAAATGTTTCTCTCATTCAGGACTTCCTGGACCTCAAGGAGATCCTGGTTTCCCTGGTTTCCCTGGACCTCCAGGGCAGAAAGGATGCAAAGGAGATGTAGGCCACCATGGAGTACCAGGTTCACCAGGTAAACAGATTCTCCTGAACCTCATCATTATTTTACCTTCACTCTGTAACGTGAGTTGAGTTGTGAGACCTACTCAAACAAAACCAGTAAAGAACAGGATCTGTTGAGTCCGTCTTGGAGCAGAATGGTCCATAGACCAGTATCTCAGGTCACTGTCACAATGTCAGATTGTTTCAGACTGACTGAGTTTTATACAGTCAATATGCCTCTGATCCTATCTGTCTTCTCTCTATCTGGTTTATTTCAGGTGTAATTGGTCCGTCGGGTCCTGGAGGTCGTCCAGGTTGTCCAGGTCTTCCTGGTGAAGCAGGTGCTGATGGTCCTCCAGGACCACAGGGCTGCACAGGACTCCAAGGTCAGAACCTCAATCCAGATCTGCTGTCATGGGTTCATGGTAGATTTTTTTATAGAGGTTTAGATAATCTTTTATTCAGTGGTGAAGGGCTACCCCCCGATGTCAGATCCGGACCAGGAGACCCCATTACTGTCAGGATCATATGACAAAGAACAGAAAATACTCTGTGTCGACCTTAGCTGTTCACATGGAAGGTGAGAAAAAAAACTTAAGTCCTGACTCCACCATCATCTCCACACAGTTAACCAATCACTGAGTAAGGTGGCTTTGATAACAGATGGTGTTGGTAGTACTGAAAGTTACAGAAAAAATTTGGATTTGTTTAGCAGATTTTGAACTGTGTTTGGATCCTGTAAAACGCTAGCCCTGTTACCAGTGTTAGCCTAGTAACACTGGTTGAAACCAGGTGTAAGTGCAAAGTTGATAAGGTGTCGTTGTCTGGACTGATCTGACACTAGGTGGAGTCAACATGGCAATGGAGTAACTAGCTTGAGTTAGTGTAGCCGTCATATCCGGCCCTCTGCGTTGTGTTGCTCACGGCCTGCCCTAGGTGGGGATCGACCCCACGACCTCCAGCACCGGAGGCGACGATGCTAACCGCTTCGCCAAGAGTTTAACAACCACTTGGCAAGTTGGTTAGCACGTCTTTTATGGGTGGAGTGATTGCACATCCGTTACATTAGCAAAGAGCTTGACACGAACATGACATCCTCTGGTCAGCTCTCTGAAACACAGAGACAAAAAAGAAAAAGAAAATGAATAACAGAAAGTGAACACCCAATATGCTTTGCCTGATTATACATTTTAATATTACAATTGCTGTAGTTGCTGACAAATTACAAGGTACAGATTGCTGTTAACATTTTTTTTTTTGCATCAGGACCTCCTGGACCACTGGGACTCCATGGACTGGACGGATTGAAAGGAGTGAAAGGGGACATGGGGACTAGAGGTAAAGTCTATTGTCACATCTTATCTACGTCCACACATACACAACCACCTGGTGTCATGTGACTGACCACAGTAGAGTTCAGCAACTTGACAACAAAAACAAATTCTGTGGGTTAGGTTCAGGTTCATGTGTTGTGTAAAACTTCACGTTCACGTTGCATTGGATAATGATAGTGATATATACATTGTATGTCATGCCAATAAAGCCAATTGAATTGAATTGATAGTGAAGTGAGTTTCTGTCTGTCTTTCCTTGATCCTGGTGATGTAAAATAAGAGACATACTGTATGCAAAGAAACAGAAGCACTCAGATTACCAGCATATTGTTATTTAAAAAAGGACAGTTTAGCAAGATTTCATTTTTAAATTAAAAAGGATAAACTGCCATGCAAGCAGACACATGCACAACGCTTTGACAAAACACCTTTATAAATCCAACATAACTACACCAAAAATGAATTTAAGTTAAGGATGTGGAGGGCAAAGTCATTATTACGACTACTACTAGTGAGGAAAAATGCCTTTGCACAGTGGACAAAGTGAGGCGGTCTGGAGGTCAATGTATTGGCTTATGTATATACCTCTTGTCAGTGTTTGTGTTTAAAATCCAGGAATTTACATGTCACGTGTCCCCAGCACTTTCTGTTATGAGCAATGTGTCCCCAACACTTTTTAAAACATTAATAAACTTCACATTAATGAAGAAAAAATACTGGTATAAACCTATTATGATCGAATAGGTAGCCGAAACAGTGTGCACTGTGCCTAGCGTCCTGTATGCATGAGCCAACTTGCAAAAAATGTAACTGATGTGGTTCGAAGACTTTTATTGTATTGTATTGACCCTCCTTGTAAAGTTTATATCTGAATCAGACTGATTCAATTTTGCTTAAATAACTTGGATAAAAGTAAGATGGTTTGAGTGATCCCACATGGCAAAACATGGGATTTCAAAATCCGGATAATTTTGATCAAGAATAAACCTTTTGAACAACTTAAGTCTGTTTTTACAGTGGAACCTGAAGATTGAAGCATTTGGTGAACCCGTGACTTGCTGGAGTTTCAGTCATAGACATATTTTGTTTGTTTGTTTGTTTATTAAAAGAGAAAAAACAAACAAACAGATTCACTTAAATACTGGTCCCTTTTTGTTTTTAGGTCTGGGTGTGCAAGGTCCTGCAGGTCTCCAAGGTCTTCCAGGGGATAAGGGTCCTCCAGGTCCTCCAGGCCCCTCAGGTCCATCTCAGCCTGGACAACCAGGACCCAAAGGTCCCCCAGGGCCCAAAGGTCTGTGATACATTCAGAACAACAGGGTGATCCACCTTAAGACCAAACCTCCTCTCTGACTCTGTCAATAATGTGTCTTCTTGTGCCTTCACAGGACCTCCAGGTAGTTTTGGACCTCCGGGTGAAACTGGCCCCAACTGTCAAAAACCAGTCCCAGGCCCTCGTGGAGATCCCGGTTGTACTGGACCAGATGGAGATCCAGGTCAGAAGTGGAAATTTAGGGATAATAAACTTAAAGAGATCACACCATATGACTTCTGACGTGTGTTGCTATATTAGGATTTCCTGGAGTCATGGGGGATCCAGGTCTAAACCCTCCAAGACCTGGGGATGATGGCGATAATGGGGACTCAGGATGCCGGGGTCAGATTGGCCAAAAGGGATCTCCAGGGCCTCCAGGGCCACCAGGCAACCCCGGAGAATGTGGACTCAAAGGTCAGACCCTCTTCACGTATCTGAAACTCCTGGGAGACCTTCAGTCAGAGAGACAGGTCATACTATAGTAACACTGGGCGGTGAGTGTTTGAGGGGCTTCCACCTCTAATGGTGTGTGCATGTGTATGTTTGTGTGTGTGTTCGTGTGTGTGAGATCAGGTATTAAGGGGTCACCAGGTCTGATGGGATTACCTGGTAGTAAGGGTCCTATAGGTTGTACCGGCCAGAGAGGGCCTCCAGGACCAAAAGGATTTCGAGGACCAGCGGGACCAAAGGGAGAGAAAGGCAGAGTTTCCCCCTGCCCCACCTACCCTCCCTCACAACCTGGCCCCCCAGGACCACCTGGCCCTCCCGGTAGAGATGGAGAGCCTGGCCTCGAAGGAGAAAGTGGCCTGAAGGGAATGAAAGGTGAGCAACATAAGGTGGACCAGGTCCTAAGAGAATCAAATCCAGCATCAGTTCATCAGGTGATTATTAACATGGTTGGTGTGTCCAAGGTATGAGGGGGAATCCCGGGTCTGAGGGAGAAATAGGCTTTGTTGGACCCCCTGGTAGAGATGGAAACCGAGGACAGCCAGGCCTACCGGGGGAACAAGGAGTAGATGGAGCAAGAGGTGAGAAACCCAATTGTCTTTGCTAATCTGATTATGAACAGTTTACACACAGTATTTACCCATGTCAGTAGAAGGCCATATTCTTGGAAAGAGCTGGAGAGCCGACTCAGGACTCCAGCTGCTTGCAGGTGGAGTCCTGGTGTTGGCTTACAGTAATTTTGTTCCTCACAGCTCTGTTACATCTTACTGTAACAAAATTACTTAGTCAGGACTTAGTCATGAGCACATCACTGGATGAGAGGACTCACAATTTACAGTAACTTTTTCTCTTTCTGGCCACTTAAGAAATGTCTCAGAGACAAATGAGTATCGGCAGCCACAAGGT